>OY740810.1:22803140-23433140 GCA_963514005.1 Raja brachyura | reverse complement strand
GTTGGTGAATCAATGAAGCGAATGGCCGAGGTTAAAGATTCCCTGGATATCGAAGTCAAACAGAACTTTATTGACCCATTACAAAGTCTATGCGATAAAGATTTTAAAGAAATTCAGGTAAAAGGTCACTATAGGTAAACACATTGCGTTGGTGATTCGCTGGCAACTTTTTCATGTTTCCCCAATTTTTCTTAAACAAATTTAATGGCAACATATTTTGGACTGGCCACTTCACATGTGATGTGGCTTTGGCAGTTGTTTGATATCTATCTGTGAAGTCACACATCAAAGCTCTCACATTAATTATCTCTAAAATAGTTGGATTATTAAAGTGGTCATTCCAATTTTATAGTTAAAGTCAAAAATAACTCTTAGTAAAGAATAACAAGCATGACAAAAAAATAAATATTTATAAGCCCAGCAGTCTGAGACCGAGAACGTGATGGTGCTGAGGCTTGTGAAGAGAATGGGAGAGTTTAATGGAAATGTGCAGGGCAGGTTTGATTTACACAGAGGGTGGTTCAGGCCTGGAACACATTGCCAGGGGTGGTGGTGGTGGAGGCAGATACGATGGTGGTGTTTAAGAGGCATTTAAATAGGCACATGGAAGTGCAGTGAATAGAGGGATAGGGATGATGAGATCGGTGTGGCTAGGCATCATGTTCGGTACAAACATTGTGGGCTAAAAGGCCTGTTCCTATGCTGTACTGTTCTATGTTCTAGTTCTTTAGCCAGGAAGCTAATACTGTGCGAGATTAAAATCTGCAGGATCATTGTTGCTTTTTGCACTTCATATTTAGCTAATGGTTTACTTTAGATAGATTTGGAAGCATAAATCTTCCTCTTGATTTCCTTTTGAATCCTGTCTTGTCATGATACCTCACCTCGGGTTGGAAAGGACCCCCACCCTCAGGACCCTAGAGGAGGTCATAATATTTTTACCTTCTGTCTCCCCGCAAAGATCCACAGGAAGCTCTATCTATATATCAAAGAGCGAGAGAGAGAGAGAGAGAGAGAGAGAGAGAGAGAGAGAGAGAGAGAGAGAGAGAGAGACACTAGAGACTACAGTCACGTTTGTGTTAATCTCTCCGAAAGAAATAAATGATTGCTCTACAGAAGCTTAGGATAAACTGCATTGTTATCCTGCATAATTGGTGAAAGGTGATCCAAAGAAAGGAAGGTGAAGACCAGGAAATTACCAAAACACAAAGCAAGAGTTGGAACTACTATTTGAACATGACTTCAGTGTTCCTTTTAAAAAAAAATAATTCTGAAGGAAGCTTGAATATGCAAAACACCTTTCCAAAGACATCAGTTTGCAGCCTCGATCTTGGCAGTCATTTTAAAGTGTTGTCCAAGTTAACTTGACTTTACACAGCACTTCAAAATAACAATCTAGACCAACCCAGCGGCTGATCATAGTTCAATATTGATCTAGTTGTGGAGCTCAAAGTAAAGCCAGCATGACACACCTTATGAAAGTGGCTGAAATAATGTTTGTGTTATGGCCACACTTGAAAGAAAACAAAGTTGCTTTCACTCTTGAATGACAAACTCATTTCCTTTCTCTACTGAAATATATTTGAATTATTACAATGTGCAGGACGAATATAATTATCAAAGCTTACATTAATAATCAATAAAACTTGCTTTATAACTCGGTCATTCAATGTTCTGTGAGTGCATTATAATACAATGCTATGTGAACTAGAAGCCACAGGTTCAATCCTGTTCTCTCCGAAGATGGGTTTTTTTGGGGTGTAAAATGTGCCTCTCCGAGAAGAAAAAAAAACAAATTATTTCTGATTAGTAATGTATGATTCCATGCTAGAAGGAATACAGAAGATGTAATATGTGATAATAGATTTGGCTGGCTGGCTTTACCTCTCAAAGTTCTGATAGTTTGCTGACACTCTGGTTTCAAATAATGGTGGGCAGGGTTGCTGAAGATTATGTTGAAGTATAACTGAACTAAAAAATATAAAGGTGTACTCTAAGAATTATACACACAATTTTTACATTGCAGCATCATTTGAAGAAACTGGAGGGTCGCCGCCTGGACTACGACTACAAGAAGAAACGACAGGGAAAAATTCCTGAGGAGGAGATAAGACAAGCTTTGGAAAAATTTGATGAATCCAAAGATGTGGCAGAAACCAGCATGTACAATCTTTTAGAAACTGATGTAAGTGTGGTTTCAAAATACGTGTTGCTCTTATGCTTTCATATTTGTACATGTTTATATTTATTTTTGGGACTAAATAATCTAGAAATTGCAAGATTATATAATGTTATTCGGGTCTTATTTCATACAAGTTTATACGTGGAAGTCTCCAGGTAGTTAAACAAAAAATATTTCTTGGCTAAGTGGAAAAATGGGGGCATTAGTTATATTCATGCTCCAGATCATAATACATTGCATCTGCTTGAGGTTGTACCTGCATTAATTTCAACAAAGGTGCTTATCAAATTCAATTACAACGTTCTTGGTCAAATAATTTACCATCGTGTCTTTTTCTGGTGATCAAAATTATTTTTGCAAAATACTTTCTGATTAAAATACAAGAAAATTGTGAGACATTGTGGGTTCAAAGGCTTTCTATGTTCTGTTTTGCATGTCATTTTTATCAAATGTGCCATTTGTACCATCAAGAGTTGCGCTTCTGGTTTGTTTAGAATGTGAAGCAATTGTCCTAAGTGTTGTTTTATCCAATTCAAGTAATATAATGGATTTGAGTGATACATCACAATAACTATCTGAAGCTTTACCCACAACAAGAAAATTAGAGGTCTGATTGAAAGTTTAGTTATATGTCTGATCAATTCAAACTAATTTCTGTAAAAAAAAAATGTTTTCATTTGCACTCAACTATTATCATATTTTTGTTGCTAAATTATTCAGTGTCTAATCATGGCCAAATGAATCTTTCCTCCAGATTCAAAATGATTTAATTCTGCTGAGTTTTTTAACCAGGAATTTGATGAAAGGATGATAAGTAATTGAATTTCGGAGGATAGGTTAGTCCAAATAGGAGTTGGCATACTGGAAATTAAATAATACGTTTTGAAATCCTGTCACTGAATTATCCCATCTGCTCTACCCATCCTCCCCCTGTTTCCATCACATCCGTACGAATTTAACTGTGTCCTTTTGTATGTTAATCCATATTCTATCACAATCCTGTAGATAGTACGGAAACGTATGCCAAAATAATTGACTCATTGAAACTATTTAGGGACTGCAGTGTCTATAAGCTCTCACTCAGTTATGGACACCCGTACACTCAAACGAGCTGCAACCATTAGGGGCTGGGTTCGTCAGAGGTGGATGCCCTGCGCAGAATCGCTCACATCGTGAGTTAGTGAGGCTGGTGGCTGTTCTTCACACACCTACTCGCTCTCCTATCGCTGCTGTTTGTATAATCCTCTTCACAAACTGTTTTTGTTCATTTCCAACTTATAAACTGTTCAGGTCACAAACAGTTCTCAGAAATCTTTTGTGACCTGATGCGGTCTATATTATGTTGGTAATGTTCAGCCTTGATGCATCAACAAGATGCCAATAGAACAAACCCACTATTGATTCCTGAATTGATAGATTAGCAGAAGAGAGAATTAAAATTAGGGCAGTTGTATAAATCCTATAAATAATCATCAGATAGAACTTAGAACGCTGAATACAAATTATTGCAATTAAATGCATTTTAAGTGTAATGGGGCGCATTTGTATTATGTAAGGTATTTGCATATTAAACATTTTTTAAATGTTTGTAGATTTATTTTGTAAGTAAGGAAGTACTAGTATAGAGATTGATGATTCAGATTGCCCAATGAGGCCATTTTAAATCGATCCCAAATAGTCGACTGGGTTTCGTGAATCCTTGTGTATTTTTGTTGATTCCAAACCTGTTCTTAAAGTGGTTAAACAGAAATAAATGGTAGCTATGGAAAATGTAGGTATCATCCATCCTTGCTCTATAAATGGTGCTAGACAATGTGGGCCCGTTTGGATTGATGCTACATTTCTATGGGAGAGCTAAGTAATTTATGTTTTCTTTGTCAGTCACAAGTAAGTAAAAGGAAAATCCTTTTGCAGATCGAGCAAGTGAGCCAAATGTCAGCCCTAGTGGAAGCACAACTGGATTATCACAAACAAGCTGTACAAATTTTGGATGAGCTCTCTGATAAATTAAAAGAGAGGTAAGATATGTTTGTTTAATTGAGATGTAGATGTTTCACCTATACCCATTTCAAGATACAAGGAATTATATTTATATTGTCATCATGCCCAGTTACAGAAGAAAGTGGCTGTAGATATGAATCAACATGTGCTTAGGGCACCAAAACATTAATTATCACATTTAGAACTTGAAATACTGGGAACATTGTTTATTAACACAGGTCATTATTGCATTTGCTGGTAAGGACCATCAGAATCACTCAGGTTAGAAGAGTCCGTTTAGAATTTGGAAAGCTAATTTATGTAAGGAAATGTTACTATTTCCGCCTGAGGGTAAAAATAAAAGTGATGTTACATTCTAAACAAAGATTTCATAACTGCAAAACTTGCCAAGTGGTTTATGGATGAAGTATTTTGGGCATACTGTATTTACTCATGCAGAACAGGATAAATATTTGCAGAATAAGTTGAAGTATATTTTGAAACTGGCACTTATCTCATGATGAGATAGGTTTCTATAAGATGGCGCCTGCCTGCGGCTGCTTTTGCAGAGCACCAGAACAGAAAAGATTTACCTACAACTTCAAGCAACTCACCTGCATCAGGGAAACGGCAGTAAATGATACAGTTTCAGACAAGCTGCTTGGTCAGCTGAAAGCGCTGGCAATTTTACGATCTCCCGCAGCCACGGGAGTCCCGGACTTTATATCTTCCCACGCTGGCTGTGAAACTCCTGACCCGACTGAGGACCCCAGGTACGGCACCTGGAAACCCCGGGATGACCTCCAGAGCCGACGGGCTGGATCTCCCAGAAAAAATGAAGCTGGAGCTGCCAACTTTGGGGGAACCCCCGATCGTTACGGAGCTGGAGCTGCCATCTGTGAGGAAATTCCCGTTCCAGCGCAGGTCCGCGGAAACAGCAGTAAAGTCAACTCGGTACCTGGAAACAAAGGGGAAGCCTTCATTGTTTCCGGAAACGTGGTCGATGGGCAGGACTTCAGGTCAGACTGAAGCGCTGAGGATTTCGACCCCCTCTCCCTAGTATCCTACTGGCCAATGTTCAGTCCCTTGAAAACAAAGTGGAGGACTTGAGGGTGAGACTGCTTTATCAAAGGGAACTGAGGGAATGCTCTGTGTTCTGTTTCACAGAGACATGGCTCACCCCCAGCTCCCCAGACTCAGCGGTCCAGCCTGAAGGGTTCTCCATCCACCGTATGGACCGTACACTGGCATCTGGGAAAGGGAGAGGAGGGGGCGCCTGCCTCATGGTCAACTCTGCGTGGTGCTCAGACGTGGCAGTCCTGTCCAACTCCTGCTCTCTGCACCTGGAATATTTGGCGGTGAAGTGCCGTCCCTTCTACCTCCCAAGAGAATTCACCTCCATCATCCTGACTGCGGTCTACATCCCACCCCAGGCAGACGTCCGTCTGGCACTGAAGGAGCTGCACGCCGTGGTCAACAAACACCAGACATCTTATCCCAAGGCATTTACCACCATTGCTGGGGACCAATAAGGCAAACCTAAAGAAATCTCTCCCCAACTTCCACCAACATATTTCCTGCTGCACCAGAGGACCAAACACCCTCGACCACTGCTACACCACCATCAAGAATGCCTATCACTCTATCCCTCGCCCTCACTTTGGTAAATCTGACCATACCGCGGTGCTGCTTCTCCCTGCCTACAGGCAGCAATTGAAGAGCGCACCCCCAGAGGTGAGGACAGTACAGAGCTGGTCGGGGGGGGGGGGGGGGGGGCGGAGGAACAACTCCAGGACTGTTTGGAGTCTGTAGACTGGGCAAAGTTCAAGGACTCGGCAACGGACTTGAACGAATACGCCACCGTCGTTACAGACTTTATAAAGACATGTGTGGAGGACTGCATCCCTACAAAAACCTTCCGAGTGTTTCCCAATCAGAAACCTTGGATGAACTTTGAGATCCGCACTCTTCTGAAGTCCAGACACCGAGCATTCACGTCTCATGATACAGTGGACTACAAGAAGTCCAGATACGACCTTGGTAAGCCATCAAAAAGGCCAAAAGGGACTTCTGCTCCAAACTGGAGGATGAGACAGATGTTCGGCAGCTGTGGCAGGGCCTGAATGCAATCACCTCCTACAAGGCGAATGCCGGCGAAACATCACTCCCTGACGAGCTCGATGCGTTTTACGTACGCTTTGATAGGGAGAACACTGATGTGCCTTCCCGAGCCCCCATTCGCTGTGATGGTATTTCAGTCTCAGTCACAGAGGCCGACGTCAGGAAATCCTTCAGAGGGGTGAACCCTCGAAAAGCGCCTGGACCTGATGGAATACCCGGTCGTGTTCTAAAAACCTGTGCGGACCAACTGGCTGGAGTTTTTATGGACATTTTCAACCTCTTACTTATGAGGTCTGAGGTCCCCACCTGCTTTAAAAGTGCATCAATTATACCAGTGCCCAAGAAGAGCAAGGTGACGTGCCTCAATGACTATCGACCAGTGGCACTAACGCCTGTGGTGATGAAGTGCTTTGAGAGGTTGATCATGGAGCAAATCAACTCGTACCTCGACAAAAACCTGGACCCACTGCAGTTCGCTTACCGCCACGACAGATCAACGGTGGATGCGATCTCACTGGCCCTCCACTCCGTTCTGGACCACTTGGACAACAAAAACTCATATGTCAGGCTGTTATTTATCGATTACAGCTTGGCATTTAACACAATCATCCCCTTCAAGCTGGTTACCAAACTCTCAGAACTAGGTCTCTGCGCATCCCTCTGCACTTGGATCCTCGACTTCCTCATGCACAGACCATAGTCCGTTCGTATTGGTGGAAATGTGTCAGCCTCGATAACAATCCGCACGGGAGCACCTCAAGGCTGCGTGCTCAGCCCCCTGCTGTACTTGGTCTATACTCATGACTGCGTAGCCGGTCACACTGCGAACTCCATCATCAAGTTTGCTGACGACACCACTGTTGTGGAACATATCACTGATGGGGATGAGTCAGAGTACAGAAGAGAGATTGAGCAACTGTCCATATGGACTTTGGAAGGAGTAGGATGGGGACCCACAGTCCCGTTTATATCAACTGGGGTGGTTGAAAGGGTCGAGAGCTTCAAATTCCTGGGCGTGCACATCTCTGAAGATCTTTCCTGGTCCAAGAACACTAATGCAATTATCAAGAAAGCACATCAGCGCCTCTACTTCCTGAGAAGATAACGGAGAGTCGGTTTGTCAAGGAGGACTCTCTCTAACTTCTACAGGTGCACAGTAGAGAGCTTGCTGACTGGTTGCATCGTGGCTTGGTTCGGCAATTTGAGCGCCCTGGAGAGGAAAATACTTCAAAAAGTAGTAAACACTGCCCAGTCCATCATCGGCTCCGACCTTCCTCCCATCGAGGGGATTTATCGTAGTCGCTGCTTCAAAAAGGCTGGCAGCATCATCAAGGACCCACACCATCCTGGCCACACACTCATCTCTCTGCTACTTTCAGGTAGAAGGTACAAGAGCCTGAAGACTGCAACGACCAGGTTCAGGAATAGCTACTTCCCCACAGCCATCAGGCTATTAAGCCTGGCTCGGCCAAAACTATGATCATTAATAACCCATTATCTGTTATCTGTTATTTGCACTTTATCAGTTTATTTATTCATGTGTGTATGTATTAATATAATGATATATGGACACACTGATCTGTCTTGTAGTAAATGTCTACTATGTTCTGTGTGGCGAAGCAAAGCAAGAATTTCATTGTCCTATCAGGGACACATGACAATAAAGTCACTTGAACTTGATGAGATGTTTTATGCTACCAGTCAAATGAGTTAAAATTGTGGCAGCCCATTTTCTGCTGTGTCTGATCAAGATGCATGCAAGAAGTCAAAACAAGTCGGCAACCTATTTCAGATTCTAAGGATACTGATGATTTGGAAAATGCTCCCACTGACCGAAAAGTCTAGAATTAAGAATTCCAATCTCAGAACAAGTATCTGGTCATTTATACAGAAACAATAAGCTGCAGTTGCTCATTAATACACAAAATAGTACAAAGTGCTGGAGTAACTGCGCGGATCATGCAGCATCTCTGGAGAAACTGGAGAAGATGAATAAATATGAGCTTAATGGACAGAGCGTGATTACCTGACACCAGTGGATTCCAACTTAACTACTTCAGAATTTTGAGAATTTGAACAGGCCTGAACAAATTACACTGAAGCTGGCCAGAAATTACGCAATCAAAGTTGAGAAATTTATTAAAAATCATGTTTGGAAATGTTTCAGAGCCTCAAAGACTTCAAAACAAAATGTAAAGACTTTGAGTTTTAGTTTTGGAACATAACAAAAGAAGCAGATTGGGTTATTTATCTTTGAATCTGTTCCACCATTCAATAACATTATTTCTGATCTTTTACCCCAGTGTCACATTTCTCCATGAATCCCATATCCTTGAAATAATTTAATATTAAAAATTTAATCAATAGCTGTATTGAATATGTTCAGGGATTGTACGTATAAGAGGGGGAGAAGTAGGCTGGCGACTTCTTACAATTATACGTATATAATTGTAGTCAATGCCTACTATGTTCTGTTGTGCTATGCAAAGAAAGAATTTCATTGTCCTGTCAGGGACACATGACAATAAACTCTTTTTACTTGACTTTGACTTTGGATTGAGTATTTACAAATCCTTACACAGGGAATTTAAAAGATTCACTATCCTTCAGGTAAATTTAATAAATCCCAACTTTTTCCATTTTTTGAGTCAGTTGTCTCTTTCTCTATACTCCCCAGCCATGGGGTAACGACTCCACACCTACAATGTCAAGCTCCTGAATAATTTTACTTGTTTCAATGTTCATCTTTAGTAGTTCAGAAGAACATAGGCCTGGTCTGCATGTCTCCTCTTATGATAAACCCTCCATCCCAGGAATGTGGTGAAACTTCACTGCACTTCCGCTATTGCAAGTTTATCCTTCCTTTGGTGGGAAAAGCCAGATCTATTCACAGTATTCCAGTGTGCTCTCACTAGGGTTTTATACAAAAGAGCAATTCATAACTATTCTTGTACTCTTAATTCTTCTGCAGTAACGGTCAACCTAATTTTTTGGCTTTGTAATTGCTTCCTGAACCTGCACGTTAACTTGCAATGCTTCATGTACAAGGACAGTTATCCTTTTAAACACTATGTCAAACCTCTTAAAGCTTTAAAAAAATAAAATTTCTATATTCCTCCCCAAGAAAATCACCTTGCATTTTATCAGATGAATTAAACTATTCTGTTTCAAGTAGTTTTCATTGTTAGGTTGTTTCCTCCATGCCTCTTTTTATGCTTATTCCTGTTTAATTGACTGTTTCTATATTCAAGTCGTCAAGTCAACTTTATTTGTTACATACACATACAAGATGTGCAGTGAAATGAAAGTGGCAATGCCTGCGGATTGTGCAAGAACAACAGAACAGAATAGAACAGAACCAGTATTTACATTTTAGAATTTTTTAAATAAAAAGACACAACAGTAACTGAATCCCTGGTGAGAGTTTACAGTCCTGATGGCCTGTGGGAAGAAACTCCGTCTCATCCTCTCTGTTCTCGCAGCGTGACAGTGGAGGTGCTTGCCTGACCGTAGCAGCTGGAACAGTCCGTTGCTGGGGTGGTAGGGGTCCCTCATTATGTTGCTGGCTCTGGATCTGCACCTGCTGGTGTTTAGGTCCTGCAGGGGGGTGAGTGTGGTTCCCATAGTGTGTTCGGCCAAACGCACTACTCTCTACAGAGCCTTCATGTCCTGGGCAGAGCTGTTCCCAAACCAGATTGAGATGTTGCTGGATATGATGCTTTCTACAGCCCCAGAGTAGAAGCACTGAAGGATCCTCAGAGACTCTGAATTTCCTCAGCTGCCTGAGGTGGTAAAGGCGCTGCCTTGTCTTACTCCCCAATGCGGCAGTGTGTGTTGTCCATGTCAGATCCTCTGTGATGTGGACTCCCAAGTATTTCAAGCTGCTCACCCTATCCACAGTAGACCCATTTCTCAGTGGCGTGTACGTCCTTGGATGTTGAGCCCTTCTAAAGTCCACAATCAGCTCCTTAGGTTTTGTGACATTCAAGAGGAGGCTGTTGTCCTGACACCAGAGTGCCAGATCAGCCACCTCCTCCTGGTAGGCCTTCTCATCGTTATCGGAGATCAGGCCCATCACCACAGTGTCATCAGCAAACTTGATGATGGAGTTGGAACTGAACCTGGCCACACCGTCATGTTTGTACAGGGAGTACAGTAGGGGGCTAAGGACGCAACCCTGGGGGGATCCTGTGTTCAGGGTGGAGGTATGTCTCCCCATCTTGACCACCTGGGGCCTGGCGGTGAGAAAGTCCAGGAGCCAGGCACACAGGGGAGTGTTCAGCCCCAGTTCCAGCAGCTTCTCAGCAAGTCTGGTGGTGACTATGGTATTCCTTTATTCTTCTCATAACTCTTTAATCAAATTTGAATATTAATGGCCCAATTTTTGTGGATTTAATGACATAATTGTTGTTTTTCACCAACAGTGTAGAACTGGAGTCAACACATACGTAATTAAATACAAAAATCCAGAATTTATTGTTAGTAGTATCCCACGTTTCTGCATTGTTGATGTCTTCACCTGGTGAAATGAGTGATTTAACATGAATGTCAACATTTCATGCGCTGTTTTCAGTGTACAAATCTTAGTAATATTAAGATGTTTTTCAATGAGATGGAACTATAATGGTGCTCTAACCCATGATTACTGCAGATTACATTTCTACGCACTGGAAAAACTAAATTTAAGTAGGGTGTTTAATTCATGCGAATCTACAATCATGATGTTAATTCTCTTTTAACCTTTCAAAATTGACCTTTAGTGAGCTCATATGTATGACAGTGTTTAATTAGCAGTTAAAAATGTGAAAATAATTGCAGCTTTTGGATCATACTACAGGAATTGTCCTTTCACCTCACAATGTCTGAGCTGAACATGATGCCAAGTGAGGCTAATCAATTCTACTTGCATTAGATCCACATCCCTCCATTTTATGTATATACATGTGCCTAAATGCCACTATCTGATTCCACTACCACCCCTGGCAGCACGTTCCAGGAACTTTGTGGGGAAAAAAATTGCCCTGTACATCTTCTTTACCCTTTGCACCTCAGACCTTAAAGTCATGCCCTCCAGTCTTTGACGTTTCAAGCCTGTGTCATCCAAGGCTCCCTTACCTGGCCATCTTTATCCCTCCTCACTGGAACATGCCAGGCATGAACTCTAATCAGCTGGTCTTTGAGCAACTCTCATATTTTGAATAAGGACTTGCCCAATAACAGCTGCTCCAAATGTACTCTCCCTAATTCCTGCCTAATAATGGCAGAGTCTACCTTACCCCAATTTAGTTATTTTCCCTAGGTCCAGACATATCCTCATTCAAATGATCTTAAAACTTATGGAGTCCATATAGAGTTTCACTGTATGTGAATTCTTTATTGTGGCTCACTGCTTTGCTTGTTTGGCGACATAATTAGCAGACATCCTTTCTGACCAATAAGAGAATAAAATTAAATTAAGAACAGGAACACACAGCTCATTAGATTTGTGTGGAGAGATTTCTTTGCGATCAGAGTTGAGCACTTACAACAACATTTAAGCTATACTTTCTGTCCCAAACACTGGACAACCATCTCGTATAAATCTTTTATGTTGAAGCTTGCATCCATGACCTCATCCTCTGCATTCTTCATCTTCTGGAAATAGCTTCGATATTATTCAAGTCAAAACACATGATCTTGAAATTTGTTTTATATTTCAAAGTAGAAAATAGTTGCATGTGTTTATTTATATTTCCTTGTGCCATGTCAGGCACTTCCCAATTGACTCTTCATTATGCTTTGTTAATCCTTGGTTCTTAGTTCTTCTTGGTTTCCTGGTCCTCCAAAAATATTCCAAATGGAATTTAAACTGGAGGTGGCGGTGGGTGAACTTAAGCATGGTGCTTGGTTTCCTGGTCCTCCAAAAGTATTCCAAATTGAATTTAAACTGGAGGTGGCGGAGGGTGGACTTACGCAGGGTTCTTGGTTTATCCTTATATCCACATTATCCCGCATGGATTTCTATATTGCATACAGTGCTCTGCATGATTTTCAACACTAGTTTTGAATTAAATTTTTGCAAAAACATTATTTCCCAACAAATTTTAAAGTATTCTGCCATGGGCTGAATTTTGCTGATGGTTAGCTTGCGTTTTCATAGAGAATTGCTAACTAACAATAGAATGCATGTCAGCGCATCACACGTTCTCATTCCCGCGTAAAAGTACAGAATGAACTGATAATCGGAGACATTGAAACAGACCTTTGACATCTTGTGAAAAGGGGCTTTGGAATGCAATATCTGGAGACCTGATCACCACTTATAGTCTATTCTACTGGTATTCCATTCCAGCTGTGGAACTAAGGCCATCGTGGCTCAAAGGATAAGTGCAGCTCGGGTTCAACCATGTGTGTGGGCAGTGGATTGGATCAGGCACAACTGGCCCCAGTATATTACTTTGGGTGAATGAATTTAATCTTTCCTTACCTTATGTAGCTTAGTAAAATTTTGCTTAATTATCTTCTAAGCAAGTCAAGATTGATTCCTTTGTGTATTTACGTCTTTGATTTATATGCATGCACTTTTCTAATTTGCCGTTCTTTCTAATGTCCTAATTCAGCGTAATCATTTTAAAAATTAATAAACTTGCAAAATAATTTATTGTTCCTTTGGAGCTTATTCATTTTCTTCCACATGATCTGAATTTTAAGCTCTAGTGCTTTCATCATTTTTACCGTTCTTACATTTTAATTAGTTTCCAATCACTTTACATAACTTTCCATGGCATGCTAAAATTTTTACTACCTTGCAACCATACCAATATTTTGTTCTCATACTGTTAAAACAAGCCACTTTCGATCTCCAAGTGGGTGTTAGCATCTTGAGCTGGTGGCATGTAGTGTTATATGTGTGTGAACACCACTGAATATATCATTGTAATTTGGGATTTAGAATATATTTTCTAATTTTGCAGAACAAAACTAAAAACTGAATTTGGTTTAAAAAGCCAAATAACAAAATGAAAAATATCTTGAAGAAAAATCATTTTTTTGATCCTTGAAGTTCAATCCTGCAATATCCTTGATGTTTTTTTTGTGAGGCATTAAACAGAAAGGCCAACTTAGTTCAATTTCCATAGTAAACTGAGCACTTTAATCTGACCATTTTATGATCATATTTGTTAGATTGACTATGAAAACTAGAATGGTCTAAGAGTTTGGCACCAATTCTTCAAGTTTATGTACACAGAATTTCCAGTCCAATATATGTGAGAAGCTGTCATAAGAAGAGCAACAAAAAGATAACAGATAGTTTGAGATTTGTAATAGAAAAAAATCACATATGTGCACATTGTCAGATTTTAATAAAGGCCATTTTTTTGCATTTTGGTTTCACCATGTAGAAATTACAGCTGTGTTTATACTTAGTCCCCCCATTTCAGGGCACCATTATGTTTGGGACACATGGTTCCAAAGGTGTTTGTCATTGCTCAGGTGTTTTTAATTGCGTCCTTCATGCAGGTGTAAGAGAGCTCTCAGCACCTAGTCTTTCCATCACCTTTGGAAACTTTTATTGCTGTTTATCAACATGAGGACCAAAGTTGTTCCAATGAAAGTCAAAGAAGCCATTATGAGACTGAGAAACACGAATAAAACTGTTAGAGACATCAGCCAAACCTTAGGCTTACCAAAACCAACTGTTTGGAACATCATTAAGCAGAAAGAGAGCACTGGTGAGCTTACTAATCGCAAAGGGACAGGCAGGCCAAGGAAGACCTCCACAGCTGATGACAGAAGAATTCTTTGAATAATAAAGAAAACCCACCAAACACCTGTCGGACAGATCAGAAACACTCTTCAGGTGAGGATTTGTTAATGACCACTGTCCGCAGAAGACTTAATGTACAGAAATACAGAGGCTACACTGCAAGATGCAAACCACTGGTTAGCCGCAAAAATAGGATGGCCGGGTTACAGTTTGCCAAGAAGTACTTAAAAGAGCAACCATAGTTCTGGAGAAAGGTCTTGTGGACAGATGAGACAAAGATTAACAGATATCAGAGTGATGGCAAGAGCTAGGTATGGAGGAGAGAAGGAACTGCCCAAGATCCAAAGCATACAACCTCATCTGTAAAACACGGTGGTGGGGGTGTTATGGCCTGGGCACGTATGGCTGCTGAAGGGACTGGCTCACTTATCTTCATTGATGATACAACAGCTGATGGTAGTAGCATAATGAATTCTGAAGTGTATAGACACTTCCTATCTGCTCAAGTTGAAACAAATGCCTCAAAACACATTGGCCGGCGGCTCATTGTACACCAAGACAATGATCCCAAACATACTGCTAAAGCAACAAAGGAGTTTTTCAAAGGTAAGAAATGGTCAATTCTTGTGGCCAAGTTAATCACCCCATCTGAACCCAATTGAGTATGCCTATTATATGCTGAAGAGAAAACTGAAGGGTACTAGCCATCAAAACAAGCATAAGCTAAAGATAGCTTCAATACAGGCCTGGCAGAGCATCACCAGAGAAGACACCCAGCAACTGGTGATGTTCATGAATCACCAGACTTTAAGCAGTCATTGCATGCAAAGGATATGCAACAAAATACTAAACATAACTACTTTCATTTACATGGCGTTGCTGTGTCCCAAACATGGTGCCCTGAAATGGGGGGGGACTATGTATAAACACTGCTGTAATTTCTACATGGTGAAACCAAAATGTATAAAAAGGGCCTTTTATAAAATCTGACAATGTGCACTTTAACCACATGTAATTTTTTGTATTATAAATCTGAAAAATTTCCTAACCGTGTACCTATCCAAATGTCTTTTAAATGTTGTTAAAGTATCTGCCTCAACTACAGTGCCCTCCATAATGTTTGGGACAAAGACCCATCATTTATTTATTTGCCTCTGTACTCCACAATTTCAGATTTATAATACAAAAAATTACATGTGGTTAAAGTGCACATTGTCAGATTTTATTAAAGGCCCTTTTTATACATTTTGGTTTCACCATGTAGAAATTACAGCAGTGTTTATACATAGTCCCCCCCCCCATTTCAGGTGGGGCATCTTGGTCAACATGGGCAAGTTGGGCTGAAGAGCCTGTTTCCTTACTGTATGACACCATGACTTTAAGGTGATAAATCTGTGGGAATATATTTCATGTGCTAAAACAAATTGGATCTTAATAATGCAGAAGTGAAAGTCATAGCTTTTGGAATTTACCTTCATGACTGAAGAGCTAATTTTGCTGTTTGGTTTGTGTAGTTAAAAAGCGCATGAGAACAAAATAAAATTTCAAATAACGCATTCAACAACTCTGCCATTTTCTGTATCCTCAATACTTTGATTCTGTTGCATGTAAGAAATCCTTTAATTTCTGCCTTGAAAGTGCCCAATGACAGAGCCTCTGCTACCTTTGTTGAATTCCAAAGTCTTAGCATTCCCTGAGTTAGGAACCTTTTTGCTCATCCATCCTTTCTTTGAAACTAACTTCTGGTTCTAGGCACCTGAGGGATGGGGTTGGGATATATTGACCCTGCATCTACGCTGTAACATACTGTGGAAATATTGTACATTTAAATTATATCACCTTTTATTTTTCTAAAAATCAAAAGGGTATTGGCACAATATTAGGTTCTGCAGAAAAGTGATCAGCATCACTTTCCTGCAGAACCTAATATTAGTTCAGCAATGATCTTTTTAAATAGTGTAGGCAAAAAGGCCCAAATAATTTACTCCTTCTGTTTCTTGTATTCAATGCTTTCTTTGCCATGTAATCTAATGAATAATGTTAGTCTTCATGAAACTTTGATGTGAATTTCTGCACTATTGAGATGCATTTTGTTTTGGCACAAGCTCAGAATGCTTTCAGTCCCTGTGATAAACCTACCATCGCAGGAATTAATCTGGTGAACTTTTGCTGCACTGTTTTTATAAGTATATCCCTACTACTAAGTACAAGTAAAGACTTCCTGATTTGCCAAGACTTCTGTGATTGGATCAGAAAGTCTTTGCTTGTGTTTTCAAATCTACTTATAATAAAGAGTAACAGACCATTTTGCCTGCCAATTGCTGACTTATTGATTTATGTTCAAGAACTTCCTGGCCCCTCTGAACATCAACTTTAAATTAACAGAGCAGGGGGATGGGACCCAATTCAAGGAGACAGAGGGCCATAAAAGGAGGACAGAAGCAAAAGGTAGAAGAGAGTTAAGAAAAACAAACCTGAAAGCTTTGAGCCTTAATGCGAGGAGCATTCGAAATAAGGTGGATGAATTGAATGTGCAGTTAGTAGTTAAGAGATATGATATAGGTGGAATTACGGAGACATGGCTCCAGGGTGACCAAGGCTGGGAGCTAAACATGCAGGGGTATTCGATTCTCAGGAAGGATAGACAGAAAGGAAGAGGAGGTGGGGTGACATTGCTGGTTAAAGAGGAGATTAATGCAATAGCAAGGAGAGACATTAGCTTGGATGCAGTAGAATCGGTATGGGTAGAATGGCTAAATAGCCAAGGGCAGAAAACGCTTGTTGCAGTTGTATACAGACCACCAAACAGCAGTAGGGAGGTTGGGGATAGCATCAAGCAGTAAATTAGGGATGCATGTAGCAAAGGTACAGCGGTTATCATGGGTGACTTTAATCCACATATAGATTGTGCTAACCAAATTGGTAACAGTGCTGAGGATGAGAATTTCCTGAAATGTATACGGGATGAGTTTTTAAACCAATATGTAGAAGAGCCGACTTGGAGGGCAGGCCATCCAAGACTGGGTATTGTGTAATGAGGAAGGATGAGTTAGTGATCTTGTTGTGCAAAGCCCCTTTGGCAGCAGTGACCATAATATGGTGGAATTCTGCATTAGGATGGAGAGTGTTAATGCAGAGGCTAGGGACCTGAACTTGAATAAAGGAGACTTTGAAGGAATGAGACGGGAACTGACAAGGGTAGACAGGCAACTTATACTTAAAGGGTTGACAATGGAGATGCACTGGCAAAGATTTAAAGACTGTGTGTTAAGTCCAAGGAAGGGGCATATAAATTGGCCAGAAGAAGTGGCAAATCAGAGGACTGGGAAAAAATTTAGAACTCAATAGAGGGGGACAAAGGGGTTAATTAAGAGGGGGGGGGGGAAGAGCATGAAAGAAAGCTTGCGAGGAATATAAAAACTGACTGTAAAAGTTTATTTAGGTATGTAAAAAGGAAAGGATTAGTGAAAACAAATATAGGTCCCTTACAGTGAGAGACAGGTGAATTTATAATGGGAAACAAGGAAATGGTAGAACAGTTAAATGAGTACTTTGGTTCTGTCTTCACTAAGGAAGACAATCTCCTGGAAATACTAGGGGACAGAGGATCTAGTGGGAGGGAGGAACTGAAAGGAATCCACATTAGTCAGAAAATAGTGTTAGGTAAACTGTTGGGACTGAAGGCAGATAAATCCCCAGGGCCTGATGGTCTGCGTAGCAGAGTACTCAAGGAGATGGCCCGAGAAATTGTGGATGCATTGGTGATCATTTTCCAATGTTCTCTCGACTTTGGCTCCGTTCCTGTGGACTGGAGGGTAGTCAATGTAACTCTACTTCTTATGAAAGGGAGGGGAGAGAAAACGGGGAATAATAGACCAGTTAGTCTTACATCAGTGTTGGGGAATATTATTAAACATGTTATAGCAGCGCATTTGGAAAGCAGCGACGGGATCAGTCAAAGTCAGCATGGATTCATGAAGGGGACATCATGCTTGACTAACCTTCTGGAATTTTTTGAGGATGTAACAAGTAGAATTAATAAGGGAGAGCCAGTGGATGTGATGTATCTGGACTTTCAAAAAGCTTTTGACAAGGTCCCACACAAAAGATTAGTGTGCAAAATTAGAGTACATGGTATTGGAGGTAGGTTATTGACACGGTTAAAGAACTGGTTGGCAAAGAGGAAGCAAAGAGTAGGAATTAACGGGTCCATTTCAGAATGGCAGGCAGTGACTAGTGGGGTGCTGCAAGGCTCGGTGCTGGGACCCCAGTTGTTTACAATATATAGTAACGATTTAGTCGAGGGAATTAAATGTAACATCTCTAAGTTTGCTGATGACACAAAGCAGGGTGTCAGTTTGAGCTGCGAGGAGGATGCTATGAGGCTGTAGGATGACTTGGATAGGTTGGGTGAGTGGGCAGAAGCATGGCAGATGCAGTATAATGTTGATAAATGTGAGATTATCCACTTTGGTGGCAAGAACAGGAAGGCAGATTATTATCTGAATGGTGTCAGATTAGGAGAAGGTGAGATGGAACGAGACCTGGGTGTGCTTATACATCAGTCACTGAAAGTAAGCATGCAGGCAGTGGAGAAAGCCAATAGCATGTTGGCCTTCATTGTGACAGGATTTGAGTTTAGGAGTAAGGTCCTACTGCAGTTGTACAGGGCCCTGGTGAGACTGCACCTGGAGTATTGTGTACAATTTTGGTCTCCTCATTTGAGGAAGGATATTATTGCTATTGAGCAAGTGCAGCGTAGGTTCAGCAGGTTAATGCCCAGGATGGCGGGACTGACGTTTGATGAAAGAATCTTATAGAAACATATAAAATTCTTAGAAGATTGGACAGGATAGAGCCTGAAAAAATGTTCCCAATGTTGGGGCAGTCCAGGGGTCACAGTTTAAAAATAAGGGGTAGACCATATAGAACTGAGATGAGGAAAATGTTTTGCATCCAGAGAGTTGTGAATCTGGAATTTTCTGCCACAGAAGGCAGTGGAGGCCAAGTCACTGAATGTTTTCAAGAGATAGTTAGATTTAGCTCTTAGGGCTAAGGGAATCAAGGGATACGGGGGAAAAAGCCAGAACGGGGTACTGATTTTAGATGATCAGCCATGATCATATTGAATGGCGGTGCTGGCTTGAAGGGCTGAATGGCCTACTCATGCACCTTTTTTCTTTGTTTCTATGTAACTTAATCTTGCTGCTTAAATACTAGTAATTCTTTCTTTGTTTGATACCAAAATGGATGACCTCACATTTTTTTGTGTTATATTCCACTTACCACACTGTTGCCCATTCACTTTGTTTATGTTCAGCTCATGCCTTCCTGCATCTCTTCATTGGTCATATTGCCATCAAGCTGAGTATTAACAACAAATCTGGATACGTCACACTTGATCTAAACCAGACGCTGGAGCAATGGTGGGTCTGGATTGTTATAACTTTGTTATTACATGAATCTGTAGTTTCTTGTGTTTATACAATGCCCTAAATACCATTCATGTTTTGGGGAAATCTCGTCATTGTTTTCTGCTTCCTGCTGTTTCTTACCTGCAAGCAACATGAACTTTTTGACTTTTTGCTTCTTTACTTTTTGAACTGAGATTCCTATAACAGAAATTCCATTTCTGTGACACCCTTGACACCTCCATTTCCATTTCTCCGATCTCTTTTAAAAGTATTCCACAATATTTAATTCCGAACCTTATTCTCTTTGCAACCACATCTCTAAGATTATTAGATGGTTATTTATTTTTATTTGTACCATTAATTCACCTATACTGTGCTGCAAATTTCATTATTTTTGTACTCTGCAGATTTTCAAGTAACCTCACTAGTATTTCAGAGATTGACACCGTTTTAGATTTTTGAATTTTGACTCTAGCTGATCATTCCTTCAGCAGAGCCATCTGCAGTGTTCTGTAGATAGACTCAAAAAGCTGGAGTAATTCAGCGGGACAGGCAGCATCTCTGGAGAGCAGGAGTGGGTGACGTTTTGGGTCGAGACCCTTCTCCAGACTGTCGTTGGTTGCCACATGGAGCACAATCTTTCTCTACCCTCCAGGTTCTTCACTTCTGAATAAACAGGCCCCCCTAATTGTAATCAAAGCAGAAAATGCTGTCAACACTTAGTGGCTACTGTTGAATTGTTTTGCTGATAATCCATTTAGACTATTTAGAAAAAAATATTGAATGTTGAGTGTGGTGAACTGGAGGGTGGTGAACCAGGATAGAGGATGCCTTGCAGCGCCAGAGACCTGGATTCGATCCTGACATGGGTGCTGTCTCTACGGAGTTTGTACGTTCTCCCTGTGATCATGTAGGTTTTCTCTGGGAGCTCCGGTTTCCATCCACATCTCAAAGACGTTCAGGTTTGTAGGCTAATTGGCTTGGTAAAATTGTAAATTGTCCATAGTGTGTGTAGGGTAGTGTTAGTGTGCATGGATAGCTGGTCAGTGCGGACACTGCCTGCCTCCGCACTGTATCTCTAAAACTAAAAACTTAAAAACTGCTTTGTCTGTACAGTCATATCCCAGATCACAAGTATATTTAGTTTAAGTGGAGAGGGAGGTAGAAAAACAGCACAAAAAAATGCATCGCCTCTATGTTGTCATTAAATAGCCAAACATTGCATGAGTTTGTTTGTCTACTAAAATCCCATCGTGAAACTATCACTGATGGAAAGGTTTTCATCTCAGTGTTTACATGAGCTTATGTGGTATATAACACCAATATAAACTCTATGGTCTCAAGAACCCACTTCTTCCATGTAGATTTACTTCATTTCTACATCTGTACAACAATGTTTTCTTGGTATAATTGAGAAACCCACATTGGATATGGTGCTGCAGTGCATGTTAGTCTAAGAATAGAAGTGTTGTGCAGAGATCACCACGCTATTGTAATTGCAGTCAGTGTCTATTAACAGATCGGAGAGGCCATGGTGCCCCATCAAATTAATTCCAAAAATAACTGTTCTTGGCTCCAACAGATGTTTGTGATCATGGCTGCTTCCAGTAAAGATTACATTGGAAACATTAGAAATAGTAGTTAATAATACCCAATATAATATATACTTAAAGACCATCAACGTAGCTCAGCAGAGTGTACTCATTTCTAGATAACAAGATAGTAGATTACAAATATTTGGTTTGAACTCGCCCTTCTTTACTGCAGGAGGGTGTGTGTGTATCATTGTTTAAGTTCCTTTTCAGATAAGAGATACTGCGCTTATTAGCTTTTATAGAAATTCCCATGACTATATTTGTAGAACAAGGGTTTCTTCAAACATCCTGACCAGCATTAATCCTTTAAACATCATTGTCTGAAACCATTTAGTTGTAAATTGTTTACTGATTTTTGGAACTTTTACACAATGTAATTGCAAGTTAACTGGTCGATACCAAAGCACTTCGGTAATAAAGCACCTTAGAGTTTTTTTGTGAGATGTGCTCAGACATTATACCATTGGAATTCTTATAATTAATTTTTAAATTCATACATTTTATGGTGGACATTTTCACATCGTGCCTGAGATGCATATAACAAAGTAGTCTTACCAATCATTTGTGTACTACTCTTGGGTCTAGATATTGGAAAATCTTTACTCAGAAATTGAGAGTAAGTGGGTACTGCTACCAAACATATAGAGGTGAATATGCAGGCTTTGGGAACGGATATAGGCTACCTTTTATCATTTTAATTTCAAGGATGCTGTACTTATATTTGTGTTATCATTACATAGAAAGATTTAGCATATGCAATTAGAAAGTTCTTAGGCTCAATTATTCATGCTAATGTTTCTGTTCCAATTGAGCCGATTTTGAGAAGTTGATGGATTTCAATTCGCTATTGAAACTCTCATTGTCTTTGGTTATCAGTTGCGGAATTTCCAAATCTTGGTTCCTGTTTATGTCCTGAATTTGCTTTACTGTTCAACATTATGTGTTTCGAGATAGTAATGTATAAAGAAGATTGGTTAACAGAAACCATCATAGATATTAAATTTTATTTCAATATGGATAACTATTGGCAAGCTGTAAGAATCATAGCTTGAGCCTCACTTATGATCTGCTTTATGGATGAAGATACCTTTTGTAATATAGGTAGATTTGCTGTTGATATAAAATTAGGTGTGCAAATAAACTGAGGAGATTTGGGCAAAAGAGAGGGCAAATTGATGGTGTGTATTGAGGATAAATGTGCGGTAACAGTAGTAAAAATAGAAAACCAAATTTTAAACAGACAGCAACAAATAACATAAGTAACAAAAATAAAATGGCAAAAGCGCGCAGCAGAGGGAGAAACTTGGTTAACATTTTAGCTCAATGAACTTTTATAGGAACTGAAAAAGTAAGAAAACATTTGTGTTAAATTTCAGAAAGGGAGCAAACAGGAAATATCTTTGATAGGATGCAAACCAAAGTTATCATGATAGCCATTACTTGTACACAGGCAGTTAGAAACAAAAGTTCAGGGATAAATTTAAACTCAAATATCCATGAGGAGAATGAAAATTGGGGGTTACCTGAAATTGCTGAATTTTGCATTGACTCTGAGGGCTCTAACAATGTTTCTGTCTGGCTGCAATACCGCCTCCAGGACTTGATACTGAAGTTATTAGTTTCAGGTATTCAGCCTTTTTTAATTCTCTTAACAGCTGTCAGACTGCTAACTCCATCCACCTTTTTTGTTTTTGTTTTGGATTTCCAACATCTGCATGTTTTTTCCTCCATATCGGAGACGCCTGGGATTCTTCAAAGGTGAATCATGAATTGTTAGTGCACATATATAATGAGTAATGGGGAAGGCTTCTAGCTTGCTGGCTTTTATTGAAAGGGATTTGGAGTAAATGAGTAAGTCTTGCTATAAATCAATTCAGTGTTAGCTGTATAGTATTGTATACAGTTTTTGTCTCCTAGGAGAAAGTAATAAAGCCTAACAAGATTGATATGAAAGCATTTTTCTTTGGGGGAAGATTGAATAAATAGGTCTATATTTGGAGTTGAGAAGGATGAGATGCAATTTAAGTGAAACATGGAAGATTCTGAAATGTTTTACACTACAAGTGGTGTAAGTCTAACCCCCCTTGTGGGGAAGTGTGGGTCTTGGGACAAAGAGTTGACTGCTTAACCGAGACCAGCAGGAATCTCTACACTGAGAGTTGTGAATCTTTGGAATTCTCTGTTCAATTGTTGAGTATGTTCAAGGCTGTTGAAAGAATTTTGAAATCTGGGGAAATTGAGGAATAGAGACATTTAACAGGAAAGTGATAGCTTGTCTGTAATCTTATAACTGAGCAAATTCACATGACCTCTTTACCTCCTGTTCATTCTGACGTTAGAGTGTCTTGAGGATTCAGAAATCCTCCATCATCCTCCCCACACTCTTGAGACGAGTAATGGTATGGTGAATATAAAATGACGTAATCTGGCACAGTCAAGTATAGTGTTATCCACGATGCAATTTAAGCTGTAAAGATACATGAAAATAAAACGTAGCAGTAGGAGTAGGCCTTTGGACCTTACCTGCCACTCACCCATTCCAAAACGCTATTCAAACCTGCCCCCTCAACTTCAGCCCCCCCCCCCCACCCACCTTCTTTCCCACAACACCCTGTCCCCTCTCACCCAGTTTCATTCTGACCAATGCCATCAGTTTATCACTCCTCTCAACCCTATCACCATTCATATAATAACCTTGTCTTTCTGTTTTTAGAATCAAATTAGATAACCTAACATATTAAACTGCATCGGTCATGCATTTGCCCAACATTTCTAAATCATGTCCAATGAACTCTAAGTCCATTATGTATCGTAGTGTATTCATCTTTTCATTACCATGGAGCTTGTCTGATACTACTGATTATCTCACACAGGATAAGGGATGCGTCGGGTCGTCCTAAACGGGAATACCAGCCTAAACCTAGAAGCACGTACACAGAATATGGAGAGACAGACCATCCCAATGGAGGTTTCTCCTTCAGTGGGTCAACAAAATCACAAGGTAAGAATTATTTTCAGTTTGACTATGATCAGTGTCACATCTCAGAAAAATGGGTTCTTATCAGCAAATGAAGATGTCCATGTTTGCATACAAGTTATAGAGAATATTTATGGGTGGGTATTATATGACAAGTAACATTTGTGTCACAGAAGTGGCAAGCAATGATCATCTCCAACAAGAAATAGTTTAAGGCATTTTGTTCACCGACTCTCCCACCTTCAATATCCTGGTGGTTATCATCGACCTGACACTCAACCGGACCAGCCACATGAATATTATGTCCATAAGAGCAGTTTACAGACTGAGCAACATATACCAGTGACTCACCTTCTGACATCCTAATTACCTTCCACCATCTGCAAGGCACATGTCAGCTGCTCGATGGAATATTCTCCACTTGCCTGGATGAGCACAGCTGCAACAGCTCTCAAGAAGCTCAAAACTACCCAGGACAAAACAGCCCACTTGATAATGGAGCGAGTTCATTAGTTACAGTAGCAGAGTTAGGCTGTTCGGCTGATCAAGTCTTCTCTGTCATTCAATCATGGCTGATCTATCTTTTTCACTCAATCCCATTCTCTTTCCTTCTCTCCATAACTCCTGACACCCGTACTAATGGATTGAGTGCTCAATCAGACGCTCTAAACAATCATACACTGTGGTACTGGCATAGAATGGCTGCAATGCTATCCAAAAAAATGTAATGCAATTACTTGCCGCAGCTACTTTCTCACTCTCTCCCGTACCAATGACCTACTGCCAAAAAGGACAAAGACAGCAGTCTCATGGAAGCATCACCACCCATGGGTTCTTTACCAAGTCATATTTCACAATATACAGTGCCCTCCATAATGTTTGGGACAGACCCATCATTTATTTTTTTATTATTTATACATTATTTATAAATATTATTTATTCGCCTCTGTACTCCACAATTTGAGATTTGTAATAGAATAAATCACCTGTGGTTAAAGTGCACATGATCAAATTTTAATTAAGGCTAGTTTTATACATTTTTGTTTCACCACATAGAAATGACAGCAGTGTTTATTCATAGTCCCCCCCAATTTCAGGGCACTATAATGTTTGGGACACAGCAATGTCATGTAAATGAAAGTAGTCATTTTAGTATTTTGTTGTATATCCTTTGCATGCAATTACTGCATGAAGTCTGTGATTCATGGACATCACCAGATGCTGGGTGTCTTCTGTCTTCAAGGGACCTACATTTGTCTTAACTAATTTTTTTTCACATACCTAAAGACATTTTTACTATTCTCCTTCATATTCTTGGCTAGCTTACCTTCATACTTCATCTTTTCTCCCCGCATTGCCTTTTTAGTTACTTTCTGTTGATCTTTAAAAGTTGCCCAATCCTCTGGCTTCCCGCTCATCTTTGGTATGTTATATGTCTTCTCTTTTCTTTTTATACTGTCCTTGACATATCTTGTCAGCCACGATTGCTTCTTACTCCCCTTAGAATCTTTCCTCCTCTTTGGAATGGAATGACACTGCATCTTCTGGATTATTCCCAGAACCAAAGTACTTATTTAACTGTTCTGCCATTTCTTTGTTTCCCAATATAAATTAATCTGACTCTGACAATGAGGGACCTACATTTGTCTTCACTAATTCCTTTTTACATACCTAAAGAAACTTCTACCGCCAGTTTTTTATATTCCCCGCAAGCTTTCTTTCATGCTCTTTTTCCCCCCTCTCAATTAACCCTTTTGTCCTCCTCTGTTGAATTCTAAATTTCTCCTAGTCCTCTAGTTTACCGCTTCTTCTGGCCAATTTATATGCCTCTTCCTTGGCTTTAACACTATCCTTCTGTCGTTAGCTACGGTTGAGCCGCCTTCCCAAGTTTATTCTTTTGCCAGAGAGGGATGAACAATTTCTGGCGTTCATCCATGCGGCCTTTAAATCTTTTCCATTACATCTCCACTGTCAACCCTTTAAGTATAATGTCAACCCTTTAAATGAAGGGAGAACTAGTCCAGACGATGGCCAAGTTCTACATTTTAATTACCCCTATTCTTTTATTTCAAAACATTTTGTATAACAGAGAGTATGTTTCTTTTTACCCTTTTGAGCTAAAATGGAGATCTGGAACAACTTAGTAAAATATGGGAGCTGGATGGATCTAAGATCCCTCAGTGGAGCAGCCCTTGATTGTGGGAAATGAGAGGCTTTCCCAATTTTTTGTCGTGGGTGGTAAAGAAAACAATGATAGAAAATAAGAGCAATCCTGCAAATTATACAGCAAACAGCAGAAAACGATATAAGGGTACGGACAAAACAAAAAGCCATGTCATTCTGAATTGTGGAATAATGGATCTGGGTAAGAGCAAAGACAGCAAGGCATAATCAGTGATTGTCGCTAGTTAACAAAAGTTTAATCATAAATCAATAGGAGTTGGTTTATTGAATGTAGAGACGTATATTGCAATATTTTATAATTTTTTTGCATTAACTTTTCCATGAACAGCCTCCTTCCGTTCTGACAAGCCCAGTAGGACAAGCAGCGGATCCCCCTGTGAGTAGGGTAGATAATGCCCTTTTATTTAGTTATGATGGATTAAAAATAATGTCATGCTCTGGAGTTGTTCATTTAGTAAGACATGATGATCATGTGTTTATCATTTTCCAATGTTCTATAGACTTTGGTTCCTGTGAACTTGAGGGTAGCTAATGTAACCCCAGTTTTTAAGAAAGGAGGGAGAGAAACGGGGAATTACAGACCAGTTAGCCTTACATCGATAGTGGGCAAGTTGCTTGGAAAGCAGTGACAGGATCGGTCAAAGTCAGCATGGATTTATGAAGGAGATATCATGCTTGACTAATCTTCTGCATTTTTTTTCGTGGATGTAACAAGTAGAATGGATAAGGGAGAGCCAGTGGATGTGGTGTATCTGGACTTTCAAAAAGCATTTGACAAGGTCCCATACAAGGGATTAGTGTGCCAAATTAGAGCACATGGTATTGGGCGTATGGTATTGACATGGGTAGAGAACTGGTTGGCAGACAGGAAGCAAAAGATAGGAATTAATGGGTCCTTTTCAGAATGACAGGCAGTGACTAGTGGGGTGCTGCAAGGCTCAATGTTGTGACCCCAGTTATTTGCAATTTACAGTGCACTCCCTGATGTTTGGGACACAGACCCATCATTGATTTATTTGCCTCTGTACTCCGCAATTTGAGATTTGTAATAGAAAAAAAACAAATATGGTTAAAGTGAACATTGTCAGATTTATTCAAAGGTATTTGTATGCATTTTGGTTTCACCATGTAAACATCACAGCTGTGTTTATACTTAGTCCCCCCCATTTCAGGGCACCAAAATGTTTGGGACACGTTGCTTCACAGGTGTTTGTAATTGCCCAGGTGTGTTTAATTGCCTCCTTCATGCAGGTATAAAAGAGCTCTCAGCATCTAGTCTTTCCTCCAGTCTTTCCATCACCGTTGGAAACTGTTATTGCTGTTTATCAACATGATGACCAAAGTTGTGCTAATGAAGGCCAAAGAAGCCATTATGAGAAATAAGAATAAAACTGTTGGAGACATCAGCCCAACCTTCGGCTTTCCAAACTCAACTGTTTGGAACATCATTAAGAAGAAAGAGAGCACTAATCGCAAAGGGACTAGCAGGCCAAGGAAGACCTCCGCAGCTGATGACAGAAGAATTCTCTCTCTAATAAACAAAACCCCCCCAAACCCCTGTCCGACAGATCAGAAACACTCCTCAGGTGTGGATTTATCAATGACCACTGTCCGCAGAAGACTTCATGAACAGATATACAGAGGCTACACTGCAAGATGCAAACCACTGATTAGTTGCAAAAATAGGATGGCCTGGTTACAGTTTGCCAAGAAGTACTTAAAAGAGCAACCACAGTTCTGGAAAAAGGTCTTGTGGACAGATGAGATGAAGATTAACTTATATCAGAGTGATGGCTAGAGCAAAGCATGGAGGAGAGAAGGAACTGCCCAAGATCCAAAGCATACTACCTCATCTGTGAAACATAGTGGTGGGGTTGTTATAGCCTGGGAATGTCTGGCTGCCAAAAGTACTGGCTCACTTATCTTCATTGATGTTACAACAGCTGATGGTAGTAGCATAATGAATCCTGAAGTGTATAGACACATCCTAACTGCTCAAGTTCAAACAAATGCCTCAAAACTCATTGGCCGGCGGTTCATTCTACAGCAAGACAATGATCCCAAACATACTGCTAAAGCAACAAAGGAGTTTGTTGAGAATTCTTGCCTGGCCAAGCCAATCACCCGATCTGAACTCAATTCAGCATGCCTTTTATATGCTGAAGAGAAAACTGAAGAGGACTAGGCCCCAAAACAAGCATAAGCTAAAGATGCAATACAGGCCTGGCAGTGCATCATCAGAGAAGACAACCAGCAACTGGTGATGTCCATGAATCGCAGACTTCAAGCAGTCATTGCATGCAAAGGATATGCAATCTATCTATATCTTCTATCTATACTATTACTAAAACTCTCATCTTATCCTCTTCCGGTTTGCGTTGTTTTTAAATTTGCACAAAAACGGTACTCTATATAGCTTGGATTTTTTCACCACCTTACTCACCATTCTCTGCTCCAAGCGCACCAAGTTTTGTTCCGATTGGTGGAATAATACAAAAGTTATGAAGGTTTAAGAATTTTGAGATCATCAGATTGGTCTTCTTGCCTGTCAATCACCATAAAGATAACGCCCCTTCTGGCACCCACTGTCCATCACCAGGGCGAGGAAAATAAAGCGCTGGAGGCGGGGCTGAGTCCAGAGTCCGTGAGTGAGAGAATCCAGAGTCTGTGAGTAAGAGAGTCCAGAAGCCAGGAGTGAGTGAGCCCAGCCCGAGAGCCGCCCAGCCCGCGAGCCACCTCGCCCCCCACAACCCCTCGCCCCCCCACAACCCCTCGCCCCCCCACAACCCCTCGCCCCCCCCACAACCCCTCGCCCCCCCCCACAACCCCTCGCCCCCCCCCCACAACCCCTCGCCCCCCCCCACAACCCCTCGCCCCCCCCACAACCCCTCGCCCCCCCACAACCCCTCGCCCCCCCACAACCCCTCGCCCCCCCACAACCCCTCGCCCCCCCACAACCCCTCGCCCCCCCACAACCCCTCGCCCCCCCACAACCCCTCTCCCCCCCCACACAACCCCTCGCCCCCCCCCACAACCCCTCGCCCCCCCACACAACCCCTCCCCCACACCACCCGCTCCCCACTCTTACACTCTCCCGCACACACACACACCTTGTCCCACTCCACACCCCCCTTGCCACACACCCCTCGTCCCCCTCACCCCCTCCGCTCCTCCACAACCCTCCCCTCCACCCCTCCCACACATGAAGAGGAGGGGGAGGGAGTGCTGGGGGATGAGGGGAAGTGAGCCGCGCTTGCACAGTTAGAGGCTATGGGTGAGTGGTGGAATATTGCGTTGGGGGGACGGGTTGTGTTGGGGGAACGGGTGAGTGGTGGAATATTGCGTTGGGGAATGGGTTGCATTGGGGGACCAGGCCTCCCGTGTGACTGGGACCCAACGGGTTCCACTTAGTCTAGTATATTACTAAAACTCTCATCTTGTTTGTTTGCGTGCGTGTGCGTGATATTACAAAACCCCGCCAAAACGGTACACGGTACATTTTTGGCCCTCCAATTTCAAGCAGGCATTGCATGTAAAGGATATGCAACAAAATACTAAACATGACTACTTTCATTTACATGATATTGCTGTTTCCAAAACATTATGTGCCCTGAAATGGGGGGACTGCTGTAATTTCTACATGATGAAACCAAAATGTATCCAAATGGCCTTTATTAAAATTTGACAATGTGCACTTTAACCACATGTGATTTTTTTTTCTATTACAAATCTCATATTGTGGAGTACAGAGGCAAATAAATAAATGATGGTTCTTTGTCCCAAACATTATGTTTGGGACAAACTGTATATTAACTATTTAGACAAAGGAATTAAATGTAACATCTCCAACTTTGCGGATGGCACAAAGCTGGGTGGCAGTGTGAGCTGCTAGGATGATGTTATGAGGCTGCAGGGTGACTTGGATAGGTTGGGTTAGTGGGCAGATGCAGTATAATGATGATGAATGTGAAGTTATCCAGTTTAGTGGCAAGAACAAGAAGGCAGATTATTATCTGAATGGTGTCAGATTATGAAAAGGGGAGGTGCAAGGAGACCTGGCTGTCCTTGTACATCAGTCACTGAAAGTAAGCATGCAGGCACAGCAGGCAGTGAAGAAAGCAATTGGCATGTTGGCCTTCATAGGGAGATGATTTGAGTATCGGAGCAAGGAGATCCTACTGCAGTTTTCAGGTTCCTGGTGAGACCACACTTGGAGTATTGTGTGTAGTTTTGGTTTCCTAATTTAAAGAAGGACATCAAGGGATATGGGGAAAAAGCAGGAACGGGGTACAGATTTTGGATACCCAGCCATTATCATATTGAATGGTGGTACTGGCTCGAAGGGCCGAATGGCCTACTCCTGCACATATTTTCTATGTTTCTATCTAATCAGAAACAAGAAAAAAAATAGTTCAGTTGCATTATTATCAATGTCAATAAAATCAAGCTGTCTCTCCCACCATTCTCCAGTAAGACGATAGTGCTGGAAAAAATATCACTTCCAAGGTGATATAATTGATTGAAATCTGAGATTCAGCGCTCTCCGCAGTGCTACTTGGCATATTTTGCACTTTGGTAGCTTCCAGACTTCCTTTCCATATGATGGTAAGGTGTAAAGACTGAGCACATTCATCCGAACTTTATCAGTCTCGTTACTTTAGGTGTACAGGAAATGAAGCATCAAAAAAATGAAGGACTAAAGAACGCTTAGAGAATTCTCACCTGCCCCAGAGATGTTACCTGACCCACTGAGTTACTCCAGCACTTTGTGTCCTTTGTATAATTCTCACATTTGTTTCTAGAGGGGTACGGGGATGTGGTCAACAAAAGTACATACTTGCTTTGACTGCACAACTTATTGATTTGTTCTTAAATCCTTGGTGCAATTACTGACTGACATTTAGAGTTTGAAACGGAGAAACATAGAACATAGGTGTAGGAGTAGGCCATTCGGTCCTTCAAGTCAATCCCGCCATTCAATATGATCATGGCTGATTATCTAAAATCAGTACCCTGTTCCGGCTTTTTCCCCATATCCCTTGATTCCCTTAGCCCCAAGAGCTAAATCTAATACTCTCTTGAAAACATTCAGTGAATTGGCCTCCACTGCCTTCTGTGGCAGAGAATTCCACAGATTCACAACTCTGGAACATTTTTCCTGCATTTACCCTGTCCAATCCTCTAAGAAATGTTATGTTTCTATAAGATATCCACATTATACTGCATTTGCCATGCTTCTGCCCACTCACCCAACCTATCCAAGTTACCCTGCAGCCTCATAGCATCCTCCTCGCAGCTCATACTGCCATCCAGCTTTGTGTCATCTGCAAACTTAGAGATGTTACATTCAATTCCCTTGTTAATATATATTGTAATTCGTTAATATATATTGTAAACAACTGGGGTCCCGGCACCCCACTAGTCACTGCCTGCCATTCTGAAAAGGACCCGTAATCTTGTTACATCCTCAAAAGATTCCATAAGATTAATCAAGCATGATTTCCCCTTCATTGCTTTCCAAATGCACTGCTATAACATCTTTAATAATCGACTCCAGCATCTTCCCCACTATCGATATAAGGCTAACTGGTTTATAATTCCCCATTTTCGCTTTCCCTCCTTTCTTAAAAAAGTGGTTACTGGCTACCCTCCAGTCCACAGGAACTGATCCAGAGTCGAGAGAATATTGAAAAATGATCACCAATGCACCCACGATTTCCAGGGCCACCTCCTTGAGTACTCTGGGATGCAGACCATCAAGCCCTGGGGATTTATCTGCCTTCAGTCCCAACAGTTTATCTAACACCATTTTCTGACTAATGTGGATTCCCTTCAGTCCCTCCGTCCCACTAGATCCTCGGTCCCCTAGTTTGCATGATGAACTGATTGGTTTCTAAAGGTCTACAGACTTGAAGTTTAAAAACCATTGCGGTACAATATGTATTCTTTATTCTGCCACAATATAAATTATAGAACAATGTTCCTGCAATACAACCAAATTTATTGGACTTAAATTTGCACTTAAATAATATTACAATCCTAATAATGATTAAATTTAGGCATTGGTTTTCCAGGCAATGAATCCTTACATCCTGCATATGTTGGTGAAGGAGCATTGCATTTGGTAATTAGATTACCATGTGCATCCTATTATATGTCCAGGTTATGTGCAGATTTATCGTATAATTAAATGCTTCAAGTTGACTCTCAAAATGTGGAGGAACAGAAAGGAGAAATGTTTGGGAGAATTTTAAAGGTGCAGAGCAACTTCCGAATAGTTACACAAGGAACTGCAGATGCTGGTGTACAGAAAAAGACACAAAGTGCTGGAGTAACTCTGCGGGTCAGGCAGCATCTCTGGAGAGCATGGATAGGCGATGTTTCAGGTCGGGGAGTTAAGGAAAAGAATGAAACTGTTTGGGCTTGATTGCAGAAGAGGTGGATGATTTGTTGCTCAGTCAGTGAGAGTGTATGAAGCAGGAGATGCAAAATGCGCCAAAGGCAGGAGACGGCTGCAACGATTCACCTGTATCCACCTGTCGCTCGTCAGACTTTGTCCTGCCCCCACCTCTCTTCCAGCTTTCTCCCCACTACTACAATCGGTCTGAAGAAGGGCTGCGTCCTGAAACATTGCAGGTCGTTTTGAGATGCTGCCTGACCTGCTTATTGACTCCAGCATTTCGTGTCTTTGTCGATTTTCTCCTTTCCCATTCTGCGTTTTAACCGCGGCCAAGTGTAAGTTTATCATTGCTGCTCTTCAGCAAAATCTCTTAATTTCCTGATCAAATTAGCACATCTGAAATTAAGAACGAAATGAAGTGAGTTGAATGAATCCTTGTCACGCAGCTTCATAAGGTTGTGACCCAGTGTGACTATTATCCTGCGCCCATCGCTTAGCTTGAAATCCTCTTTCAGTTTGTATTGCAATGCTTCATCATACAAAGCTCATCACCTGTAACTTGCCGGAACCCTCTCTTGGAAGTCGGTGCATTGAATACCATCTGACGAGAATTTCACCTCCCACAGTTTTTCTTTACTGATTCAGTTGATAACTGTAATCTCTCTTTTGAGCCTTTACATTGACCTCTCTCGTGTGCTCCAAGGTAAGTGGGAAAAATTGTCATTGTTTCTACGGTTGTTATCCAATGACTCCTGGAAAGATTTTGAAAGAGGATATCATTACTATTATTAATACAATGATTTTAAGTCAAATATACTCCTCGATGTTTGTTATTTAAGCTTCCCTTGAATTATAAGAGCGATACCAAAGGGATTCTGCTATTCTGGAAAGTTGCACTGGAATGTTTATTTTCAGAAGGAGGAAGAAATTTTTTTTGGGTACTATATTGCTGTTCTTAGAGAGCATCTTTCTGTTTTAGCCCACCTAGACCAACCTTGCTGCAAGGCACTGTACGACTTTGAGCCGGAGAATGAAGGGGAACTCGGCTTCAAGGAAGGTGACACCATCACTTTGACCAATCAAATCGACGACAACTGGTATGAAGGAATGCTCCACGGCCAATCGGGCTTCTTTCCCGTCAACTATGTGGATGTGCTGGTTCCGTTACCTCAGTAAACGTGCTGAACTGGACACCGAATGCAGATGTGGAGAGGAGACTATCAACATTCCTGTATAATTTAAAACACTAGTCCACTTCCATGGGTTGTTTCTCACAGTGCAGTGTTACATTGTGTGCAAAGCATCATCATTTTTTTTATTTTGAGTTGACGAATGTTTTTTTTCTGTGTTAACTTAAGGTGCGGCTCCATTTAGTCTGCATGTATTGCAATATGGTTGTGCGAGATCAGCATTTTTGTCAGTGGATCCTTTTGTTGACCAGTCCAGTACTGGTAAAGTGAAAGGGCTAAAATTTGACGCTTACCTTTTAGATGAAGTGGCTGTGCTGGTGTTATTGTCCCTCGTATGGTAGTGGGTAAGATAATCCTCCACTGCTCACCAATAAGATAGTTTCTGTTCCATACTTTCTACTGTGGAGTCGTGCAACCTTATGTCATCAGCAACACATTCATTTTTTTTAAGTGATTTTATTTTACTGCTTTTGTTCCCAATCCACATTAAGATGGGGGGTTATATTGACATAATTGGGTGGATCAGTTAGTCAGGCACCAACCTTTCAGCTCTGGCATCTGGATACATATTCAGCACATACTGATGGGATGAAAGCTTTCTCTGTCTGCAGACTGAAAGGGTCCTAATTAAAATGAGCTTGTCCAAGTTGAATCTAATTGAACAGCAGTAAATTGGTGGTCTCATTCAGACAGGCTCATAGGATGACTGGGACGGGATTTGACAAATGTTGCATTGGTACAATAGGTGGTACTGACTGGGAAGTGGGCACTTGGTGAAGTGAGGGGTCGAGTCAGTGTTTAACCCTTTTGTGCCCAATGTTTGTGATTGTGGGTCTTTGAAATGGAAGATGTTACATTTTGTACACCTAGTAACATCCATGTAACGTCTCAAGGAGTCTTAAGTCTGAACCTTTTTGGTTGTATTCCTTTATCTAACCCGCCACTGCATTCTGCAGGTCCATGTTTACATTAACTACCCACTGTGGAAGACCCTGAGTTGAAGATGTGCATAAAAAAAGGACTTTTGTTCCTCTCTGTTTTACATTAGACTTTTTATGAGAAAGCCTTGTCTGCTGGTTCATGACAGGCATGCCTCTAGTTAGCAGGGCAATGTTATGGTTCTATACAAATTAATCAACAATTTCCCTAGAATAGAGGGGGGGGGGGGGGGGGGGGGGAGAAATCTAGCTAAGACTCTTTCTCGTGAATACTGTCCCACTGGATGAGATGAAGGACAAAACAGTATCACACTAGAAAGAATAGCTAACTCATTGTCTGTGATCAGGATTGAAGAATCGTTGAATGAAGTATCTAAGGATACCTGATTATCATGGGAGTCCACATCAGTAGGAGTCAACAATTTGATAGGAGGAAAAATGGGAGTATTTTTCATAATAGTTTAATCTATCTGTAAATTCACTTTTCTCAATGTTAGTTGAGATTTTTCAGTGTTATTAGGATGAGCCTAAGTAATTTCATTCACATGTTTAGGGACTATTCCCAGATTGTAATGGGGTTGCAGTTGTTATTCAAAAGCTATAAATAATTAAACCAATTGGTTTATAAGTACATGTTTAAGTATTTCTGTCAACCACTTTTATATAGAAGGCATCAATAATAAACAGGCATTGAAACCAATAAGCAAAGAGCAACAGCTTGAACCTTCCATCTTCGAGCTTCTTAATGCTTTGCCTTCAGAGGTTGTCCTGCAGCATAAGTAAATAGCTATAATGTAAATGGGCAGGAATATATGTATCTGACGATACAGGATGTACCTTTTTGAAGTGGTTTATTGCCTCTGTACACCTAATTACAGGTGGTAGAAATCTCCACCTACTTGACTGCTGCAGTGCTGGTTGCTCTGGCAGTATTTTGATGCGTTCGCAGGTGGGTCAAACCTCAGCCCTGTTTTCTCTCCCATCTTTGAACTAAAATAGCCTACCTCCAAATTGCTGGACTGTTTGTTTTGAAAAAAAAACCCTTTCTTTGAAGTTGGAGGGTCTCTGCAACTAAAATGGCTAAAGTACATCAATAACTTTTGTACAATTTGCACATTAATAAACCTGGTGCTATGAATGCCACCTATTGGTGTCAGTGAAACAGATCTGGAATGGTCTCAGATCTGTAGTATAAGTTTGACACAATTCAGTCTTCTAGGGAAGTGTAGACTGTAAGAATGATCCTGTTGCACACTTTTCAACTTTCCTGAGCCCTCGTCCAGTTGCTGCTGCATCTGACTGCTCTAATTTGTTTAGATTCAGAAAAGGCTATGCAAAGTAACAAATTCAAATCCTAATTATCGTCCTTCTTTCTCCTTTTGACAAACGTATAGATAACTGGAATTAATTTTGTCTTCGGTGAGACTTGAATTGCCCCCATGATCATTTTTACAGTTTGTGACTTTTTGGCTTTCAGTGTTTAATAAGCAACTTCAAGCTTTCAGGAACTAATTCCTATTTTCACCATCGCGATGTTGATGAACTGGTACAACACGTGCTGCATGTATCTGGGAGATATTATGCTGTAGCAATCCCATATTGACACTAGCTCCTTAACACTAATCATGATGTACCATGTAACTGTCTAGTATTTTTTGATAGTGTTGTCAACTCATCGTGACATTTAGATTTTGACCGTACCTATACTAATGCTTTATGAATTTGATCTATCTTTTGATAATTATAAAAGCCATAGGCTATAACTCAAAATATGTATCTTTTTTACTGTTTAATCCTGCATGTAGATATATGTTTAGTACAATTAAAAACTATGTATTGTTTTGTTTCAATTATGTAAAGAATAAATATAAAAGCAGGTGATACACGAGCTGGATTTCTATAAATCAACAATGGTGTTGTTTCTGAGGTTGTTGGAGTGGTTGCTTTAGACAGAAATCCAAATATGAAATGCATATTTGACATTAAATTACTTTGAAAGGAATTAAAACAGTTTAGTTTGCATTAGGCTTTAGCTAGCAGTATTCCTATCTCAGCGTCAAACAGTCTCACTCCAGGATGTGGATACTTCTGGTTGAGATTCTTTTGGATTACTAAATCTACTAAAGGGCTATGTGTTAGAAATGGTGACTACCAAATAACATTAGAGGAAGATCCAGTCTTCTAATTCTGTTGCCACTTCTTCAATTTCATGGCCAGCAATTCCCCACAACTAATGACACTAAAACACTGTAATTATCTCATTGCAGTTTATTTAATTTGTATGTCTCTACAGTCATAAGTGATAGGAGCAGAATTAGGCCATTCGGCCCATCAAGTCTACTCTGCCATTTGATCATGGCTGATCAATCTCTCCCTCCTAACCCCATTCTCCTGCCTTCTCACCATAACCCCTGACAACAGTTACTGCATCCCAATGATATTTCTTCTGAAAAGCACTTTCAAGATGCGGTAATGTTTCAAGGAAATGCAAGCTCTCCCTTCAAAGAGATTCGAATATTTATCATGAGGCACAAATCACACACAAAATGGACAGGATGCTGTTTAACACATAAGTAGTGTCAAATTACCCAAGAGCTGTTTTGCTATAATGAATGAAAGTGGTTGGAGTGAATATAAATTGCAACAGCTGTTTCAGATTGGAGCTTTCCAGTCCACGGGGAAATCAGTCCTCTTTGCCTGACCACAGTGTTATGCTCCTGTCCCATTTAGGAAACCTGAACGGAAACCTCTGGAGACTTTACGCCCCACCCAAGGTTTCCTTGCGGTTCCGGGAGGTTTTTGTACTCCGGCAACCGCCTTCAACTAGCATTGCAACCGGCTACGACTAAAAAAGTACAGATTTTTAAAACGGAAACCACTTTCGACCACTAGGGAGACTGACAAAAACCTTCGGGAACCGCACGGAAACCTTGGGTGGGGCGCAAAGCCTCCAGAGGTTTCCGTTCAGGTTTCCTAAGTGGGACAGGGGCATTAGAACCCAAATTGCACAGTTGTACAGTGTAATTAACTGGATTTGATAAGAGAACTCAAGGTAAAGGAACCATTTACCATTCAGGAAGTGTTGACCATTATATGATAAGTTTTAATCTGCAATTTGAGACGGAGACGGTAAAATCAGTATTGCAGTTGATCAAAGGGGACTATGGAGGCATGAGGGAGGAGCTGGCCAAAGGTGACTGGAAAGGGACCCTAGCAGGGATGAAGGTGGAACACAATGTCAGGAAATTGGGGAATAATCCAGAAGATGCAGGATCTTTTCATTCCAAACAGGAAGAAAGATTCTAAGGGGAGTAAGAGGTGCTCGTGGCTGACAAGGGAAGTCAAGGATAGTATAAAAATAAAAGAGAAGACATCTAACATAGCAAAGATGAGCAGGAAGCCAGACTTTTAAAGAACAACAGAAGGTAACTAAAAAAGCAATATGGGGAGAAAAGATGAAGTACGATGGTAAGCTAGCCAAGAATATAAAGGAGGATAGTAAAACCTTGTTTGGGTATGTGAAGAGGAAAAGATTAGTTAAGACAAATGTGGGTCCCTTGAAGACAAAAACAGGTGAATTTATTATGGGGATCAAGGAAATGGCATTTGGGTTGAACAGGTACTTTGAATCTGTCTTCGCTAAGGAAGACACAATCTCCCAGAAGTCCTAGAGTGACAGAGGAACTGAAGGAAATTCACATTAGTCAGGAAATGGTATTGGGTAGACTGATGGGACTGAAGGCTGATAAATCCCCAAGACCTGATGGTGTGCATCCCAGGGTACTCTAGAAATCGTGGACGCATTGGTGATCATTCTCCAATGTTCTATCGATTCTGGATGAGTTCCTGTGGATTGGAGGGTAGCTAATGTTATTCCACATTTTAAGAAAGGAGGGAGAGAGAAAACAGAATTGTAGACCAGTTAGCCTGACATTGGTGTTTGGGAAGATGTTGGAGTCAATAATTAAACGTAATAACACCGCATTTGAATAACAGTAACAGGATCGGTCCAAGTCAGCATGGATTTATGAAGGGGAAATCTTGCTTGACTAATCTTCTAGAGTTTTTTTAGGATGTAACATGGATAAGGGAGAGCCAGTAGATGTAATGTATCTGGACTTTCAGAAAGCCTTTGATAAGGCCCCACACAGGAAATTAGTGGGCAAAATTAGAGCACATGGTATTGGGGGTAGGTTATTGACATGGATAGAAAATTGGTTGTTAGAAAGGAAACAAAGAGTAGGAATTAACGGGTCCCTTTCAGAAGGGCAGCAGTGACTAGTGGGGTCATCTGCAAGGTTCAGTGCTGGGACCGCAGCTATTTACAATATATATTAATAATTTAGATGAAGGACTTAAAATAGAAAATTTGCAGATGACATAAACTGGGTGGCAGTGTGAACTGTGAAGAGGATGCTATGAGGATGCTGTGCGACTTGGACAGGTTGGGTGAGTGGGTGGATGCATGGCAGATGCAGTATAATGTGGATAAATGTGAGGTTATCCACTTTGGTGGCAAGAACAAGACGGCAGATTATTATCTGAATGGTGTCAGATTAGGAAAAAGGGAAGTGCAACGAGACCTGGGTGTCCTTGTACATCAGTCACTGAAGGTAAACATGTAGGTACAGCAGGCAGTGAAGAAAGCTAACGGCATGTTAGCCTTCGGAACAAGAGGATTTGAGTATTGGAGCAAAGAGGTCCTTCTGCAGTTATATGGGGCCCTGGTGAGACCACACCTGGAGTATTGTGTGCAATTTTGGTCTCCTAATTTGAGGATGGACATTCTTGCTATTGAGGGATTGCGGGACTGTCATATGATGAAATAATGGAACGACTGGGCTTGTATTCACTGGAATTTAGGATGAGAGGGGATCTTATAGAAACATATAAAATTATTAAGGGATTGGACAAACTAGATGCAAGAAACATGTTCTCGATGTTGGGGGAGTCCAGAGCAAGGGGCCGGAGTTTAAGAATAAGGGGTAGGCCATTTAGAACTGAGATAAGGACAAACCTTTTCACCCAGAGTTGTGAATTTGTAGAATTCTCTGCCACAGAAGGCAGTGGACGCCGATTCACTGGATGCATTCAAAATAGTTAGATAGAGCTCTTAGGGCTAGCGGAATCAAGGGATATGGGGAAAAGGCAGGAACGGGGTATTGATTTTGGATGATCAGCCATAATCACATTGAATGGCGGTGCTGACTTGAAGGGCCAACTGGCCTACTCCTGCACCTATTAGTATTTTCAATGTGTCTATGTACAGTGTGCTACAGTTTAAGAAGGTCATTGGCACCAAAGTAGCTTCCAGTCAGAGTGACTGTCATTGATCAGACCTGCCAGAGATTAACTTCAATTGTTTCACTCACAGCCATTGCAAACAAGTATGGACACATCTCACCACTTATGTAATACTAATTTTCTGTTTTCATTCCCAGAGTAAGAAGTAGTTATTTCTGTGGTATACCAAGTACTATTCTTCTGTGGTTAGAGTAGATTGGAAATGAATAGATTAATGAATGGCAAACTCATCACTGACATGGGCGGCACGGTGGCGCAGCGGTAGTGTTGCTGCCTTACAGCACTTGCTGTGCCGGAGACCCGGGTTCGATCCCGGCTACAGGTGCTGTTTGTACGGAGTTTGTATGTTCTCCCCGTGACCGCGTGTGTCCTCCCCGAGATCTTTGGTTTCCTCCCACACTCCATAGGTGTACAGATTTGTAGTATAATTGACTTGAGTTTGTATACTTGGTATAAGTGTAAATTGTCCTTAGTGTGTGCAGGCTTGTGTTAATGTGCAGGGATTGCTGGTCGGTGCGGACTCGGTAGGTCGAGCGGCATGTTTCTGTGCTATATCTCTAAACTAATCAAGGATAGAACATTATTACTGCACTGGTTCTGCCAACCCTTCTGAACAACTACTCTGGAATACACCTCCGGACATATAATTTTAGAGAACAAAAATTGTGCTATCTCGATAGCTATTTGCACCACATACAATCACTGGAAATAAATTACTTTGACACGTGTTATCAAAAAGCATTTGATCATTTTATTTGTATCTTCGGATAGAGATTTACAATTTCTGAGTTTGATGCATATTTTCATTCTGCTGGAGATCTTGAGTAACTGCACCCAAGTGACTACTCCATAAAGAGAAAAATGCCACGCTTTACTTTTCCAAATATCTCTGTTCCATCAAAAATATAAAATGCAGGCCCACATCAGCACATTTAAAATCAGTCCAAATATTGGTCATTTGTTATTATTGTAGCTTGGAAATCGCTGACATTTAAATTGGCCTGAGTCCTGCATGTCAGTGCTTTGAGGTTGGTTGGCTGGCTGTAGCTATCTTGCAAATCACAGGGAGAAGTTCAATTGATTGGCTGATCTTACGGCCTTTGAATCGCAAGCATTAGTAACCTGTAAGACCCGCGAGTCAAAGATAATTTGTCTTCCTGGTCGGAGAAAACGTTTTAAACATCTATGACCAGTTGTGTAGTGATTGTAATTTCAGTCTCACTGCTGCCTGTCTTTCACTTGCATGCTTTCTCAATTGAATATAAATAAGCCTTATGACTCAAACTTATTGAAGCTCTGCCCATGCTAGATTGAATGGCGAGTGGGCGTGGACTGTATTTGTAAGTGGCAATAGTAAAAATGCTCCTCTCACCAGAAGTTTAAAAGTCTCTTCCATGAAAACAATAGTTTGTTTGTAATTTGTGACTTTCCAGTGTATTACAAATTCAGTTTTAAAGATTTTATTGCTGGATCATTAAATTACAAAGCTCTTTTGTTAAGGATTTCAGCACTGCATATGCATATTCTGTTTCCAGACAGAGGCCTTGTTTGAGGTCTGCGATCCTGGGAGCTGCCTTCTTTGCCCAGTTCTGTCCTTTTCATCCAGTAATCTTAATAAAGATCTCCTAGGTCAGTTTCACTCTGAGCAGTTAATTAGCCAAGCAGGCTATCGTTTGAAAAAAAAACCTCGATTGAACCGTAGTTCAGTTACGTGGAAGTTCAGACTTTCCATATGTGTAATAGCAACTCTTGGGAAAACTGGATCACTTTTTCACTTCATGTTGGCTGCAAAGCCGAGCGAGCTCTGCTGAATTCCCATTAGGTTCCAGGAGTCAGGAAAGACAGCTGGGGGAAAATTGCTAACAGTAAACTGGATTAAATCCAGATTTCCAATCCAAAAGGAAAAGTAATTTAAAGATTTGAAAGTATTTACTAGTTTTGTGCAATGATGATGTTTAAATGCAGACCAGGAGCCCCTTATCTTTTAAGTCTGTATTAGCTCAAAATATGTGTAACAATAGTCATATGCATCTCTATTGCAAATGTAACTCGAATCGAGTGTGGATTTTCAAAACCATTTTATTAATGAAAACTAAAACTTACAAAAAAATTTAAATTTGAAACAATGTCTACAACATAAACTTTTTATGAATATTTACAACAGTTTTACATTAAATTCACAGTCAATTCAGTACAAGTACATTGACCAAGATACTCTTGAAGTGACGGCAGATGTGTAAATAGGTCTGTTGTTTCTTCGAATATTGCATTTTAATGGGTGTTCTGCAACTAATGCTAGGCACAATGTTTATAATCTCTTCTGTTTTCATTAAGGTGAGTGACATAGCATTAATCATACTCCAAACTGCACTGTGGAGAATAAAGCTGCTACTCCTTTCCAGTAAGACATCTCAAAGTCCTGCATTGGGCCAGTGTGACATTATCACATCAGCTTCATGTGAGATTTCTGAATCAGACTTCCCATTGTGGCATAGTTAGCAATAGTTGTTTGTTTCCTGCATCTGCTGCACAATCACGCAGAATGCAAGTGCTCTTCCCATAACGTTTCTTAATTGCATCACTCTTAGTTTTAATTTATTTGAAAACTAAAATCTACTAGAACCAATTAAAATTAAACAGAGTCACACATGGACATAGACCAATTGGCCCAGAGTTGGTGCTGACCATCAAGTATCCATTTACATAAATCCCATTTTATTCTCTCAACGTTGCTATCAGCATTCACCACTATCCCCTCATGTTCCAATACTTGCTTAATTTACATTGACATTTAACCTACCAGGGTACATGCCTCTGCGGTGTGGCAGGATACCCACTTGGTTATGGAGAATGCCCACACTCCACAAAGACCGCAATGGAGGTCAAGATTGAACCCAAGTCACTGGAACTGAGGCAGTAGCTCAGATATGTAGGAAGGAACTACAGATGCTGGTTTACACTGAAGATAGATGCAAAATGCTGGAGTAACTCAGCGGGACAGACGGCATCTCTGGATAGAAGGAATGTTTCAGGTCAAGACCCTTCCTCAGTAGCTCTACCAGCCTCACCACAACATGAAGTTACTATTATAACATCACTGCTACCTCAAATTCCAATTGAATTACTGCTTTGAAGTCAGGATATGTGATATCAAAATGTGGTCTGAACCCGAGGATGTTCTTAATGAGTGCACGAGTAAATCAGCTTCACCAGTAGCTGGGATTGAAAATAATATTTGAATTTCTATTAACGACATCGCAGCTTTTTATAAAGATGTCTTCCTCAACATGAATGCCCGATTTCACTCCTGCTTTCACCCATTGTCAAACTTTTCACCAAAGGTAACAGGATAATGACTGGCTGATTTATTTCTGATGAATGTCAGCTAGAAAAAGTTCTCATAACAGCATAGTTGGCTCTGTACTTCTCAGCTTATTCATTAAGGCATTGGATACCAGTGTGGGGTAGATTGGGGAGGGCAATCTTTAACTAAGTGTCTTAGGTGATCTTAAGAGTGAACACTGAGTTTTATATCATCCAGCTAGTGCACTAAAGGACATCTGAAGATGGATTCACTGTGATAAATGGTAAGAACAGGAGTAGCTCGAGAGTAATAGGTAGTCCACACCACATACACATTCCAGAAAGAAACTAAGTAAATAATGTGGAAAACTGCCCATGTTTACTAATACTGTGTTCTGATTGCTTTGATATTATGTTGGGAGCATAATATCTCTGCTATGTTCACACTATGAAATATGCAGATAAAAGATGAGCTACAAATGTTTCCCCATTCTCTGGCACGGACACCTAGAAGCTCTTGTGCTTTCCCTTCTTACTTAAATTGAGATCTTGTGGCGTGTGGGATCCATGTGTTTCCTGGTTGCCATGTCTCACTCTTTGGCATCCTACCTTGAGGTCTTTTTTCACCGTTAATCTACATAATACAATTCTGGCATCAAATATGGTTGAAAAAAGCATGCAAGGTCGTTCAATTGCTGCCACAGAACAGTCAATTGGGTGCAGCAGTGCCATCTGGTGGTCAATTAAATTGCTTTCCCTCACATTGGAATCTGTTATTTTTGGTGTTTGTGGCCATGGGACTAGTCCTGTAACACAAACACCCTATGCATATTACATCAGTTTCAAGAAAAGAACATTTTGAGTGGATTGAGTGTGTGAGCTGATAAATTTTGCTTCATAATACTGGGAAAGTGCATGTGTCTCGGAACTGGGGTGCAGCAGTTAGTGCTGCTGCCTCTTAGTGCCAAGAACCCAGGTTCAATCCCAACCTTGGGAGAAAACTGTCTGGAGTTCCTTCCACGTCCTAAAGAAGTGCAGGTAGTGGCAAAAGAATGAAAGGAAAGTTGGATGGATGCATAAGAAAGATCATACTGCATGTTTACAGAAATAACCCACCAGGAATGGGATTGCTCTGCTGGAAGAAAGTCACGGTATTTTAAAGTTGAATCAGCAGAAAAATAGTTTGAAGCATACAGAGACTCATTTGAATTGATCAACAATGTCTTAATGTAAAGATTGCAGTAGCATCCAAGCTATTACCAGTTTAGATATACAGTGCATTCAGAAAGTATTCAGACCCCTTCACTTTTTCCACATTTTGTTATGTTACAGCCATATTTTAAAATGGATTCAATTAAAAAAATGTCATCAATCTACACACAATACCCCAGAATGAGGAAGTGAAAACATGTGTTTAGAGATTTTTGCAAAGTAATTAAAAATAAATAATTGAAATATCACATTTACATAGGTATTCAGACCCTTTGCCAAGACACTCAAAATTGAGCTTCAATCCTGTTTCCATTTGAGATGTTTCTACAACTTGATTGGAGTCTACCAATGGTAAATTATATTGACTGGACATGATTTGGAAAGGCACACAGTTGTCTGTATAAGGTCCCACAGTTGACAGTGCATGTCAGAACAAAAACCAAGCCATTAAAACAAAGGAATTGTCCGTAGACATCCGACACAGGATAGTGTCGAGACACAGATCTGGGGAAGGGTATAAAACAATTTCTGCAGCATTGCAGGTCCTGAAGAGCAGGTCCGTCATTCTTAAATGGAAGAGCTTTGGACCCACCAGGACTCTTCTTAGAGCTAGCCGCCCGGCCAAACTGAGCAATCGGGGAGAAGGGCCTTGGTCGGGGAGGTAACCAAAAACCCGATGGTCACTCTGACAGAGCTCCAGAGTTCCTCTGTGGAGATGGGAGAAACTTCCAGAAGGACAACTATATCTGCAGCACTCCACCAATCAGGCCTTTATGGTAGAGTGGCCAGACAGAAGCCACAGTAAAAGGCACATGACAGCCCACTTGGAGTTTGCTCAAAGGCACCTAAAGGACTCTCAGACCATGAGAAACATGATTCTCTGGTCCGATGAAAGCAAGATTGAACTCTTTGGCCTGAATGCCAAGTGTCATGTCTGGAGGAAACCAGGCACCGCTCATCACCTGGCCAATACCATACCTACAGTGAAGCATGGTGGTGGCAGCATCATGCTGTGGGGATGTTTTTCAGCAGCAGGAACTGGGAGACTAGTCAGGGTCGAGGGAAAGATGAACAGAGCAAAGGACAGAGAGATCCTTGATGAAAACCTGCTCCAGAGCGTTCTGGACCTCAGACTGGGGCAGAGGTTCACCTTCCAACAGGACAATGACACTAAGCACACAGCCAAGACAACGCAGGAGTGGCTTCGTGACAAGTCTGTGAATGTCCTTGAGTGGCCCAGCCAGAGCCCGGACTTGAACCTGATTGAACATCTCTGGAGGGACCTGAAAATAGCTGTGCATGAACACTCCCCATCCAACCTGACCTGAGCTGGAGAGAATCAGCAGAGAAGAATGGGATAAATTACCGAAATACAGGTGTGCCAAGCTTGTAGCGTCATACCCAAGAAGACTTGAGGCTGTAATCGCTGCCAAAGGTGCCTGAAGAAAGTACTGAGTAAAGGGTCTGAATAGTTATGTAAATGTGATTCTTGAGTGTTTATTTTTTAATTACTTTACAAAAATTTCTAAACACCTATTTTCGCTTATTCATTCTGGGGTATTGTGTGTAGATTGATGATAAAAAAAATTAAATCCATTTTAAAATAATGCTGTAGCCTAACAAAATGTGGAAAAAGTGAAGGGGTGTGAATACTTTGTGAATGCACTGTACTTGTCCCGCTGGGTTTGTGACTAAAGCAGCTTTCAGTGAACATCAGCTTGGATGAGATGATATGACTTCATTTTACATTACATGATTCAGGCGTTTTAATACAAGTATGCCATAAATACTGACTGTACTTGGAACTGAGCCCCTAATTTCCTCTACATTCCTGTCCACTTACCAAACAAACAACACTTAGCAGTTGTAGACTCAACTCCTGGCATCCCACATATATGATGTTGCTTTTGTGCCTTCCACTGTCCTGCTGGACGGCAGTGCCACATCTCTGCTCCCAGCCACTGTGCTCAGCTAGGTGCTTCATGGATGCGAAACTCCAGCTTTTAGGAAGTGACTAATCTGCTGAGGTTCCAATAGGAAAAGGGAAGCAGCTTCCAAGACCTAACCTCGCTCCACATGGCAGTGTGAACATTTAGTTTGTTTTGGTGTAGAGATACAGCTGGGAAACAGGCCCTTCGGCCCACCGAGCCTGCGCCGACCAGCGATCCCCAAACACTAACACTATCCTACACACTCAGGACATTTTTACAATTTTCCCCAAAAGCCAATTAAGCTACAAACCTGTATGTCTTTGGAGTGTGGGAGGAAACTGGAGCACCGGGAGAAAGCCCACACGGTCACGGGGAGAAGGGACAATCTCCGTAGGGACAACATCTGTAGTCAGCGGCAATGCTCTCGCTGCACCACCGTGCCGCCCTGTATCAGCGAACGTGAAGAGTCAATAAAATGAGAGCACATTAAGTTAGAAGGTCGACGTGCTCAGAGGTGAGCAAGGAGTTGTTGGGAAGACTTAGGTTAGTGTCACACAATATTTTGGGCGTCATCCTGTTGTGGTTTGCTGGTGTTTTATCTCCCCAGCTGCAGAAGGTCCTGAACTCATCCGTGCCCATAGTGCAAAAGAACAAATATAAGAAAACTCCCTCCTGGCTATTCTGACAGTTGCAGATGTAATTCAACCTTAGTTTAAACCATGCAGATGTCTAACTTTTTTTTAAATACTAAACAAGTCTACCACTCCAACTTTTAGAACAATGCAGGCAATTCTCCCCAGCCCATCCCACCCGAATGCCAGTAACTACTACTATGTAAATATCCTGGCTTGCGGCTCTGGCCCTGTCCCCAGCACCCTTCAACAAGCGAGCTTTAACCTCTTCATCCAATTCATCAATGTGTTTCCAACTCAACCTGCAGGCACGCAGAAGTACAAGACACAGGAAGGTAGCACGAAAGGGATAGGGATTAAATAAATCACTCCCCATATTTCTACAATACATTACTTGACTGTAGTATCACCGAGGATCTCAGCATTCTGTTGTCTCGATGCTCACCATCCTCTCCTCGTGGTTAGACACCCAACCGGCCACAATCTTAAACTGGACTCAATCTTTGCTTTTTGTCTCTATCACAAAAAACTATCCAAAACAGAAAACACTAAACAATCACATTTGGTGACGTCTTTCCGCATTCACCATTCTCATTTCCTGCTCCTTTTTTTCCAGTTTTATTCCTTTTCAGTGTTGCCAACGGTCCAGCTGAGGTTAACTAACTGCAGGCCTCCAGCTGATTATAAATGTGTTCCAGAACTTTAAAAGAACTTTGGTCCTTTGGTGTTTTATTGGCCAAGGAACCCTGTAATACAAAACATGAGAAACATTAATCATTCACCAGATTAAACTGAAATAAAAGGTTGAAAGCAATGTGCATCTTAAAGCACCTTGAGGACATTAAAGTCGCCAAACAAATGCACCCTTTAACACCCTTGCCTTTATTACGATTTAGACTAGAGATACAGCGCGGAAACAGGCCCTTCAGCCCACCGAGTCCGCGCTGACCAGCGATCCCCGCACACTAACACTTTCCTACACACGTTAGGGACAAATTATAATTTTATGAAGCCAATTAACCTACAAACCTGTATGTCTTTGGAGTGTCGCAGGAAACCGGAGCTCCTGGAGAAAACCCACGCAGGTCACGGGGAGAACGTACAAACTCCGTACAGACAGCACCTGTAGTCAGAATCGAACCCGGGTCTCTGGCGCTGTAAGGCAGCAACACTACCGCTGTGCCACCGTGCCAATATTGATGTATACAATAAGAATGGAGTTACGTATAAAGCCACATTTCAACAATGTGCGGCCCTTTTATTTGCTGGAGAATAATCTCTCCTCTGAAAGAATGGATCAACTGGGCTCATATTCACTGGAATTTAGAAGGATGAGAGGGAATCTTTTAGAAACATAAAATTCTTAACGGATTGGACAGACTAGATGCAGGATATAGTTTCCCGATGTTGGGGGAATCCAGAACTAGGGGTCACAGTTTAAGAATAAGGGGTAGGCCATTTAGGACTGAGATGAGGAAAAAATGTTTTCACCCAGAGAGTTGTGAATCTGTAGAATGTTCTACCACAGAAGGCAGCGTAGGCCAATTCACTGGATGTATGCAAGAGAGAGTTATATATGTCTCTTGGGGCTAAAGGAATCAAGGGATATGGGGAGAATGCAGGAACGGGGTACTGATTTTGGATGATTAGCCACGTCATATTGAATGGCAGTGCTGTCTCGAAAGGCCAAATGGCCTACCTCTGCACCTATTTTCTATGTTTCTATAACATTTCTTGCACAAAGCCTGTGCCCAACACAAACTACTGATATTCTACAATGAAAAATACCACATTGGATGTTGTCTAAATCCACATTAATTGCTTGACACCCAAATACCTAATCCAGACCCCCAAATACACTTAAAGAATATTCAAGAAAAAAATATATATACTTACTTTAACTTTGTCTAAATATGTTGTCTGCTCATTCCATTTGTCTTTGAACTTTACAATGTCTGAAGCGGTTTTGTAATATTCCAGGAGCAGCATCTATCAAGAAAATCGCAGGAAAACCTAACATCATTAAAACTGTCTTCACCCTCAACTTTGCCCGTTTCAGTGTGTTCATGTTGGATGCGTGTGCTTTTTCATTGCATTACTTTAATGATGTTATTTATGTTCTGTAAATGAAGAAGAAACTATTTGGATCTGTGTGCACATTGATGGAAAAATGGGACTGAAAATTGAAACCATATCAACCATTTAGGCTTCTAGTTGGCTCTTTGTAAGAACAATTGTATTCATCCTTACACCCCCATTTTAGTCCATAACCTAAAGTTCATCTCCTCAAGTTATCTGTCCATCTAACTTCTACTTTTTTTCTTATGGCTTTAGCATCAAACAGGATGTTTCCCAAAAACAATGTATCAAAAAGATTCTCAAAGTGCATGGAAACTAATAGCCCAACCAGTGATCACCCATCTGTATTAATCCCTTCATCTAGCACTGGGCCCATTGCCTTCCATGTCTGGGCGATAGAAGTGTTCCTCTAGGTACTTCTTCAATGCTTTCAGTCCATCTGCTTCCATCTCTCTCTTTGGCAGTGTATTCCAGATACTCTTGGGTGAAACATGTCCCCCATCAGAACCTAAATCTACTACCCCTTTACCCTACGTCTAAAACTTAGAGGTCAGACTCTGATAAGGAGAGATCTTTCCTGCAGTCTGCCATATCTATACCGCCTCATGATTTTACAATTGTAAATCATGTCCTATCTTAACCTTCTCTGCTCCAAGAAAAAGACCATTTCCAGTCTCTCTTCATCTCAAAACCGCTTCATTCCAAGCATCGCCATTGAATGTAGAACATAGAGCACTGGAATGGACCCTCAGGCCCACCATCTCTGTGCCAATCTAACTAATTCCATCGGCCTGCATGTGGATCTCTCTGTTCCCTTCTTGTTCAAGTGTCTGCTGAAACACCTCTAATCATTGCTCTCACGTCTGCTTCTCCTATTTCCCCTGGCAGAGTGTTCCAGGCACTTACCACCCTCTATGTGAAAAAAAAAAACCTTACCTCATAAATCTCCTTTCAACTTTCCCCCTCTCACCTTAAACCTATGCCCTCTAGTATTTAAAAATGCTGGAGAAACACAGAGGGTGAGGCAGCATCTCTGGAGGAAGGAATAGGTGACATTTCGGGCCGCGACGTCTCGACCCAAAACATCACCTATTCCTTCGCTCCATAAATGCTGCCTCACCCGCTGAGTTTCTCCAGCATTTATGTCTGCCTTCAATTTTTCCAGCATCTGCAGTTCTTTCTTAAACATTCCCTCTAGTATTTAATATTTGTATTCTGGGAAAAAGACGACTGATTTTTCAATTGCAATCATGTATTGTCTTTCTGTTGGTATACAAAATGCTGGAGAAACTCAGCGGGTGCAGCAGCATCTATGGAGTGAAGGAGATAGGCAACGTTTCGGGCCAAAACCCTTCTTCAGGAGGGTTTCACCCCAAGATCCCTCTATAAATCAATGCTCCAAAAGGTGCTGCCATTTATTGTGTACTTTCCTCTTGCAAATGCACCTCCCCTGAAAGTCCATCTGACATTTCTCCACCCAGATTTCCAACTGACCTAAATCCTGATCACCTGTAGACTAGCTCTAACCTACACATAGGGACAATTTACAGAAGGCAACGAACCTACAAACTTGCACGTCTTTGGAACGTGGGAGGAAACTGGAGCACCCGGAGAAAAGCCCACGCAATTACAGGGAGAACATACATACTCTGTGCAGACAATGCCTGTCGTCAGGATCGAACTCTGGTCTCTAAGGCAGCGACTCTACCGCTGCGCCACTGTGGCCACCCTGAACGTTCTGGTTAACCTTCTCTGCACCTTTTCCAACTGAAATTAATGTGCCTAAACAAAGCTTTTGACAGCTACAACATGACTTCCTGACACTTATATACAATGCCCTCACACTTATACCACAGCAATGTATTCGAAAGCATTTATTAACATTCAGTGTACTTTCATGTTGTGAAATAAATCAAATTCAGATAAAAGCACAGAGGTACCATTTCATGAAGGACATCGGAGGTCAGGAATGTATCCTGCACGTAGGTCATCTCTACCTCCATAGGCATGCCATAATCATTGGGCTTTTGCTGGAAAATAATAAAGTGGATTAAAAGATGAGAATACAGGCAGACAACAATGCGAGGGGGCACCGACTACCAGCAATATCTGCCAAAATACTCCACCGTTTCCTATAGCAATGCATTTTGTCAAATGTTCCGTCGTGCAACACCAACCCAAAGCAACACATGTCCACATTCCCTCTTCACCCACTACCTGCAGTCCAAGGAGAAAATTCTCAGCCACACCATTCTGGACCTTGCATCTGGACCAGGTACAAGTGTGAATAGGTCACCATTCTGCTTGATGACTGCTGCCAAGGCTAGATCCAAACTAAACCCTGGTTTGATTCAATTATCCCACACATCCTTCTCCTTCAGAACAAGTGAAGTTCTCAACTTCCACCTTCAGCATGATGCCACCACCGGTACCTTCTCCCAATTCAACAGTTTTGGATAACGAGCCTTCCTTTATGCTCTCAGCACTCTGAGAAGGATGCTCAGAGCGCTCAATGGTCTGCTCTTCCATCTCCAACCCATCCCACGGCACCTTCCCATTCTATTGTAAGAGATACAACCCCTGACTTTCCACTTTTCCCCTTCTCGCCGTCAGGAACCGAAACACACCTTCCATGATTCACTTCATCTCCCTTAATGTCATGTGCTTCTTGTGCTCACAATGTGGTTCGCTCTCTGCACTGGGTAACAAACACTGATGGGGTGATCGATTTGCAGGACACGTCAATTTAGTTTGTAAGGGCAGCCCTAAGCTTGCCATTGCTGATCATTATAATCCTCCGCACCATTCCCATTCTAATGTCCGTCTTTGGCTCTTACTCTGCTCCAGACATAGAAACGTGAGGAACAACATCCCATCATCCCATGTGGCACATCACAACCTCACAGTGAATTTAAGAGTTTCGGAGAATTAGCCTTCCTAGCTTAGATCCGAATGATGTATTGGTAGGAACTGGAGACGCTGGTTTACACCAGCGGGACAGGCAGCATCTCTTGAGAGAAGGAATTGGTGACTTTTTGGATCGAGACCCTTCTTCAGAACTGCCTGTGCCGCTGAGTGACTCCAGCATTTTGTGTCTATCTATATCAGAATTAGCTGATTGTAATGAAACATTAACTTTTGTTGTATGATGCATAGATCAAAGTCATCAGGCTGGCCCGGAAGAGTGAGGGTTGGATAAAAGGTCTGGCTTGGCGTCAATTCATAGAGAATAACAAATGGGATCAGTTGTGCAATCCTAGTACACATCCTAAAAGTATCAAACCTTACGCTGCCTCAGCAAGGCCGAGTCGCACCCTGGCCACTTCCTCTTCTCCCCTCTCCCATCGGGCAAAAGGTATAGAAGTGTGAAAACGCACACCTCCAGATTCCGGGATAGTTTCTTCCCAGCTGTTATCAGGCAACTGAACCATCCTACTACAACCAGAGAGCAGTTCTGGGCTACTATCTACCCCATTGGAGACCCTCAGACTATCTTCGATCAGACTTAACTAGACTTTAAAAGTTATTCACATGATTCCCTTTCTCATGTATCTATACACTATGGATGGCTCGATTGTAATCATCTATTGTCTTCCCTCTGACTGTTTGGCACGCAACACAAACTTTTCACTGTACCTCGATATTCGTGACAAGAAACTAAACTCAAACCATCTGCAAGCACAATTCAAGCATGCAGACAGGTTGCAGAAGAAACACAATGGTAACAGAATGGCTTCAGCATTTTTTGCCCATTCTATAACAGCACTTGGCGATGAGATGGGAGAGCCGGATTACTTACCTCTGGCGGAGGAAGAACCCAAAATGGAGACATCTTTGATTCCAAATTGCTGCTTCCTTGATGATAAGGACCTTAAGTTAAGAAGAGAGTTGTTAGATCGTTTCTCTGTCCCTTGGACATTTGTACCAAACAACAAAGCCAGAGATACCCATCTATCAGCACAAACAACGGCAGCACAATCCTTCACCATTCCACCTTTGTTTTAAACTCAGTGAATTAACTACAGCACGGTGGTGCAGCGATGGAGTTTCTGCCTTACAGCGCCAGAGACCCGGGTTCGATCCCGACTACGGGTGCTGTCTGTACGGAATTTGTACATTCTCCCCGTGACCGCGTGGGCTTTCTCTGAGATCATCGGGGTCCTCCCACACTCCAAAAACGTACATGTATGTAGGTTAATTGACTTGGTATAAATGTCAATTGTCCCCAGTACGTAGGATTGTGTTAATGGTCGGTAGGGACTCGGTCGGCTGGAGGGCCTGTTTCCGCACTATATATCTCAAAAACTAAAACTACAGTCTTGGCCATTCCAGTCCACCTGGCCTTCAACTTTTAACTACCTCTCACCCCCAATTTGCTGCTGCTGGTTGCTCTGCATTTTGATTATTTTATCTTGTTTCTCTCCCACTTGCAAGAAGGAAAACGTTAGCATCACTTTAGCATTAACCAACTAACTGGGACTATCCAACTGACTTTCCTTCTGGTTCTTCTCAAGATGATGATTCTTTCTGGCTTACAATTTAGTTGCTGCCAGATGACCCTGACCCTTAACTGTGAAGGTGGATATTTCTTATGGCGTCATAGAACCATTAAGTATGGAAGCAGGCCCTTAGGCACACATGTCCTCGTGCAATATCAAGCAGCTATCTACATTACTCCTACACCAATTCTATTTTTTTCTCCATTTATGCCCATCAAACCTCCCTCCCCCAAATCCTACCACTCACATGCACACCAGGGACAATTTACAGTGGCCAATTAACCCATCAACCTACAAGTCTTTTGGGTGAGGGAGGAAAGAGGAGCACCAGGATACCAAAAGAGAATGTGAAAATATCAAATACAAAAAAGACATTTGATTGGGGCAGCACGGTGGCTCAGCGGTAGAGTTGCTGCCTTCCAGCACCAGAGACGAGGGTTCTATCCTGACTTTGGGTGCTGTCAGTACGGAGTTTGTACGTTCTCCCCGACCCGCGTAGGTTTTCTCAGGGATCTCCGGTTTCCTCGCACGCTCCAAAGACATACAGGTTTATAGGTTAATAAATAGTAGACAACAGGTTCAGGAGTAGCCAATTCGGCCCTTCGAGCCAGCACCGCTATTCAATGTGATCACGGCTGATCATCCACAATCAGTACCCTGTTCCTGCCTTCTCCCCATATCCTACTAACTGTCAGGAGGAGCCAGGGTGTTGGGCAGAGCAGAAGGGACAACCACGGCACTTGGCAGGTGAAGAACCCCAGTACAGCAGAACCTCGGACTACAAGGGCTTCAGAAAGATTGCAAATCCCATGAAGCGGTAAATTCCTTTAAACCAATTCTGTTAAAACTCTTTCTAGTCATAAGAGTGCTACAGGGTGGAAACGGGCCCTTCGGCCCAGCTTGCCCAGACCGGCCAACAAGTCCTAGCTACACTAGTCCTACCTGCCCGCGCTTGGTCCATATCCCTCCAAACCAGTCCTGTCCATGTACATGTCTGTTTCTTAAATGTTGGGATAGTCCCTGCCTCAACTACCTCCTCTGGCAGTTTGTTCCAGGCACCCAGTATGTAAAAAGGTTACCCCTCAGACTCCTATTAAATCTTTTCCCCTATACCTTAAACCTATGTCCTCTGGTCCTTGAATCACCTTCTAGGTCCCCTGTGGTATAGTATCCCAATCCCTTTGATAGTATCGATGGCTTCTTAATTGGCTGGCTTCCAAGTTACTAATACCAACACATCTAACTGCCAGGGCCAACATGAACCAACATCCACCCGTGAACCAACAGCATTATTAATCTTCTTCAATTTATTTCCAAACCTCCCACGATATTCCAACTGGCCAACCAGCAAATAGGAAATAACTAGAAATAGCAGAATTGCTCGTCAATAGCCTGGATCCACAGTTGGCCATGGCTGTTTTACCATAACGCTGCATTGATCACCGTGCCAACTTACTTGCAGTGTTTGGACATTTCACACACAATTAATCCCTTACCACAGATCAGTGCAAGACACGGCTGGAAGCTGTTGGTGGTTCCTTGCAGTTTTAACTGGTAGTCCATCTGAGAATCGATGTCTTGTAGGGAGGGCAGGGGTCTTGCATATGGGTGACTGTGGTACCAACCAACCAGCGATAATCCCCGTAGGAAGAGACTCTGGCAAATCTGAGGAAGCAAACCATAATTATTTCCGGGAAGATACAAATTCTAGTGCTGCTACATGGCTGTCCTAAGACCAAAGCATATATACAGTCTGAAGAGGTCCTGACCTGAAACGTCCCCTATCCATGTTCTCCATGGATGCTGCCTGCCCCGTTGAGTTATGCCAACACTTTGTGCCTATTCTTTGCAAACCAGCATCTTGTTTTTACAGTCTGAAGAAAGGTCATGCCCCGAAACATCACCTATTCATCTTCTGCAGAGATGCCACCCGACCTGCTGAGTTGCTCCAGCACGTTTGTGTCTTATTTTGTAAACCAGCACCTGCAGTTCCTAGTGTCTACAGTTTGGCTGTATATGCGATGTCTACAAGGGCTTAGCTGTTAACATTTTACCAGCATAGGCCAATTCCAGGGCCAAAACATTGATGGTTTAATCTCATATGAAGTAGGATAAAATACCTACTATCTGAAGGGATAGTAAAGGAAAGCTTGACTCCAGCACATGCAATGTGCATGTTGGTAGTTAGTCTCAATTGTAATAAAACCTTGCATTTATGTAGCACCTTAACTTTAATTTTAGTTTTGAGATAAGAGCGCGGAAACAGGCCCTTTGGCTCACCGAGTCCTCACCGACCAGCGTTCCCGCACATTAACACTACCCTTCGCACACTAGGGACAGACACCCGAGCAGATTTGTACCAAGCCAATTAACCTACAAACCTGTACACCTTTGGAGTGTGGGAGGAAACCGAAGATCTCGGAGAAAACCCACAGGTCGCGGGGAGAACGTACAAACTCCGTACAGACAAGCACCCCTAGTCAGAGTCTAACCCGGGCCTCTGGCGCTGTAAGGCAGTAGCTCTACCGCTATGCCACTGTGTCGCCAGGATTAGTTAATGAAAGATCCCAACGTGGAGAATGAGGGGACAACTTTGATGATATTAAAAACAGAAAATGCTGGAAATACTTCACAGGTCCGGCTGCATCTGTGGGAAGAGAAACAGAGTTAATGTTCCAAACCCGATCTCCTTCAACCTGAAATGTTAACTCTGTTTCTCTTTTAACATATATGGCCAGATGTGGAACGTACACACTGAGTACAGCGCAGGAGCAGGAGCAGGCCTGTCGGCCTTTTATGTCTGTGCCAGCCGTGATGCTGATTTAAACCGCACATCCGCCTGCACGTAGTCTCCGTCTCGCAATCCCCTGCCTGTCGCAGTGACCTGCTGATCATTCCCAGCACTTCCAGTCTTTATTCTAGATTTCCAGCATCTGCACTTTTATTGTTTCAAGACAAGCTTCGACACTTAAACAGACACCCGTGCAGATTGATTGAACAGGTAGATTTTAAAAGGCACCTTTAAAAGAAATCAGAGTGGAAAAATGAGAGGGAAAGCAAAACCAAAACGTTCAAACATAGCGGGGGGGGGGATATCATTGAAACCTACCCGATCCCTAGATGATATGGAAAGGGTATTGCCAGTACTGGGAGTCTAGAACCAGAGAGTACGGGCTCAGAATGGAAAAGCTATGATTGAATGGCAGAGTAGATTTGATGGGCCGAATGGCCTAATTCTGGACCAGGTCCATGAGCAATACCAGTGGAAGCAGTAGCCAATTCCATTGAGCAGTTGAATCAGCAAGGCACACTAGGCTAGAGGTCAAATATTAGTGCAGATAGGGACTAGACATGGTGAGCCTAGGAGCCTGTATCTGTGTTGAACAACTCTGATTATGAATACAGATGGGCTGATAAAGATGATGCAGATTAATTTCATAGTCATGCATAAATAACTTTAGGAACAGTTTACGTACAGCAGCAGGAGTGAATGTGTGAAGATAGTCCAGGAACTGAGCTGACTCCGGCCTGGGTTGACTGGCTTGAATCAAGAACTCGAGTAGAAAAGGATCTGGAGAAAGGGCCAATGTTTATGCGAACAGAGGGGTTGTGGATGTTTTAGAGTGAGAGGAATGTATCAAAGGAGATTGAATCATTAATAAAACAGCTCTAATGAGGACCAGAAAGAGAAATTGGGTGCTGCAAATACTGTCGAGAGAGCAGAGGCTTGGTCTCCTGAACAATTTAGTTTAGATGATGATCATCCTGTAATTGCTTGAAAGTCCAATTTAGATATAATTCCAAACGCAGGAACTTGTACGAATCAGACTTCCTCTGGACTATCTCAACACATTTCTACATGGCCTCCTTTATCAATGTGTATCAAATCATGAGAGGAATCGATCGGGTAGATGCACATAGTCTCTTGCCCAGAGTAAGTGGATCGAGGACCAGAGGACATAGGTTTAAGGTGAAAGGGAAAAGATTTAATAGGAATCTGAGGGGTAACTTTTTCACACAAAGGGTGGTGGGTGTATGGAACAAGCTGCCAGAGGAGGTAGTTGAGGCAGGGACTACACCCACATTTAGAAACAGTTAGACAGATACATGGATAGTACAGGTTAGGAGGAATATAGATCAAACGCGGGCAGGTGGGACGTGTAGCTGGGACATGTTGGCCGGTTTGGGCACGTTGGGCCAAAGGGCCTGTTTCCATGCTGTATCACTCTATGACTTCCAAAAATACATGTTCTAACTCACACCAAATCCCATTCACTCATCATCTCCATGGATGATCTACCATTGGTACTAAAAGCAGCAGTAATGATTTTTAAATTCTTCTCTTGTTTTCAAAGCCCTTTGTGCCTCTGCCCATCACCACCTTGGTAAACTTATATTCCTCAAGCCTCTTCCTATATTAGCTCTCAATTATCCTGGAACTCAATTATTCTATGACAGGCCAAAGGCTACAGCTGCAAAACACTGCAGTCTGGATTCCTGTACTGAACCTGTGCCTCTCCTCCAAGTCACTCCTTAAAATCTACTTCATGGAGGAAACCTTTGATCATTTGAGCTAACATCTATAGCTTCCCGGCTGGTGTCAGGCAACTGAACCATCCTATCCACAACTAAAGAGTAGTACTGAGCTACTATCTACCTCACTGGAGACCCTCAGACTATCTTTAATCAGTCTTCGCTGGACTTTATCTTGCACTAAATGTGATTCTCTTTATCGTGTATCTGTACACTGTGGACAGTCTTTCCGCTGACTGGTAACATGCACCAAAAACTTCTCATTGTACCTCGGTACACGTGACAGTAAATTAAACCAAACCAACCACGTGGCACAATATCCAATCTCATGCTTATGCATCGTGCTGGGAAGTTTTGCAATGTTAAAGGTGATATATAAAGACACTTTTATAAATACAAGATGTTGTTAACATTGACAGCCTGGATGTAAAGATGCAGGGTTAGTAGAGGATAACTGGGGCAGATTATATCTTTAAACCTTGGAAAACTTTGGAAGACATAACCTGAGCTAAAGTTGAAAGACAGAAGCAACTCCTGACAACTTGATGAATCGATTTCTAGCAGTCTGGGCTTGCACTTTTGATGGAAAATGGGCCTGACATCTGTCATTGATGTAAACGGAGGCACATTTACTGATCAGCCTCTCGACTAATGCACGCGACACATTGGTGGTACAGTGGTTGCATTGGTGCCTTACAGCGCTAAAGACCTGGGTTCAATCTTGACTACAGGTGCTGTCTGTACAGAGTTTGTACGTTCTCCCTGTGACCGCGTGGGTTTTCTCCCGGTGCTCCGGTTTCCTCCCACATTCCAAAGACGTGCAGTTTAAATGGCTTCTGTAAATTGTCCCTCGTGTGTACGATACAACTAGTGTACGGGTGATTGTTGGTCGGCGTGGACTCGGTGGGCCGAAGGTCTTGTTCCCGCGCCCTATCTCCAAACTAAACTAAGAGTTCAAGTGTCACTACAAGTTATGGTGCTCTTAGGCTCCACTGGGGCACACAAATTGGAGGACTAAACTAAACTCACAAACTCAGTAAAGCTTCTATGATCTCTACTGGAGCTTCTGAGCTTTACTTAGTAAAGCTTCTGCAATGGGGTAGGTGTTCAATTGGCTTTGGGTAGGATTTGGCTCAACCATGGTGTTGTTTGCCAATATATTACATTTTTCACTTGGGCAATGTCTGGATCATACATGCCACCCAAACAGCTGTCTCTGCTAAAGAGATACGACCTTCAGGAGCAAAAGCAAGGGTGTGGGTGGAGGCAGGGGAACCTGGGAAAATAATGCTTTACCTCTTCTTCAACCGCAGAGGCAGAATCCTTGTCAGAGAGCCGGATTCGACATGGGAAAGCTCGGAGAATTGTCAATACTGTCAAAACATACACATCAGTCAGCAGGGAACTGGACTCTATACGAGGGCAAGACAAGATATTATAGACATCAGTGTCCATTCAACTCGGTGTCTACTGTGGCAGAATCGGGCACTGCATTCTAACAGAACAATGTGAGGGAGGGAGAGAACAGGTAGGAAGATAGAGGGATGTGCGGGGAGCTGGGAGGAAAACGCCAGTGAGCGAGGGCAAGAGCAAGCAGCGGGGGATCCAGTGAGCAAGGAACAAAAACAAACCGCACATCTTGCATTGAACAGTTATACACAAGCAAACGTTAGTTTGATTAGATTCGCTTGGCGTAATCCCTGTCGTTCTGTCCTCATTCACAAGGGGAACAAAGCAGATATGTTACTGCTTCGCTAAGGTTTTTTTTTGCTCATTTCATGTTTGGGATCGCCAAGCGTATAAAACATATTCAGTTACATCCAAATCAGAAAGGGACATTTTCAGAAAGGGGAATTTTTGTCAAACCCCAAGACTGCATCTATCAGGTTTACGGCAGTGGGACACTCTATCCAGAACGTAAAGCTTATAAAGCACTTGATGCCACTGAATATGTACGACCTGCATGTTTGACACCCAAGCAATTGTAAAAGGCAGGGAGTCTTAACTAAAATAAGTTCAGATCTTGGTAGGACCTTCAATAAGGTATCACATGAAGGGTCACAATTAAAGTTAGGGGAAGTGGAGTCAGAGTATCAATCGTTGGATGGAGATTAAATTGATTAGAAAATCAATAGGTGCAGGGTGAGGGAGTGGGTGCAGGTTGATTAGTCAGAGGGGCAGAAGGCAGAAAGCAATGCCTCACAAAGATCACACTTACTCATCATTTACATTGATGGCGTGGATGTAGCAACAAGTAACTCAATATCATAATCTGTGGATAGTACCAAGCTGGGAGGGGTACAGCTAAAGAGGGAAAATGGGGCACAACACGCAAGGACATCAGAAGACCTGACACTTGAGCTGTTAAGTTGTAAACATCTGTTAACATGGGGACATTTAATCTGGTGCAGTCAATAAACAAGCAGAGAGATCCTGGGATACAAATGAATAATTGATTCAAAGCAGCTTGGCAGGTCAACCAGGCATTTAAACACACAATTGGAAAGCTGAAAGTCATTGTTTTAGGCTACAGAATTGAAAATTAATGAAGCCGTCACAATTTGTACAGGCATTTCAGCAAACACTCAATACATTTTTGGCCTTCCTTCGATAAAAAAGACATAGAAACATTGGGTCAAGTGTGAAGAAAAAAAAAACAAGATTTGTAAAAACAGAGACAACAGCAATAAGGAAAGATTGAATAGGTTAGGGCAATTTGCTTAAGAACAAAAACAAGATTTGGAGGGTGCCCGGTGAAATGGATGGAATGATTAGGGGGAGCAATTGCCGAGAAACTGTTTTTTTGCCACAGTTGGGTGTTGCATGTAACTTGAGCACCTTATGAAATGTCTACCAAAGATGACTGGAACATCCTTGGTTAAAGACATCGTTATCATGATTTACTCCCTTCTAGAAGCTGTACGGCTGATGTATATGTTTCAGAGCCCCTGCTGAGGGAAAGATAGATCAGCCATGATTGAATGGCGGAGTAGACGCGATGGACCTCATGGACTACTTCTGCTCCAGGAATTTATGAACTCATGAAACCATGGGGTCAAGTTCAGAGCTCCCAGAAAATGGCAGCACATGTGGATAGAGTAGTGAAGAAAGCGTGGGCCGAGGCTTTGAGTACAAGCATTGGGGTGGCATGTTGCAGTTGTACAAAACATTTTTTTAGGTCACTTTTGTAGTATTGTGTTCAGATCGAGTCGCTACACCACAGGAAGGACGTGGTAGCATTAGAATGTATAAAATCATGAGGAATAGATTGGGTAGATGCACAGAATCTCATGCCCAGAGTGGGTGAATCGAGGGCCAGAGGAAACAGGTTCAAGGTGAAGGGAAAAAGATTTAAAAGGAATCGGAAGGGTGACTTTTTCACACAAAGGGTGGTGGGTGTATGGTAGATAAGGTGGTCAAAAAGACATTTGGCACTTTGGTCTTCATCAGTCAGAGTATTGAGTATAGAAGTTGGGAGGTCATGTTGAAGTTGTATAAGAGATATCGCATTTAGAATATTGTGTTCAGTTCTGGGCAGAACTGAACACAATATTCTAAATGCAACAGGAACACAACAGGAAAGATATTGTCAAGGGTTCAGAAAAGATTTGCAAGGATGGTGCCAGAACTAGAGGGTGTGAGGTGTCGGGAGTAGGCTGGGTCTCTATTCCATGGAGTGTAGAAGGATGAGGGGAGATCTTTCTGCCAAATCATGTATGCAAAATCATAAGAGGAATAGATCCGGTAGATGCACAGAGTGTTTGGCCCAGAGTAGGGGAATCGAGGACCAGAGGACATAGGTTCAAGGTGAAGGGGAAATGATTTAATAGGAATCCGAGGGACCTGCCAGATGAGGTAGTTGAGGCTGGGACTATCCCATTGTTTAAGAAACAGCTAGACAGGTACATGGATAGGACAGGTTTGGAGGGATATGGACCAAGCGCAGGCAAGTGGTACTAGTGTAGCTGGGACATTGTTGGCTGGTGTGGGCGAGTTGGGCCGAAGGGCCTGTTTTCACACTGTATCAGTCTATTGTGAAAGGGGAGAAATTTGAAATCGAACTGTGGGCCAAGTGTTACAAACATGAGTATATGGAATGAGTTGTAAGAGGAAGCGATATAAAGGCAGAAACAATTACAACATCTAAAAGGGCAGGTACTTGGATAGGGAAATGATTAGAGGGATAGGGGTCAAACATGGGCTAAAGCAATACGCATAGCTAATTAGGTAGGTTGCAGATAGACACAACAAGCTGGAGTAACACAGCGGGTCAGACAGCATCTCTGGAGAAAAGAAATAGGTAATGTTTCGGGTCTCGACCCTTCTGAGGAAGGGTGTGAAGAATGGTCTCAACCTGAAATGTCGCCTATTCCTTTTCTCCAGAGATGCTGTATGACCCGCTGAGTTACTCCAGCTTTTTGTGTCTATCTTCGGTTTAAACCAGCATCTGCAGTTCCTTCCTACACCAGAGGATAGCTAGATATCTTGGTCAGCGTGAGCGAGTTGGGTTCCGTGCAACTCTACGAGTCCTGAAAGGGGAATACCATAGATTCATATTACTAACCAATTCAAAAACCAAAAGGAAGAGGTTTTGTTATTCAAGGAGGGATTAGAATTGAAATTTAACACCACAACAAGCAGTTGAGGCATGTTTTCAGAAGGAAGAACCAAAACAAAAGACTAGCATAATATGGTGCAAGAATGAGATGACGTAGATGGATTGGGAGGATTTAAACACCAACACTGACTAATGTGTTTTACATAATACAGTCAAATAGGGAAATAAACTTACTTTTATTGCAAAATCTTTTCATTGTTTGCACAGCCAGATATTTTCTTTACACTGTGCCATACTTCAAATAGCTGCATAAATACTCTTTCTACAAAATCTTATTTCATATAGGTATGGATTATAAGTGACTTACGTTGTGTGCTTGTGTCCCACCTTCCTCCAAGGTAGCCAACCACCTCACTGGTTGTCAGGTGGCAATGAAAATCCTAAAAGAACAAGAGACTTTTTACGAGTCTGCCGCACAAATTTCAAGAATCACAATCGACAGATTTCAATCTTGCTGCCTGCTTAATGCAACTTCACACTGTAAATCCCCTGACAGCATATTTAATTCAGTTTGCAAAATTATTCTGTAAAACAAAATTAATAAATCATCTAATACTAATTTTTACTTTTCCTAATGGCCACAGGTGGATCATTTCTTATGTTAGTCTTTTTTACTTAGAAGGGATATATTATTTGTAAAATATGTATTAATTCTTAAAAGGTTAGAACTTGCATGCTTACTGCCACACTCTATCACATAATTTCGCAATCTTCAACACCCAACCTATGCCTTGCAGATCCTGTTCAGATTCAAGTTAGTCAGAGTTTCAAAGTGAATAAAGAAGCATTTTCTGAGACTTTGGGATTAAATGTTGCTAGCCAGAGAATGGTGGTGGTGGAAGGTAAAGCAGGTGTTGAGAGGTGAAAAGATAAAACAATTAAACATAAAATATTAAGGACAGACACATTATGCTGGAGTAACTCAGCGGGATAGGCAGCATCTCTGGATTGAAGGAATTGGTGACGTTCCAGGTCGAGACCCTTGTTCAGACTGAAGGGTCTCGACCCAAAACGTCACCCATTCTTTCTATCCAGAGATGCTGCACGTCCCGCTGACTTACTCAAGCATTTTGTGTCTATCTTGGGTGTAAACCAGCATCTGCAGTTCCTTCGTGAACATTAATGACACTTGGACAGACAGGCACATAGAAAAGATTTAGTGCAATATGGCCAAAATGTGGGTAAATGGGACTAACTTAGACAGAGCATCCTGGACAGTCTGGATAAGTTGGCCAGAAGGGCCTCCGTCAATGCTGCACAGTTATATTCAAGTTGCTTAATTTCTTACCACCAAAAGTAGCACGTTGCTTGAAATTGCAACATTGAAGGGCTGGAACTTGTTCACAGATATGAATGATGCAAGTTCAACAAGTGTACAAGGATCCCTGTAAGAAAAGAAATGGGGTAACAGCCACACAGCTTATGGACACCCCGACATACGAACGAGTTCCCATTATATCATTAAATTCCAAAGTTACCATAAATGAGAATTTCTTCTCTCACGCTCCCTAATTGTAGCCATTGTTCTTTCTGAACAGTCTTATGTGCTTTTGATCCCAGTCATTATTATACGGTGGAGGTATTGGACCAGATGGACTTTGTGCATTTTCCAAATTACGGACAAAATTGACAAACAGAGCTCTTTAAATTGGAACCCATCCATTATCCGGGGAGCACCTGTATAGCAGGTTTGTGTACAACAATACAATAAGGTTAGCTGTAGCAAACGGCTTTCCACCACCTAATGCAATGGAACAGCTAGATGTCTCCGCTCTCCCATCTGTAACCATCTTTCTACTACTCCCCCTTTCTCAGATTTAAAAAGCTTCCTCAATCCCATCTCCTCGACCATGCTGCTGCCAGTGTTTGACGGCACTGAGCCTGTACTCGCTGGAGTTTGGAAGAATGAGGGGCGGCCTCATTGAAACTTAATGAACAGCGAAAGGCTTAGATAGAGTTGATGCGGAGACGATGTTTCCACTAGTGGGAGAGTCTAGGACTAGAGGGCATAGCCTCAGAATTAAAGGACATTCCTTTTGGAAAGAGATGAGGAGGAATTTCTTTAGTCTGGTGAATCTGTGGAGTTCTTTGTCAATGGACATTTAAGGCAGAGATATATAGATTCTTGATTAGTACCGGTGTCAGGAGTTATGGGGAGAAAGCAGGAGCATAGGGTTAGGAGGGAGAGAGAGATCAGCCATGATTGAATGGCAGAGTAAGCAATGGGCCGAATGGCCTAATTCTTCTCCTATCACTTATAACCTTATGATCCCTTGCAATCCTCCTCAAAGACTACCCAAGGCTCCTCTGTACAACTCCACACTGTGTTTCTCAACAGCGACAGAATTCTACACTTGGTCCTATGCACAGTAGTAATGAGAATTTGAAGGAGAGAGACACTGTCAAAGCTGTGCCCCAGATAGAGAAGCCTTCAGGAGCAGAGTAAACAAAAGTGACATTTAATTCTGTGAAAAAACAGATTAAAAGATCCAAACGTCAGTTAAATGTAGCACCTACCTTCCAGAATCTCTGCTCCCGATCTCAGAATATCGAACAGGACCTAGATCTTTCACAGGTTTCTTCACGCTGAGTCCATTATCTTAAGGATGAGAAAGCCAACATAATTAAGGCAGAAAGTACAACTGCGCTTGCCCATTGCACACCATTCTACAGAATCTAGTTAGACACTAAAAGCTGGAGTAACACAGCGGGTCAGACAACGCGTTTCGGGTTCTTCAGACTGAGAGTCAGGGGAAAGGGAAACGAGAGATATAGACGGTGATGTAGCGAGATATAAAACAAATGAATAGGAGATATCCAAAAAAAGTAACGATGGTAAAGGAAACAGACCATTGTCTGTAACATGTTTTTACCGAGCCCACAACTAACAATGGCCCGTTTACTTTCTCATCGTTACTTTTTTGCATATCTTTGATTCATTTGTTCTATATCGCTCCACTTTAGTTTAGAGATACAGGGCGGGAACAGGCCCTTCGGCCCATTGCGTCCGCACCGACCCCGCACATTAACACTATCCTACCCGCAATAGGGACAATTTACACTTATATCAAGCCAATTAAACTACAAACCTGTACATCTTTGGAGTGCGAGTTGAAACCGAAGATGCAGTCAAGGAGAGAACGTACAAACTCCATACAGACAGCACCCGTAGTCGGTATCGAGCCCGGGTCTCCGGCGCTGCAAGAGCTGTAAGGCAGCAACTCTACTGCTGCGCCACCGTGCCGCCCCAATCACCATCTATACCTCTTATTTCCCTTTCCCCGCATTCTCAGTCTGAAGAAGGGTCTCAACTCAAAACGTCAGCTATCCCTTTTCTCAAGAGATGCTGTCTGACTCGCTGAGTTACTCCAGCTTTTTGTGCTTATCTTTGGTTTAAACCAGCATCTGCAGTTCTTTCCTGCAGAATCTATTTCCCTGTTTGCACTCTACCCACAGTGATGAATGGAAGGGCCATTGCTTCTGAAGCCATCGAGACCTCTGATAATGACTGCACACTGGTCCTTTGCCAGGAAAGGTCACATGAAGGGAAAGGTTCAGTCTGCAAAGCGCAGCTGGAACCAAGAGTTCAAAGCGTGCATTGTAGCACGATCAATAGACCAGGCTTTCCCACATACGCTTCATCAGAAGGAACCGAGGGGATCAAAATACTCCTTAAACCAAGAGAGAAAATTCCAGAAGTGCCTCACAACATTGATCACTTACATGTTTTGGGTCGGAAACCTTTAATGATTTAATCGCAAGAGCCAAGCCTAAAACATCAAGCTCTCAGTAAATGATTGGCCTCCTGACTAATTTCAGTATTTCCTTTTTAATCTCTGTAATATTTTTAAGATCTGGTCATGCAATCCTCAGTTTTCACACCATTATCAGTGCTTCCCTCAAAGTCAACTATTCAGGGTAACATTTCAGGCATCATGGACAATGAAATCCTGTCATGTCCACTGCTGGTCTAGACTTACTCCCATGGCATTCAAAAGCCTGAGGCACAGAGTCTAAAGCAGTCATGGCCGCTGGTGACACAGGACGTCACAAACAATGCCTCAGTCAGTCCCATCTCTCCTGCTACTCAGCAGTCAAAGTCAATGGCCTACAGACTGCTAGACTGAAAGGCTGTGTAGGAATGAACTGCAGATGCTGGTTTACACCGAAGATAGACACAAAATACTGGAGTAGCTCAGCGGTGTTAGGCAACATCTCTTCCAGACGAATGAATGGACATCTCATTAGGTAAAGGATGAGAGAATAACGTTTAGTGCAAGGGAAAACCAGTAAATCCTAAATCCGTCATCTAAGGTTGAAGTTCTGATCTCCCAACCTACCTCATTGTAGCCCTTGCACATTTTTAATCTGCACTTTTTCTCTAGCTGAAGCACTGTATTCTGCTCTCTGGTTGTTTTTTTCCTCTTTGCATTACCTGTTGTAGTTGTGTATGGCTAGATTGTACTCAGGTATGGTATGATCTGATTAGGCAGAATGCAAAGCAAAGGTTTTCCATCGTATTTGGTACACGTGACACTAATAAACCAATACCACACAGAACCGAACAATGTTCATGTGGAGGAGGGAACTGCAGATGGTGGTTTACACCGAAGATAGACACAAAATGCTGGAATAACTCAGCGGGACAGGCCATACATCTGGAGAGAAGGAATGGATGACGTTTCAGGGTCGAGACCCTTCTTCAGACTGAAAGGCTGCCGAGGTTTGCAAACTATATCCACCTGAAGAAGACTCGGGTGTTCTTATCACAGGGTAATGGGAAGAAGGCTGGGGAAGATGGACTATCGCTTGGAAAATGGGAATAACACTTTGGATCAGCAAATGAGATGAGGAAAGGGAGACAAATCAGAATATCAAATAACTGCTTTTAGGTGACGGGATGATCACTAAAATATGCCAAACAATGATCCACGCATTGAGAACCATGGGCAAAATCAGCAATATAATGAAAACCAACCCAATGCTGCTGTGTTACAGTACAAATTACTGGAAGTGATAACATCAGGGCTTTGTAGCAGTGCATTATAAAAAATAACTGTAATGTAAACAACTGTAATATAACCAATTCTAATCACTATTGTGCAATAACCAGACATTTAGTAGAACCAGACAGCATGACTCTGCTTCCTGCTTTCCCCCCCAGCACAGGCAAGAGGGGATGTGGAAATGCACTCCCATTTTTCTTAGGTTAATAAAGAGCCACAAAAGGAAATGGTAGGGCAGCCACCATCCTCCCATGCAGACCAAACAGTCAGATGTGTAAACATGGTGCACAGCTGTGTCTGCACAGAGTGCGATGAGTCAGCGCGCTTTGCTGTAAGTGCTGCTACGTTAAACTGATGCCTCGTTAAATTGCTGATCTCAAGAAAACAGCGAGAGGCAAAGTAAGGAAGAAGAGGTGGTACCTCTCAGCGTGGAGTCCTGAGGGCTTTTAGTTTGCAGCTTCTTGTTCTCTTCTTCCACCTTCTTAACCTGATTGTTCAGTTTAGAGTTCTTTCTGCCACGGTTCTCAACGTCTTCCTCTTCATGAATGTCCTCATCTTCTCCTTCACTGGCCAAATTCTTAGGTTTGGGGGAAAACAAAAATAATCCATTAATGACCAGCACAAATTGCATTGTATTCAACGAAAGTGATGGGGGCTTTCTTCTCCACTCCACTGCCACCCTGGGAAGTGCTGTTTCAGTGCTAAAGGAAGGCTGGTACTTGCATAACGCCCCTTCTGAGAGCTCGTATCCTCTTCATTTATTACAAGCAACGTGGCAGATGCTTACACAGAATGAGGGGTGGCTCGGTGGCGCAGCGGTAGGGTTGCTGCCTTATAGCGCCAGGGACCCGGGTTCGATCCCGACTATGGATGCTGTCTGTACGGAGTTTGTACGTTCTCCCCATGACCTGTGTGGGTTTTCTCCGGCTGTTCCAGTTTCCTCCCACACTCCAAAGACGCACAGGTTTGTAGGTTAATTGGTTTTGTATAATTGTAAATTGTCCCTGGTGTGGAGATCGCTGATCAGCATGAACTCTGGGCCGAAGGGCCTGTTTCCGCTCTGTATCTCCAAACTAACCTAAAGACCAATGCGGATGTCATTGAATTCAACAAACGTGATGGGGACTTTCTTCTCCATTTCATTGCCACCCTGGGAATTGGTGTTTCCGTGCTAAAGGAAGGCCGGTACTTATATAACGCACCTTCTGAGAGCTCGTGTCCTATTCATTTAGTGCAAGCCACGTGGCAGATGCTTGTGCATAGGACACACCGAGACTGATCCGAATGTTACCAAGGAAGGCAGAGAACAGCAACCAACAGCAGGAGCTTATGAGAATTTTACCCGTTCCCAGCCCAGCGCACTGAGGCCAGCTCTCCCGTCAAATTCCAGAGATTGTACCTTAGACAATATGCATTACTTCTAATAAAAATATTTTTAAAAAAATAAAAAAAATTCCAGAGACTGAACTTGGAACCACTAAACCTTCCTAGCTATAGGAATTGTGTAAAAGCAAGTGAGCTGAAGAACAAAAAATAAAATTAAATAAATGCTTCAAGGTGGAAGGATGCAAGCTGATCACCAAAGCCTCAATGTCATAAAGTATAAGCTGGACAATCCTGCTCCCGTGTAATTGCCAGCATGCATGTCTTCACTCATCTGTCCAAAAGGCTGGAAGTAACCGTTTGTGAGGCTTACTTCAGCCGCACAATCTAAAAAATGGAAGTTATTTCGCAAAAACTTGGAACGTTGACTAATTTGAGAATTTTTAATTTATGCCATTCCAGGAAATCTCTAAAGCAGCGTCTGCTACGAATAAACAGGATGAGATCATTGTCTCCTTGCCATGAATTTTTAACGACTGTAAAACAAAAAGTTGCTTTCTACTGATAGAAGATGGTTTTCCACAACCTCCTATTTGTCACTCCCTAGTCATATTTTTAAGGCAGAGATAGACAGATTCTTCATTAGTTCGGATGTCAGGGGTCATGGGGAGAAGGCAGGAGAATGTGGTTAGGAGGGAGAGATAGATCAGTCATGATTGAATGGCCGGAGTAGACTTAATGGGCCGAATGGCCTAATTCTGCTCCTATCACTTATGAACGTCATAGCTATATGTGACACTATGGTCTATTAACCCAATGTTACTACTTCCTCTGCTCCCATTCCAATCCACTATCTCATTTAAACTGAGATACCATTTTTCCTCCACTTCAGTACTTTTAGCACATAACAACCATCTTATAGTTACATGAACCTTCTCTCTCTCTCTCTCTCTGCTATTTTAACAGAACCATTAAAAAGTACTTGAGGAAGTAGCTTTATACAGACTTGCATCGCAGGCTTCTTAGTATTTCCTGCACCAATAAAAATCCAATGACTGCTGTAGCAGTCTTTTTTTAGAACTGGACATCACCCTTTCACCCCAAGGTGCAGAGTTTAATCCACATCCACAATGTCGTAACTATATTGGCCCTGACCCGAAGCCTTAGCGTGTGAGCTCCCTCAACAAGTACTGATGACTTCTCGTACTTCACAACTTTAATTTTAACTTCACAACATTTGCATTTTATGCAGAACTATACGGCACAGCTTTGAGAGGAAAGGGGTAAAGTTTAAAGGAAATGGGTGGGCAAGTTTTTTTTTTTACAAACAGAGGGCGGTGTTTGATCCCTGGAGCACATTGCCAGGGATGGTGATGCTGAAACTAGACTAATGAACGGACATCTCATCAGCTAAGGGATGAGGGGGATGACATTTAGTGCAAGGTAAAGCCAGTAAATCCTAAATTCGTCAGCTAAGGGCAAAGTCCTGATCCCTCAACCTACCTCATCGTGGCCCTTGCACATTTTTTATCTGCACTTTTTCTCTAGTTGAAACACTGTATTCTGCACTCTGGTTATTTTTCTCTTTGCACTATCTGCTGTAGTTGTGTAAGGCTTGATTATACTCGTGTGTGCTATCATTTGACTAGGCAGAATGCAAAGCAAGGGTTTTACATTGTATCTGGCACATGTGACACTAATAAACCAATACCACACTAAACTGAACTATGTTTATGTGTTGGAAGGAACTGCAGATGCTAGTTTAAACCAAAGACAGACACGAAATGCTGGAGTAGCTCAGCGAGACAGGCAGCATGCATGGAGAGAAGGAATGGGTGACGTTTCAGATCAAGATCCTTCTTCAGACCAAAAGTCACGGGAAAGGGAAAAGAGAGATATAGGCGATGATGATGTAGAGAGATATAGAACAAATGAAAGAGATATGCAAAAAAGGTGACAATGATAAAGGAAAAAGGCCAATGTTAGCTGTAGCGAGGTGAGAAAGTATGTTTACAAGCCATACTGTTTCCATGGTCTGCAGTGGCTGCTGCTGCTGCTCCCTCAGCCACATGGTCTTGTACTGATCGAGCTTCTGCCCCTTGTACTTCACAGAGGCCCAGCCACAGCCCGACTTCTTGGCCGGGTTGACAAGTTTCTTGCAATGTGTGGCCCAGGCACTGGGAGAGTTGAAGATCTGGTTGGTTTCTTGCCACCGGATCTTCCCATCAGGAAGCAGATCTCCCACAAATGTCTTTCCCTGCGGAGAAACAAAGACGGATGACAGTGACAGGAGAGGTGCACAACGCAGCTAACGTTTACATCACTTTACCGGGAAAAGGCTGACAGATATAGGATTTCCTGGCTTCACCTTGCACTAAACGTCATTCCCTCATCATGTACCTGTACACTGCGAACGGCTCGATTGTAATCATGTACTGTCTTTCCGCTGGCTGGTTAGCACGCAACAAATGCTTTTCACTGCACCTCGGCACTCGTGACAATAAACTAAACTGAAACCGAGGATGCGGGCAAGATACTGCAAAAGGAAATAGAGCTCAAAGAACTAATTAACTGGGTTTGCGATTATCAGCACCACATTCCATTTTTTCTTCATGATCTAGCACAACCTGGCAAGTGCATTTACTAGAGCTGTTGTCTCACAGCTCTCGTTACCTGGGTTCAACTCTGGTCTGGTGCCGATAGTATGGATTTTTGCACATTCTCCCCGTCACCTCACGGTGTTCCTTCGGGGGCTCTGGCTTCCTCCCCTCATCCCAAACGCATTCCCATTGGAACTTTAATTAGTTGCTGTAAACTGCCCCAAGTGTGTCAGCGATTGGTAGAATATAGAGCATATTCATCTTTCTCTGTAGATAATCCTCTTCAACAGGTAAATCTTAAGACTGTGTTGAAAGAATTGTGGAATTGATAAGATACACTGTCCGAAGAGGCATTCACTGCATGTGACAGCGTTCGTGATTATTCACATAGTTCCTGCACCCTCTGTAGATAGATGTGCTCACGTTCCCAGGTTATAGGAATAGAATTAGTTTATTCAGCCCATCGACTCCACTCTGCCATTCAATCATGGCTGATCTCTGCCTCCTAATCCCATTTTCCGGTCTTCTCCCCATGACCCTTGACACCCGTTCTAATCAAGAATTTGTCTATCTCTACCTTAAAAATAATCACTGACTTGGCCTCCACAGTTCCCTGTGGCAATCAGTTCCATAGATTAACTACCATCTGACTGTCGAAGTTCCTCCTCACCCCCTTTCCAAAACACCCTTTAATTCTGAGGCTATGACCTCTGGTCCTAGACTCTCCCACCAGTGTAAACATCCTTGCCACATCTACAGTGCCCTGCATAATGTTTGGGACAAAGACCCATCATTTGTTTATTCGCCTCTGTACTCCACAATTTCAGATTTGTAATAGAACAAAATCCCATGTGGTTAAAGTGCACATTGTCAGATTTTAATAAAGGCCATTTTTATACATTATTATTATACTTTAAGTTTCAATGAGGTCCCCCCTCAACCTTCTATTCTCCAGCAAGTTGAGGCCCAGTGCTGTCAAGTACTCGCCATATGCTAACTCACTAATTTCTGGAATCATTCCTGTAAACCTCATCTGGATCCTCTCCAGAGCCAGCACATCCTCCGACATTGGGCCCAATTTTACTCACAGTACTCCAAATGCGGCCTACCCAGCTCCTTATGGAGCCTCAGCATATGGTGCCTCGGGAGTGTGGATTTTACCACCGGTCCCACTCCCAGCCTCTTCCAGGTTCATGCACACTTCATCCTCCGCATCTTCAACCCCCTGACCTCTCGTATAAATCACCATAACCCCCAACACTGGTCTCCCTGACTCCTAGCACTGGTCTCTCCGATTCCTAGCACTGATCAAACCTACACCTTCAGGGCCACCTGAAGACCACCCACCCACCTCCATTCTGTGGAGAGAGAGAGAGAGAGAGAGAGAGAGAGAGAGAGAGACCAGTTCTCCTCTTTGGATCTTCCTCCAGTGCAGTATCTGCAATCTCTGGAGCCCCTCTCTTGCACCTAGTGTCAGTTTTCAGTAATTCCCAACTCAGATTAATTTACTCAATTAGCAAATGGAAGCTACCTTTAGCAGGCAGCGGGAAGATACATTTTGAACCCCCATGGTAATGCACGCTACCAGTTAGAAGTATTGCAATAATTCTGGTGCAAAACATCCCTCTCCCATCAGGCAAGAGGTACTGAAGTGTCAAAATGCAAACTTCTAGATTCAGAGACAGTTTTATCAGGCAACTGAACCATCCTATCACCAACTCAAGAGCAGTCTTGACTCTCCCTCTACCTCATTGGTGACCCTCGGATTATCTTTAATCAGACTTTACTGGACTTTATCCAACGTTATATAACTAAACGTTATTCCATTTATCCTGTATCTGTACATAGTGGATGGCTTGATTGTAATCATGTCTTTCCGCTGACTGGATAGCAGACAACAAAAAAGCTTTTCACTGTACCTCGGGACAAGTGTCAATAATAAACTAAACTAAGGTCCCTATGGTACTGCACTATAATGACAAGGAGTGGGTTAACTGTGCATCAAAATTCCTGCAACCATCTTCAAGGCACATCCAATTTAGCTAGCTCAGTCTTCTGAGATACAGCCAAGCAGGCTGCAAAAGCAAATATCATTGGTACTCTTGTCCAAGCTCAGGTCTGGAAAGCGGAACCTGGGCGAGATACCAGAGAGAGCTGACAACATTTGCTGCACGGTACCTCAAAAGTCAAGACCGTTATGCGTGGTGAGGAGAAGACTGGGGTCAAGGGAGTAGTGAGGGCAGGGATGGAAGAGTATGTTTAGGCAAATTTGATCCCTTACTAAATAGTGAATAGAGAGCAGCCCTTCTCCAGCCTGGATAACTTTGTCTTTAAGGAGCACGCGCAACGTAATCCCACGGCGAGTGAGCAAGGTCCCGCGGGAAGTGTGGATTTTTCCAGCGGTCCCATTCTCAGCCTCTTCCATGTTCATGTCCACTTCATCCTCCTCGTCTTCAACTCCCTCTTCCACCACGGGTGAGGACGGGTCTGAAGCTAAGGCGAAACACAATGGACAAACGTTAAACATCGTCCAAGTCTAGGACGGTCAGAAGATCACGCAAATGAATAAATTGCAGGCCGCAATTCAGGGGGGGTTTAATCTACACACCAAGGACACCCACATAAATGTTACCATTGCAGTCATCAACTGAGAGCAAGCTTTCCTGAGCGTTACACAAAAAGCTGGAGAAACTCGGCGGGTGCAGCAGCATCTAAGGAGCGAAGGAGATAGGCGACGTTTCGGGTCGAAACCCTTCTTCAGAGCTTCTAAAGCTTTCCTGAGCTTTGGACAAGACATATATATGGTGGTGTGTATATGGAATTAGTTTGTAGAGGAAATAGTTCAGGCAGGTACTATCATGACAATTAAGAGACATTTGGACAGGAACATGGATAGGATATGTTTAGAGAGTTATGGGTCAAGGCAGGTGGGACTAGTGTAGTCTTTCCCTTTGAAATACATAATTCGCCCCTTATAATTTACTAATTTATTTGGATACTTTTTTTCACCTCTTTTCAGTCTAAAATAATCTGGATGTTTTATGATGCTGTAAAACAGTGACACCATTGCATTGTAAAAAATGACAAATTATGTTAATATTAATGTGCTTTAAAACCGCCAATACTCATCTTTGGTAATTCCTATCTGCTCTAAGACATCACAACCCACATGCGATCAATTCCTCAGCTCCATGAACTCCACCTCAGAAAAAATGAGAAAGATGAATTTAATCTCTCTCCCATCCATTCATTTCATCTTCTTGTCCTCCCGATTGCCTTTTTAAATGTATTCTTATGCACTTCTTGTACTAGACGAGGGATTCACTTGATCCCAACTGCCTAAACTTGAAGTACACCTCCTTTTTCCTGCCCTGAGCATCAACATCCCTCATCAATCAGGGCTACCTCACCTCACGAGCCTTGCCCTTCACTGTTACAGGAATATGCTGCCCCTGTACATTTACTGTGCCGTTATCTCACCTTTGAAAGCCTCCCACTTCATGTACATTAATTATAGACGATTTAGGCCATTCGGGCCATCAGGTCTACTCCACCTTTTAATCATGGCTGGTCTATCTCTTCCTCCTAACCCCATTCTCCTGCCTTCTCCCCATAACCTCCGACACCCGTACACTTACACACAACCCCTGACACATGCCAGCCATCCCTCGCCAACAAATAGACTCATCCAATCGACATCTGCATGATGTGCACAGATTGACTGCTTTATTTCCTTCATTACTAAACTGACAACACGTTTTTGTGTTCAGTGAAACATTTCGAGATGGGTGGGGGATGGAATTTAGTGGAAGTAGCTGAAAGAATAACTGATTATTTGAGATTGTGCAATGTGTTGAGCAGTTCCTGGGTTTGGCGCAGCCAGCAGCCACAAAATATGTTGGTTCAATTAACAAGGGCTGACCAACAAGGAAGATCTAAAGCAAAAAGAAATTGGTCCTTTCTTGCACCAATTATAGTGGCTCCAACAACCAGGATCAACAGCACCAGTATGCCACTAATCCTTATGCAAAAGCATTTAATCAAGAAAAATAATGTTCACATTCATCATTGCTTTAGGTAGGCTTTAGGTGTGATAAACATGAGTATGTTGGACCGCTGAGATGAAATGAAAGGGCACCTCATTCATTCAAGCCTGGAAATGAAGAAAGGTCTTGACCCAGAACGTCACCCATTCCTTCTCTCCAGAGATGCTGCCCGTCCCGCTGAGTTACTCCAGCTTTTTGTGTCTATCATGGGTTTAATAAACTTGCCCAGTAACATCTGTATGGGAAGGTGTCTGCATTTAGTTGTGCAAATACACATGCTCTCCTTCCATACCCTTCTATCAAAACGCTTAGCTTGCACGTTAAAAAAAAACATGGTCAGTTCAAAGACCACCTGCACTTGGAATTGAACCGGTGAAAGTCAATGCCTTCAGGAAAAGTAGGGAAGCCAAGCTGAACGAAACTCATCTTAAACAGAAAATGCTGGAAGCTCTACAGATATTGCCTGACCCAAGTAAGGACAGATTCAACATTTCCATCAATTACCCTTTCACATGCATTGTTTAAACCAACAAAAATCAACTCCAAAGTTGAGGGAGGACAACATTGTGTTAAAGAAGGAACTGCAGATGCTGGAGAATCGAGGGTTACACAAAAAGCTGGAGAAACTCAGCGGGTGCAGCAGCATCTAAGGAGCGAAGGAGATAGGCGACATTTCGGGTCGAGACCCTTCTTCAGACAACATTGCCAGAGGCGTCAATTTTCTGATAAGAGATTAGCCGCAGCCCTGTCGCTGCAATAGAACAAAATTCCAATGAAACCTGTCAGTGTTCTGGGGAAAAGGAATCGCTCCCTTTCAACATCATAACGAAACATTGAATATCTCAACGTATAATCCAAAAGTTGCTTTTTGGCTGAGCAAAACCACTTTATTTCTTTAAAAAGTGTAATTTAATATAGAATTAATAAGCAAAAGCATGTTTTCATTCACCAGTGGACCTCTGCAAATTAAACTTACAAATAATTCCTCTTGACCTGAAAATAACTTCCACACCCACGGAGATGGCAAGGAGCTAAACAAATACAACCATAGTTTAACACCACATAATCTTTTCACACACACTTCAACAGTGCAAAAGATGCTCGATCAACTGCTGCTAGAATCAAAGGAGTTGTTACAAGGGAAAATTAAAAAATAATCACATAAGTAGACTGGCACAGCATTAGTGCTGCTGCCTCACAATGCCAGGGAACCCGATTGGATCTGACCACGAGTTCCATCTGTGCGGAGTTTGTACGTTCAACTTGTGATGGCGTGGAATTTCTCCGGGTGCTCTGGTTTTAGAGTCATAGAGTGATACAGTTTGGAAACAGGCCCTTTGGCCCAACTTGCGCGCCAGCCAACATGTCCCAGCTATACTAGTCCCACCTGCCTGCATTTGGTCCATATCTCCAAACCTGTCCTATCCATATACCCACCTCTCCCACATTCCAAAGATGTGGAGGAATGTTCATTGATTGCCTTACGTAAAATCGCCCCTAGTATGTAGGATGCGAAAATAGGATAACATAGAACTAGTATACAGGTGGCCACCGTGGACTCGGTGGGCCGAAGGACCCGTTTCCACACTGTACCACTCAACTCAAAAGTTTTGATGAAATTAATTAACTTAATTTTCCTTTTTTAAAAAAATTTGTTTTGATCCGTTAGAATAACTGAGTACGTGCAGTGGAAGAAGAACTTCAAATAATTTATTCCAAAATTATTTGGGTATAATGAGCTGGGCTTGAGATGCTGAAAAGTGGATGGTGGAAATTTTAAATTAAAAAAAACCCCAGAAAATACTGGAAATAGTCAGCATCTGTGGAGTGGGGGGGAATAGATTTTATATTCCAGGTTGATGACCTTTCAGTTGCACTTGAGTTATGCTTTCAATGGACTGGTTTAAAAAAAAATAAAAGGATGCAAGTTGCGTCCCTGAAAAATAAATTATATATTCCTAATAGGACGTTAACCAAAGATTGCACGTTTCATGTTTTAGTCAAAACCTGCAGTAGGTTATGCGAAAAACCTTGTCCAGGACAAACGCCACACTGCCTGCGCCGCAACCTAACTTGATGGGAACGGAAAGCCCGCCCATCCGAGCAAACGTCATTGGCCGCCGACCAGAGTAACAATCACGGTCTCTGCACGCTGACTGGTCGAGGGTGCTGTCCGTCAGCTACTAGCCCCCAGACCCAGCAGGTTAGGTTGCACCATGCGTCTTCCCTTTGTAGCAAAGTGAAGAGCACTTGGGCTAGTGTTGCTTTCACTTTTAAATTTAAGGGGAGGGGAAATAAATCAAAAAGCTCCTAAAGTCAAAAGCAAAGAGTAAAAATACAAGCGACGCAGAAGAACGCGGCCCGGCATTAAGTGGCAGACAGGGAATTTTAAAATTAATCATAATTATGTATATTTCAATGAGACTCACCCATTCTTGCCAGAAGCTCTATTTTTGTGTTTGGTTTTCCTCTTGAGGAGGGTTGTTGGCTTCGTGGTGTTTTTGTTGTGGTGAGCTGGGGGGGGAGGGAGGGAGGGGGGGGAACACAACAGGCGTGGGAGGGCTGGGGTTTTGCTGGTGCAGATTTATCAATGAGAGAGGCAGCCCGGCGCCCCGAGGATGTGCAGCAATCTGCCACCGCATCACGTGGACACACACCAAACATCCCACGTGTCTCATTCACCTCTCACACTCACACACACACACACACACAAATGTTTCTGATTTCCACTGATTCTGGTCTCTCCTTCATCCCTAACTTTAATTGCTCCATCACTGGATGCCAAATACTAAACTTTTGAAATTCCCTTTCAAGACATTTCTTAAACACCTGGAAATAAAGACAGAAAATGCTGAAAACACTAACCAAGATCTTAGAGTTTTAAATTGCTGTTTCTCTTTCTAAAGATCTGCCAGATCTGATGATCTTCCCGTGCATTTTCTGTTTTTATTTCAGATTTCCAGAATCTGCATTTTTTAAATTTCACTTTAGATTAGCAGTTGATCATTAAACTAAAGTCTCCTTTCATAGGCCAATGCCAATTCTTGCTTAATAATAGCCCTGTGAATGGCTTATTTTGTTACATAAAATACTGGAAATCTTAAATAAAAATAGGAAGAGCAAGAGGCATGCAGTAATGTCTGTAGAAAGAAAAACTGTTGACTTTTCAAATCACTCGCCTTTCATTGGGATATGTCCACTGACCCATGACTAATCGGATGTCCACTGACCTATGATAGGGCAGCACAGTGGCGCAGTGGTACAGTTGCTGCCTTACAGTGCCAGAGACCCAGGTTCGATCCTGACTATGGGTGCTGTCTGTCCGAAGTTTGCACGTTCTCCCTGTCACCACATGGGTTTCTCCATGTGCTGCTGTTTCCTCCCACCTTCCAAAGACATGCACGTTTGTAGGTTAATTGGCTTCTGTAAATTGTCCCTGTCAATTGTAAATTGTAGGGTAGAACTAGTGTACGGGTGATTGTTGGTCGGCGCGGACTCAGTGGCCCGACGGGCCTGTTTCCACACTGTATCTCTAAACTCAAGCAAACATTGAGGTGAGGAAAATGAAAACTCAAGTAAATATATCAGAACTGGCAACAGGATTTGGATGAATTTACCGGTAGAGTTTTTCTCCTCCATTTGCAGTCTGTGTCTGGGCAGCGGGCAAACTGGCATTAGGAAGCTGCAGCCTTGGGGACAGTACAACATTTGGAACGGATGAAGGTGTAGATCAGAACCATGGGAGGGAAACACAACCTTGGCATGGAGCAAACATTAACACTGGAGACGACAGGTCTACAAGGGAAAGAACGAGCTTCTACTGGTACAGAGAAGGCTGATGTTTTCTTTAAGGCTTTGGGGACCGCACACCTACTTCTTGAAATACATTTTCCTTCTTTAATCAGCAGCTCCTGACCCCTTGTTCCCCTATTACTGCATTTACTATATTGAAATTCTGCACCTCATCCTTGTATGTGTGAGAATGATATGTAAGTGACCTTGACACTGTTGGGAAGCCACAAGGCGCACCTTTACCCTGTAGAATATGATGTGGAAAATATGAAGTAATTCACTTCCATTGATAAAACAAAGGAGCAAAGCAATTTTTAAATATTGCTAGAAACAAGGAACTACAGATGTTGGTTCACAAAAAAAAGACACAAAGTGCTGGAGTAACTTAGCGAGTCAGGCAACATCCCTGGAGAACATAGATAGGTGACGTTTTGGGTCAGGACCCTCCTTCAGACTGGTATTACTAGATTGGGAAATGGTGTTATTCAAAGGAATCCAAGTGTCCTTGTGCACAGGTCTTTAGCCAGAGGCTGGCAAATCTGTGGAATTCATTGCCACATCTGGCTGTGGAGGCCAAGTCTCTGGGTATTTTTAAAGCGGAGATTGACAGGTTCTTGATTAGCAAGGGTGTCAAAGGTTACGGGGAAAAGGCAGGGGAATGGGGTTGAGAGGAAAAGATAGAACAGTAATGGTTGGATGGCGGAGTAGAATCGATGGACCGAATGGCCTCATTCTTCTCCTATGACTTATGAAGTCCCTGAGAGCCAACATGCAGGTATAGCAAACATTAGGAAAGCAAATAGTATATCAATCTTTATTATAAGAAGACAATGGTAGGAGAAAATATGTCGTACTGCATCTTGGCGAGGAATTTAGTGTACAGTTTTCATATCCTATCTTTACCAAAGACAGGATAGACATACCACACAGGGAGTGCAGATTCATCAGCCTGATTCAAGGCATGGGTGCATTTACTGTACGAGGAGACATTAAGGAAAATGGAACTGTAATCTCTTGAGATACAAGAGGGTGATCTCATTCAGTCCCAATATTCTTACAGGGCTCCACAGGCTGGATGCAAAGAGGATTTTTTCATTCTCTGAGAAATCTAGGACCAGGGCCACAGTCACAAAATAATGCTGGGCTCTTTAGGTCTGAGATGGGAAAACATTTCTTCACTCAGTGGGTGGCGAATTTCTGGAAATTTTTAAACAGATGGTTGTGGAGGCTTAGAAATTCAGTTTATTTAGAACCAGGATAAATAGATTTCTGAATATGAAGGTAATCTAGGATATGGGAATACTGCTGGAAGATAGAGATGAAAGACCACAGTCATGATTGGGATGTTGAAGCAGGCTCGAAGGATCCAATGGCTTATTCCTGGTCCTCTCTCCATAGAAGCAGACTGATCTGCTGAGTATTTCCAGAGCTTTTGGCTTTTATTTTTGCAACATGGCAGCATTGACTTCTTGAACCTGAAAACTAATTTGTGTACAGTCATTGGCATCTTAAATTACTGCCAATTTTGAAAACCCTTGAGTTTGATCCACCTTTTTATGTCAGATGAGAAACAATCAAATTAAGTTACCTCTCTTTGAAAAGAAAGCTTCAGTGACCTCCTTTCAAGTACACTCAATGGCTCACAGGCCCCTTCAGATATTGAACCTCAGCTGCAGGCCACCTGAGGCCTGCTTATTCCAGAGGCCTAGTTAAACCTTGTCAGCCTCCTCCCTGTTGTAGTGGTAAGTGGTGGGGTGGAGAGGGGTAATCTCTGTTGACATTCACTGAGGACAACATGTAGAGTTAGAGAGAGTTATGGAGTCCCGTAGCACAGAAACAGGTCCTTCAGCCCATTTTGTCCATGCCGATCATCAAAAACACATGGTCATAGAAAGATTCAGAATTTGGCCTTGTGCCCATTGAATCCATGCCAACTAGCATTGATTTTGAACTTTTGCACAGATCCTACCTTAACCTATTTTATTCTCTGTACATTCCCGTCAATCCTCCATCTCCGCTGCCAGTTTCTACTGCTGACTTACACTCTGGGGGTACTTACCATGGCCTAATAACCTACCACCCCCCACATATTTGAGATGTGGAGGAAGCCAAAGCCCTGGAGGAAACTCCAGACAGCCATCACCCGAGGTCAGGATTGAATCTGGCTACTGCTCCACTAGCCATGCCACTGTGCTGTCCATCTCATCCTCCAATAAAACCATAGAACAAGTGCTAACTTCTTCTGGAAAAGTATGAAGATATTTTTACATGCCCTTCTCACGAGATTTTGTGCCGTTGCTGGTAAATGTTAACAATACAAATGGGTACTCGAAGATCAGCATGAACACTGTGGGCCGAAGGGCCTGATTCTGTGCTGTGTGTCTCCATGACTCTCTGGAACTCTACATTTCCCCTCCCTCACAGTGAATGCCAGCAGAGAATGCAAACACGGTGGATCAATGAATTCAAACCCAGTCTGAAGAAAGGTCTCGACTCCAAACATTACCCATTCCTTCTCTCTAGAGATGCTGCCTGTCCCGCTGTTACTCCAGCTTTTTGTGTCTATCTTTGAGCTCATGGAACTATTTAATGTACACGCATTGAATGGACCAGTTACAGCAGCAAGTCTATAATATCCGTACAGAGCAAGAAGCATCTATATAGCTCTCCATATTGAATGATCATCCCTGACATCAGCTGCTCTAAACTTGACAACAAATAAGAACAAAGTTACTGAATTTATGTAAATAACTTTTGGGAAATGCAAATGCAGTCCAGAAAACCACTCTACTCATTTCATGATTGCCCGAGGCCTCTTGTGTGATGTAGAAATTGGCAAAGAGTCTGCCTGAAATCTTGTATTGCTCGCCAAAAAAAATACAGCAAGGCTTTATCTTTAAGACAGTAACAAAATGGTCACAGTGTAAGAAAACAGCAGATTCCGAGCTGACCACAAGGTCAGTCTGCTATGGGAAGGAATGTTTGATAATGTTGATTTGTAAAATAATCAAGTCTCTGCCGGTTCATGTATCTTCCCTGAAGCTTGTTGTTAGAATTTATATTCTCATAACATTTCCCTTCCATTCCTGTGGATGCTAACCCTGAGCTCTGCCTAAATGTATAAAATCATGAGAGGAATAGATCGAGTAGATGCACAGAGTAGGTGAATCGAGGACCAGAGGGTATAGGTTTAAGGTGAAAAGATTTAATAGGAATCGGAGGGGTAAATCTTTCACACAAAGGGATATGGGTGTGTGGAACAAGCTGCCAGAGAAGGGACTATCCCAATGTTTAAGAAACAGTTAGACAGGTGCATTGATTGGACAGGTTTGGAGGGATATGGACCAAACGCAGACAGGTGGGACTAGTGTAGCCGTGACATGGTGGCCCATGTGGGCAAGTTGGGTTGAAGGGTCCGTTTCCATGCTGTATCACTCTATTACTCCAAGGTCACTCACTGTCATCTCATAACTCATCCCAATGACCATCTTTGCTCAAGATAAGGCATTGATCACAACTCAGGTCAATAACATTACAGTATATTTACCATGTTTTCCAGCATAGTTATTCGAAAGCAACCTGGGCTTAACTTCCCCTATTCATTACCAACTCTTAGGCTGCATCCCATCTACAAGACACCTTCTCACAGAACAGACATGGGGACTGGCAATTTCTGTTCTACAAAGCTCAGTTTCTCACTGGGGCCAGATATTTTCCAATTCTTCCATCTCCAAAATGGTTATCACAAGCCAAGCCCAAATAAAGAATGGTAATGTTCTTTTAAATTATTGTTTTAAGTCCCGAATTACGTATTTGCAGTACATATCGAGTGTGTCTATACTGCTGAGAACTGGATGTCCTAAATGATATGACCTTGATACATTGTTGTAACAGATACTGCTGTGTAATTGGAGAATTGCTGCCTTGAATTAAGGAGGATCCATTGTTCGCTCTACATTGTCTGAGGGATACAACCAGTAGCAACACCAAAGAAATCCAAAGATTTATGAATACTTCTTGTCTGTATTTACTGTGAAGTTTAGTCTAGTTTAGAGGTACAGCACAAAAACAGGCCCTTCGGCCCACTGAGTCCACACCGACCAGCGATATCCGCACACTATAACTCTATCCTACACACACTGGGGACAATTTTACAATGATACCAAGCCAATTAACCTACAAACCTGCACGTCTTTGGAGTGTGGGAGGAAAGCGAAGATCTCAGAGAAATCCCAAATGGGGAGAACATGCAAACTCTTTACAGGCAGCACCCGTAGTTAGGATCGAACTCGAGTCTCTGGTGCTGCAAGCGCTGAAAGGCAGCAACTCTACCGCTGCGCCACCGTGCCGCCCTCAGCCTTTTGCATAGATCCTTAATCTGTCTGGGAGGCAGTCTGAGATGGTCCGTAATCCTCTTGGGAAGTGAATTGATGAGTAAAGGAAGGGACCTTTGAAGGCTATTACAACGACTAAGAAAAGGGTTGCATTACCAATGGGACAAGAGCAGAAATTGGGAATGATGACATTTGTAAGATTACAAATGACACCAAGAGTGCTGGTGTCAAGGCCTATGAGGAAGGCTGTTAAGGTATACAGTGAGATATAGATCAGCTACAGAAATGGGCAGACAAATGGCAGATGGAATTTAAATTGCACCATGGATGAAATTCCACCAAGGGGCGCCACGTAATGGCAGCCTCGCCAACAGTCTGTCTGTCTTTTCGTCTTTTATTTTGTTATTTTTCGTGTGTTTTAAAGGTTTGTGTTAATTTTCTCAGGTTTATTTTATGTGGGGGGTGGGGGAAGGGGATCGGGGGAAACTTTTTTTCAATCTCTTACCTTGCCGGAGATGCGATTGTTTTCCGGATTGTATCTCCGGTCGCCCTGCGGCCTAACATCATGGAGCTGGCGGCCTTGCTCGGGCCTGACTTTGAGCCCAACCGCGGGGACGTGGACTTACCATTGGAGCCAATCCCTTACTTGGGATCGACGCTCCAACCGCAGCCTGCGGATTTCACCATCGAGGAGCTCGCAGGCCGGGGTAAAGACCGATGTCAGGAAGCTCTAAACGATGCAGAAGGTTAATCCAGCCCTGACCCGGGGGTCGATCGCCTGCGTGGGGAGCTGACATCCCCCGATGCGGGAGCTTGATTGCCTCGATACGGAGGGCCCGACCGCCGGCTACGGGAGCCAACATCGTCCGTCAACGGAAGGCTCGAGGCCCCAGACCGCGGGAAGAGATTGAACTTTTTTTCGCCTTCCATCACAGTGAGGAATGTGGAGGAGTCACTGTGGTGGATGTTCATGTTAAAATGTATTTTGTGTGTTTTGTTGCTTTTTAATGATATGACTGTACGGCAAATCAAATTCCTTGTATGTTGCAAAACATACTTGACTAATAAAGTATGATTATGATCAGACCAAGTGTGAGGTGTTGCACATTGGGTGGCCAAGTGTAAGGTGAAAAATATACAATTAATGGCAAGAACTTCAACATCAATGATGTACAGAAAGGTCTTGGGATCCAAGTCCATAGCTCCCTGAAAGTGGCAACACAAGTAGATAGAATGGTAAAGAAAGTTTATGGTATGCTTGCCTTCATAGGTCAGCGCATTACAAGTCAGTTTATAGAACTTTGGTTGGCCACATTTGGAATATTGCTTGCAGTTCTGGTTGTTCCCATTACAAGAAGGATGTGGAGGCTTTGGAATGGAGGTTTATCAGAATGTTGCCTGGATTAGGCAATATTAGCTACAGGGCAAGGTTGGATTGTTTTCTTTGGAATGCTGAAGATTACAGGGAGATCTGACAGTAGTATATAAAATGATCTTCTTGCGTATGAGCCGAAAGTTGTAGGTCAGCTTGTTCTATTTGATCTATTTGTTTGTGCACGTCGGGTTGATTGCATTAGTCGAAACAGGGTGGACCACGTGAAGGTTGCAATCTTCCACCCCTATAAAATGATGAGTGGCATAGATAGAGGAGAAAGTCAGAACCTTTTTCCCCAGGATGGAAAAATCAAATACTAAAGGGCCTAGCTTTAAGGTGAGAAGGCTAAGTTTAAAAGGGTTGTGCAGGGCACCTTTGCGTACATATAGGTTGGTGAATGCTTGGAACACGCTGTCAGGGGTAATGGTTGTGGTAGATACAATGATGGTACTTAGGAGGCTTTTGGATAGGCATATGGATACAGAGGGATATGGGTTATGTGCAGGTAAATAAGTGATGATCTTGACATCATGGTTGGAACATGTTTGGGCCTCTGCTTAATGCTGTTGAGGGTCTTGCCATTAATTGTATATATTCCCCTTACACTTGACCTCCCAAAGTGCTACACCTTGCACGTGCTCCACTTATTTTTGCCCATTTCTGTAGCTGACAGTTCTATATCCCACAGTTATTGTGCTGTACTGTTCCATGAAACAGCGACTGAGGAATATAAGAACAAATTAAGCAAAAAGAGACACAATTCAGCACAACTTTCATGAAGGTAAAGCACAACAACTATAATTTCTGGAACAAGTAACTTCAAAGATTGCGATGTTGTAAACGCCTCTCTGAAATGGTTTCTCTTGAAAGCCGAGTCAGGCCTGGTTAGTACCAGGTAGGAGAAATCCTCTGGGACTCATCATGCAGTAAGCTTCACTTGCCAACAGAGGCTGCTCTCAGCTCTGCACAAGCACCAGTCCGTCTCCTGGTGTTTTCTTGTTCTCTCCCCCTATATGTCGCCTATTTCTTTCCTGCACGCGCTCCCGAAGGTAGACAAAAGGACACAGAGCAGGGGAGAGGGAAAAGAGAGAAACACGCCTGGAAACGTACAACATTCTTAAGGGGCTGGACAGGCTAGATGCAGGAAGATTGTTCTCGATGTTGGGAGGTCCAGGACAAGGGGTCACAGTTTAAGGATAAGGGGGAAATCTTTTAGGACCGAGATGAGAAAATCATTTTTCACACAGAGAGTGGTGAATCTCTGGAATTCTCTACCACAGAAGGTAGTTGAGGCCAGTTTGTTGGCTATATTTAAGAGTTAGATGTGGTCCTTTTGGCTAAAGGGATCAGGGGGTATGGAGAGAAGGCAGGTAAGGGATACTGAGTTGGATGATCAGCCATGATCATATTGAATGGCGGTGCAGGCTCGAAGGGCCGAATGGTCTTCTCCTGCACCTATTATCTATGTTTCTATGTTTCTAAATACTCACAACACAGGAAACCTTGAAATAAAAAGAACCAAAAAAAGACATCAACTACTTTCAGAAGTCCCTTGTTAAGGTGCTGCACAAGATGTCATTAATCACAATTGTAGCTCGTGGGTAAACACATAAAGCTGGAGTAACTCAGCGGGATAGGCAGCATCTCTGGGGAGAAGGAATGGGTGATGTTTTAGGTCAAGACCCTTCTCCAGCTTGTTGTGTCTATCTTTGTTTTAAACCAGCATCTGCAGTTCCTTCTTACACATTTTGTCTGCAGCACGTGGGAATTAAAATCAAAAGGCTCGATATTGGAAATAAAAACAGAAAATGGTGGATGGATCTTTGACTTGAAATATTCATTCCATTGTTCTTTTCACAGATGCGGCCTGATCCGCTGATGTTTCCAGCACTATCTGTTTTAGATTTGTATTAGAGCACATGCGATTTGGTTTAATGTACTGTGTGGACTGAGAATTGGTTTATGGATGGGAGACAGAGTAAGAATAGATGGGTCACTTTTGAGTTGGGAAGCTATGACTGGCGGGGTTCCACATGGAATGAATGCTGTGAACCCATCGGTGTACAAGTCTATATTGATGACTCAGATGAAGATGTTAAGTCAAGTTTGCTTGCAGTACAAAAATATGAGTTATGAGGGAAAGTAGAGAAATATCAGGGGGAAATCAGTCTTGATGAATGGATGGATGCAGACATGACAGATGGATTATAATGTGGAAACACAAAGTCACAGAAAAAAAATTGAAGAGCGGTTATTCTATAACAGATGACTCACTGAAAGGTGTTGTATTCAGAGGGACAGATAAATCCTTTTACACGTCTCACTGAAGGTTAACACGGATTTACAATAAGAAGTTAGAAGGACAATCGGTCTGTTGTTGGATTTTTTATTGCAAAGTAATTTTTGTACAAGAGTTAGAAGCATGTTGAGACTGTGGTAAGTATACCCTGTATAGATGTGGTCACTGTTTCTATAGAAAAATAAATTGCTATCCTGGAGAACAAAAAAAAGGTAATCAGACTGATTCCAGGAATTGGGCGGGTTCTTCATTGATGGGATCTTGGGTATACTGGGGCTTTAATCCCGAGGGGTAGAGGACTGAGATATGACCTCGCAATTCTTATGGGGTTTGGCAAAGTAGGTGCAAGGATGCTACGTCTAGAACCATGGGTCATAGTCTCAAAACAATGGGTTGGCCATTCGGGCTGGAGATGACAAGAAATGTATACACCCTGAGTACTGAATGAGGGCTATGGAAACTTGTTCACTAATTATAATCAAGACAGTGATCGATATATTTTTAGATTTCAAAGGAATCAAATGATCTTGATTTACTACAGGGAGGTGGCACTGTGCTAAAAGGCCTCGGAGTTATAGAATCCTACAGTGTGCAAACGCCCTTCGGCCCAACCTCTAATGCTGACCAAGATGCCCCATCAATATTATTCCCATCTAACCGCAGGGCTGCCAACATTGGGTGAGAGTTGGGAGTGAGAAATTGCGAGACCAAGCCCGAGGGAGCGTAGCAACCCGGGGGGGGGCGAATCTTTTAACTTACACTTGAATGCAATATATATGCTTTAAAGTGGATTAGCTCTGAATAAGGTTAGAGTAAATTACATTCTTAATTACATTCCACAGAAGAGCCCAGGCTCTGATCCATACGTGCAGCACATGAATGATCTTAGTGTATTTATGTATGGATAACAGATTATAATCAAACACTTGGCCCATGTTGGCCAACCTGGGTCTCACTGCACACCTGGTACTACTCCTGGCCCTGACTCCAGTTGCATACCTTCTCTCATTCCTGCCCCTGAGTCCAGCCCTACACCTGGCCCCCTATTCTACCCTGATCATAGTTGCTTACCTGCTTAGGTTCCCAGTGCTGAACACTCCCCTGGTCCCAGCTTTGACTGCACACCTAGTACAATTCCAGACCTTGACTCTGGATGCACACTTGGCCTTGCTCCTAGCCCCTTTGCACTGACAATATATCTGGCCCACACAATAAGCCCCATATCTGACCCCCTGGACTTAACCTATTACGTTCAAGTCCACAGTGGCTTAACTAATGCAGTAATCCTTTATGGGGCACTTCACAGACCAAATTATGGATAACAAAATTTGCTACATTCATTGGCTTCCTTGTTATCTAACATGCTAGTCACTTTGTCAAAGAAGTCATCAATTGGTTGAACACAATTCCCATCCATAAAATTTTGAAAGTGGGGAGGCTGAGCGATCACTGATCACTGGCCTTGGGGGTACCCGGCAGGCACGTGCCGTCAGGGTAGGCAAGGTAGGCACTGCCTACCCTGACTAAAATTATGAAATGGGAATTATTAAATATAAATAGTAAAGGCATGGGAGAATTATGCCTATGTAAGAGACTGATCTCTTAGGTAGGCATAATTCTCTGTGCCTTTCACCCGCAGCGCTTGTGACACGGGAAGCTCTGTGCAGCCCCCGTGCCGTCAGCGCTGCCTGAAGCCGTCAATTTTAATCGGGGCTGAAGGCAGCAGAAATCCTGCCTTTGTAGCACTGGGCATGCGCAGCATCATACTGCGCATGTGCATCAGTCTACCGCGCATGCGCAGCGCAAGTTTATTGGTGGGGTTTTCAGCCATGGTTTGTCGTGTCCCAATGATATGGTAAGTACATTTTGTGATTTTTTTTTTTTAATACCGTATTTGCCGGGGTGTGGGAGTCGGAGTGGGGAGAGAGCTCCTTTCACAGCGTGTGGGGAGTCTGGCCCGGGGTAACGTTGCGGGGAGGGCACAAATGTTATGAATGAGGGGTCGGGGGCATGCACTTGCGACGTTCCTTGCAAGGGGGCATGAAATGACACTGCTCTGAGGCCGGGCGGGGGGGTGGGGGGGAGAGAGAGAGAGAAGTAGCTCGAGCGGCCGGATAGCGGAACCAGCCGCCACCTTAGCTCCAGAACCACCCGCCCACCTCTGGCAGCTCTCCATCTAAAAACCTCTCTCCTGCCGCTCGCTGGCCTCACTCATGTCCTTAAATTCTAACAGCGCGATTGAGGTTACTCGGCTGTGGGAAATTAAGGAGTTGCAGGAAGCCGCTGACATGAGTGAAGTCGGCGAACGGCAGGTGACAGGTGTTCAGACAGAGAGCACTGCCAAAGGTGAGCGGGCCGGCAGAAGGCGCTGAAGTGGTGGCCAGTTCAGCGGTGGCCACTCTCCGAGCTGCTTCTATCCCCAGCTATAGTCCGTGGCTTCGCACCCGGAGAGCTGCGGCAACGGTGAGGCAGTGAAGATTCAGCACTTTGTGATAAGTCACTGTTTATTTATTTATTTATTTATTTAACGGGGAGAACAATCTGCGCATGCGCGGTTTACATTTTTTTAAAGCGGACTGAGTGCCTACCCAGAGTAATTACTCACGGCACGTGCCTGGTACCCGGTGAGGGAGTGGAGCAACCGAGTGTGGAGAGGGTGTTGAAAAAGGGTGTCCCCCCTCCCAGGGTAGGAACTTTTTGAAATTTGATGTATTCAAATCATGTTTTAGTGCATTGTAGAAGTGTGATTTCAATGTTTTTTGTATGAAGTATTTTTAAGGTAACTTTTTAGGGGATAACTTTATCCACACAAAGGGTGGTGGGTGTTTGGAACAAGCTGCCAGAGGAGGTAGTTGAGGCAGGGACCATCCCAATATTTAAGAAACAGTTAGACTGATACATGGATAGGACAGGTTTGGAGGTGTGGACCAAAAGCAGGTAGCGTAGCTGGGACATGTTGGCGGGTGTGGGCAAGTTGCGCTGAAGGGCCTGTTTTCGCACTGTATCACTCTATGACCACATTATACATCCACCATGCATGAATGCTTCAAAATCAAGCGATCGAGTTTTATTGCCATATATTCAAGCATAGAAACGTAGAAGATAGGTGCAGGAATAGGCCATCGACCCTTCGAGCCAGCACTGCTATTCAATATGATCATGGCTATTAATCTAGAATCAGTACCTCTTTCCTGTTTTTTCCCCATATCCCTTGATTTTGTGAGCTAAATGTAACTCTCTCTTGAAAACATCCAGTGAATTGGCCTGCACTGCCTTCTGTGGCAGAGAATTCCACAGATTCACAACTCTCTGTGTGAAGAAAGTCTGTCCTCATCTCAGTCCGAACTGCTCCCCCCCTTTATTCTTAAACTGTGACCCCTGGTTCTGAACTCCCCCAACACCGGGAACAGTTTTCCTGCAGTTACAGTAAGTGAAAATCTAGCAGGCAAGCAGGATGCTTTCTCCAACCACCCCCATTTGAAGTCCACTATCTTCCACCGTCTCTCCCCCTGCCTCTCTCCCCCTGCCTCTCTCCCCCTGCCTCTCTCTCTCCCACCCTCTCTCTCCTCTCTCTGTCCCCCCCTCTCTCCCTCCCCTCTCTCTCTCCCTCCCACCTCACTCTCATCCCTCACCCCTCTCTCTTCTGCTCTCTCTCCTCTCATCCCCCTCTCTCTCTCCCCCCTCTCCCCTCTCTCTCTCCTCTCTCTCCCTCTCTGTCTCTCCCCTCCCACCCCCTCTCTCTCCCCCTCTCACTCTCTCCCCTTCCCTCTCCTCTCTCCCCCTCTCTCACTCTCCTCTCTTCCCCGCTCTCTCCCCCATCTCTCTCCCCCTCTCCCTCTCCTCTCTCCCACCTCACTCTCCCCCCTCTCTCCTCTCTCCCCTCTTCTCCTCTTCTCCTCTCCCCCTCTCCTCTCTTTCCCCTACCTCTCTCCCCCCTTTTCTTTCCCCTAACTCTCTCTCCCCCTCCCTCCTCTCTCTCCCCCTCTCTCCCTCCTTCTCTCTCTCCCCCCTCTTTCTTCTCTCCCCCTCTTTCTCTCTCTCCCCCCTCTCTCTCTCTTCTCTCTCTCTCCCCCTCGCTTCCTCCTCTACACCTCTCTCTAGCTCTTTCTCCCTCCCTCTCTATCACCCCTTCTCTCTCCCTCTCCCTCTCGCTCCGTCTCCACACACTCTCTCTCTCTCTCTTTCTCCTCTGTCCCTCTCCTATTTCTCTTTGACCCCCATTTCGCTCTCTTGCCCCCGTTTTTCTCTTTTTCCCTCTCCCTCTTCCCTCCCCTCTCTCTCTCTCTCCCCCCCTCTCCCATTCTCTCCTACCCTCTCCTCCCTCTCCACCCCCTCTCTCTCTTCCCTCTCACCCTTATCTCTCTCCCCTCCCTCTCCCACCTCACTCTCTCCCCTTCCCCCCCTCCCTCTTCTCTCTCCCCATTCACTCCCTCTCTGTCTCTCCCCACTCTCTCCTCTCACCCCCTCTCTCTCTCCCCCCTGCCCCCCTGTCTCCTTCCCCTCTCTCTGTCCCTTCGGCAAAGAGACTCTCGCGGTCGCGGCGCAACGCTTCCGACCCCTCCGACGGCCTGGGACTCTTGCACTGCTCCATGGCCGGAGATGCAGCAAGCGACTCGCAGGCCCCGCAAACACTCACCAAACCCGCAAACACTCGCCAGCCCCGGCTTTCCGTCCACATCTGTTCCCACCGCTGCATCTGCTTCCACCCCTCCCTCAGCCCCGGCTCTCCAACACCCGTGGACCATGCAGTTTATCTGAGTTTTGAAATTTTCGTTGATCACAGAATTTCTCACCACAGAGCGTGAGAAATTTCTGATCAGCGTGAGGGCGTGAGAGTTTCTCCAAATGCATGATTCTCACGCTCAAAGCCTGAGAGTTGGCAGCCCTGTAACCGCATTTGGCTTAAATCCCTTTAAGCATTTCTTATCCATGTGCCAATCCAAATGTCTTTTAAATATTGTTCTAGTACCTGCCTCAACCACCACCTATGGCAGCTTGGTCCATATACCTACCACCCTGTAGGTGGAAAAAGTTGCCCCTCGGGTTCCTATTAAATATTTTCCCTCTCATCTTAAACCGATGTTCCCTGGTTCTTGATTTCCTCTACTCTGGGTCAAAATCTCTGTGCATTCAGCCTATCTATTTCCCTCGTAATACTATACCTCTCTAAAATCACCCCACATCCTTCTACGCTATAAGGCATAATTTTGTAGCCTGCCAAACCTCTCCCAGTAACTCAGGCCTTCAAGTCCTGGCAACATAAATCTTCTCTGCACTCTTTCCTGCTCAACACCATCCTTCCCATAATGTAGTAAGAAGGAACTGCAGAAGCTTTTTTACCAGAGATAGAAACAAAATGCTGGAGTAACTCAGCAGGTCAAGCTTTGAACTAATTGTAGGAGGAACGAACATGCTTCCTATAGCAGGGTGACCAAAACTGAACACAATACTTCTACTGGGGCCTCACTAATGTTTTATACAACTGTAACCTAACATCCCAATTTCTATACTCAATACTCTGACTGATGAAGACCAATGTACCAAAGGTCTTCTTGACCCTAATTGTGGAGCAATCTCGGTGGTTGGGAGGGAGGGTGTGGGTCAAGTGACCTACTCCTATTTCTATTTCAGTAGCTCAGTAGCATCTCGAACAAAGCAAGCCACTCAATTGGCATTCCATCTACTGGTGTAAACATTTTTTCCTTCCAATGTCAGTGCACATTGGGTCTGATGCATACTATTTATAAAATGCACTGCAGTCACGCACCCAGGCTGCTTTGACAGCGTCTCCCACACCCGTGACTTTCACCACCAAGAAGGACATATGGGTCAAGCATATGGGAACACCAGCATCTGCAAGTTCCCTTCCAGGCAGATACAAAAGAGGCGTTTAAGAAGCTTTTAGATAGGCATAAGGATATGGAGGGACATGTATATTGCTGGTGCTTCATTGTTGCTGCAACTAAATCTTATTTAAGTTAAAGAAGGTGGCTGATGCCACCTCTCGAAGGCTATTAGGAATGGGGCATAAATGCTAACCTTTCCAGTAATGTCAAGATACCGGAAGACACAGAAATAAAAAAATTAATGTTCCCGTTACACTAAAATGATTCATGTACCTCTGAACATGAAACCAATGCGTCAGGAATGGTTAGTATTTGTTTAGGGGACATTTTTTCCCTTTCAGCAGAACCTCCCACATTTCATATTTCAATTTCCTGATACTTCATTGACTGCGTCAGCCTTTCTTATGCAGCATCAAAGCACGAGTTAACTGTGAGTGAGCAACTGGGCTGTAATGATTCTTGGAAATTTGACTACGTGCTCTCTCTATTTCCAATTTCCTGAACAGCTTTTCTTTCATCCTTCTTATTTGCAGAGCTAATAAGCAAAAAAAAGGAAATTCTGGATAGTTTTGTTTAAATTCCCCCGCTGTTTTCTCCAGTGCCCCAAAGTCTATTCCTTATGTTCCAGACGTTCTGGTGCTTTTCTGGATCAAGAGCCAGAGGACGCTGGTTTGAGATGAGAGGGGAAAGATTTAATAGGAACTTGAGGGGCAACTTTATCTCTCACAGGGTGGTGGGCAAATGTAATGAGCTGCTAGAGGAGGGGGTTGAGGCAACTACAATAACAGCATTTAAAAGACACTCAGACATGTACATGGATAGGAAAGGTTTAGAGGTATAATCCAAACCCCTCTAAATGGGACTAATTTAAATGGGGGATCACGGTTGGCATGACAACTTGGGTGAAGGGCCTGTTTCCATGCCCTATGACTCTATGATCCTACGACTGAGGCATGAAACTGTTTTTGCTGTTTATACATAAACCTCACTGGAGCTTTAATAACCTTTAATAAGAAATGGAACATCTGATCATATTTAGGAGTTTGGGGAAATTATCAACGACATTTTGTCTTCCTGGACAATTAATAAAGGAAGTTTTGAATCCAGAATAAGACTTACAATCTCACTCCCGTACTAAATTGGAACAAAGGGAACATTTTCCAAAGTGATTGACATTCTTTGTGTCTGAAACATGAAAGAATTGAATCATTTCTGTGACTGAGGAACTTAAGGTGGCGCAGTAACACAGCTGTCGAGCTGCTGCCTCACAGAGCCAGAGATTTGGGTTTGATCCCGACATCGGGTACTGTCTGTATGGAGTTTTCACGTTCTCCCTGTGACCGCGTGGATTTCCTCCGGGTTTAGTTCAGTTTAGTTTAGAGATACAGCACAGAAACAGGCCCTCTGGCCCACCAAGTCTGCGCTGACCTGCGATTCCTGCACATTAACACAAGCCTACAAACACTATGGACAATTTACACTTATACCAAGTACACAAACCCAAACCAATTAACCTACAAACCTGTACATCTTTGGAGTGTGGGGGGAAACCAAAGATCTCAGAGAAAACCCATGCACGTCACAGGGAGAACGTACAAACTCCATACAGACAGCACCCGTAGTTGGGATCAACCCTGGGTCTCTGGTGCTCCAAGTACTGTTATGCCCCTGTCCCACTTAGGAAATCTGAACGGAAAACTTCTGGAGACTTTGCGCCCCACCCAAGGTTTCAGTGTGGTTCCCGGAGGTTTTTGTCAAGTCTCCCTAATGGTCGAAACTGACAAAAACCTCCGGGAACCGCACGGAAACCTTAGGTGGGGCGCAAAGTCTCCAGAGGTTTCCGTTCAGGTTTCCTAAGTGGGACAGGGGCAGAAGGCAGCCACTCTAGTGCTGCCCCACTGCAGGCCCGGGTGCTCGGGTTTTCTGTCATATCCCAATGAGGTGCGGGTTTGTAGGTTAAATGGCCATTGAAAATTGCCCAGAATGTGTGGGCGTAATGCATGCTGAAGTGGGAAACACAGAACTAGTGTTAATGGGTGATCGATGGTCAGCGTGGACTTGGTGGGCCGAAGGGTCCGTTTTCATGCTGCATCTATAATCTAAAGTTATAAACTAAACTAAACTTCTGGTAATAAATGGTAAAAAAGAAGAAAACAATTATCTGGTCCTTCAGAAATGTGGGTGAGCCTGTCAGGCATTTCCAGGTAAGTCATTGATTCAGAGCGCCCAAGGCATTCTTGCTCTTGTAGATACTTTCTTTTTGTAAGTTTCAGTTGGATTTAACCCTTCATGGTCCATACTGAGATGTGTGGTTCACCAGGCACCTGGGGTCTATTTTCTCCTTGTGATAATCTTAGGACATGGCGATCATCGAGTTACAAGATTGATTTTAACCGTTAAGGATGAGAGATGCTCAGTTAGATCCATTTTCAATATGATATTATGGAAGTCAATCAAAGAAGGAAATGGTTCATCCAATTTATCAGAGGGGCTTGATGAGGCCCCCCCAACGTGAAGGTTTCACAGAACAGGGATGGCACAGCAAAGCAGCCAGTTTCATAGTCAATCTTGATCTCTAGTGCTGTCTGTGTGGAGTTTGCACACTCTCCCTGTGACCACATTTGTTTGCTATGCAATGCTCCGGATTCCTACCACATCTCAATGACAGGCCGGCCAATTTGCTACCTCATGTCGCCCCTTAGTGTGTAAGTGAGTGGTTGAAACTGATGGAAGTTGACTGTAACATATGGGGAGAATTAAAAAAATGGAAGGTGGGATAAGTGTAACTGGGTGGTGGATGGTTGGGACACTCAGTTGGTTTGAGGGGATTCCGTGCTGAATGTCTCTATGATGCTAGGAAGGTTAAAATCTTGTTTATGGTGCGGTGGTGAGGAATTGAGCTGGCTCTGCGATGTATGATTAAATGTGATGGAGTGGGACTGCTTGATTGTTGCTTCTGGCAGTGAGGGCCCCTGTAATACAGAGAATGTTTGCCAGCACTAATTACAGGATGGGATCAAACTTGACCCGAGGTAAATGGACCATCTATCCTGTGCCCCAGCCCTTTTCCATCCTTTCTTACTACCTCCGCTCACATTCATATTCTGGGCCGCAATCTAACATCATGTGCCTGGAAATTATCTTTGTCAGTCAGGATTCTTGTTAATTGCATTGGGATTGACACGACTATCATCCTTTCGGTTCATATCTTACACTGTACAGGTTAAGAGAAAGCAATGGGAATGATCTCTGGGGCTTCCTGTGCACAATAGTTATTTATTTCCTTCACTGGGAATTTCTACACTTTAATTAAAATCCTGCCCAATTGTACTCGACTGCTCTATCACTCTCCGTATTCTTCCATATCCAGCGCAGTCTAATCCCACTCTCCCATCACCATCTCTCCCTCAGATGCTGCAACCTTCTATACCACCCTCTATAATCTGACTCTCTCTCATACCCAAGTGGGGCATCGGCAGCAGCGGGGCCTCGGCAGGGCCGGTGAGGCCTCGCGGTGATGGGGGCCTTGGCAGGGCCAGTGAGGTCTCGCGGTGATGGGGGCCTCGGCGGCCGTGAAGCCTCGCGATGGCGGCGATGCCTCGCGGGTTGACCCGCGGTTGAGGGTTGATGAGAGCGTGGGGGGACCGACGTGAGGGAGGGGGAAGAACAATGGACAATGGGGAGGGAGGGGAAACAATGGGGACCCGGCGTGGGGGAACCACTGTGAGGGGGGGGAGGGGGCAGAACAAAGGAGGAGCTGGCATACTTTGTAACTTTATCTGCGCCGTAGGTGGCTGATATTTGTATACATTGGGTATACAAGCAAAGAATTTCACTGTGCCTTGTCGCATGTGACAATAACGTATTCAATTCCAAAGCCTGTACCCTTAATCTCCCAACCAATTTGTTTTGTGTCTCCCTCATACACTACAATATCTCACCCAGTCTAATTCCTCTCCCCTTCCCACCCCTCAAAATTCCACTCCTCTAATCCCTGTCTCCCTTTCACTCTCCAGCATCCCACCCAGTCTATTTCCTCTCTCCCTCAATATCCCTTCAATATCCCACCAAGGACCCCCACTGCCCTCTCAGAGATGCATTGGCGATCTGAACTCAAATCTGCGGGGTAAACGTTCAAGGTTTGGCCGATGGCAATAAACGTATAAATGTACTGTAATAAAACAACATGGCATCACGTTTAGGACAGCACTGGCAGGCAGACTGGTCAAATGACCGCATTCAAGACCAAATGATACATTTTGGTATGATGAATGAGGACAGGGAAGGTAAGGTAAACTGTACAATATCATACGATTATAGGAATAATGAGAAATACTTAAGGTGACCACAAACCCTATTCTTTATGAATAAATGTAGAACATGCAAAAGCTACAACTTATGCTAAAACAATTAAGAAATGACTCAACCTCTGTGGCAGCACAGTTCATTTATTAGCTCTGCACGTTGAGAAGGATGTCAAAGCATGGTGGTGCACAGTGGCGCAGAGGTAGAGTCGCTGCCTGACAGCGCTTGCGACGCCCGAGACCCGGATTCGATCATGACTACGGGTGCTGCCTGTACGGAGTTTGTACGTTCTCGCCGTGACCGTATGGGCTTTCTCCGAGATCTACAGCTTCCTCCCAACTCCGAAGACCTACAGGATTGTAGGTGAATTGGTTTGGTATATTTGTAAATTGTCCCTAGTGTGTGTAGGATAGTGTTAACAACAACCTAAACAACAACCCTACCTTGTTCACATGTGAATCCCTGGCACCATTCCAGTGCATCGCCTCTGTCCCTTCTCTTATGTTTAGAGATACACCATGGAAACAGGCCCTTCAGCCCACCGAGTCCATGCCGACGGTTAATGTGCGGGATTCCCCGTCGGCACGGACTTTGTGGGCCGTAGGGCCTGTTTCCATGGTGTATCTCTAAACTAAGCTAAACTAAACATAAGAGAAGGGACAGAGGCGATGCACTGGAATGGTGCCAGGAATGATTCACATGTGAAGCAGGTAGGGTTGTTGTTTAGGTAAAGTGGGCGAGAGATTTAGATTAAGATGTCAAATCACGTGAAAGATTTTATAAAAAATCGGCAAAGCAAAAACCAAACGCAGAGGGAACGCGTGTAATGAGTTTTTTATAGATAGGTATATGGACGGGAAGGGAATGGAGGGGTATGGTCTGAGTGCAGGTGGATGGGACTAGGGGAAAATAAATGGTCGGCACGGACTGGAAGGGCCGAGAAGGCCTGTTTCCGTGCTGTAATTGTTATATGGTTATAGACTGCATGTACTGGTGATGCGATGTGCACTTCCTGGTAGGGTGGTGGTAGCATGCTCAATAGTAGCTTTCCAAATAGAATTAGTGAATACCTTATGGAATAAAACAAAGCATCCGAGGGAGTGGAGGGAGGGGGGTGGAGAGGGGCAGGGGGGTAGGAGGGTGGGGGGGGGGAGAGGCAGGGTTGGTGTGAGGGATTTTTACTTATTAATTCCGACAAAGAGTAAACTGAATAGTGACATTCTATGAAATAAGTTCGTACAGGTGCCAATGGAGCAAGCTCGAACCCAAGGCAAACCACCCTCCCTTCCATTGACTCCATCTACACTTCAAGCTGCCTCGGCAAGGCCACCAAAATAATCAAGGACCAGTCTCACCCCAGTCACACCCTCTTCTCCCCTCTACCATCAGGCAAGAGGCGCAGAAGTATGAAAACGCACAGCACCACATTCAGGGACCGTTTCTTCCCAGCTGTTATCAGGCAACTGAAGCGTCCTATTGCCAACTAGTGAGCAGTCCTGACCTACTATCTACCTCATTGGAGACCCTCCAACTATCTTTAATCAGACTTTCCTAGAATTTATTTTGCACTAAACCAAGAGATTTTATAAATACATAAGGGGAAAAGGGGAACTAGAGAGTGGAACCCCTCAGGAATCAAAACAGTCACCTCTGGGTAGAGTCACAGGAGATGGGCATGGTCCTCAATGAGTATTTCTCCTCTGTATTTACCGAGGAGAAAGGCAGGAGGACGGAGGAACTTGGGGCAGTCAATGGAAGTGTCTTGAGAGCAGTCAGTGTTACGGTCAAAGAGGTGCTGAAGGTGCTATCGTGCATGAAGGTAGACCAATCTCCAGGGCCTGATCAGATATATCTGAGGACTTTGTGGGAAACTAGAGAGGAAATTGCGAGAGACCTGGATGAAATTTACGAGTCGTCTTTAAATACAGGAGAGGTGCCGGTAGACTGAAGGGTGGCAAATGTTGTGCTCTATTCAAGAAGCGCAGCAGGGAAAATGCTGGGAACTATAGGCCAGTGAGCTTAACATCTGTAGTTGGAAAGTTACTAAAGGGTATTCTGAGGGATAGGTTATACATGCATTTGGATGGGCAAGGGCTGATTAGGGTTAGTCAGCATGGTTTTGTATGTGGGCGGTTGAGTCTCACAAATCTGATTGAGTTTATTGAAGACGTGACCAAAAAGGTCGATGAGGGCAGAGATGTAGATGTTGTGTACATGGATTTCAGTAAGGCATTCGACAAGCTACTGCATGGTAGTCTGTTGTGGAAGGTTAGATCGCATGGGATCCAAGGAGAGATAGCTGAATGGATAGAAAATTGGCTTTATGGAAGGAAGCAGAGGGTGAGGGTGGATGGTTGGACTGGAGGCCTGTGACTAGTGGTGTGCTTCAGGGTTCGGTGCTGGGCCCGTTACTGTTTGTCATCTACATCTATGATTTGGATGAGAACATACATGTCAACATTTGCAAGTTAGCTGATGATACATAAGTGGGTGGTTTTGCAGATAGTGAAGATAGTTGTTAAAAATTGCATCAGGATCTTGATCGCTTGGCCAGGTGGGTTGAGGAATGGTTGATGGAATTTAATACAGGGAAATGTGAGGTGTTGCATCTTGGGAAGTCTAACATGGGCAGGACCTACTCTGTGAATGGTAGGGCTCCGAGGAGTGTTGTAGGGCTGAGGGATCTAGGTGACTTAATGGACTGTATACAAGGGTTTTTTTAATTGATATGCAGGTGAATCAACAAGGAAGAAAGCTAACTTGCTTCTTGTTTTGTGCACCAAGAATGGGTTAATTGATAATCTTGTTATGAAGGGGCATTTAGGGAAAAGTGAAATTAAACTAAACCAAACTAAACTAAAAAAAGAATGGCCTAATTCACTGGCTCTGATTTGACACTGTAGTTTTCCATGCCTAGGCGGTTCAAGTCCTCATTGAGACACGCTGTCAATTGCCATCAGCAACTCCACGTGTGCGTGTGCGCATGCGCGCGCGGCCGCCAAAAAATGACTGCTCTCATGGGCAATGCACTCCAGGTAGCCACCACCTTCCAGGTAAATAGATTCCCCCCAAAACCCCCCTGATATTCCCCATCCGCCATGCCAAATTTATGCTCTCCAGTACTAATGGTAGTGGCATTTCTCACCAGATGCATTCGCCACATTACTTAAACTCACGTGGAGTCAATATTGGAGTTATATCTCTTGCTGTTGGTTCATATTCTGCATACATACCATGCCGGCCATAACTTCCTCCATTCCTATGTAGGAAGGAACTGCAGATGCTGGTTTAAACTGAAGATAGACACAAAAAGCTGGAGTAACTCAGCGGGACAGGCAGCATCTCTGGAAAGAAGGAATGGGTGCCATTTTGGGTTGAGATCCTTCTTCAGACATGATCACTAATCATCTCTCCCGACTTCTAAGTGCAAACTTATAATCTTTGCGTTTTCCAGTGGCAGTAGGTTGAAATACCATTGCATTTTTCTGTTACCTCATCAAATGAAGCATTGATGATTGTAAGTTTGGTAATGTTGTTGAAGTATTTGGCCCAGTTTCTTCTGTGTGAATTGAAATATTCCCTGCACGTTTGACCTAATTCTGCACGTTTTTGCCCTCAATCTCTGCCTCAATTATACTATTTAGCCCGGGCGACATTTCTCCCTCTTCAATGTACGAATGAATGTCTGTTGCACCTCGTCATATTCACCAACATTTTTGGCCAAACCAGTTTGGAACTGGATTGACATTTTGTATTGTCTACTGGTGCAATATCCTCCTTGCTTGCCTTTTGATATTCAGAAGCTCCATCATAATAGAAGTAATCAGGTATGTTCACATTGCCATCAGTCAAGTGTGTCTGCAATGTGACCAAAGCCGTAAATGGAGCATTAAGGACCACAGACAACAAAATAAAATAACTGGTAATGAGATCAGTGTAACAGTGATAAAGAATCATGTGTGGTGTTATCATATGTTAGAATATGAGTCGTTAAAAAATAACAAAGTGCAGTAAACAATGGTAGACGTTATTCATGGTCCCTCAAACAGTAACTGTAGTATAATAATAATAATAATAATAATAATAATAACTTTTATTGTCATTACACGTAAGTGCAACTAGATTTGGTTTGCAACTTCGAGATTTCGGTTAGCAACCCTCGAGAACAAGGTTTGTAAAAACGAACATTTGACCAGTAACATCAACACAGACTAAAGGTCGAGGCCTGGGGAGACATAGAATAGAATAGAATGCTTTTATTGTCATTCAAACAAACAAGGTTTGAACGAAATTTTGTCATAACAGCCATAACAGCAAAAAAACAAAACACGCAATTAACACAGTTCAACAGAAACACCCATCACAGTGAATCTCCAAACACCTCCTCACTGTGATGGAAGGCAAAAGGCTTATCTCTTCCCTGTCCTTTTTCTTCTGCCACGGTCAGGCAGTCCAGCTGCTGCGTCGAGGTGATTGAGGCTCTCGATGTTAAAGCCCCCGGCGGGCGATGGTAAATCCCGCAGCTGATTAAGCCGCGCCGGGCGATGAAAGGCCCTGCTCCGGGCCGATTCAAACCCCTTGATTCGGGGCGGACGAAGTTGCCGTTGCGGGAGCTCCCGAAAATCGGTCTCCTAACAGGGACCTGTGAGCTCCCGATTTTACCGTCCCCAGGGTCTGCGGCTGAAGCCTCCGAAGCTCCGAAGTCGGGTCACAGCCGCAGTGCACCACGACCTCCGAAGTCAGCCAGCTCCGCGACGGTAAGTCCGCAGGCTCTACAACTGGCGCCCTCAGGTCGATTTCGGTTGGAGGCCGCCAGCTCCACGATGTTAGGCCCCAACGACAATGGAGACACAACAAGGAAAAGGTCAGGGAAGAGATTAAAAAGTTTGCCCCACCCCACCCTCCCGCCCCCCCACATATACACAACTAAAAATAAACCGAAAACATACTCCTAACAAGACAAAAAAAGAAAGAAAAAAGACAGATGGACTGCAGGCGAGCCGCTGCCGCATGAATTAGGAAGCTAGGTGATAAATAATGGGGTAATTAAGGAAGGGTTTAACCTACATATAGATGAATAAGGTGAAAGATGACTTCATGGACTGTATACAAGGTTTGATATGTAGGTGAATCAACCAGGAAGAAAGCTAATTTGCTTCTTGTTTTGTGCACCAAGAAAGGCTTAATTGATAATCTTGTTATCAAGGGGCATTGAGGGAAAAGTGAAAATATGATCGAATTTAACATTGAGTTTTAAGTGTTCTAATAATCTGAAAAATTATTAGATTATATTTAGATAATCTACTTCTCTGTCCATGTTTTACATGCAGGTGCATGGTTCCTTGAAGGTCGAGTCGCAGGTAGATAAAGTGGTCATAATGGTTTCAGGTACATTGGCCTTCATCAATCAGAGTATTGAATATTGAAGTTAGGAGGTCATGTTGCAGTTGTTTTAGATGTTGTTGAGACCGCATTTAGGGCATTGTGTTCAGTTCTGGGCACCATGTTATAGGAATGATGTTGTCAAGCTGGAAAGGGTACAGAGAAGATTTACGAAGATGTTGCCAGGATTATAGGGTCTGAGCTACAGCGAGAGGTTAAGTAGGCTGGGTTTCTATTCCTTGGAGCACAGGAGGATGTGGGGTGATCTTATAGAGGTGTATAGAATCATGAGAGGAATAGATCGGGTAGATGCACAGAGTCTCTTGCCCAGAGTAGGCGAATTGAGGGCCAGAGGAGGTTTAAGGTGAAGGGGAAAAGATTTAATAAGAATCTGAGGAGTAACCTTTTCATACAAAGGGTGGTGGGTATATGAAACAAGCAGCTAGATGAGGTGGTTGAGGCTGGGACTATCCCAACGTTTTAGAAGCAGTTAAACAGGTACATAGATAGGTTAGGTTTGGAGGGATATGGACTAAACGTAGGCAGGTGGGACTAGTGTAGCTGGGCAGGCATGGAACTCGCTATCAAAATATGGAGGGGACTGGGGGACAGGGGGACACAATATTTTGGCGGCCGCGCGCATGCGCACTCTCACACATGTGCGCGAGGCTTCGGAGGCTCAATCCAGCGCTAAATGCAGCTCAACTCTCGCCGGGTTAACCTACAGCCCTGCCTGGACTGACGGGACACCAGCGCTGCTTCTCCGCGCTGGGCCATATTTCCCGCAAGTCCAGGCAGGGCTGAAGGTTAACCTGGCGGGACAGGCAGAGTTGCTGGGTTTAGCGCTGCTTCTCTGCGCTGGCTGTGGGCATGGGGGTACAGCTCACGTCTGACTCCCAACCTCTCTGGCCACCCGTGTGGTGAGGGGAGGTGGGGGGGCACTCGGGTGGGGACGGGATGGCGCCGGAGACACGGCCGGGATCGATCCTGGCTGTGGATGAGGCGCAGGTCCGTGCCACGTCTCCCTCCTCCAATCACCGCACTCTATCCTCAGCCCCAACCCCCCCACTCCTCCCTCCTCCAATCATCGCGCTGAATCATCATGTCCCGCCCCCATTGCCTGCTGACCGACATCTCTCTTGTCCAATCGGTGCCCTTGATCAGCAGTCCCACCTTTTCTGTCTCGCGGAAAGTGGAGATTTTAAAATCCGACTTCAAAAACTTTGGAGGGATGTCCCCCACCTCTCAAAACATGGGGGGGGGGGGGGGGATGTGTCCCCTCTGCCCCCCCCCCCGGGTTTTCCACCCCTGTAGCTGGGACATGCTGGCCGGTGTGGGCAAGTTCGGCTGAAGTGCTTGTTTCCACACTGTAACACTCTGTGAGTCTAAATGTTCATTCTCTCTATCCTGTATCTGTACACTATGCATGGCTTGATTCTAATCATGTACAGTTTTTTCCACTGACTGGAAAGATTCATAGTCATGGAGCAAATTCATTTCACTGCACCTTCGGGTGCATATGACAAATAAAACTGACTTTGACTTTGACAGTGTGTAAACAGGCCCTTTGGCCCAACTTGCCCACACTGACCAACGTCCAAGATCTACACTGGTCCCACTTGCCTGCATTTGACCCATATCCCTCAAAGGCATGCAAAAAAAAAAGCTTTTCACTGTACCTCGGTACACATGACAATAAACAAAACCAAACTAAACTAAAAAAAGAATGGCCTAATTCACTGGCTCTGATTTGACACTCAACCTATAGTTTTCCATGCCTTGGCGGTTCAAGTACTCATCGAGACACGCTGCCAATTGCCATCAGCAACTCCACCTCTACTGCTATCATGGGCACTTCAAGTAGCCACCACCTTCCAGGTAAAAAGATTCCCCCTAACCCCCCCCCCCCCCCCCCCGATATTCCCCATCCCATCCGCCATGCCAAATTTATGCTCTCCTGTACTGCCATTTCTCACCAGATGCATTCGCCACATTACTTATACTCACATGAAGTCAATATTGGAGTTATTCCTCCTGCTGTTGGTTCATATTCTGTATACATACCATGCTGGCCAAAACTCCCTCCATTCTCGGAGACCATTTCCATGGATGGAGTCGTTTCGTACGTCTATTTGAATGTTAGTTCTGGCATGTATAGTAACTCGGAATAGATATAACCATCCATTATACTAAGTACAAATATACATCGGGTCAAATAATTCACAAACCCACTAAAATATACAAGAGATATTTTAAAATGATACGTGTAGGAAGGAACTGCAGATGCTGGTTTAAACCGAAGACACACACAAAACACTGGAGTAGTTCAAGTGAGTTTATTGTCATGTGTCCCTGATAGGACAATGAACTTCTTGCTTTGCTTCAGCACACAGAACATAGTAGGCATTTACTACAAAACAGATCAGTGTGTCCATATATCATTCACACATGAATAAATAAACTGATAAAGTGCAAATAACAGATAATGGGTTATTAATGATCATAGTTTTGTCCGAGCCAGGTTTAATAGCCTGATGGCTGTGGGGAAGTAGCTATTCCTGAACCTGGTCGTTGCAGTCTTCAGGCTCCTGTACTTTCTACCTGAAGGTAGCAGAGGCAGGCACACACACAGTAACTCAGTGGGACAGGCAGCATCTCTGGAGAGAAGGAATGGGTGACATTTTGGGTTGAGACTCTTCTTCAGACATGATCATTAATCATCTCTCCCGACATCTAAATGCGAACTTATAATCTTTGCGTTTTCCAGTGGCAGTAGGTTGAAATACCATTGCATTTTTCTGTTACCTCATCAAATGAAGCATTTTTTGATTATATGTTTGGTAATGTTGTTGAAGTATTTGGCCCAGTTTCTTTGTGAATTGACTTATTACCTTCACGTTTGACCTAATTCTGCACGTTTTTGCCCTCAATCTCTGCCTTAATTATACCATTTAGCCCGGGCGACATTTCTCCCTCTTCAATGTACGAATGAATGTCTGTTGCACCTCGTCATAATTACCAACATTTTTGGTCAAACCAGTTTGGGACTGGATTGACATTTTGTATTGTCTACTGGTGCAATATCCTCCTTGCTTGCCTTTTGATTTTCGGATGCTCCATCATAATAGAAGTCACATTGCCATTAGTCAAGTATGTCTGCAACGTGACCAAAACCGGAAATGAAGCATTAAGGACCACAGACAACAAAAAGAAAAGGGAGTGGTCTGTTAATGCGTTCAGTGTAACAGTGATGGAGAATCATGTATGGTTTAATCATATGTTAGAATATGGGTCAAATTAAAAAATAACAAAGTGCAGTAAACAATGGTAGAAATTATTAATGGTCCCTCAAACAATACAGTAGTGTTGTACAGAGCATGAATTAGGAAACTGGGTGATAAATAATGGGTGATTATGGAAGAGTTTAACCTACATATTGATGGATAAGTAAAATATGCTGAAATAAGGTGGAAGATGACTTCATGGACTGTATACAAGGTTGTTTTTTAAATTGATATGTAGGTGAATCAACCGGGAAGAAAGCTAATTTCTTTCTTGTTTTGTGCACCAAGAAAGGCTTAATTGATAATCTTGTTATCAAGGGGCATTTAGGGAAATGTGAAAATATGATAGAATTTAACAATGAGTTTTAAAGCGTTTTAATAATCTGAAAAATTATTAGATTATAATTAGATAATCTACTTCTCTGTCCATGTTCTACATCCGTAGAAGTTCAAGAGAGTAGTCCTTGACATACTGAATCTCCTCAATATTAATACATATACCGATTCTCCTCAAAGTAGGGGCGTTGATGGGCTTTCAATGTGCTAACCCAGCCAGGATTGAGAGTATGGACGAGAATGTAAAGAGAAGTCAAGGGGAAATGGACGAGCTGAGTGAATGTGCGGAAATATGGCAGATGGAAAATAATGTGGAAAAATGTGAAGTTATCATTTTGTTATATTGAGCATAGAACATACAACTCCAGCACAGGACAGATCCTTCAGCCCACAATGTCTGTGCCAAACATGATGTCAAGTTAATCTCCTCTGCCTGCAGGTGATCCATATCCCTCCATTCCCAGCAATATCCATGTGCCCAACTAAAAACATCTCAAACACCACCATGGTATTTGCTTCCACAACCGCACGTGGCAGAGCATTGCAGGCACCCACCATTCTCTGTGTGTAAAAACACTTACTCCAGCCATTTTCTTTAAACTTTGCCCCACTGCCGTTAAATCTATGCCCTCTCGTCTTCGACAAAAGGTTCTGACCGTCGACCCTTTCTGTGCTTCTCATAATTTTATATACTTGAACCTTCCCTCAACCTCCAATGCTCCAGTTTGTAACAATAAACCCCAGTATTTGTCAAACAATGAAAGATTAGGACCTAACAGTGCATGAACATAAATCATCACATGCACTTGGGGCCCAAGGCACAACTTTTATTATGAGTAAGGAAGTTTAGCTGACATTATATAGTGCCTTGGTAGTACTGAACCTGGACTAGTGCGTACAGTTTTGTTCTCTGAGAGAGCATGCATTCTCCATGGTGGGATTGCAGCGAAGGTTCATTAGTCTGATTATAAATTGCAGGATTGCCTTATGCGGAATGATTCTACAGACAAGGACTATATTCTCTTGTTTTGAAAAATGAGAGGAGATCTGCTGTCTCAAAGTTCCAGCAATTTTGGTTCAATCCTGAACACCGGTGCTGTCAGTGTGGAGCTTGTATGTCGTCTCTCTGTGGGACAGGGTATCCTTCAGTTTCCTCCTTCATCCCAAAGAGATAAGGTCATAAGGTCAAAAGTGATAGGAGTAGAATTAGGCCATTTGGCCTATCAAGTCTATTCCGCCATTCAATAATGGCTGATCTATCTCTCCCTCCTCACCCCATTCTCCTGCCTTCTCCCCATAACCTCTGACGCCTGCATTAATCAAGAATCTATCTCTCTCTGTCTTGAAAATACCCACTGACTTGGCCTCCACAGCCTTGTGTGGCAAAGAATTCTACAGATTCACTACCCTCTGACTGAAGAAATTTCTCCTCATCTCCTTCCTAAAAGAACATTCTTTAATTCTGAGAGTCCTAGACTTTCGCACTAGTGGAAACATCCTCTCCACATCCACCCTATCCTATCCACATCCACTCTGTCTCAATGAGGTCCCCCCCCCCATTCTTCTAAACTCCAGTGAGTACAGACCCAGTACCGACAAACACTCATTGTAGGTTAACCCACTCATTCCTGGGATCAGTCTTGTAAACCTCCTCTGGACCCTCTCCAGAGCCAGCACACCCTTCCTCAGATATGGTGCCCAAAATTGCACACAATATTCCAAATGCGGCCTTACCAGCTCCTTATAGAGCCTCAACAATACATTCCAGTTTTTTTATAGAAGCCCTCTTGAAATAAATGCTAGCATTGAGTTTGCTTTCTTTACTACTGATTCATCTGGGACCACTCCTGTCTCTAGTGATTCCTAAAATATCACTATCAATGCCTCGACAATCTCTAAAGATTATCCCCAGAGATTCCTGCCATTGCTGTCCCACCGTCTTTTCTGCTTGGGTCCCTTTCCAGTCAACTTTGGCTAGCTCCTCCCTTATGCCTCTGTAGTCCCCTTTGCTCTGCTCCAAACAGACATCCAATTTCACCTTCTCCCTCTCAAATTGCAGATTCATACTTATCATATTGTGGTCGCTACCTCCTAATGGCTACTTTACCTTGAGTTCCCTTAACAAATCCAGTTCATTACATAAACTAAATCCAGAATTGCATTTTCCCTGGTAGGGTCCACTGCAAGCAGCTCTAAGGATCCATCTCAGAGGCACTCTACAAATTCCCTTTTTTGGGGTCCAGTACCAACTTGATTTTCCCAATCTACCTGCATATTGAAATCTCCCATGGCCACTCACCGTCGTGGAGCTGGCCGAGTTAGGAACGGGAGGAGCTGTGGTGGTGCGCTGCTGCTACGCGACCCCAGAGATTCAGAGGCTCCAGCTGCAGGCCAGTGGGCGGTAACACCGGGAGCTCGCGGGTCCCTGGTGGGAGACCGCTTTTCGGAGCTCCCGCGGCGGCAACTTCTCCCGCCCTAGTTGCGGGGTTGAAAATGACCTGGAGTGGGGCCTTACATCGACCGGCGCGGCTTTATTGGCCGCGGGACTTGCTAGCGCCTGCCGGGGGCTCTAACATCAAGACCCGGAGCGCGGCCTGACCTATTTACCATCGCCCGCCGGGGGCTTTGACTCTGACATCGGGAGGAGAATGGGGAGTGCAGGGGAGAGATAAGACTTTGCCTTCCATCACAGTGAGGAGGAGATTCACTGTGATGGATGTTTGTATAACTTGTGTTGTGTCTTGGTTCTTTTCTTGTTTGTATGACTGCAGAAACTAAATTTCGTTTGATCCTCAATGAGGTTCAAATGACAATAAACGGTATTGTATTGTATTGGATGTTTGAGAGCGTTTGAAATGAAATGTTATCGCAACTACCAGTGAATTTAGTTTTGAGGAAAGAAATATCAAACATATACAGCTGACCACTAATTCTACAACTGGGAAACAAAGACTCACCCTAACACCATAACTAATAGGAATTGGCAATGCTTTGTCTATGCCATGAAGTGCAGCAATCCCTGAGAACAAAACCTCAGGAGTGATTGAAGAGAAAAGGAAAGGTAGAAGATACAGGAAAACTGGGTTAAAGAATGTGAACAATGGATTGGAGCCACACAATGCCGGTAATCCTTGAAGTCACTACCATATTTTGGTTGGAATATATTGACATCAGAAAAGTTTAGTTTAGAGAAACAGCATGGAAACAGGCCCTTCAGACCACTGAGCTGGGGCTGACCAGAGTTCACACTAGTTCTATCCGCCACACTAGCAACAATTTACAGAAGCCGATTCACCTACAAACCCGCACGACTTTGGAATGTGTGAGGAAGCCGCAGCACTCAGAGAAAACACACAGGGTCACCGGGAGAACGTGCAAACTCCATATAGACAGCACCCGTAGTCAGGATTGAACCTGGGTCTCTGGCGCTGTAAGGCAGCAACCCTACTGCCGCACCTTAGGCAGCCTGGGAATTTAGTTGGGCATTCAGAGGATGGCCGGTTGAGATGGAGATGTAGATTGAAGTCACTGAGAATAGAAATCATTTGATGCAGCAGCTGAAAATATCTCAATGGGGAAACTTGGAGTGAGCGCTTGAATGGTTGACGGAGAATGGGGATTTACAAGATTTAAAGGAGAACATGTCAGAGGAACAGGGTTTAGTTGCTAAATAAAGGATGTGGAAATATAATCAGATCTCACCAAGATGACTGCGGGAAATTTGATTAAATAAACACAGAAAATTCTGGAAATATTCAGTAGGTCAGGAAGCACCTGTGGATCAGAGCAAAGATACTGCATTAGGTTGATAGTCCTTCATCAGAACAATTCTGATCTGCAATCTGGTTACATTAATTATCTTGAAGGAAGGAAAATACCAAAGTGCCTGATCATACATCATCAAAATTGTCACTCATTTTATTATATAGAAGATTACAGATTTTTCAAGTCATTCATTCTAATACAAAGCTTGAAGACAGTGAATTGTGATGAGAGTATCATTGTTCTTCAAAGATATGTAAAACACAAAGTGCTGGAGAAACTTAGTGAGTCAGGCAGCATCTGGGGAAGGAATGGACAGTTGCTGTTTTGGGTCAAGAATCTTCTTCCGACTCCTTAAGAAAACCTTAACGACTCAGGTCTGAAGAAGATTGCCGACTCAGGTTCAAAGGTTCATTTATTGTCACATACACCAATCGGTGTAGTGAAATTCAAGTTGCCATTGCAGCACATTAAAAAGAATACAAACATAACAATAATAAATAAATTTAAACATGAAAACATCCTCCCACAATGGTTCCCCACTGGGAGGGAAGGCACAAAGTCCAGTCCCCATCCCCATGTCCATTTCCTCCTCAGATGCTGCCTGACCTGCTGCGTTTCCCAGCACTCTGCCGAGGATCCCAGCATCTACAAGGAGATGTAGACAGACTGGCAGAATGGGTCGATAGGTGGAAGTGACAGTGAACATTGAGAAATGCCAAGTGTTATATTTTGGAAGGAAGAATAACAGGAGGCATTCATCGGAGAAAGTAACTTGAATTTCTTCCTGATGTGGTTGCAATTTCGACATTACTGAATCAACCCATTAATTTTGAAAGCCACAATCACATTCTTATGGGTAACCATACTGGTCCATTATGGCTTACTTTCATTTCAGGAGTTAATATCAACTAAAGTGTGCATTTCCTAGAGGGATGTAGAAAAAAAGAGATTTTATTCATTGCCGTTTGTAAGGCAGGTTGAGAAAATGGTTTGAAAAAATAGGTTCTAGGGCTTTAGAAACATAGAAACATAGAAAATGGGTGCAGGAGTAGGTCATTTGGCCCTTCGAGCCTGCACCGCCATTCAATATGATCATGGCGGATCATCCAACTCAGTATCCCGTACCTGCCTTCTCTCCATACCCCCTGATCCCATTAGCCACAAGGGCCACATCTAACTTTCTCTTAAATATAGCCAATGAACTGGCCTCAACTACCTTCTATGGCAGAGAATTCCAGAGACTCACCACTCTCCGTGTGAAAAATGTTTTCCTCATCTCAGTCCTAAAGGAATTCCCCCTTATCCTTAGACTGTGACCCCTTGTTCTGGACCTCCCCAACATTGGGAACAACCTTCCTGCATCTAGCCTATCCAACGCCGTAAGAATTTTGTAAGTTTCTATAAGATCCCCCCTCAGTCCTCTAAATTCTAGTGAGTACAAGCCAAGTCTATCCAGTCTTTCCTCATATGAAAGACCTGACATCCCAGGAATCAGTCTGGTGAACCTTCTCTGTACCCCCTCTATGGCAAGAATGTCTTTCCTCAGATTTGGAGACCAAAACTGTATGCAATACTCCAGGTGTGGTCTCACCAAAACCCCGTACAACTGCAGTAGAACCTCCCTGCTCCTATACTCAAATCCTTTTGCTATAAATGCTAACATACCATTTGCTTTCTTCACTGCCTGCTGCACCTGCATGCCTACTTTCAATGATTGGTGTACCATGACACCCAGGTCTCGTTGCATCTCCCCTTTTCCTAATTTGCCACCATTCAGATAATAGTCTACCCTCCTGTTTTTGCCACCAAAGTGAATAACCTCACATTTATCCACATTATACTGCATCTGCCATGCATTTGCCCACTCACCCAGCCTATCCAAGTCACCTTGCAGCCTCCTAGCATCCTCCTCACACATAACACTACCCCCCCAGCTTAGTGTCATCCGCAAACTTGGAGATGTTGCATTCAATTCCCTCGTCCAAATCATTAATACATATTGTAAATAGCTGGGGTCCCAGCACAGCCTTGCGGTACCCCACTAGTCACTGCCTGCCATTCTGAAAAGGACACATTTACTCCTACCATTTGCTTCCTGTCCGCCAGCCAGTTCTCTATCCACAACAATACTGAACCCCCAATACCGTGTGCTTTAAGTTTGTATACTAATCTCTTATGTGGGACCTTGTCGAAAGCCTTCTGAAAGTCTAGATATAACACATCCACTGGTTCTTCCTTATCCACTCTACTCGTTACATCCTCGAAAAATTCTATAAGATTCGTCAGACATGATTTACCTTTCATAAATCCATGCTGACCCAGTCTGAAGAAGGGTCTCGACCCGAAACGTCGCCTATCTCCTTCGCTCCTTAGATGCTGCTGCACCCGCTGAGTTTCTCCAGCTTTTTGTGTAACCCCTGACTTTGTCCAATGATTTCACCACTTTCCAAATGTACTGCTATCCCATCTTTAATAACTGACTCTAGCAGTTTCCCCACTACCGATGTTAGACTAACTGGTCTGTAATTCCCCGTTTTCTCTCTCCCTCTTTTAAAAAGTGGGGTTACATTAGCTACCCTCCAATCCTGAGGAACTACTCCAGAATCTAAAGAGTTTTGAAAAATTATCACTAATGCATCCACTATTTCTGTGTCTACTTCCTTGAGTACTCTGGGATGCAGACTATTTAATGTTTTATTAATTGAGACATGGAGTGCAAGAGTAAGGAAACCAGAATTAACCAATTCGGGACAAGGCAGGCAGTATGGTACCATAATTGGACATAATATGCCAGTTCTAGCAATTATGGTACCATACTCTGAGAAAATTGCAAAGGCTTCAGCGAAGGTGTAATACGAGATTTACTGAAATGTTCCAATTGATTTTAGTTGGAGCAAAGAAACTGGGGCTGTTTCTCCTTGGACAAATGAAATCGGATGGAAGTGTTTAATATCACAACGGGCAGTGGCAGAATACATGGGGAGAAATCATTCCCATTCACCGAAGAGCGGAGAACTGGAGAAAATAGAATGAGGATGATTAGTAAAAGAACCAAAATTGCAGGGAGAAACCCCTTATTGTATAACAACTAGCTGGGGGCTGGGACGCGGGGCCAGATTCAGTGGGGTGAGAAAAAAAATTGTAGCGTTTAAATGGGAGCTGGATAAATACTTGATTTTTTTTTGTTGCAAGGGCAAGACTATTCAGATTCAGATTCAGATTCAATTTTAATTGTCATTGTCAGTGTACAGTACAGAGACAACGAAATGCATTGTGAAAGGACAAGGAAATTAGATCACAAGGAACTGTAGATCCCGGAATCTTGGATAACTTCCACTGCCCTTAGCGGGACGAAATTGGTTGATTTACCACCTTCCACGCCTTAACACTCTGCATTGTCGTAGCCCTATAAACTGTTCACGTGCACCTGGCGTCAGGTAACAGAGGACCAGGCATCTGGGGCACGTCAGCAATTTGGAAGCAACCCAAGCAGGTTTGCCAGATCCAATCGATGTTGGCGAGGGGCGGGATCCACCTTGATTCACTTACCCCTCAGGGCACCCGAGTGAAGGTTTATATATTTCACACTTCCTACAGCAAGCATAAGAGAACCACTCGCTGGAAGTCGGTATTTGAGAAGATAGTGCGCTCCTGCTAACTCACCCAGTATGGCAACCATGAGGCCAGACAAACACAGAGCCTGCCTTGTCCCGAACTACTACGACGGGTACTTAGAAAAGTTAGAGAATAAAAGCCAGGTAAGCACTTAAAAAAAAAAAATCGATCCATTACAATTTCGCTCTCGTGGTTTTTGTAATGAATTTTACGTGTATATTACAATGCTGACGTGCTTTTGATAGTCTCCTGTAACTCGGTTAGTCGATTACTAATAGCTTATTGATGTAAACCATCAATTAAACACTACAGCCTCCAAATGGGCTCCGAACTGTATAGACTCGGGGGTTACACAAAAAGCTGGAGAAACTCAGCGGGTGCAGCAGCATCTAAGGAGCGAAGGAGATAGGCGACGTTTCGGGTCGAGACCCCGCTGAGTTTCTCCAGCTTTTTGTGTAACCCTCGATTCTCCAGCATCTGCAGTTCCTTCTTTAACAATATATAGACTCGGGGTCGTTATTTTTGACTTTGCAGTATTATTGTTTATATAAAACACGCACATATAACAACTTTTCTTGTTTATTTATTTGTTATGTGGAAGAACATTTAATATATGGAGACATGTTTTTTACACACATATATATATATATATTTATCTGACCCATAATAAACAAAAAAGTTTAATATATAGAGAACTGTTATATATATAACAGTTCTCTATATATTAAACTTTTTTGTTTATTATGGGTCAGATAAATAAGAATGCTTACATATGATATACCTCTGTAACTAATAATTTCATTGTTTGGTTTTGGGACATTTGACAATAAAAACACTCTTGACTCTTTTGCCAATGGTGAAAATAACGTGTCATAGATGGTGAAGCAGATAATGGCTTGAAATTTGGGACAGATAACCCCTACACTGCAAGCTCCATGGTCAGGGGTGAGGTGGGCATTGAAGGTGGTTTTGTTACCTGGTCGGTCATCTGGTGAAATAATATAAAACTTAAAAAAAATTTTTAAAAAAATACTTCTGCGGAGATTAAAGTCTGTGATTTTTTGGCCTCTATTTGATGACTTATTCTGCAGTTTAAATGTTTTTTTTTCACTTGAAGGAGGAGGTTCTGTTATCTGCCCCTCAAAGTATGTTCATCGGGAGGAGTCCAGCAACTTCTTGCTTTCAAAAAAAAAAGTCAAACTAAACCACGTATAATCTTAAACATTTCAAGTGACTCCTTTTCCAGGTTAAACAGTACAAATGTCTCGGATTTCTACTTGTCAATCTGCTAGTCCTCTTTGCTGATTGTGACAGAAACTGCGTCGGAAGGAACTGCAGAATCTGGTTTACACGGAAAATAGACACAAAATGCTGGAGTAAGTCGGCGGGACAGGCAGCATCTCTGGATAGAAGGAATGGGTGACGTTTCAGATTGAGACCCTGAAGAAGGGTCTTCTCCCCAAATGTCACCCATTCCTTTTATCCAGAGATGCTGCCTGTCCCGCCGAGTTACTCCCATCATTACATCTCTATGTGATAAACTGTTACTTGTGATTTAATTTTTGAGCGATTTGGGTTTGTTGGACAAGTTGGTGGGTCGAAGTGTTAATATTTGGTGCAGTTATTGTGAGATAAGAAAGCAAATTGCTACATTACCAGCCCATTAGTGCGAATACTGTACCAAATGCATTCCCTTAATTAAGTGACACAGTAACAGGTAGTACAGTAGGCTGCTGTCTCTCAAATCTAGAGCTCCAGATTTAAGTCTGGCAATCTGTGCTGCCTGTGATGAGTTTGCATGTTCTCCCTATGACTGCCTGATTTCCCCTGGGCGCTTTGATTTTCTCCCACATCCTAACTGACTGCTGTAATTTATAGAGTTGGTATTTGGCTAAACAATTTTAAACAGGAGTGTTAATGAATATGTGAGGGAGAATAGTTTACTGGGGAATAAGTGTAGGTCATGGAACGTTGAGGGCTGGCTTAAACTAAATAGGTCAAATGACCTCTTAATGTGTTATGACAAAATATGAGATGGAACATGATAAACTAGAAAATAGACGCAAAATGCTGGAGTGACTCAGCGGGACAGTAGGCCTATCTGGAGAGAAGGAATGGGTGACCTTTTGGGTCAAGAAATCTGAAGAGTCGTCACCCATTCCTTCTCTCCAGAGGTGTTGCCTGTCCCACTGAGTTACCCCAGCATGTTGTGCCTATGTTCAGTGCAAACCAGCATCTGCAGATCCTTCCAAAACTGTAAACATTTGATCGTGTTTGTTGCTTTATGGTCTTGGTAACGCAGTTTGGCTCTCTATCGCTTTGCTAATATTACTGTCGATTCGATCTGTTTTACAATATGTTTGCCAAGGAACTTTGTAGTTTCATCCTGAACTCTGTCAAAACCAATTTTAACTTTGGAGGGGAAAATAAATTCAAAAATAGTTTGTAAAACCTTTGTATAACAGATAGGTGCCACAGTTCCTAAATCAACACAGAAGACCATTTATTCCCTGCTCATTCAGAGCAATCGTATTTGTCTTATTTATTTACTTCTCACCTCATTTTTCCTGTAGCCCTCCAACTTATTATTTCTCTTTCTCAAATACCAATCACCCCCCCCTCCTTAATTGTTTTACTACTTAATTACACCAAGGTTAATTGGCTGCTGTAAATTACCCCCACCCAGTGCACCATTGAGAGGAAACGGAAGTACCTGGGGAAACTCACACAATCACAGAGAAAACATACTAAGTCCACGTAGACAGGTGAGGATAGAATCCAGATCCCAGGAGATGTTCAGTGGGTCACAAAGTATTGGGGTAACTTGGGTCAGAATACCCTTTGTAATGGTATTCTAATCCACTGAGCTTCTCCAGCACTTTATGTCCTTTTCTGTATTAACCAGCATCTGCAGTTCTTTGTTTCTACTTAGTTCAGTGGGCATTAAAAAATAGGTACAATTAACTAAAGGGTTGGATGTATCTGTGACATTCAAGGTGTTGTATCAAAACTGAACGTGTGGGTCTCGACCCGAAACGTCGCCCATTCTTTTTCTCCAGAGATGCTGCCTCATCCGCTGAGCTACTCCAGCATTTTGTGTCTACCTTCGATTTAAACCAGCATCTGCAGTTCTTTCTTACATGCGTGTGCCCCAGGGCTCTGTTCAGGGAAGCTCTGATGTTTATAAATTTCTGTAAATGATACAGTTTCAGACATTCAATGCGTAGCAATTATATTTGCTAATGCTGCAAATTGGGGTGGAATAAGTGAATCGTTAGGAACGGTAGCAATGAATTAACAAGTTGGACGAAGAAAAAATCGGTGGGCAGAATAAGGGCAATTAAACGGAACAGGGATAAGTGTATAAACACATTTCAGAAATAAAATAAGGTAAACGCCCCTGGTGCTTTGCCAACTCATGTGTTTGCAGCACTAAATCCTGAAATATTGCAATCTTATATGACCTTTACATTTTGCCTTATTTCTGATTTTTGCAACACAACATAATTGTTGACAATCTCCAGTGACCGCATTCTATTTTGAATTTTATTAAATTTGTGTATTGTGCACTTTTTATAAAATTGCCTGCTCTCCCATTTCGGTCCGTCCAAGGTTCTCTGCCGCTTCAATGTTAGTCCCAGCTCCAGTTATGTTTCCCCCTGTGGTCCCCATCAACGATACTAGAGGAGCCTTTGGTCCCCATTACCTCCCTATCTTTAGATGTTGAAATGCAGATTGGAAATGGGTCTTTTGACCCACCAAGTCAGCGCCGACCAGCGATCGCTCTGTACACTAACACAATCCTACACACTAAGCACAGTTTACAGAAGCCAATTAACCTATAAACCTGTACGTCTTTGGAGGGGGGAGGGGGGAAACCGAAGACAACCCATGCAATCACGGAGAGAATGTACAAACTGCTTACAGACAGTACCTGTTGTCAGGATCGAACCCGGGTCTCTTGCACTGTAAGGCAGCAACTTTGCTGCTGTGCTGCCCTGTCAGATTATTCTCTTTGCTGGCTCAATAACCCTCCCAGGATTTAGGTTTCCTGTGCCAATGCTCCTTATTTTGGAAGGATTCCCAGTTACTTATTACATTTTCACTATGGTTCAAACTGAACTCACTGGTTGGCGAAGGAAGAAAGGACGTCAGGATGGTCTCTGAAGCTGCCCAACAGCTGATAGGGATGATTCGCCCACCTTTTTATAAAAGTTACCTTTTATAGCTGTGCAACCTGTAATGTCATGCTGGTCATTCGGGGAACTGCAAGCAATAGCCAGGTTACAGGTGGCGGAAGCAATGGCTTTATTTCTACTGACTGTACTTGATCTTGCACTAAACATTGTTCCCGTCATGTATCTGTACACTGTGGATGGTCATATTGTAATCATGTATTGTATTTCTGTGGACTGGTTAGCACGCAAAAAAATATTTTCACTGTACTTTGGTACATGTGACAATAAACTAAACTGAACTACTGTTTCTGTCTATGATGTCCGGTGACTTCTAGAAATGGCTGAGAAATGTATTTTTTATACATATTTTTGTCTTAAATTATTGCATGATCCATTTAAGTGACATTCAACTTGTGCAAATTTACTTTCAACAAAAAGTTATTTTTTTTTTTAATGTTGATTGGCTGCCCCAGTGAAATTAATGTGCCAGAAGTGCTGTCCATGGCTAACTTGCAGCTGAGGTGCCAGTGTAAAGTGACACAGCTCGTAGAGCCTCCCACCGCCAGAGAACCGGGTTCAATACTCGCCTCGGGTGCAGTCTGTACAGAGTTTTCATGTTCTCCCTGTGACCGTGTGGGTGGTTTTCTCCTGGTGCTCCTCTTTCCTCCCACACTCCAAAGACGTCTGGGTTTGTAGGTTAATTGGCATCTGCAAATTATCCCTGGTGTGTAGGATAGAACTAGTGTATGGGTGATCACTGGTTGGCACTGATTCGGTGGGACCAAGGGCTTGTTTCCATGCTGTATCTCTAAATTATATATATTTATAATATATAAAATCCATGTAACATAGTAAGAGTTCTGCCCTCTACTGTGCAAACATGGAAGTCTAGCACAGGTTGACTTGTGCACTGCAGTAGCTGGTGGCTATCAGTATGATCCAGCCCATTATATTAAATGATTACCAGGCATGTATATGTATGGCAGATATTAACATGGTTGCACTGAACAATAGTTACAGTTTTCCAGATAATTGATGAGCTGGTGCAGTTTACTGGTGGTGTTGCTGACACACCCTATTACTCTGAGGAAGAGGTCAATAACTGGCTGAGTTAAATGTATCCTCTTTATTTCTTGCACAGGCTATGACTTGATAGCGCTTCATGTTGTTGACTGATTTCTGCAATGACGTGCCTGGGCGCAGTTGCCTGTGATGTATAGGTCACCACACAGACCATTCGCATGAATGCAGAAATTCTTTGGAAGCATCAGTTTGGGCTTATTCTACCCTGTAAAATCAGGTCTTTCCTGGTAACTCCTGTAGTCTGTTTCATTTATACCTTCTCCACTGATGAGGTGGCCCTTGTCAGCCTCTGCTCCAAAAAGAGGATTTGAATAATTTTCAGACCAGGGCTGACTGTTTAGTGCACTACATTATTATTATTATTGGACGTGCTATCCCTAATATGATACGGACCTTCCCTTCCCCTTTTCTTCAAGAACCTTGCCATTACCAAACCCTCCATTGCCAATATCTTGGAGGTTACCATTATCCACATGGATTGAAAGGAACACCAGGAATTTGATGCACCAACTAAGCACTGGCAATCTATATTATCAAAATTTTCTGGAATTTTTTTGAAGATGTAACTAGGAAAATGGACAAGGATGAGCCAGTGGATGTAGTGTACCTGGATTTTCAGAAAGCATTTGATAAGGTCCCACATAGGAGATTAGTGGGCAAAATTAGGGCACATGGTATTGGGGGTAGAGTGCTGACATGGATAGAGAAGTGGTTGGCAGACAGGAAACAAAGCGTAGGGATTAACGGGGTCCCTTTCAGAATGGCAGGCAGTGACTAGTGGGGTACCGCAAGGCTCGGAGCTGGGACCACAGCTATTTACAATATACATCAAAGATTTGGATGAAGGGATTCAAAGTAACATTAGCAAATTTGCAGATGACACAAAGCTGGGTGGCAGTGTGAACTGTGAGCAGGATGCTATGAGAATGCAGGGTGACTTGGACAGGTTGGGGGAGTGGGCAGATGCATGGCAGATGAAGTTTAATGTGGATAAATGTGAGGTTATCCACTTTGGTAGCAAAAACAGGAAGGCACATTACTATATAAATGGCGTCAAGTTGGGAAAAGGGGAAGTACAATGGGATCTGGGGGTCCTTGTACATCAGTCTATGAAAGTAAGCATGCAGGTAGAGCAGGCAGTGAAGAAAGTGAATGGCATGTTGGCCTTTCTAACAAGAGGAATCGAATATAGGAGCAAAGAGGTCCTTCTGCAGTTGTACAGAGCCTTAGTGAAACCACACCTGGAGTATTGTGTTCAGTTTTGGCCCCCTAATTTGAGGAAGGACATTCTTGCTATTGAGGGAGTGCAGCGTAGGTTTACAAGTTTAAATCCTTGGATGGCGGGACTGTCATATGCTGAGAGAATGGAGCAGCTGGGCTTGTACACTCTGGAGTTTAGAAGGATGAGAGGCGATCTCATTGAAACATATAAGATTGTTAAGGGCTTGGACACGCTAGAGGCAGGAAACATGTTCCCGATGTTGGGGAGTCCAGAACCAGGGGCCACAGTTTAAGAATAAGGAGTAAGCCATTTAGAACGGAGACGAGGAAACACTTTTTCTCACAGAGAGTGGTGAGTCTGTGGAATTCTCTGTCTCAGAGGGCGGTGGAGGCAGGTTCTCTGGATGCTTTCAAGAGAGAGCTAGATGGGGCTCTTAAAAATAGTGGAGTCGGGGGATATGGGGAGAAGGCAGGAACGGGGTACTGATTGGGGATGATCAGCCATGATCACATTGGCGGTGCTGGCTCGAAGGGCCAAATGGCCTACTCCTGCACCTATTGTCTAAAATGGTTATCTTGGATGGAAGCCACGAAGTGAAGATATTGCGACAATTATTCAGTATACGGCTTTTCTCATTATAGAGGCCAATCCATCTGAATTAAACTAAATTAATTGTTGCCAGTGTGATTCTTGTAGTACGTTCCACAGTTCTTGTGTGAAAGGAGTGAATACCGAGCCCAGTGGCAGAGAAACTAATGAAGAGAATAGACACAAATGCTGGAGTAACTCAGCCAGGTCAGGCAGCATCTCGGGAGAAAAGGAATAGATGATGTTTCGGGTGAATCTCAATCCGAAGAGGGGTCTCGAAACGCCATCTATTCCTTTTATTCGCTGAGTTACTCCAGCATTTTGTGCCAACTGTCTCGTGATACTTGTGGGGAGAAGGGGTTATGGGGAGAAGGCAGGAGAATGTGGTTAGGAGGGAAAGATAGATCAGCCATGATTGAATGGCGGAGTAGACTTGATGGGCCGAATGGCCTAATTTTACTCTTATCACATGATCTTTTATCCCCAAGCTATGACCGTGACCAGTTCTGACCTCCTGCATTCACCTACTGTACACATGGTTGTTGGAGTGTGATTAAAATTAAAATTCTGCCTTGCGTGCTTTCCAAAAGAACCTAAAACCAACTTGCGGTCCAATGGCTGGTATTAATTAATTCACCAAAGGTTGCAATTTAAAGATCTGATTCATCAATCTATGTCACACTAACTTAGTTTGACTGTGCGTGCATTTTCATCATTTTTATTTTTAACACTCCATGTTTTTATTTCTTGTGAAGTTCGGGAATTTGACACTAATTTAAATTGTGTGACTCAATTTAATGTGTGTAATACAAACACGCGAGTAGTATCGGAATGTAAAACTCTAAAATGCTCCAAGCACTTTTGGGTGTGTGGGGAGAGAAGTTAACGTGCCAGATTAATGTCATGTCACCACAGTTGTTATTGAACCATAAGAAAGTGTTTAGTTCAAGACTATAATTATATTGCATGATTTTATGTAAATAAACGTGTACATCAGAAACTAAAACAAATTGATTGGGAATATTTTATTGCAGAAAAAGAGATTAAGTTTTCGATTTGCCCTGGCATTAGTCTGATTTATAAATGTTGTGGTTTTTGCAATCTATACGCAAACCAATAATTCGGGAGTAAAAAGCTAAAAAAGTCTGGGTGATGGGCTCAATTAAACCTTAATTGAGTCAGGACTGGAATTAATTTAATCCCAGTTTTTTTTCAAATTTATTTTGGTGTTAGATGGCACTGGGGCAGGAGTTTTTACACAAGACTCGAGTTCTTTCTTTGCCGAAGCGGGTTGGGGTTGATAATCGCTCGTGATGTTATATTGTTCTTGTCACAGTTCTGCTAGATTTCTACCGACCAGAGAAAACTGCCACAAAACGCAATGTGTCTCCCCTTCTGCTCTAATGCTACAGGATACACCTGCATTCTCCAAAAAAATCCTCTACTTTTGCCTGTTTTATTCTCCCATGGCATGAGTGCACATTTAAAGCCAAAAAAGGAAACTTCAATTAAAAACTAAAAAAGCTGGAAGCACTCGGCATGTCAGTCAGATTCTGTGTGAAGAGAAACGGTTAATATTTCAGGTTTTCTTCCTTAAAATCAAAAAGGAAGAAAAAAAAAGACACAGTATTTTGAGGTCTATAGGAATTTCCCATTCCGCACTTTTTTCCAAATATTTTTAATCTACTTCCTTGTAACCTTAAGGAATCAAAAAATTAATCTGATCTAAGGTTCCTTGTTTATCATATTGAAGACGTGCTGTAAACATTATCTGGATTAACGTGATTCTTGACATAACCTGGCATTTGGCCAGAAGTGAGAATATTTGCAGTATGAGAACAACTCAGTTACTGTAAGTGCACCTTGCTTCCTGATGCCAATGTGAATAATACGTTAACACATCACACATATACTCCCATAACATGTCTGTCCACGTAGACATACTAAACAACAATTTGCTTTTACATAGCAGTTTAAAAAAAAAAAATCACATTCTTTGTTTCCTCTGATCCTTTGAGTGTCCAGGTATGCTAGAAACTAGCCTTTCATCACTGGAATCTGAATTCATATCAGACTGAACTGTTAAGTTTAATAGTAAGATTAAACGAGAACTTACCAGTTTGAAGTTTGATCTTTATTTTATGAGGCGTTGCGATGAGGGATTTCGTGAAGACCCCGCCAGCACGCATGCGCGACATTCTTCAAAGCAGTGGTGTGGAATCACAGATTAAACAACAATGACTAAATATAGTAAGATTGAAGAGACTCTATTTACCACTTGACCTTATAATAGAGGGTTGGGAGCGGAGGGTACGAAATCCCTCATCGCAACTCCTCATAAAATAAAGATCAAACTTCAAACTGGTAAGTTCTCGTTTAATCTTACTATTTCATTTTGGAGTCACGTGAGTATTTCAGACTTGAACAAGCTGAAAAATAATATAGTATTTATTAATACAAATCAAAAACCCCTCACTCGGGGATAAACGTTTCTCGGGGACCAGTACTTAAAACTGTCTCCGCAAACATTGCGGGAGCGGCCACAGGTTTATTATAAAACCGCTGGAACGTTGCTTCGCTAGCCCAGCCCACTGTTGCGAGGATATGGTCCATGGGAACCTCCATGGTCCTCACCGCTGATGTGGATGCAGCCCTGGTAGAATGGGATTTAAAGATATTAGTATTAATACCTGCTGCATCCAGTACCACCCTGAGCCACCTGGAGATAGTCTGCACCGTCACCCTGTGATGAGGTTTCTTATGGCTGATCAGTAGGCCTTTCTCCATTTTCCTCATGGTATGCGTCACTTTGATATAGTGACGTATGTAGGTGGCTATGCAGAGCCTCACATCAACGGGGTATGCCGGAAATATTAATTGCAGCCCTGTAGTTCCAGGTCTGTGCTGCTTGAGTAACTCGTCAATGAAGAAAGTTACTCTCTCAGGGGTTGAGACCATGTTATCCAATTTGATCTTTTGCAAGGTCTGAACCTGTTGTGCCGAGGTTAGCGCCATTAACATCACCATCTTCAGGGTGAGTTTATCCAGTGGTAGTCCAATCATTGGTGACCAGCTCCTGAGTAGGGTCAATACTACCCCTGTATCCCAGGTGATGTTGTATCATGGTCGGGGAGGGTTCGAATTGAAGATACCCCTCATCAATTTGGACACAAGCTGGTGAGACCCTACTCCTATACAAAGGTAGGATGACAGTGCGCTTCTGGCACAGTTAATGGCGCTGTAGCTGAGGCCCTCATCATGATGTAGCCCCGCAAGGAATTCCAGCACATGGGGAATCATGGCAGAGTCATATGTGATGTTGATCCGGCTGCAGTAGGCCTCTCATTTCCTGATTTGGGTGAGGTACTGTCATCTTGTGGATACTCTGCATGATGCTGCAATGGTCTCCATGGTCCTTGGTGTTAGTCCATATTGCAGGAGTGGCCTCTTCAGAACCTGCAAGCCAACAGGTTCAGATGACCATGGCACGGATGATTTTCCCCTGTTGTGGGGTTAGTTACCAAATCCGGGCATTTATTAATATGTGCCCATGGTTCTTTAATCATCTTGAGGACTACCGGATACCATGGTTGTGTAGGCCAATCGAGTATTATTAAGATGCCTGTTGCAGAATCTGATTTTATTTTCTGCAATACCCGACTGATGAGGCAGAATGGAGGAAATGCATAGAAAAACCATTTCCCCCAGTGCAGCGAGAAAGCGTCCATCGCTACTGCCCCAGGATCTGGTTCCCAAGATACATATGTTGGTATCTGATGGTTCAACCTGGACGCAAAAAGGTCGATATCTGGTGTTCCATATTTGGCTATAATTTTAGCAAATATTTGGGGATTTAACATCCACTCGATGTTATCATTGAATACGCGTGACCTGGTGTCCGCCACTGTATTGAGCTTACCAGGAAGGTAGGTAGCTGATATCCAAATATTTCTTTCTATACACCAGAGCCAGATTGAGTTTGCCAATTCATCACAAGATATTGACTTGACACCACCCATATGATTCAAATATGCCACCACAATGGTGTTATCTATTTGAAAACTGACATGCGTATGATGTAAATTCATGCAATAAGCTCGCAGCCATAGTTTATCCCTTGTGATAATAGAAGGGTAAATTTGTGTAAATCCCATCTACCACCACCACTGGAAGTGGTGTTGGTAGCTCCCCAGCCTTGGGCACTTGCGTCGGTTTGTACCACGACTGACGGATTTGGTACAATAATGGGATTGAATGAGTCACAATGGTGGATTGATAATATTCGTAACTCAACTTTTGCCTCGATTGGCAGCTGCATAGGCCTATCACAATGTCCAGCATTTGTTTTTAATGCTGAAATTTTTGTTCTTTGCAAATTTTGATAGTGTAGTGGGCCAAATTGCGCAGCTGGAAATGTAGCTACTGGTTTTCCAATTACCTTAGCAGCATGTCTGATTGTTGGTTTTCTGGCGCAAGCAAGGTTGTTACATGCTTCAATAATATCCATTGCCTTGTTATCTGGGATGGTAACAATCATCTGATTGGTGTTAATTGTGAATCCCAGGTAGTTCATGACCTGTGAAGGGTAGAACTTAGATTTGTCTGGATGGATGACAAACCCTAATTTTTGAAACAATGTTTTAGTAGCTGTCACTGCTAAATTTGCCGATTCCATAGTCTTTCCCACAATCAAGATGTTATCTAAATATGCCATGACAATATGGTTTTGTTTTCTCAGGGATGCCAATACTGGTTTCAAAATTTTAGTAAATAACCTAGGGGCTGTTGTAAGCCCATTGGGTAGGGCTCTATATTGCCATAGTTGATCCATCCAGACAAACTTCAAGAACTTTCGGTGATGTTTCCATATGGATACTGAATAGTATGCATCTTTTAAATTGATGCATGCCATGAAGCACCCCTTGGAAATCGGTGATTTAGCTGTTTCGAATGTGTCCATTTTTAAATGGGTATATTTTACAAAAGTATTCAAATGGGTTAAGTCAATAATAATCCGACATCCGCCATCTTTTTTGGTTTTGGTAAAGATGTTGTATACGAACTCAAGAGGTTCGTGTATCGTTTTCTCTATCACCCCCTTGGCATGTAGCCTTAAAATTTCCTCATGTCCTTCTGCTTTCTCCATATGGGAAAGTGCAAATTTTCGGTTTGGTACATGTTGAGGCGGGGGAAGTTGTTCACCTATGAATTCAGTTTCATACCCTTGAATACTTTGTAATATAAATGTCTAAAGTTATAGAGCTCCATGCATCCCAGAACAAACGTAATCTCCCACCAACTTGTGAGGTTAAACATGCAGCACTTGCATGAGAACCAGACCCCCTTACCTCCATGGTTACCGGCGGGGTGTGATGTTCTGGGTTCTGGCGCTCCGTTGCTGGGGTGTGGGGTTGGCGCATCTTCCACGCCGGCCGCTGTTGGCCCTGCCCTAAAAAAGGCTTCTGTTGTTGGGGTGCGGCCGGCGTGTAGCACCTTGATATTCTGTCAGGTAGCCCCCGAGGTCTTGCGTATGGATTTTGTCTGCGAGAGGCCGGCCTGCTGGAGAAGGTAGTTTCATCAAACCGACTGCCTTCGCCTCCTTGTCCAGGTCCTCCCGACGTCAACAGTTTCTGAATTTTTTGAAGTTTGAGCTCCTGAGCCCTAAGTCCTGGACTGATATTGCCCCAGATGGGCATGTTAACTGTCGGTACGTTCAACGAAACACAGTTGGTCGGGGCCTTGTATTTATTCATTGCCTCGGCCAATACCTGATCCTGCAGCTGGTGTGTTGTGAGGAAGTCAATGCTTACCGCTAGTTTTGGCTGCAATGGCTGTCCTCTATGCCCTGGCTGGGCAAATTTGGAAACCACTTTGAGAAGTTCCTCGAGAGGTGTTTCCGGTGCTGCAGGTTCCTGCGCCATCCCCTCTTCAACATCAGCCAGCTGCTGACTCCTGGCACTCCCCAACGATGAAGGGGATATGCTGAGCGGGCCCAGATGCATGGCTCCAGGAACTTGAGGACGCCCGATTGCTGCGGGAGATCTCGCTCAAGGAGTCGCTCCATCATGCGCTCCATGCGACCATTGCCGCTATCTGCGGACAGCAAGTCGACTTCCTCAGGTTTCCCTGAACGACTGAGGCTTCTGCCGTAGGCCCGCACCTCGTCGAGGTGATGACTAGGGTGCCTAGGCAGGATGTCGCTGCCTGCCGCTCCTGCAGGGCTCTGCAACTCCCGCGCGGACATGCCTCTAGTCCGCGGTCTTCCGGACTGGAGCGGCCCGCCTGTCTGGAAAGACATAAGCGGTGAGGAGTCGGTTCCAACCGCCGAAGCAGGTTTACCGATATCCACGCGGGCTTGCCGCCTGTCCTCCCCCGGCGACGCATGGTCACGTCCAGCCGCTAACGCGGGGTGCGGTGACCGAGATGTGTTGCCACCGGCCCGGGATCTGGCAGGCTCCGCCGGTGGTGAGTCTGCGCCACCCCACCTGCGGGACTCCCGGACTCAGATCTTGATCCCTCACCGGTCCGCGATCTGGCGGACTGCTCCGGTGGCAAGTCGACGCCGGCCGCTGCAGCGGGGCTCCTAGACCTCAGTGCGGTTCTTCCCCTGGTCCGCCCTCTGGTGACCTGCAATGGAAGGGAGACGGAACTTGCCGCAGATCGGGGAACACGCTTACGCACCTTCTTGCCATACTCCCTGTGTTTAGGTGACAGTGGTAGGGAGTCAGGGTCTTGCCTACCCTGCTCCCGCGCGGTGCTCCTACCACTATGTGGCTCCATAGACAGCCATGGTGGAGAGTCGGGTCCTGGTTGTGTAGGGCTCCCCGACTTCCGCGTTCTTTTCCCGACCCGACGAGCGGGTGCTGCCATTGTAGCGGGCAGCTCCGGGGAATATAGCCGCTGACTCCTGTCGGAAGTCCCGCGGCTGGAGGCATGTTTCGCCTTACTTTTTTTCCATCGTCCCTGTGAACACAAAAACTATCCACAGGAACTAACCAACTCGAGGTTAGTTTCACTTAACTGAGCGGTCCTTTTTGAAGGGCTGGGGGAGGAGCGCACTCCCCCCCCCCCCCCCCCACCCACCCGTCGACTGCAACTGCGAGTGCCGATAGGTCGCGCATGCGTGCTGGCGGGGTCTTCACTAAGTCACTCGCGTGACTCCGAAATGAAATTTAGAAATAGAGTGGTAGCAGGCCCTTTGGCCCACCGAGTCCGTGCCGACCAGCGGTCCCCGCACACTAGCACTAACACCTGCATCCTAGGAACAATTTACAATTTTGCTGAAGTCAATTAACCTCAAAACCTGTACGTCTTTGGAATTGGGAGGAAACGGGAGCACTTGGAGAAAACCCATGTAGCCACGGGGAGAACGTACAAACTCCGTACAGACAGCACCCATAGTCAGGATCGAACCAGGTACCTGCTCTCCCCACACACCCAAAAGTGATTGTAGCATTTTAGAGTTTTACATCCCGATACTACTCGCGTGTTTGTATTACCCACCTTAAATTCAGTCACGCATTTTAAATTAGTGTCAAATTCCCGAACTTGACAGGAAATAAAAACATGGAGTGTTAAAAATAAAAATGATGAAAATGCACGCACAGCCAAACTAAGTTAGTGTGACATAGATTGATGAATCATATCTTTAAATTGCATCCTATAAGACAGCAACTCTGTCGCTGTGCCACCGTGCTGTCCCATAAGTTAGTCATTATTTTGCACTGTGATGGACAGAAAGGTCATGCATAACTTGGTTTTGAAATGGTCTCCATTAGGTTCAGAGATGACATGAATAGTATAAAGGCATCTCTTGAGTACTGTATTAACAACTGATGGAGCATTTACAACTTTACTCTGTGAACAGGAAGGCTGGTTTGAGAGAGATGTCATGCTGGAGCAGTTATGAGATTAGACCTGAGGCATGTAGAAGGACAATGTACAGGGAGTGTTCCTATGCATCCAGCCTTGCTGGATTTGCACCACCTGCACCTAATGCCAATTTAGACACTTAAAAAAAAAGAATTAAAAAATCAATGCAAATTTGCCATCAGTGGTCACATGATGAAACAAAGCACAGTACACTGATGCTGAAAATCAGGAATAAAAGAAAATTGTTTGAACACTCAGCTGGATAGGTAGTGTCTGTTGTGAAAGTACGAAAATTAATATATCAACTCCATTGATCAAAATAAAAACTGAGAGGAATGTGTCTGTGTGCGTGTCTTTGCCTAGTGAAAGATAATGTGGGGTATTTGCAACATTTTTGGTCATTGAGTTATATTGGCAAAGGTGTTTTTCTCTTTGTCTCTATATGGAATTTGCAAGTCATTGTCTGACAAGTATGCCTTTGAGTGTGTGATGCTTAACTTGACAAATCTCTATTTTATCAACATGGGTTCATGCCAGTTGGTGCTGATGAATGGACAGGAAGAACTCTTTTTTTAAAAACACTCTTTTTCTGGATTTGGGCGTTGTCAGCCAGACCAACCTGTTCTTGCCCACTGCTAAATGTCCTTTATAATGCAGTGTGGTGCTGTTTTCGTGAACCACTGCAGTTCTTCTGGGGAGGGCACCTCCATAGCATGTTGGGTTGGGAGTTCCAATATTTACACCTGGTAATGACAAAAGACCAGCAATATTTCCAAATCGGGAAATAGTTGCAGGGAACATGCTGTTAGTAGTGTTTCCATCCACCTAGTGCCTATGTACTTCTTACTGGTGGAGGTCACAAGTTTAGGAGGTGCTGTCGGGGAAGTCTTGCTGAACAACTGCAGTGCACTTTGTAGATGTACGCGTTGCAGTCTCCGTATACTGGTGATGGTAAGTGGAGAATGTTTCATCACACACCTGACATTATTGTCTTGGGAAAATGTTGGTGTGGGCCTTGGGGTGTCAGGAGTTGATTCAGTTGCCACAGGCTGCCAATTCTGTAGCCAGCACTTAATGTTTGTTTAGTTGGTTCAGTTGAGTTTGGGGTCGGTGGTGGCACCTCGAGATATTGATGATGGGGACCGATTGATCGTGGTGAGGTGAGTAGTTAGATTCTCACTTGTAGGAGTTGGCTATCACCTGCCGTTTTTGTGGTATGAATGTTGGCCCAAGCCTGAATGCCCCTTGGGTTTTCCTGCAAGTTGGTATAGGTTGCTCCTTTTGCCGAGTTACAAGTGGAAGTAAAAGTTGTACGATAATTAGGGAACATCCCCATTTCTGACATTATAACGGGAGGAAGGTCATCGATGAAGCAGCTGACGATAATTGGGCTTTGGACTCCAAATTGAGGAAGTCCGGTGCAGGGATGATTGATCCCTGACTACCATTGGGGTGGTGCAGCTGGTAGAGCTGCTGCCTCACAGCGCCAGAGACCTGGTTCGATCCTGACCTCGGGAGCTATCTGTATGGAGGTTACATATTTTTCCTGTGACTGTGAATTTCCTCTGGATGCTCCGATTTCCTCCCACATCCCAAAGATGTGCAGGTTTGTAGGTTAATTGGCATCCACGCTAGGGGAAAATACTGAAGCCAAAGTGGGAGAACTAGTGTGAATGGGCGATCGATGGTCGGCATGGACTTGGTGGGCCGAATGGCCTGCTTCCATGCTGTATCTTTCAACCAATCAATCAGCTCAATTGATTAATCAACCACACCATTTTTCTTAGTTATTAAATTGTTTTCCCTTTTTACTGCCCATTCATCTCTGTTTTACCAGGATGCCTTGATGTCATGTCCCGTCAAATACTTTTGTAATCCTCCTAATTCTACAATTCAGCTCTTTGGTCCATATTTGGTTTACGGTCTAGAACATAGTCATTCTGAAAAACCCCAAACCAAGCATTAGTGTGGAGGTTATTGGCGAGCAAGTGCTGCTTGAAAGCACAGTTGATATTAGCTTCCATCGCTTTGGTGATGACTGAGGAGATTGGATGGGCAGTAATTATTTACATCATTGTTGGGTAGATGCCAGTGTTTCAACTCTGCTTGGTCAGTGTGGCTTGGGGCTCGGCTAATTCTGGACTGAAGGTCTTCAGTGCCACAGCTAGGATGTAATCTAACCCCCTAGCCTTCCCTGTGTCTAATACTGTAGCCATTTTGTGCTGAGGCTCACCGATCTCCTCGTTTGGTCATTTCACAGATGTACATTAAGTGCGGCCCACATGCCCTCCTATTGTTAAGATCGTTAGTAGATTGACAACTGGGGAATTTACTGTGCTTTAATCTCTGAAGATTGATTGGTCGTGCTTAGATTATATATTGTCAATATCGCAGTCTCAACAGGCAATGATCATATAAGGAAAATGCCAAAGTCCCCTTATCACTGGATCCAGGTTCTGACCCTGCAACCTGCATAATGGCATCAATTGCTCAGCAATGGGTCATAACTTTTTCCCATGGGTGGAATTGTACTTGGATCAAAACATATTTTTGAGAGTTTACTTCCTGCATGTGAAATCTTATCAGCGTTGTAAAACCTCACACATACTGGTACGGGTCAGGGAGGTGCAGTACTAAGCTTGAAGGTTAAGAAAGTAATAATAATTCCTGGCAGTGAACGTCAAGTACCAGAGGCGTATTCAATGTCTATAACCCTACTCTGGATTACTGGCTGTGGGAGATCGTGTTGGGGTTTGAATTTGAAAGGTGTCATCTTTATCCTTTTGGTGCAGATTTTCCCCTCTGACACAAGTTAGAAGCAGAGTGGAACATCTTATGGTGGAAGATCCATAAAATGTATAACTCTGCTCCCACTCCTGCAAGCCAAACAGAACCATTCTAGCATCCAAGTGATGCTATGGTACAAGATAATGCCGCCAATGGAATTTTCAGATACTCCTTTTATTTAATCACCATTTTATGCATTCCTCTTTTCCAACTCCTTGTGCTGCAAATTGCCACTGCCAAGGTAGCGAGGAAAAATAATCCCGCTTAATACAATTGAATTTTTGCCTTGCATGAGGGAATGTTATTTACTAACACAGCCATAAGATTTGCATTGGGTTCAAATTCCAAGCTGAATGCAAATTCAGCGGTAATCAGTAACAAATTAATCCTTACGATTGCAGTGGCAATTGTAAGATAAACCTCTGTGTTTTGATCAACCTGCCAGATTCTAGAAGAGGTTGATCTGTTGTATTGCAAAATGTGAAGGGTCTGTCCCACTTTCACGACCTAATTCACAACCTCTGCCAAGTTTGCCCTTGACTTGTACTAGCAGCATGGTCGTCACGAGGTCGTAGGTAGGTTGTGATGCTAGTCGTAGGTACTCGTGGCATCAAGTAGGTCGGGGTGTTTTTCTAGCCTGATGAAAAATGTACACGTGAAAAAGGTTGCGAAAGTACGACAGGCCCTTTACTGAGCAGGAAGCATTAACTCTGACTGAAACATTATAGAACTGGTTTACGTGCTTGGGATCATGTGAGACATTTGCATTGGCCCTAATACAGTCACTAGTGATTCATTTATAAGGACTGATGAAGTAATTGTACTAGAAGGAATATCTTTTTCATTTATTCATTCACGTTGTTGGCAAGCCTAAGAAACGTATAGTGCTGTAACGCAGGCTGCCTTAATCCAAATCCAGTTTAGTTTTGAGATACAGAATGGAAACTGGCTCTTCGACCCATTGAGTCCATGCAGTCCAGCGATCATCCCGTACACTGGCACTACCATACACCTTGGGGACAATTTTCAATTGTTTTTTCTGAAGCTAATTAACCTACAAACCTGTACATCTTAGGAATGTGGGAGGAAACCGGAGCATCTGGGGAAAACCCATGCGGTCAAGGGAAGAACGTTCAAACTTCATATAGACGGCACCCAAAGTCGGGATTGAATTCTGGTCTTTGGCGAGGCAGCAGAGAGTTGTAAGGCAGCAACTCTACTACTGCACCACCGAACCGCCCGTAATGGATGATGGATTGGGAACAGTATTTACATTATGCGGTTATATCATGATAGGGGAAATCTTGTTTAAATCGGTACTTTGAAGGCAATAAAGCCTGTTCAATATTATGTGACTTTCTGTCATGCGAGGTTCCTTGGGAACGTAACTATCATGTTGTAGCACGACTACTTGCAACTTTGCATGTTGTGAAACAGGCCTGGCAGCTTTAAGATGGAGGGGGGGAAAGGTTTACTGTGATACAGCAACAGACTCGATCAAACTGAGAATTCCATTCCGTCTCCATGGTGATACTGGTGATCCAAGTCACTTGTTTTCCAGCCTGAAGTATCAAGTGGTTTGGGGAGGGTGAAATGGGAGAGGGACCGAAAGAGAGAAAATAATTTAATGATTGTATATTCCTCAATTAATGTGCAATTTTTATTGGCAGAAATACAAGAGGTACTGGACTGTGCTGAGAGGGAACGAGCTATTCTTCCAGGTGACCAGCAGGGATCCAATGGTATGTCACTGTGTGTTTCTGTAAGCTAGTCCCCCACACCATCCATTTTGTAGAAGACTCGGTAAACAACTTATTGCATGTTTTGATTTTTTTAACTCTTGTGGCTGGAGTGAGGTAGGTGGGTGATAGCAGGGGGGAGAAAGTAAGTAGTTTGTATGGTTTTGCCCAGATGGTGTATCTTGGGCCTAATTCTGTTCGTTTGACCGATGAAGGATATCCAGAAAAAAAGACAAGCTGCATAACTGTGTGAGGGAGGGTCTCGACCTGAAACATCACCTATTTCTTTTCTCCAGAGATGCTGCCTGACCTACTCAGTTACTCCAGCTTTCTGTGTCTGTGTCTTTGCGTCAAGCAGCACTCCTGGAGAACATGGATAGGTGATGTTTTGGGTTCGAATTCTTCTTCAGACTTTTCCAGCTTCCTTCTGCATTAGTCACCATTTTGTTTATAATTGCACAAGGCACTATTGGGTCTAGGAAAGGAATTCTTAAAAATGACTGCAATTTAAATATAGGCGAACACATTTGAGCTCTTCTCATTAGCAATTCTTACATTCCTATCCATTAATCCCAGAAACCATTCTACACTTTTGTGTTGTTTTGGTATAATCCTAATACATTAGCAACCCTACAAGATGGATTCACTTGGATCAGCATCCAGGAACACATGTTTAATATAATTAAACTGAGTTGGGGAAGTTCCCAGGCGTGTCAGAAACCTATGCAATTGCCAGTTGACTTCAGATAGTTCTTATCTTGCGGTGAAAGCAAACTCTGTTTCCAACTCTGACCGCACTTTGTAAATGAAGGTGTGTTTTTTACCTTTTTGAAGAGAGCCATTGTTCCAATCCATAGAGTTTTCATTAATCTTGTCCATGGCCTGTTTGGCAGCTGCTGTTTTTTAATTTAATGATATAAATTATCATTAATATTGCAGCATTATTCTAGGAAGTAATGCTGTGATAAATGAGCTTGCATGGATGTTTGCAGGGATGGCTGTTGTTCTTAAATTGTTCACCTTCATGTTGTATTTCACGATCACATAGAAGGAGGCCTTCATCCCATTGAGTCTATGTTGGCTCTCAGATCAATCCCTTTCCTTATTTTCCTACAACTTGTGTTCTTGCACATGCCCTTCAGACGACCACCCACCTTTACTCAGAACAATTTATAGTAGCCAGTTAATCCACAAACTAGTATCTGAGAACCTGTCCAGCAAAACCCCTGAGTCGGGCATACCTTACAAGTTCATAAATTATAGGAGCAGAATTAGGCCATTCGCCCCATCAAGTCTACTCCACCATTCAATCCTGGCTAATCTATCTTTCCCTGTCAACCCCATTCTCCTGCCTTCTCCCCATAGCCCCTGACACCCTTGCTAATCAAGAAATCAGAACATTTGCATGGTATAATGTGTAAAGCACATAATATCAGAATTACCAAAGTATCTCATCAATGACACATGTTGGTTGTTCTCGGTTTTTACCTTTTTCCTTCTTGCTATTGAGGGAGTGCAGCATAGGTTCACAAGGTTAATTCCCGGGATGGCTGGACTGTCGCATGCTGAGAGAATGGAGTGACTGGGCTTGTATACTCTGGAATTTAGAAGGATGAGAGGGGATCTTATTGAAACATATAAGATTATTAAGGGTTTGGGTACGCAAGATGCAGGAAATATGTTCCCGATGTTGGGGGAAGTCCAGAACCAGGGGCCACAGTTTAAGAATAAGGGGTAAGTCATTTAGAACAGAGATGAGGAAACACTTTTTCACACAGTTGTGAGTCTGTGGAATTCTCTACCTCAGAGGACGGTGGAGGCCAGTTCTATGGATACTTTTAAGAGCGAGTTAGATAGGGCTTTCAAAGATAGCAGAGTCAGGGGATATGGGGAGAAGGCAGGAATGGGATACTGATTGTGGGTGATCAGCCATGATCACATTGAATGGCTCGAAGGCACCCATAATAAATCCACTCTCCTATTTGCTTGATATATACTTTTACTCTACCGCTGCGCCCACCTGCCACCGGTCCTCTGGAAACAAGAACTTTACTTTGTACTCTTATTCCTCGTTCATAAAAATAAAGGAAAAAAGTTTCAACCTTCTTTGCATATTCATTTGTATTATGAACCTGTATTTTGCAGTATATTGAGAAAATCAATCTTGAAGACTTCATATCGGTGGAAGAGGATGAAATCTATAATAATAACCTACAACATGTCATGACATTGAAGATGAAATCTGGAGACATAAAGTTAAAGGTAACATTTTGTCCTTGTGTTGAGTTTCATGCTTTTGGCCCTCGTGGTTTACATACCAAGTGAACAGTTATTTTAATTAAAATCTTGCAGCATGACATGAAGACAAAATAGTAGCAATGCTCATCAAATCAGGCAGCACTTGTGGAGAGAGGGGAAAATGGAGAAAAGGTTTTCAGTCGATGGCTTTCATTAAATTGGAAAAGGGGGAAGAAAAATCTAGCATATTTTAAGTTCTAAAGAGGGAGTAGGATTGAAGGAAATAAAGGTTAGTTCCCAAGGTAACCATTCCCTCACCTGGTCCTTTGATCACACTTCCATGACTACCTTTTGTTCCCTGTCTCATGGCACTTTTGGCTGTTGCCATAGGAGATGCAACATCCTGTTATTTTCCTACCTATTCCTGAGATGGGAGTCATCCAGGCCCCCAAATAGTCCATTCAAGTGAAGCGTTTTAAAGTGCAGGTTTTTTGCCTCCTTTTCGAGTTCGGAAAGAGAAGAAAGTATGGAGAATAGGTTTGTCCAAGTGATACAAGTGGTCCTCCCTTAGTGCATCTGAGGGAGGACACGGAATGTTTAGTATCACAGCTGACCTGCCTGGTGGAGGTGTAAATAGATGGATATGAATAAGAGCAGCTTCGAGCAAAATCAAATGTTGGAACCGCTAAATAAATACAGAACATGGTTGCTGGAAATATTCAACAAATCGAGCGGCTTCTGTGGATGGAAAAACTAATGTTACAGGTGGATGATCGAGATCTGACCGGTTCAGGCACAAACAAGAAATGCTGGTTATCTGAAATCATTCAATTTAATATTGTGTCCCAACAGTTTCAGTGGATTAAGACAGAAGATTCCTTGAGATTGTATTGGGATTTGTTTGAACTGTCATAAGGAATAGGAGTAGAATTAGGCATTTGGCCCATCAAGTTCATTCCATCATGGCTGTTCCATCTCTTCCTCCTTACCCATTCTCCTGCCTTCTGTACATAACCTCCATAACCTCTGTACTAATCAAGAATCTATCTCTCTGCCTTGATTATGTAGGAAGGCAAAGATGGAAGACGGTGTAGATTGAGAATTGTGACTGGAAAATGGAAAATCTGAGAGCAATCCATCTCGTAATGGAGAAAACGTGCAAACAGAAATCAAAGTTATTTAAGTTTGTGGGTTTTTGTTTCTCCACAGGCAGATACTTTGGAGTCCCAAGAGCAATGGATTAGCTTCATTCACACAGTTACAAAGGTAAGTCAGTTCCATTGCCACTTTAGTTATCTTAGAGCAATATTTTCTTTCACCATTTATCTGTCCAATTAGGTGCACAATTTATGTTCATGTGATAGGAGCAGAATTAGGCCATTCGGCCCATCAATTCTACACTGGCATTCAATCATGGCTGATCTATCTCTCCCTCCTAACCCCATTCTCCTGGCTTCTCATAACCCCTGAAACCCGTACTAATCAAGAATCTATCTATCTCTGCCTTAAAAATATCCATTGACTTGGCTTCCACAGCCTTCTGCGGCAATGAATTCCACAGATTCACCACCCTCTGACTAAAGAAATTCCCATTGAAAATGTACTAGGATATAGCTCCCATTCTGAAATACCTATTTTGGTGATCTTTTCCATGTTCTACATGAATACTTAGTTTGGCTTGATACACTGACTGAATATGAAGTCGGTGGATGGAATTGAAGCAAGCAAAATGCATTAATTTATTCATCAGGATTTATTCATCACATTTTAACTTGTTTTCTTTCATGTTTCTTCAACTGGGAATATGAATGTCACTTTTCAAAATGTTCTGAAAGAGATGCTAATAATTTTCTTAAATAAAGGGACAATTTAATAAACCTCGATTTGATCTTGGCGGTTTGCATCTGTGAACAATTGTATGGATTTTTTTAAAAGTTCCAGACTTGTTCTTCATGAGATAGATTGAATGTATCATTTCATAATGGTCTATCATAAGTGTCACAGGAGTAAGGCAACCCACTTCGCTCTAAACCTGAAATTTTAAATTACAGTAAGATTATCAGTAAGGAAAATACAATTCATTAAACTGTTGTGACTGAGCATGCCTCGTCTACCTGGCCCAAGTCCTACCTACTTGTGTTTGGCCCATATCCCTCTCAACCTTTCCTATCCATGTACCTGTATAAATGTTTCTTAACCATAGCGATAGTACCTGCCTCAACTACCCCCACCGGCAGCTCATTTCGTATATCTACCACTGTTTGTGTTTTTAAAAAAAAAGTTGCCCCCATGTTCATAGTAAATATTTTCCCCCTCACCTCAAACCTACTGTGTGTTCTTCTGGTTCTTGATTTCCCCTATTCTGGGTTAAAGACTCTGTGCATATACCCTACCTATTTCTCTCATGATCTTATACATCTCCAAGATCGCCCATTATCCTCCTGCGCTCCAAGGACTAATGTCCTAGCCTGTTCAACTTCTCCCTATAGCTCAGGCCCTCGAGTTCTGCCAACATCCTCGTAAATCTTATCTGCACCCTTTCCAGCTTCACATAGTGACCAAAACTGAACACAATACTCTAAATATGACCTTACCATTGTCTTGTACAACAAATGTGGCCTAACCAATGTCTTGTACAATTTTCTCTATTATAGCTTGAGATTCCCAACCTGGTTCTCCTCCCTGGACAGATTCGGAGACTTCAGGAGGTACTTGAACAGGAGACAAAGCGACGCCGAAAGTTAGCGTCCTCTGCACCACCCCTGCCACCACCACGAGCAACAACTCTAGAGCTTGATCAAAACAACTATGATGATGTAGAAAACGACCATCTGAGGTACCTTTCTAGGTGTTGACAGGAAGTGGGATTAGTTGATGTTGAGGGATGAATTTCTTCTGAACCCGTTGCATGTCCGTTTCATTTTTTTGGTTTGTTATGCTGTCTTCTGCTATGTTCAATCCTTCTGCCCTGTGATTCCCTTCATGCTCATCACTCTTTGGTCAATCACTCGCCTCAACGGTTTTCAAGTATGCACCTTGTAAGCTCTTGTAAGAGGAATATTGAATCCCAATCCAACATTATATTCGCCTATATACGTCAAAGGAAAGCAATGTAAATCAGCAGCATCCTGTCCTTGTCAGCTCAACCATGGTGCCCAACTTTAGTTTGATCAGCAAAACCTAATAGTTGATCCTGGTGAGTTCAATGATAGTGTGACACGAAGATGAGAAGGTTAGTTTCGACTAATTGGGGGTTGTCATCATAATTCGATAAGCTGGACTTCAAACCCAAGATTGCATTGTGCATCCAAAGTATTTGTATGAAAATCTTCCAGGCTTCTGTTTAATGGCAGTATTGGCCTACTTGTTATGAAAGAGTTAACTCCTCTACATTGACTAAGGGGGTGGTTATAGAAGCATTAAATGTTAATCATGTACCTTTATTCGAGTGAATACTTTCCAGTTTAGTCAACCGCTTTCCTATTTAAAAAAAAAATAAAAAATTGTCTCAATTTCTTCCAGCTGTTTCTATAAAGTGTCAAGGATGGAAGCTGAGACCTTGCTGGCAAGAAACAAAGAATTTGGAAATCTGTTAATGAGACCCAGCAGTGATGATCTGAACCTATCCATTACAACACGACAAGCAATCAACAAGTAAGGAAGGAATTATGATCAATGCATCCTCTAGCAACCCAAAACGAACTGCAACCGGTTGTATGTTAGCAATCAGTTAACACTTTCTTGGTTGTGTAGAGAAAAAGGATAACTACAATTTTCCGCATAATAGTACTCCACAAGCAGCTCCAAACTACAAAGCAATTAACTAGGGCGACGCAGCGCCAGAGACCCAGGTACGATGCTTACTACAGGTGCTGTCTGAACAGAGTATGTATGTTCTCCCTCTGGGTTTCCTCCAGATGCTCCGGTTTCCTCCCACGCTTCAAAGACTTGTAGTAGTGTAAGGGTGATCACTATTCGACGCAGACTCAGTGGGCTGAAGAGCCCGTTTTCACATTGTATCCCTAAACTAAACTAAGGTTCTAGTTTTCTTGTTCCCTTTATTTTGTTTTCTTACTATCGAGGCAATCCCTTGGGTGATTTGTTTTCTGTTTTGATTCTGTGGGTTCTTATGTGAATGAGGTCAATGTGGGTTGACTGTACATCAGATAGGGGTGGGTCGGTGTGTGGTTTGTGAGACCCTGTGCACTTAAAATAGCTTCTGATGCATGAGGTTCTTAACTGATCCTAATCGTAAATGCTATCTCTCGACATTGAAGGATTGTGAACCAGGGAGTGAGTGGGCATGTTCAATTTATCAAGGTGGCTTTGGGACCATCTTTGAATCTTTTCCTCTGTCCACGTGATAATCTCCTCCCATGATGGAACTTGAAATAGCTTGTCTGTTTTATGAGTCTGCTGTCAGGCAAGCAAATGATGTGGCTTACCTTTACAGAGCTCAAGAGTGTATTGGGTACTCATTCAACCCTAATGTGAAAGCATGCTTCATGTACCTATAGAATGTAACTGTACCCTTTCCAACATGAAAAGAAGGGTCTCGACCCAAAACGCCACTTATTCCTTTTCTCCAGAGATGCTGCCTGACTTGCTGAGTTACTTGAGCATTTTGTATCTATCTTTGGTGTAAACCAGCATCTGCTGTTCCTTCCTACACATGAAACCTGCCATAACAGATTTTACAATGTGAAACATTGGAAATAATGTTATTCACCATCTCTACTGAAGGAAACTCTTCAAATATCCCAAACACTGGAGGGTCCAATTCCAGGAATATGTTAATTGCGCATTCATCAAAGGTTAAAACCAAACAATTAGATAATGTCAAGCCTGGGCGTTCTGGTTTTTATAACTGCAAAGGGAAGGGAAACCTGAGGGAGTTAAGGAATTGAGTAGCATTGCAAGCGATGTAATGGGAACATTGGATAATGGTCAAAGAATGTTAGAAATACCATTTAATAAATGTGTTCCATTTCAGCAAGGCAATTGTAAAGCACTACCGGATACATTGTTTGGACAGTGGTTACATAATTGACATTGATGAAGGCGTAAGTAAACTTTTGAATAATTACCATCTCCTTGCAACCATTTTGAGTCCATATGGTTCAGCTGATGACAAGACTTCCAAAATGGTTCTGAATCAGAGCAGAAGGATGACTGGGTTTATAGATTGAAATGAGGGCAGCAGTAGTAATGTTACATTTGGCCTTAAAATACCAGCAGTGCAAAGGAAGAAAATGTCACCTGGCACTTTAATGCCATAATTGTCATCTAGTAAAATATGACCTGCAGGTTAGTTAATTGGGATTTTGAGATTCTGCACCCTTCCGATACGACACATAGAATCTCTCTCTGAGAATAAGCACTGAGGTGTCAGAAAATAATAACTTGTGCAATTTATACCCAGGAAGACAGCCATCCATAGAGCAGAAACGGTGGTTAAAGTAACTTTGTTTTTTTGTAACTTTTTCAAGTTCATTATTGTATTGTTGACCAATTCTGGCCCAGTGTTGATCCTTGAATCCATCACAGAGTCTGGGTGTGTGCTACTTTTGCACAGCATTTCCCTATGTCACTCTCAACCTTCTCAAATGGCCAAATAAAAATTCCTTCTTGCATCTCCACCATTCTACCCTCCATGACAGGAAATGTCTTCTGATTTCACCCCTCACATATATTTTGTAACTCACACATAATACATTTATTGTAATGATGAAATTAAGTGATTCATCATTGTTTCACTCTAAAATTGTGAACAATATCTAATGAACATATGTGCAATCTACTATATTGCAAACTTGCCAAGCTGCTTTGGCGGGCTATTAGAAAACTTTGGTACTGAGCTGAATGAGAATATATTTGGGCAGATGAGCAAATTCTTAGTTATCGGACAGGTATTAAACACGAGAGAACTCGTAAGGCTTGGGAGTGAATTTTCGAGCTTATGGTCTTGCCAGCTGCTGGCTAGGGCCTCTAAGGTAGTGAAACGATTAGGAAATGTTGGCATGATTAGGAGCCCAGAATTGGAATAACGGAGGCATCTTGGAAGATTGTGGGGCTGGGTTAGATTACAGGAATATGTTGGGATTTGAAAATGTAGGTGAGACTTTTAAAATTACCTGACGAGGAGCTGTTCATGAGGGAAAAGAAAAATGTCTTAAACCATATCTGCTTGTGACCTTCCTGATGCCATTTACAATGTAATGTAACTTACAATGTAAATACAACCTCGTTATGACAATGGTATAGTTGCAGTTTGCAGTACAGTCATGCAATTTGTGTTCTGGTATTTTCCAGATCTTGTGCCACAGTAGACGGGAGATCATCGACCATTTTATTCAACACACCAATGGAGTGCTGAAGCCTTTAGTAATACCTGAGGACTACGAAATTAACCTGAGTATGTTTTGTCCTTTAATTCTTAATGGATGTATTGGTTATTTTTGCAACAATTCATTTAATTGACTAGGGTTCAATATTGACGTGCCAAAGGAGGAAAGTATCTTTTTTTTTTTCCCCCCTGTATGAACTATTCCCTCTTTAAATTTCCTGAGGGTGGATGCAGGGAGAAAATCTATTGGGAGAATCTAGAACTAGGGGTCACCCTTTGAAATCAAGGAGGGTGCTCATTTAAGATAGAAAATAGACAACTTTTTAAATTCTGTCAGAGGCCCTAATGTCTTTGAAGGCGGAGTCTTTAAATATTTTTAAGGAATAAGAGGATAAATGTTTGACCAAGTAGTACAAAAGAACATTGGGAATAGGTGCCAATGCGAAATTGAGGTTACAATCAGATCAACCACGATCGTATTAAGGGGCAGACCAGGTTTGATGCTGCAAATACTGGGTTTTGGGTCATCTGACTTCTAGATGTTCCTTTTTGAGTAGTATGAATGATTTATCATTAAGGGCATGCCTGTATTAACTAGTATTTAACTAAGTGATAGCGGTACCTTGGTGATAAAGTTACTGTACCCATATAAACACGGTGAAATTAATCCACTTTCCTTCAAAACCCCGTAAATACACACAATGAGTAGAGTTATTTAGCTCACAGTACAGGAGATCCCACAGCAGTTGACTTGGACTGGCTGTAGAATAGTCAGGACAGAGAGAATGCAGGCATGCAACATTTCTGGATGTTCAGGTGGCTGTTGCAAACCATGGAGTTTGGAATATCAGTCTGATAATCCAAGGCAGACACTTAAGGTGGATATTTTTGAAGAGAAAGGAGTGTTCCTGGTTTGCTGTTATCTCTCCTCCCTTAACTAATGCTGACAACGGATATATTAATTGTCAAGAGTGTTTTATTGTCAAGTGTCCCGAAACGGAACAATGAAACTTTTACATGCAGCGGCACAAGAGATTAGTAAATATAGTACTCAGTAACCACGATAAAAGCAAAGTTCAGTATAATAACAAAAAACAAACTATAATAGTGCAAAGACAAAGTGGTCCCCCCATGTCTACGTAGTTCAGAGCTTAGTTGGAGGTTGTTACAGTATATTTAACAGCCTGATGGTTGTTTGGGAAGAAGCTGCTCCTGAACCTTTGCTTTCGTTTTCGGGCTCCTGTACCTTCATCCCAACGGTAGGAGTAAAGTGAAAGAGTGGCCAGTATGATGTGGGTCCCTGATAATGCTGGTTGCCTTTTTGAGGCAGTGGCTCCTGTAGATTTATTTAATGTAGGGAGGTCAGTACCCCTGATAGACTGGACAGTATTCACTGCTTTTTGCAATCTTCTTTTGTTCCTGAGCATTCGAGTTGCTGAACCAGGCGGTGATGCAAGCAGTTACTATGTTCTCCACTATCCACCTTTAGAAGTTCTAGAGAGTATTTGTCGACATGCCGAATCTCCTCAATCTTCTGAGGAAGTGGAGCTGTTGATGGGCTTTGTTTACGAAGGCATCAATGTACTGGGTCCAGGACAGATCTTCAGAGATATGCACGCCCAGGAATATGAAGTTTTGAAGTTGAGCACCTTAATTAATGTTTATGTTGGAGTGTGTACATTTCTTTTAATATTTATCTGTATTTTATTCCCTTTGGCGTCCGATCTTTGTGAGAAGGGAGGTGACTTTAATCTTGACTGACAAAATACTGATCAAATCGGCCATTAGCTTTACAAACAGTGTGATTTTACTTTCGATTGACTGCATGTAAACTGGCAGCTGATTTAATTGTATTTGTTTTGCATTAGGATGGTTAGATTAAAATTACTTGCTTCCTTATCGTTTCCAAATTTCCTACTGACAAAGGGACATTCAAGTTGGGGACCAGCTTGGTAACATTGCGATACTTCCTGTGTTCACTGTAAGCTGCTTTTTGGTATTAATTTCAATTACTCCTACCTTCAGGTATTGTGGTGGAAGACGCTGAAAGTGGAGAACTAATTCATCAGAAGCTGCATACACTCCCAAAAACAGCAATTGAGACAATATCTCAACTAGGTGAGCATAATAGTTGTATTAGTCTATTTTGATGATGGGACCAGGGTCAGTATTGCCTCTGAGAAGACCAAGGTTTGATGCCACTGGGCCTGTACTCGCTGGAGTTTGCAAGGCTGAGAGGGGACCTCCTTGAAACTTGCATAATAGTGAAAGGCTTGGGTAGAGTGGATGTGGAGAGGATGTTTCCACTAGTGGGAGAGTCATCTAGGACTAAAGGTCATAGCCTCACAATGAAAGGACTTTCTTTTAGGAAGGAGATGAGGAGGAATTTATTTAGTCAGAGGGTGGTGAATCTGTGGAATTCTTTGCCACAGAAGGCTGTGGCGGCCAGGTCAATGGATATTTTTATGGTAGAGATAAATAGATAGATTCTTGATTAGTACCAGGGGTTATGGGGAGAAGGCAGGAGAATAGGGTTAGGAGGGAGAGATAGATTAGCCATGATTAAATGGCTGGGTAGACTTGATGGTCCGAATTACCTCATTCTGCTCCTATCAAGTATTACCTTAAAAGTAATTCTGATCATAGGCAAACAAAGATAATGGACAAAGACTTTTAAATTTGAGTTATTCCAGATTAGAGAAGACACCTCTGAGGAACAAATGTGTGCAAAGGAACTCTGCCATTTGAAGTGGACATGCAGTCTGCCTTTCCCTGCTCTGACTCCAGGCAAATGTCTACATAATGTTTCATGTTCACCCTTCATCCGTCTATCCTTCTCGCTGAAAGTTATGGTTCCTGCAATGATCGTGTTTCCAATCTTCGCAGTTAAGAAAGGGGAACGAAGTCCGAAGAAGCCTGCAATTATCGAAACGGAAACATGGAGCCTCGACAACAATGGTAAGATTTTATTTTGAGTTTCCAAACGGCACTGTTGCATGTTAAATATTATTCACATTTTTTTTGTGAGAATTTCTCCAACATGCTTTGTATTTTAAGTTTCCAGTTTTCTCCCACCAGCTTGACACTGACAAAGGTTCATGTGAAAGCTTTGATCCTAGTGGTCAGTTCCTATGTAGCCAAGTCATGAGTGCCATGATTTTGACTGCCAACTCTTCTACCAAGACCTAACACTTGTGATCCCCAACTGAAATTCTGACCTCTATTCCAATTGTTCCTGCCTTTTCCTTGAGTGTTGTGAGCAAACTAATCTATAGTTTAGAACATAGTACAGCACAGACTATGTGCCAAACATGATGCCAAGTAAAACGGATCTCATCTGCCTGTACATGATCCCTATATTCCTTGCACTTCCACGTGCCTCTTAAACTTAAATGGTAGCCCCTTGCTTAACTATCCTGGCACACGTCCTCTATGGAGGGCAAATTTTGAAATGTTCCCTCTTGACTGCCATGAAGGGCATGTTGTCTTCCTGGGGTCCTTGGTCCACACTCCAAGATGGGCCACTAAGTCTGCTTTGAACGTCTTTGATGCGTTCATGCAAAACAAAACGCCACATACTGATGCTGTTACTCTATGTTGATCTACCCAAGTAATAACTTTGGGTGGGTGGGGGGGGGGGGGGGGGGGGGAGATTAGCTATTTAAGCTCCTGTTCCAGAATGAAACCCTGTGACTCGGTTGGAAAATAAGTGTAGGTACTTGCATGTCAGGAACAATATCATCTGTAGATTAATAATTTCAATTATTAGCACCAGAAGCATGTATGAATTGATATTTAGAAACTAAGGACTACAGATGCTTGTTTATATACAAAGACCGTGCTGGAGTAATCCAGCAGGTTAGGCAGCACCTCTGGTGAACATGGACAGGTGATGTTTCTGGTCTGGACCCAAAACGTCACCTAGGAGTTGATATTTGTCTGGTGGCCAGGTGAGGGATTCCATACCCTTGAATTAATCAGTGTCTTCAAAGATTGAAGATCAAAGATTCTTCATTTAAAAGAATACCCTTGATAATTCTAAAGTCCGATGTTATCAGAAATGTAATCGCGTTTTAATGCTGAACAGATTGACTGAACAACGGTGCAGTATTGGCAGGGAAATTCTTGGCTTTTTGTCCCTGCACTTAGTCCTTAATTACAGGCTTCACTCGATGATCAAGAAAACGATACGTGATATTCGAGCCAATTGTGGTCACAGCATGTTAAGTCATTTACTACAACATCCAAAGTTTTAGTCTTTTGATTTTAGAGACAAAGCACGGGAAAACGCCCTTCGGCCCACCCAGTTCACGTCAACCAGCGAGTCCCACACAGTAAAACTATTCTACACACAAGGGACAATTTACAATTATGCCTAATCCAATTAACCTACAAACCTGTATGTCTTTGGAGTGCGGGAGGAAAGCAGAGATCAAGGAGAAAACCCTCTTTGGTCATGGTAAGACTGACAAGCACCCGTAGTCGGGATCGACCCTGGGTCGCCACCGTGCAGTTCTGTTAAAGGTTCCTGGTACTGAAAAATTAACTGTATATTTTTCCCACAGGGTTTTTCAATTTTTTAATTTTTATTTCTAATTTCTTTTACTAAAGGAAAAATGTTCTTGTTTTTAGCCATGCTGAAATGTATTGACATTCTTGGATCTCTGTTGTCTTTTAATATTAACACTTACCGAGGCTGCCAGCTCCTTAAATTCTGGAACTTTCTATTAACTAAGGCAGCCATCTGAAAATCAAGGAGGGCTAAACTCAATTTCTTCCCTAGTTGCTCCCATTAAAATTTGCTTGATATGCACTTTTTAAAGTAAATGACACACAAAAACTAATCAGAATTCAGTACATTAACAGGTTAAGTTCAGTGGCAAATTTACATATCTTTTAAAAGTAGTATTGGAAAATACACCTGTTCTATCCCAAGTCAGGATATCTGGACAGCACAAGATATAAATATAGAAAATAGGTGCAGCAGTAGGCCATTTGGCCCTTGGAGCCAGCACTGCCATTCATTGTGATCATGGCTGATCATCCACAATCAGTAACCCGTGCCTGCCTTCTCCCAATATCCGTTAATTCCGCTAGACCCTGGAGCTCTATCTAACTCTTTTCAATTCATCCAGTGAATTGGCTTGCACTGCCTCTGCGGCAGAGAATTCCACAAATTCACAACTCCCTGGGTGAGATTTTTTTTCTCTCATCTCAGTTTTAAATTGCCTCCCCTGTATTCTTAGACTGTGCCCCCCTGGTCCTTCCCCCAACATTGGGTGAAAAAATTTCCTGCATCTATCTTGTCCATCCTTTTATAATTGTATGTTTCTATAAGATCCCCTCTCTTCTTAAATTCCAGTGAATACAAGCCCAGCCTTTCAAATCTTTCCTCATATGACAGTCCCGCCATCCCGGGGATTAACCTTGTGAACCTATGCTGTACTGTCTCAATAGCAAGGATGTCCTTCCTCAAATTAGGAGACCAACACTGCACACAATACTCCAGATGTGGTCTGCATGTACAACTGCAGAAGGACCTCTTTACTCCTATACTCAAATCCTCTCGTTTTGAAGGCCAACATGCCATTAGCTTTCTTCATTGCCTGCTGTACCTGCATGTTTACTTTCAGTAACTGGCGTACAAGGACACCCCGGTCTCGTTGCATTTCCCTTTTTGCCTCCTTGTTCTTGCTGCCAAAGTGGATAACCTCACATTTACAATATCTACATTATACTGCATCTGCCCACTAGCCCAGTCGCCCTGCAACCTCCTGGCATCGTCTTTGCAGTTCACACTGCCACCAAGCTTTATCATCTGCAAATTTGCTAATGTTACTTTTAATCCCATCATCTAAACCATTAATATACATTGTAAATAGTTGCGGCCCCAGCACCGAGCCTTGCAGCACCCCATATGCCACTGCCTTCCATTCTGAAAGAGACCCGTTTATTCCTACTCTGTTTTCTATCTACCAACCTATTCTCTATGCATGTCAATACCCTACCCCCAATACTATGTGCTCAATGTTGTCCACTAATCTCCTGTGTGGGAGTTTATCAAAGGCTTTCTGAAAGTCCAGATACACTACATCCACTGGCTCTTCTTCATCCATTTTACTGGTGACATCCTCAAAAAATTCCACAAGATTAGTCAAGCAGGATTTCCCGTTCATAAATCCATGCTGACTTGGACCAATCCTTTTACTGCTATCCAAATGTGTCGTAATTAATTTGTTAATAATTGACTCCAGCATCTTCCCCACCACCAATGTCGGCTAACTGGTCTATAATTCCCCGTTTTCACTTTCGCTCCTTTCTTAAAAAGTGGGATAACATTAGCTACCCTCCAATCCACAGGAACTGATCCTGAATCTATAGAACATTGGAAATGATCACCAATGTGTCCATGATTTCTGGAGCCACCTCCTTGAGTACCCTGGGATGCAGAGCATCAGACCCTGGGGATTTATCAGTCTACCCAATACTATTTCTCACCCAATGCAAATTTCTTTCAGTTCCTCTGTCCTCTAGTACATCTGGTTTAATATAAAGCCAGTACCCTTTAATTTCCAAAACATTACCACAATGTGCTTATTAACAGTGTTTCATATCTTGCATCAGAATAGATGTCTATTCATTGGGAAATGCTTGTTTTTCTATGTTTTTTTTCTTTGGGACAAGAAGAGTTTGGAACCCCATCTGGTGGACACATCATTCTTCTCTTTGGTGAAAGCAGGTGGTATGAGGAGAGACTGAAAGGACATTTTTAAGTGCTGTAAATCTGTGGTTTAATAAAAACAACCCTGGGAACATGTTGGAAATACTGGGTTATGCAGCATCTTTGGAACGAGAAATCGTGAAAGTTTCCAGTCTGGGACATACTGGCCTGTAATAGCAAACCCACCTCTTGTCTCAGTACAGAAATCTATGATAATTATTCCTCCTTTACTATTGTATCCTACTGGTGATTGGTGACAAGAATATTTGTATGATTAGAGGAAAGTCAGAACATTTATTATACATATACTGTGTTGATTTATACAATTAACCCTTGGTCCTTGGACCTTGTGTGGTGCCGTGTCTTTTAGATTGAATAGATATGAATGTCATTAATCTCAGCTATGTCTACTATGAATTAGAATTTAGGGGTGGCCCAGAATGACTCATGAACTCATTCTCTATCGAGATGTACTTTGTTTCAATTATGTTATTAACAGAGTCCAGCCAATAGATGGCAGATAGCATATCTGCCAACAAATGGCAATATCATAAAGCATATTGGTGATTTGCTTTTCGAGGTGTGTTTTGATGTATTTGGGATAGTTTGAGCTGGGTCCCAATGGCTATGATGCCATATCACAAAATTAATTTGTACCAACTATTTGAAATTGTACATTTAACGTTGGTGCTGGAATATGAAAGTTTTGCATATTTAAAAAAATCTTTGAATGTGGCATGACAGGTTTGGTAAGGGGCACAGTGAATTCTTTTCTTTAAAAGCAGAGAGATAAGATGTATAACTTTGTACAGTAAAAAGGGTTGGTCATCAAATGACAAAGATTTAAGATAACTGCATTTATGAAAAATGCAATTGTGCCGCATTTTCTTCATTGTTATGAACTGGTCTGTATTGAGGGTGGAGGAAGCAGATTGGTTGATTACTAAAAGAAGTGACATGACATACTAAGTAACTGGCAAGACCATGGGAGGAGGAGGAAATTGGCATTACATATAAAGTTCCTTCAAAGAGCTCTCCCAGACACCAGGGACTGAATGGTATATTACAGTATCTTACCATGTGGTTTTCTAAAGGCTTGTGTTGTATATCACCCTGCATATTAATATTTTATAATTTTAAAATCTAAATAAAAACAGCGAGTGGGATAAGTATAGATAGGCATGATGGTTGCCATAGACACTGTGGGTTGAGAAGGCTGGTACCATATTGTATAACACTGTGACTATTACACTTTTGTGAAATCTTTAATATACAAAGTAAGTTTCAAATAGGGATAAGCAAAGTCAATAAAATGATCTAACTCTATTGTGGGGTAATGCCTAGCTCATTCCATAGTTACATGATGTGAATTCTAGAAGATGGCAAGGTGGAGATAGCTGATGTAAACCTTTTACATCCCCACCAATAGCTAACCCAGTCACTTTGACCACACCCTTTATATCTTCAAAATGAGCTTAAACATTTATTAAATAGCCGCACCCTGTTTTTCTATTCTAACTATGTACACCAAGTAAAAATTGTTTTACAGTTGCATCCAACCTCTTAATTTCACCATTCCCACCCTCTTAAGTATAGAAAATCTAGGGACTAGAAGTTATAGAATACGAAATAAACAAAACCATAGTCTCCACTAAACTGGATGTTCTATTGTTTAAAAAAAATAGGAATTCTGCCCTATCCCATGTGATTATGGGGTCATAGAGATAAAATACAGAAATGGGCCCTTCAACTCATCAAGTCCATGCCAACCATCTTTAATCGATTTACACTCATTCTAATCACGGCAAAGCAGAGAAAGAAGAATTTTGGGGGCGGTACAGTGGCGCAGCGGTAGACTTGCTGCCATTCAGCACTAGAGACACGGGTTCAATCCTAACTCGGTGTTATCTATATGGTGTTTGTCCGTTCCCCCTGTGACCATGTGGGTTTTCTTCGGGTGCTCCGTTTTCTTCCCACATTCCAATCATGCAAGCTTTGCAGGTTAATTGGCTTTTGCAAATTTTCCCTAGTGTGTAGGATAGTGCTAATGTGCATGGTGCCCGCTGGTTGGCATGGACTCAGTGGGCCGAAGGGCCAGTTGCCATGCTGTATCTGAAGTCTTAAAAAAAAAATAATAATAATAAAGCACATGGATAGAGGGCGAAAATGCAAATTCCACACAGCACCCGTGTCATGATCGAACCTGGTTCTGATATGGTGAGGCAGCAGTTCTACTAACTGCATCACTGTGCTACATTACTATGAGCTAGGATTTATCTGACGATCTTCCTGCTAGTTGCTAAAAACTGACAATCTGGCACGCTGGATTTTGTCAGTGCCAGAAGGGCAGATGTCCCAAACTATTTGATTTCACTCCTATTAATACAAACGCTTTTGTAATTTGTTATGTTTAGGATGCTACGGAGAAAGCTAAGATTATTTTTTCAGTGAACCAGATGAGTTTAAGGGAAGAATGTAGTAACAAGGAACTGCAGATACTGGTTTACAAAAAAAGAGACAAAGTGCTGGACAGACAGCATTCCTGAAGATAGGTGATTCCTGGGGAAAGAATAAATGAACTGAACTTTTCATCCCATACATAAATTGGATTTGTCATGATCCCAGACCATTAAAGTGTCAGGAATTGTAGATGCTCTGCAAGTATTTATGTAGCCCTTTAACAATTATTAAGTTAAATATAAAATTGTAGTGTTACTCTAGAAGATACTGCTTCAAACAAAAGGAGACATTGACTAAGAACACCATGGATGTGCAGTTTTCTTGAACATCTGCTTTTTGTTTCTTATGCAGGAATGGCCAAGGAAAAATCACGAACATATCTAAAAATTGAGCCACCAGCAATGCCTTCTCAGCCCATCAATCGTTCTGGATTAATGCTGAGTAAGTGGAAAGGATGGGTAATGTGGGGATTGGGTTATCTTGTTTGTGACATCCTGCCAAGATCTCATTGTGGCAAGTGTGCAGATCTTCACCTGCCAGGGATACATGCCGTATAATTTGAGGATGGAGTTAATGAATTCCACAAGATTTTCTGTCGGTGAAATTAGTCGAGGGAGCCTTCTGAAAGCCCTCAACCTCCCATCTCAAATTTCTTTTTTTTAAATATATTTTTATTAGAGGCCATATATATAACAAATAATATAGCCTTTTTTTCCAAATATAGTTGATACATCTTTCCAAAATTATATAAATGTTAACAAAATATATATATTGGCCTCACTTTTTTTTATAGAGTGAAAAAAGTATAAAGAAAGAATATTGAATAATTATAAGAGTATGATTATAGTTGATTAATATAAAGAAGAGAGAGAAGAAAAAAAATAATAAAATAAAATAAACAAAAACAAAAAACAAAAAAAAATACTTGTGGAAAAGAAAACGTTATACAACTTATCAATGAGTGGAACAATTTCTAATTATAATATATAGAGACAAGTATATAAATCTGATCTTAAACATTTTTGTTTGATCTTTCCACTGGGTACTGATTGAGTTTGGATGCTGAGCCCAGCTGCCCCTTCATATAATCAGTGAATGGAGACCATATTTGTTCAAAAATCTCAGGTTTATCCATTAGGATAAATCTAATTCTCTCCAATTGTAATGTCTCCAACATTTGCACTGTCCACATTTTAATTGTCGGGGATAATGGTCCCTTCCAAAATTGTAATATTAATTTTTTTCCAATTATTAAACGGCAATCCAGAAAATTTATTTGATTTACTGTTAAAATTTGATTTGAATCTAAAACCCCAAATATAATTAATTTTGAGTCGGGGCTTAATGTGATCTTTAAAACTGTGGAAATTTTAAAAATCTCAGTCCAATAAGTTTTGTACATATTACAAAACTATGATTTAAATCGGCTTCTATGTGCTGACATTTATCACATAATGGTGATATAGTAGGAAAAATTCTATTTAATTTCTTTTTTGAGTAGTGTAATCTATGTATTACTTTGAATTGTATCAAAGTATGTCTGGCATTTAACGAACAGCGATGAATTCGTTGTAAGCTTTCTTCCCATAAATCTTCTGTTATAGGTAAACCAATTTCATTTTCCCATTTTTGTCGGAATAGTTCCGTTTTTGGCATTTCCCTGTCCAAAAAAATATTATATATATATATATATGCTATTAATTTTTCTGTTGTTGGATGCTTGTTAAGTACTTCATCCAGTATACCTGGCTCTCTATTTCTGTAATTTAGCGTATTTAATTTGACATAATCTATTTAGATATTTACAAATTAGAGATTATTTGCTTGCAGTCCATAAATCTCTTTCAACTCCTGGAATGAGAGGAATTTCCCATTCCTGTAAAGATGTTCTATCCTTATTATTCCTAAGTTTTTCCAATGTCTAAACCCCACATCCAATGTCGAAGGTTTAAACATAGGATTATTCATAATTGGTAAACCAAGTGGTATAGTTTCTAAATTTAAAGTCTTAATGATTTGTTTCCAGGTACGTATATTATTTAAAATTATAGGGTTTTCCTTATATAATTTTTTTTTTGTACCACCCCAGGGGCAAGGAGTATTGTGCTCATGTCAAAAGGGAAACAATCTTCGTTTTCAATTCTTAACCAAGCTGGGTCTTGTTCCATCTGTATCAACCAATAATTAAAGTTCTTAATCTGAACCGCCCAAAAATAATATAAAAAATTAGGTAAAGCTAATCCACCATTTATCTTTGATTTACATAAGTGTGTTTTACTTATTCTATGATTTTTGTAATCCCAAATGAAGCTATTAACTATAGAATCAATTAAAAAAAAAATTTTTTAGGAAGATATAACGGAATGGCTTGAAATAAATATAGTAATTGAGGCAGAAAAATCATTTTAATGCCATTTATTCTACCGATCATTGATATCGGTAATGTTTTCCAATATAAAATATTTGTTTTTAATTTATTTAATAATTGAGGAAAATTAGATTTAAATAAAGAATTATAAGATTTTGATACATTAATTCCAAGATATTTAATTTGATTATTAGCTAATTTAAATGGAAATGTTTGTAATTTATTCAATTTAATTCCTGTTATAGGCATAATTTCACTTTTGTTCCAGTTAATTCTATATCCTGAGAACTCACTAAATTCATTTATCACTTCAAGTACTATCTCAAATTTCAGCTGATAAAGATTCATGAACCACAACGTCTGTTTCACTGTGGCCAATAGCACTTAAAATCCCAACCTAACTTAAGGGGTGGCACAATGGGACAGCTGGCGAAGCCCGAGTTTGAGTGCTGTCTGCATGGAGACTGCACGTTCTCTGTGTTTGTGTGGGGTTCCAGGAGCGTCCATTTCTTCCCGCACCCCAAGATGTGTGGTTTGATAGGGTAATTGACCACTAAGTTCTTTATCAGTATGTAATGGAAGAATTTGTGAACAATTAGTGGGAAGGCAAGATGAGTAAAATGGGACTAACATAGAATTAGTGCAAATGGGCACTGGATGGTTGTCTGGGACTCGGTGGCTGAAGGACCTGTTAACGTGTGCTGCATGACTAATGCCAATGAGTTAGCTGATATTACAGTGCACACTTCAACATCCTTGTACAATAATTACACACTCGTCACCATTATTACCACTCTTAATGTTCTATCTTCCAAAAGTTTGTGCCTCTAACACTTTTGAGCACAAAACATTTAAATATTGTTACATACTTTCCTCTAAAAAAAATCAGCAGGTTTTAGTAGAGATCTGGGCTTCTCCGAACAGTTTGTTGTATTATGCATGCCATTAATGCAAAGGGGAAACACCTCAAAGGCTGGAGTTGTACTGTGCACAAAAGGTGGTTGTTTAGAGATCCCGTTCGTTAATACTATCCGACACACTGGGGACAAATTACAATTCTTACCGAAGTCAATTAGCCGACAAAACCGTAGGTCTTTGGAGCGTGGGAGGCAACCAAAGCACCCGGAGAAAACCCACAAACTCCTGCAGTCATCTTATTCAAAGACTTTACTCAAAGTAGATTTGAATATATATTTGTCTATTTCTTAATACCATATCTGTCTCTGCATTAGTAAAAAAATCTAAAAAGAGGGGAAATTACAATGTTTTTATTTTACCATTTCTCCACCAGATATGAACAAAGAGCTCAACAAAAGGTTGGAGCAGAGAAGGGCAGCAATGGGTGAATGAGAGACTTCCTGCTCAGGTCCATTTTCTTTAATGAATCCGGAGCACCAGGTGAAGAATTTGAATAAGAGCATTACAAGTGACATGCCTGAGCATGTAGTATGTGACTTTCAAAAAACTGATGATAAAGTTGATGATTTTCAATGATAAAACTTTGCAAAAGCTGTACATTTAATCTTGATTCTGATTGATGCACGGTTTGGTCATTTGTATTAATGGTACTTCTAGTTCAATGATTGTTGTATCAATATTGATTTAATTAAGAAGCATGCCATAATGCAGTATATTTGTTAAAGTGCCAGGAATGAATGGGATGCCCAACCTGGACTGTAAATGGGGAGAGAAAATGTGGAGGTGAACAAATCAAGTTTATGTGCCCCACAAACACCTTACTGCACATGACCAGATTCCCACATTAAACTTTTCATTAATGCCTGTTAATATAGAAAAGATCCTTTTTTTTTTCAGGGATTAAATGCTATTAAAACAACAATTTAATGAGCCTTGGGTGGAACACACCTGCTCTAGAATTGGGTGGCTCCAGGAATTTGAAAGGAGGGAATCAGTCTGGGCATGTATATAATGTGGGATGTCAAGAGGGCATTGGTATTATAAGGTTTTGCTCAATTGGTTGGTGGGGGGGCAGAGAGGGAGTGAGAGGGATCTGGAGGGGCTGTGATGCTCCAAGGGAAATTTACAGAACCTTTAAGAATCCATGACAAGTGTGAATCAAATCCATTGTTTCTAAACTGTAAATATATTCTTAACAGATCAATGGGTCATAGTTTTCTAGTCCTCTTCCATAGTGCCAACAATTCAACCTTAATTAAATAAAGTAAAGTGTAGCTGAATGAGTATTGCAGGAAAAAAAAGGCTTAAAAGATTGAGCTTCAGCACAAGAGTGCAGCTTTCTTCTTGTATTTTGCCTGAATTATAATTGTCTGGAGGTTGTGACTTAACACTCCATATTTACAATAATGTGTGCTTTTTCAAAAAAGCTGAGTAACCAGCAGTGCTGTGCATTTTATGTTAAGAGATTTCTGTAAAGATGCTCTTGAAGTAACTGATATTTAGGAACTTAATTTCTTAATAATACTCTTTGAAATATCTATCAAATTATCTTGCTTTTGTTTTCTATACATGCAAATATGCAACTCTTTGTCTGTGTAATCAAAGGGAGGAAACCTCCCTAATTTTCCTGCCATTTACAGGCTAATTAACCCCTAGTTAAATTAACACTGGGCAAAAGTTAGACCTTCACATGTCTTCAATAATGAGGCACAAAGAGTAACAGTGGGAAACAATAAAGCAAATGATTTTGTATGTAATTATTGGTTATATCAATCCATGTATTTATATTTAATTGTAACCTGTTATTTATTTTGTAATAAAGTCTTCCAAGACCTTTTATGGCGTTAAATGATGTTTTTAATTTATTGTGAGAATGATCTTTATCCACTCACCATAAGTACATTCATGGTCACATCGCTAGTTAGAAATCCATTCAATTTATAATGTCTTCCCAGTGATACTGAAACTCAAGAAAAAGCATGATTATTGCAAGGATGTATGTCTGATGAACAACAACACTGTGAAAGGCATAGATCTGGATAGAGATTTGAAACACTCCAATTTGAAACACTCCAGCCATTAAAATCATTGACACTGATCACTGCCTTCCTTACCAGCTCTCACTCCATAAGATCTCACAATTCATTGGCATGACTTCCAATCAGTAATGCCCACAATAGGAGTGTTTCTAGTAAATGTGCAGTACGTCTTCTTTTGGTTTTAACTAGTAAAAAGTGCAGTGCCAATTCACCGGATGTTTTCAAGAGGGAGTTCGATTTAGCTCTTAGGGCTAAAGGAATCATGGGATTTGGGGAAAATGCAGGACTGATTTTAGATGATCAGCCATGATCATATTGAATGGTGGTGCTAAGTCGAAGGGCCAAATGAATTACTCCTGCACCTATTTTTCTATGTTTCTAAATCTCCCAAAAGTTTTCCTGCATATGTTTTTCCACTGATAGAACTTCATGTCGACTGTTAATGCAAACAATGAAGGAGTTCATGTTATCTTAGTCTAGTTTAGAGATGCAGCATGAAAACAGGCCCACCAAGTCCACGCTGACCAGTGATCTCCGTACACTAGCACCATCCTACATGCTAGGGATAATTTACAATTTTTATCAATTAACCTGTAGGTCTTTGGAGTGTGGGGGGAAGCTGGAGCACCCGGTGAAAGCCCATGTGGTCACAGGGAGAATGGACAAACTCCATATAGACAGTGCCCATAGTCGGGATCCAACCCGGGTCTCTGGCGCTGTTCCACCCAAACTTAAACTTAAGTTTATTTCAAATGCTCACGTTCAAATTCACTAACAGTAGGTGTAGAGGCTAAGTTCAGCTAATTGAATATATTTGAAATGGGAGTGACCATAAAACTGCTCAATCAGCACTGGATCCAATTCCTTTGATGGGAAAATGTAACATGGCCAAAGCTTTCGACTAATTTGTAGAAAGGTCACAGACCAGACATATTTCTCCCTGCAAGTATCTCTTTTTATCTCCCACATCACACTACCAAGAGGAGCTGGGAAGTTTCTAGCAGTTTGATCTGCTGGGCCTATCACGAAGGCAGCGAGTACACAGAGTAAGCTGGGGGGACTGCAAGAATTCCCAGTTCAAAGTGACAGATTTATTGTCTTGTTTCTATTCCTCAGTCAGCAAGGCTCAGTATTAGATTTCCAAGTTTTCTTTAGAAAAATGTTTTTTTATGCCAAAGAAACACAAAGCCTTTATTCATTAAAGCCAATCCTTAGCAGAATGTAAAAACATTGCATCATAGAATGATGTCTTATCTAATTGATTGCTAGATCTGAATGGATACGAATATTACTGAACCTTGGACAAATCATGTCCATTTGCAAGCTGATCTCAGATACGAGAGTTCAAACAAAGAGCTCCAGTGTAGGGGCACCGACAACAAAGAGGGGCCATTGGGGATTGTAATGAATACTTTGCCTGCACCCTATAGGTGGTACCTTGTGTATAGTATGCAAAACAAAGAATTTCACTGACGTGTCAAAAATAAATTGCAAAGCTTCAAGAAGACAGTAAGGGATAGGTAGAGTGCTTATGACACTTACTGCTGTATACTTCAGTCAGATTCCGTTCTCGGTTGTCAAAGGACAAATGACAATCGTAGAGCAATAAAATAAGGTGGAATTGAGCTGTGTTGTCTCTTTTGGAGGTGCATGATTTACAATTGTAAAACTAGTCGGAAGAAGGAAAAATGCGTAAGTGCCTCCCACAATAAACAACACATCAAAGGAAAATTCTGTAGATTAATCACTGTTTGTTGAGCAATCTCCAAGATTTCTCCCAGTAATCACTATTTGAAATAAAGTTTTGATTGCCTTGCCCAATCGTATGTTTCAGGTTTTCTTTAACACATCACATGTGATAATAAAATATCTATCCATTTGACATCAATTGCACGAGGTATTTCTTAGCTTGCAGAAATATGGAAAAGTGCCATGCTCACCAAGTTGAGACACAGCCCGTTCTTGTTGATGCAGAACCCCTTGCATAACAAATAATTGGCATAGATATGCATTTTCTATTGAATGAAAATCTTAAAGATCTCCCACGAGAAAGAAAGGACACTATCCAAAATAGGAAGAAAATTCTAAATTTCAAGAAGGCAAAACTGGGGGGAAAAAAAAATAATACAACTGTGGATGTTGGAATCTGAAACAAACAGAAATGCTGGAATAACATAGTCAGACAGCATCTGTGGAAAGAGAACCCAGTTATACTTTTGGGTTAGTGACTGGAAACCTTAACTAGTTGCTCTTACCAGTTAGGCTGCTTGACGGGCTGAGATCTTCCAGCATTTCTGTTTTTGTTTTGGATTCTGACATCTAAAATATAATTATTCAAAAAAAGAGTTTGCATTATTCAAGTAATAAATTGACAACTCAACTACCGCCGTATAATGAATGCAAATTCAGTGTAAATTTGCGATTTTGCTGCTTTAGAAACAGAAATTCCTATCAATGATAAATTGTTTATTTTGAGGGACAAAAGGGATCCAGTAAAAGTTAATTCTCTAACACAGTATCTTGTTAATTCCACAAATCAAAGTCTCCAAAATAGCTTTGTTTTTGCTAGAAAGATAGACGACTTTAGTTTCCCAACCTGAAAGATTTTTCAATTATCAATAACAGATTAACTAATTCTCGTTTGAAGACTGATCAATATTCTTTCCTCTATTTAATCAATGAATCAGGAGCGCTGATTCAACAGATCCCAGCTGGTAATTTTAACTCACATGGGTCTCCTTCACCAGGCATGTCACTGAGTGATGGCAACTTATTCAATTAGTGCCATGGCTCTCAAGCTCTACCTCACACTCATCATATTATATCCTCAAAATTCAATTTCTGTGCACAATAGATTGATTTTTTCACCGGACTATTTTTCTCTGGAACAGAGGATCAATAGTAGGTCATACTATCACTCAAACACAATGCGCAATCTAAATAAAGTTTTACTTACCTGACAATTGCTTTGCATCGTTCCCCCTCAACTCTTATGTGACTCACATTTTCAGGAGGCCAGACCCATTTTACCAGAGGTAGAATTTCTGAACACAATGCTTTGTTTTAGTTGGAGCTGGTGCCTCGCCCAGATTGATGCATTGGCTTCGCGGGCACTATGGTTTTGGAAGACAATTATGCAATTTATTGTATATTCTAGTTTCAGGGATGTCTCCAGCAGTACATTCCTCCCCGTAACCAAATGTCTGAAAGGACAGACTGCAACCATGGGGGTTCTAGATGTGACATGATTGAAGACTGATTAAGCAAAGCACTACAACCCAACAGAATCAAGCTGCTAAATGGCAGAGCATACCGTGGCTGCCTTCAATTTGTAAGAAAGATGAAATGTCCTGCTACAGATCAAATCACATTCAAACTGTGAAAGGACTCAGATTATCTGTTCCGTCATTTCAATACGTTAGAGGGTCCACATAACTGCAAGTTGTTAAAGAACTCAAGCGCGATAGAAATAGCGGTGCATTAATATCTCAATAACCAATGTCAAGCAAATAGTAAACAATATCTCTGAAGACTTCAAGATTATATTATAATGCTTTTTACATTTGCATTGTTTTGCATAGAGTAGCCATTTGAGCAAGTTAACAAACTTGTAAGTTTTTTGCTAAGTTACAAGCAAATTCAAATCCTGCTTTGTGGCAAGATCTGAGCAAGCAATCTTACCAAAATCGCTTAGCAATATCAATAAAAGTCAAATTTCTGGAGTTTTCCTTAAACACAACAATGCCACAGAAGGCTGTGGAGGCCAAGTCAATGGATATCTTTAAGGCAAAGATTGATAGATTCTTGATTAGTACAGGCATTAGGGGTTATGGGGAGAAGGCAGGAGAATGGGGTTGAGAGGGAAAGATAGATCAACCATGATTGAATGGCGGAGTAGACTTGATGGGCCAAATGGCCTAATTCTGCTCCCATCACATCAACTTATGCCCTTGAGCACTTAAAATCAATAATAATAATAATAGAACAAATAATGGCTAAAGAAATTTATGGCCAAAGGAGAATTTTCAGAATTGGCTTACTGCTGGGCCATGTGGGAGGAAGATGCTCAAACAATAGCTGTGCTTTGCAGGATGTATTGTACTGCAGTGGTATGTGACCCGCTGGTGGGAAAATTATATTTTCTTAAAATGCAACAGCATGAGGTTCAATGCCTGGCAAAGAAATGTGTTTGCAAACTGACTATTAAATTATACAGTTGTTTAAAAACATAGAACTCTCCTTTTAAGCCCAAATTAGATAATAGGCCAGGCAGCCTAACTCCCTCCAAGAGAACTGACACTAGCAGACAACTTGATTATTAATTGCAAGAATTTGGCAAGGAGTCAGGCCACTCCAGCTGATCCCAGTTCCCTGAACACACTACTTATCTTGCCTGGTTTCCCCATTTGATTTACTCAGGCAGTAATTGGAAAATGACTAATTGCATTCACACACAGTAAAACAATAGAAGATTGAGGTCTCCTTTAATTTTACAAGGAAGAATTTTCTCCTTCCCTCAAAACATTTTCTACAACTAATGATGGGACTGGTTTGCACTTACATTAAAAAAAATGGTTTACACTTAATATTTTAAAAAATGCAGATTTTGTTTTCAATCCAACTCCATGAATTCAAATGACAATATATTAATCAAGTGTGGATAGTGGGTGCCTTGAACTCGATTTTCAGCTGTTGGCTGCAACTTTTCATTCACACTGACGTCTAAGGCTAGGAACAACAGAAGTAGATACGAGTGAGACCAAAGTGCGGGAGTAACTCAGCTGGGTCAGGCAGCACGTCTGGAGAAAAGGAATAGGTGCATTTCAGGTCAATACTCTTCTTGAGACAGAGTCCAAAGAAGGGTCTCAACCCCAAACATCACCTATTCCTTTTCTCCAGAGATGCTGCCTGACCTGTCTGTCTTTGGTGTAAACCAGCATCTGCAGCTCCTTCTAACACAGAGCAACACCAAGCTTGCTGGCGTCTTCTAAAATGATTGACAGGGTTGTTCGGATTTACTTATAAGCCTCACTAAGCACAATCTAAATTTGACCACAAAACAGGAGGAAAGGACATGGTGCATTTCTTTGGCAGTTTAAAAATAATTGGTCAATCCTCAGTCTATTCCCAATTATATCTTAGTATTCCAATAGGATTGAGGGATTTGTGGTGTCCATTCAACTCACAGATGGAGGCAGAGATGGAGGGAGGGATTGGTACTGAGGAAATGGAATCTACAAAAAGGAAAGCAATACGTTTGAAATCATTATAACATTGGTGGCCTTTACCTGTGAATCCGATTGACACACCATGCCAGACAGCATCTTAATGCCTTTAGACTCAGTCAGGGTTGTAGATGCGAGTCATTAACTGATTGGGATCAGGAAGTTTATGTCAGCATTTGTCATCAGCTGGCAGGACTCAATTCAGGTCAGCTAATGAGAAGTATTTGTGGTCTTTACTGCTTCAAGCAGGGAACGAATTTGCATCCAGGAACAGCAATTATGAAGAAAAGAAATGGGCAAGTCATTCAGGCATCGAGACGTCAGTTTGGTTTTCACTTCCTTTTGCTTCCCATATTACAGTGACACAGTTGCGTCACAGAACATTGCTCCCAGCTGTAGTCACACAGGATAATATTGTTGTAGAGATACAAAGAAAGGGACTTCAAAGCAATTTTAGCAATTCCAATCATAATCAGGAGGGCCTGAGCTATAGGGAAATGTTGAGAAGGCAAGGACTTGGAGGGCAGTTGGATGAGGGGTGATCTTATAGAGGTGTACAAGATCATGAGGGCAAGAGAGAGACTTAACGCAGAGAGCCTTTTATCCTGGGTAAGGGAATCTAGAACCAAAGGGTATAGGTTTAAAGGTGAGGGGGGGGGGGGGGGGGAAGATTTCATAGGAACCCGAGGGGCAATTCAAAAAATATATACACAGAGGATGGTGTAGGTACATGGAACGAGCTGCCAGAGGAGGCAGTTGAAGCAGGTACTATCACATTTAAGAAACATTTGGACAGGTACATGGATAGGATAGGTTTAGTGGGATAAGACCCAATCTCAGGCAGGTGGGGCTAGTGTAGCTGGGACATGTTGGTCAGCAAGGGCAAGTTGGACCGAAGGGCCCGTTTCCACGCTCTACGAGTCTGTAGTCACCAGCTCTCTATTAAAAACATGCATAAAATTGAGGGCATTTTGAAAACAGACAAGCTGATGACGCAATAGAAACGAAGTCGCAAACTATTGACAACTACTCACTTACCCGAGCCGCAACTGGTATTTCAGATAAGAAACTTACTTTGGGTCAACCATTTTCTGATAGAACCACTTGGAACAAAATGGAAAATACAATAGACCAGTAGCCCTCAACATAGCAGCAGAATGTTGTAATGAAATATCACCAACAAGGATTAGGTGAATAAACCATAAGACTTTCAGATACAAAGAAAGGGACTTCAAAGTAATTTTAGCAATTCCAATGAGAGGCCATGAGTGAGAGTCTTTAATGTTTTCACTCAAAGGCGGTCAGTTTCAAAAGTACTTTTTTTGTCACGTGCAGTAACAAGTACTGTGATTTTTTTTTGCATATAGTTCAGCAGCAACCCTACTATACATTAGGCACAATCATCGCAGAAGAGTGTAAGACAGTAGACCACACGGAGTCAGTACACAATTCAGGTGTCATCCTGTACCCTTCAAGACCAACGTTTAAAAAAAAGGGGTGGGTGTGTGTGCGTGTCACTCTCACTGTGGCATTTGCTCAGTCTCGGGTCACATGGGAATCCTCCCGATGCTTATGAAAGCCTGCTCCTCTACAAAGATGGTTGATAGTGTAACTGGTAAATTGTACCCAGTTTTAGGTGGGTGGAAAGGGAAAAACATACAGTTGATGCAAGTGAGTAAATGGCAAGGAAGTGGAAGAATTAGACTTTTGGGAATGCCGAGGGCTAGTACAGATTTGTCGAACTGAATGGCCTATACTGTATGAAAATATCAGGATATGCTGGGGCATGGAGGAATTGTATCAATTATTCTCATAAAATAACATATGAACACTTACTTAAAAAAAGAAGTAAAACAGACAGTAGTGGAGTAACTGGTCAGGCCAGGCAGCAACTCTCAACAATATTTCGGATCTGGACACTTCAGAAACATTTTTTTCAAAAAGTGCAATTTTCGGCAAGAATAAATCTTCACATATGCAAGCAAATGCCTTGTATGTCAGCCCCACCCCATCTCCTGGCACTTGCCCTTGCAACCGCAGGAAATGCTACATTAGTCACTTTACCTCCCCCTTAGGCTCCATTCAAGGACCCAAGCAGTCTTTCGGCAGTGGTTCACCTGCACCTCCTCCACCCTCATCTATTGCATCCGCTGCTCTAGGTGTCAGCTGCTCTACATCGGTGAGACCAAGCGTAGGCTTGGCGATCGCTTCGCCCAACACCTCCACTCGGTTCGCCTTAACCTACCTGATCTCCTGGTGGCTCAGCACTTCAACTCCCCCTCCTATTCTGAATCCGACCTTTCTGTCCTGGGCCTCCTCCATGGCCAGAGAGAGGACCAAAATAAATTGGAGGAGCAGCACCTCATATTTCGCTTGGGAAGTTTACACCCCAGCGGTATGAATATTGACTTCTTCAATTTCAGGTAGTCCCTGCTTTCTCCTCCTTCTCAGCTTTCCCTCAGCCCACTGTCTCCGCCTCTTCCTTTCTTCTTACTGCCCTCCCCCTCACCCTCACATCAGTCTGAAGAAGGGTCTCGACCCGAAACGCTGCCTATTTCCTTCGCTCCATAGATGCTGCCTCACCCGCTGAGTTTCTCCAGCATTTTTGTCTATCATTATTAATGCACGTTGCCGAGGGATCGGAGCAAACTCCTATGTACAAAACAGCCGAGTAAATGGCGACCGAGGCCAAAGCAGTAAAGATACCCCAAGAGTCAAATGATAGGTAACGGCTGTGAACTATCATATCTTTATTATGTTCTTGGCCTTGCACAAACACAAGATGCAAAAAAAAACCTGGTGCAATTAATTTTTAATAGTAAACATTTAACTCGCGAAATGCTGACTTTTATATACATTCTACAGTCAGATGTTGAAGCCAACATATTACACAGAAATCCAAAATGAAATTTTTACAAGTAAAAATAAATACGGATGACTCTGCGCCTGGTTTCCATTTCTCTCTAAAAGATTTTTTAAACACTTAAATTTAATCCTGCACATTACTTTCACTGTCAGTACAATCCTCAAAAATGTAGTTCTCCGACAATTAGCATCTCTCAATTATCCTCTGCATTTGCTACCGTTCGTTGCAGGGGCCTTCAGTGTCTCTCTCGACATGTGCCCAACATTCAAGTTAGCCCCTCTGTGACACGTGTTAACCCAGCTAAAACATAACGGGAAAACTCACATCAATACAAGCACAGATCCGACAGAAAGGTTAGGCCAAAAACAGCTTTATTTCTGGTCATATATCACAGAGCAAGTGCGTCACAAATACCTGTCCCAACAAAAGAGGTAGTAAAATGCAGAGAGCGCATTAAAAAGTCATTGAAAAATACCAACAAATTAACTTCCTTTTAACTTGGCCTCATCTGCGGAGATCTGGTACCCAGATGCACAGGTGACCTATGCCAAGAGTTCAAATCACTACATCATTCACCAAGTGATTCATTTAAAAAAAAAACCCCCATCTGTATGAAAACCTGAATTAGGTTTATACATCGCCGGAATAGATCTCCATGGCCACAGAAACTGTTTTGTTCATTAATAGTCTGAAAAGACGGATTCCACACAACTGTAGCATTTTGCATGGTTCCCAGCCATTATGAGGGAGGGGGAAGGGGGGCAGGAATGCATTCCTCGGGTATAAGCGATCTTGAGAGTTTCCCAGTCTGCGATGTGTACGTGCACAAACCACAACCTGGAAATAGCCCCTTGCTCCACTCACCGGTTAAGCTTTCTCCTCAAAACAACCGTTTCACAGAATAGAATACTTTTTGCTTCAGTAATAAGAAGCAGCCAGCAGCAGAGGGGCTTAAAGCTTCAAAGGATGAAACATTCATTATCTTGCTCAGGAGAGGAGCTATGAAGTGGGCAGAGGAATCCTCCGCAGGCCTCATTGTTCTCAGTCAAGGCGAGTATTAATTACCATTGGACAATTTTGGAAGTGGTTTTTAAATCAACTATTTACTGCGAAGCTTCCATTTTATAAAATAAAAGTGAATGCAGTGGTTTCATTTGGCTCCTCATTGTAATAAAGGCCAAAAATCCCCACAAGGCTATACTATCTTGCTTTCCCAGCTACGGAGCAATGGTATATGAAAAGCAAAATCAGCAAAAAGTAGTTAAGTGGGTTCAGAATTTCCTTTGTGATCACGGCTACTCGGGCTCAGCAGTGCAGTTATTATTTGATGCATAATTCACTGTAGGTAATATCCAGTCGGGGGATGCCAGTGGGCAGAGGTGGGAAATGCTTTTGATCTGCTCCATTGAGGAATTTTACCCTGACGCCCATTACTTTTCACTGTCTCAGTTCTATAATCCAATTTCCAGGTGGCCATTCCCAGTACCTTGACTTTAAATGAGCAGAAGGCACAAGTACAGAATTAGCTACAATAATTGTATATAGATCCCAGCTCTGGAGATTTGCTCCTCTCCATTGAACGTAGAGAAACTTGGGCCACGGGACCCTCTGGTTTACAATAGGATGCTTCCCAAGGTCAAAATATATTAAAATGCCAAGTTACCTTTCGAGGAAGATCACATACTATCCCAATAGCCTGACCAATGGTTGACTACTACGAGTTTTGTCCAGTTTTAAAACCATTTCAAAATTTACACCTTACAATCAATTTTCTAGTAATTGTTCTCATCAGAAATGAAAGACCAATCCCAATTTTCCATTTCTGAAGGCAGTGCCAGACTCAATAACGTCAAATTAAAGAAGGCCAACTTTCGCGCATTGGTTGGCAGAATCCAAATTTTGAGTCTTCGGTTTTCTTCAAGGCAAGTTTCGAGGTACAGCCTTGGATTTGCATGATATGGTGCAGTTAAATGGAAGCTCGGTGATGATCTCTAGGTTAGGCTAGCATTGGAGCTACTAGTGCCACTGTTACGTTTCTGCAGCGATTTCACAGCACTTGGTACCTGAAGTCCTGTCTGCACAATAAAGCTACCACACCACACCTGCAGAAAGAGGAAACACACAGGCACAGTCAGTACAAAACATGCATTAGAAGAACTCAATCACGCGTGTTTGAGCGAGTGCGTGTGGAAAGAGATGCAATCTAAAGAAATAGGAAGGGGTGGTAGACAGGAGAAAGGCAAGACCGAGCCACAACACAGGACAAAATGGAGGGATAAAGTCAGGGCTGGCGAGATTTTGTTTAGTTCAGGAAACAGGTCCTCCGGCCCACCGAGTATGCGCCATCCAGCGATCCCCATACTATCTTACACGCACTATGGACAATTTTACCAAGCCAATTAGCCTACAAACCTGCGCATCTTTGGAGTGTGGGTGGAAACCGGAGCACCCGGAAAAGACTCACGCAGGTCACAGGGAGCATGTTCAAACTCCATAGAGACAGCACCCATAGTCTGGATCGAACCTGTGTCTCTGGCCCCGTTAGGCAGCAATTTTACCACTACGCCACCGTACTGATACAGCAAGGAACCCAGGCATTCAGCCTATTGAGTCCGCACCGAGCAACAAACACCTCTTTTACACTAAGCCCATTCTTCCTTCATTCTATTAACTCCCGCACAGCTTCTACCTCTCACCTATGCACTAGAGGCAAATTACAATGATCAATTGAGTGACTGTCACATATTTGGGATGTGGGAGGAAACTTACACAGTCACAGGGAGAACATGCAGACTCCACATAAAGTGCAATCTAATTCAGGGTTGAACCTGTCTTACCGACACCAAGAGACAGTGGCTTTGCTAGCTGCACCACTGCGCCACCTGGTGGTCAACTTAGAGTCCGAGTGATACAGTGTGGAAACTGGCCCTTTGGTTGAACTTGCCCATGCTAGTCCCATCTGTCAGAATTTGGTCCATATCCCTCAAAACCTGGCATATCCATGCGCCTGTCTAACTGCTTCTTAAATGTTGGGATAGTCCCTGCCTCAACGACCTCGTCTGGCAGCTAGTTCCATAACCACCCTTTGTGTGAAAAAGTGACCCCTCAGATTGTTATTAAATCTTTTCCCCTTCAACTTAAACCTATGTCCTCTGGTCCTCAATTCCCCTACTCTGGGCAAGAGTCACTGTGCATCCCAACTTGTCAAAGTAATCTGATGAGAAGACAGATTCAGAGAATTTCAGTGTATAACTGGAAGTTAATTTGTATAAATAAAACATCAAATCCAAACCAATGTACTCCTCTTCTTTAAAAAAAATATTTTAACAATCAGCAAGTTACAGCGGATCAATTTTCAATACCACTATTGGTCTCGCAGTGAGTTTAGCGACAGGGAGTGGAGCTTCTTGATTTCAATCTGGGTCACATCTTCAGATCAACTGTCAATGCAGTAATAGATTATGTACACAATATACAAAGCAGTAATGGGCTTGATTGTGCAAATAATCAGGAGGAACGCGTCCCGTGCATGCTCCAGTAAAGCATTGAAAGAAAGTGAGATCCGCTTACCATGAAGGCAGGAAGGACAGGCTGTGTGAACTTCGTCCTAAAGGAATGAATCAGCTGCTTCGTTTTGGCATTGTAGAATGCCAGAAGACCTAAAACAATGCATAATAAAAATGGTGACAAACTATCCATGGATCATTTAAAATAACAATCAGCGCGCTTAAATTTCAAATTATCACTGACATTAATCCTCTAAAGGCCCTGACCATTGATTTGACACCAAATCGACAATTTTCTATTCCACTGTTTAAGGCCTTATGTTTTTTTTTCCTCTACTAAAACATCCTCTCCCCTGTAATCTTTTAAAAGGGCACAAAATTGCATCTCATCATCTACTTCCATTCACATTATCACACGGCGGCAATAAAACCCTCAAATACTCATCCATGTTGTGTACTTAAACTGCTGGCATCGTTTTATCACCTCCAGACGCCCAGTGTCATTACTGTTACAATCCAACTGATATTATGCAAAATGCAACAAATTCAGTGGCCCATACAAACCCCAAATATGGACACATGGCAGAAGTAATTGAGTATGCATCAGAATTAAAGATGATTGGCCTGGTTTCTTGCTCAAATCTGGTTGATCTTTAGACCTTGACAGCAACGGTGCATCTGTTTTTATTTCAGTATGTCTATACACTTCCATCACGCAACAAATTCAACAAACATCACTTGTACCCAGCTAAAAATGGCAGCACTGACAGACCCATCTGTACTGTCTTATTACTGAGACAGGACTTGGAGAGAGAGCATTTGAAGTTAGACAAGAGTGAAATGCCATCCTCCTAGGTGTTTCACCAAAGCAAGCTGTTTTACAGCATCCAACACAATTAAATATATTAAATAATATAAATAACAGTGGGCCGTAGCTAGGCATTTTATTCATGAACTACTCTGGCAAGGTCCAAGTTAAATTGAATTAATATTTGTGTAAAGAAATGAGATTCAGTAGAAAACTGAGGAAATGTGTGTGGTGTTATACCCGGGAGTGATTACTGGTCTCTAATCTAATCTGGAGAAGGATTGATCTTGGGATATCTGAAGAACAGGATGCAAGTGTGTATTATTTGTTTGAGTGAATTAATCGTCTGTAGTTTCCTTTATTTCGTAGATACTGGCAGCATAGATGGTGAGAGCAGGTATCGAGGTGGGTGGTTCTGGGATGCCAGAACCAACTGCCTTCCCGCAGTGTTGTGAGCCGAACTCAACGAAATACCAGTGAAAGGAGTCCACTTGATAACTCCAATGATATACTTGCATCTACACGATTAGTTTGGCTCGTTAACATGTAGATAGCTTATTATTACATATGGAGTTAGTATTTGTCCTTAGCACACGTGTGTATAAGCAGTTTAGATACTACTTGGGGTTTGGGTTTCTTGATTGAGCACTTATCCTGGTGTTACAGCACAAGTACTTTGTGTTTTAATGGTAATTTGTGTAAAGGAATTAGATTCAGTAGAAAACGGAGGAAATTATGTCGTACAGTGTGTTGTACAATACCCTGGAGTAATTACTGGTCTCTAATCTAATCGAGAGGAGGATTGATCTTGGGATATCTGAAGAACATTATATTAATGGGTTGAGATTTTACTTAACTCCTTATTAACTCAATTTAATGCCATCGGGGTATATTGGTATAATATTGTCACATGTATAGTGAAAAGCTTCATTTGCATGCTTGCGAATCAAGTCATATTATGCACGTGTACAATCCAGCCATGCAGAGGTACAGGCAGTACAGAGATTAGAGACTTAAAAGCATGCAACGACTGTAGTGGATGGTAGTAGAACCCCTTCTGGGACCAGCACATAAAGAGCCGCTCTCGCACCATTCTTGCAATCACAAAACATCAAGTTTGTCTGCATTTTAAACATAATCTGGGTAACTGATTTTGGACTATAGCAAGACATTTGGGAAAATGTAATGAACTAAATAAAAAAACTGAAAGAAATCCATGGAATACACAAACATAATAGTTTAAAGATGATCATTTCAGTTCTCCAAATAATATTTTTCAGCAAAAGGCGATCTATTATAACAAGGTGGCAGGGGAAAAGAATTTCTGCCTCTCGGCGAATGATGGCCAAAATTATTGTGGAAGATATGCTCAACAGTCAGCCAGCAATATTTGTCAGATTTAGACACAGGGAACTGCAGAAGCTGGTTTACAAAAAAAAGACACAAAGTGTTGGAATAACAGCAGGTCAGGCAGCATCTCTGGAGAACATGAACAGATGATGTTTCAGGTCTGGACCCTTCTTCAGACTGAATATTTAAGTCAGATTGAGTAGTACTTCAGAGTAAATAACCCATGGGAAGAATCATCATGCTTTACCTAATGAAGGTTGAATAAACAATTTCTTCATCAATCAAGATCACAGGAAAGAAAGAAACATTGCTTTATTTTGACTTTCAGCACGCAAGCCAGCAAGAGATGAGGAATCACGATACCTTCGCTGTAGTTGCAATAAACTCCGACTCTGTCCGGTACTGAGACCTCCAGGACTTTGGCCTTGTTGTTGTGCTTGGCGGTGAAGCTAACTTGCAGCCAGTTATTGAGGTGAAGGCACCAGGAAGCATTCGTCTTTCCCAGTTGATCAAATTTGCCCAAGGTCCTGTAGGCTACACCCACAAGGAAAGCCTTGCTGTCCCTTTCAAAAACAACCTCCCAGTAATGCTGTCCACCATCAATCAGAGTATCCCCTGGCAGAAACAAGGAGGAAAATAAAAATGAAATCATCTTTATTGACCTGTAAAAAAAATTATTAATCTGCCTCTCCTTATTTCCACTTAAGTTTTCACAGCATACACAGTCCATAAGCAAACACTACATGATTCACTACTATCACAAATCACATTGGACACTGATTGCTGCTGTGAAGTTTTCATTACAACATCCTTCTACATACTGAATAGCATACTTAATTTAAAATAATGCCCCACTTCACTCTACATTACAACAACTCGCTCTGGAAATAATAACAAACAAAACTGAATAGAATTTTTCCAAGTGTTTCCCCTATTTGTGATAAATGTCAATATTTAGAGGCTAACCTATTGCACTCATTCGTAAGTTGTATAAAAATTAATAATTTTTGGATGGAAATTTTTAAGATAATCTCAGAAGTCGTCAATACCAAACTGGCTCCCGACTCAAAATTAATAATATTAGGAATAACGGAACCAAATCAATTCATTATTTCGAATCAAATAATTTTTATTGATTATAGTTTAATAATTGGGAAAAAATTAATATTAAAATTTTGGAAAGGCTCTATAACCCCCCACAATTAAAATGTGGACTAGAGAAATGTCGGAGACCCTATATTTGAAAAGAATAAGATTTGTCTTAATGGACAAACAAGAACTATTTTAAAAAATATGGTCCCCATTTATTGAATATTTGAAGGGGCAAACTGGTTCGGCACGAGAACCCGACTGAAACCAGAATCGAAGAATAGATGAAGTAGTACATTTCATAAAATGCGGATATACCTCCAACGATGTAAAATCTGTGGAATATTCCGTTCTTTCCCAACTTTTTTAAAATATATATATATTTGTTTAATCTTTTTCTACCTTTATAAAAAACGTTAAAAAAAAATATAGAAGCACAATTATTAAGCAAGGATTAACATAAATAATACTGATTATGTATATCTACAAAGAACAAAATGATTTTTATTATGTCAACAATGAACACGTATCTTTTTTAAAATTATGTAATTGTTTCTAACTAATAAAAAACTTAACAAAAAAAGGAAATAATATGAACAATCTGAAATAAAAACAACATTTCAACCTGGACCACAAGGGAGATATACAGCATCATCGTTGAAGTTTGTCAGCATTCAGTCTTCTTTAACAGCAGCAAGCCTGGGACTCGAAGATATCAAGCACAGCTCCTCAGCTAGGGTTGGGTGGGGAAGGGGCAGAAATAAATTACCTTGGATATGAATGCCTCAATCATTTCAGTGGGGATTAGAGGGAGGCAGCAAAGGGGAAAGGGCATTTTTTAGGTTTCTGTTAAACCACTGCATTTACTCCCTTGAGCACCCTTGAGATCAGATTGGCGCAGGACCACAGAAAATACAGAAAAAAGAGGGAGAGGGGGAGAAAAAAGAAAAGAAAGGAGAAAAAACCCTGTGATCATCTTTGCTGGAGAAGGAGAATTGCTCTTTTTAAGTACGGACCCCCACTATCGAATCACGAAAGGACTGAGAACCACCCACGTTTCCCAGTTATCGGAGAGCTCACTGCACTGTAACTGCACAGTTGCCATTGATCTGTTTTGCCCTGGGATTCAATCACTGTCGATCAACTTTAATTCAAGTCTCGCTGGGGCATTCTCAGAAATGCCGCTACTTTGCCTTGACAGCTTAAAGAGTGAACAGAGGAAATCCTTCCCCATGGAATGCATTTGCAAACCTTGGTTGTTTGCAAATGTCTGTCAAAGTATTGGCTGCGTATCAGAATTGTCATGTCCCAAGAAATAACCTGCTGGAAACAATGGAATAACAAAGGATCTACTCTATGTTGTTACACTGGTGATGATCTGCTAAATGGTTTAAATATAGAGCCACAGGGAAAATATTCCAGTGGAATAGATCGAGCAAATACTATTAAAGGAAAATGTGGATAAACATTTGACCAAAAGTGCGGGGCTGTGAGGAGAATTACTATAAGTCTACCACCGATGTTCCGGCAACTGATGGTCCGGTACCTCCTTTAATCCGGACAAAATTACGAGAGTATTACGTGCGGCGCACGCTCTCTCTGGACATGTGCCTCCATCTTGAAAGAGTTAATTGGTTACTTTTGTTAATTATTAATTCTTCATTTAAGTTCCTAGCAGCCCATGTCACAGTAGAGATACAGGAGGGGTATGATTAGTGGGTTGGAGGTGAATTGTTGAATTATTATGTGACCTCTGTTGGTCCAGCAAAATGAATGATCCTGCAAGGCGCTAGAACCAAGGGTGCCGGAAAATCGATAGTGGACCTGTATGAGGTACTGATCATTCATGATGGGCTAGAACTCCTCCTTCCATAGGAATTTCTTCAGATGCAAATTGGAAATAGAGTTCTTTCAATGATCGATTTGATTTCCCCAGAGTCAAATTTAATCAAGGGAATCTAATTGAGTTGGGGAAATCCAAATACTGGATTACGATTTCTACATGAAAGTTCTCTTTGCTCTCTCCCTGAACCATCATTAAATTTGAAACGGTTCTATATATAGCTATAAATGGTCCAAATATACCCATGATATATAGTTATATTATAGCTTATAAAACTCCTTATTATGAAGAATAAGGATTCTTGATGCTCTAAGAATGGAGCAAAAGGGCTGCCATTGACTTAAACATTACAACCATCTGGTCCTATAAAACATTAAGTTTAACAATTCATGAACTTACCCAGAACAGTGTAGGACTCTGCAGTGAATCGATCCCTACTGCTCCTTGCGGATGGCATTCGCTTTGGGGACTGAATGATGCTTCTAAATAAAACATTTTTTTTTTTTAAATGGTCGTCAGAAACAGACTGCCAGCAATTGACTTGCATATTGAACTTTGACATACATTTGCTATGTGACAAAACAGAAACAATCACATTCAGCACTACTCCAACAGCCGATCATTACCAAGGTATTTAACATTATTCAAAGTAAAAATTAAATAAACGCTGAGAGCTAATAATCCTCTGCAAATATAGGTGCTTAAAACGTGGAAGTCATGGAAGGCTCCACATTTTGATGCTAGTGGAAATGAGTATCACAACTTGATGGGAATTAAAAAAAACTTCCTGTATTTTCATCAGCTACTTGTCGCAGCCAGTTACAGAAACTGTCTAACTAACGCTGATTTATTCAAATTGTTCAAAACCTTGAGCATGTCTCCCCCTGTCTCCGTCTCTCTCTCTGTTTCCTTCTCAGTCTCTCTTTGAATATTTATATATAGTTGCCTACCTTGCAGGGGAATGCGCGGGTGAGGCCGTCCGACTTCGGTTTTCCTTTCCTCTAACTTTGATCTCTTGCACCTTTCCCCCCGACGCATCCCATTCCACTTTGAGGTCTTCCACTTTCAAGTTCTGATGAGCAGTCGAGGCGTCTAAACTGAAATTAAACGCTGTGCGGAAAGATAATTAGTGGCCTTAATTCTCAGAAGCAATTAGCGCCAAACACTGCAAAAGCCCTATCGGATACATTATACATTTCCCAAGCTGGTATTTTGAATCAAAGAATTTTTTTTTCTCCCCATATCTACATTCTCCACAATGCCTTCCATTTCCCTAGTGTCATTCCATCTTCCTTTTTACATGCGCACAATTTAGGCTCCCATTATGATCAAATTCTTCAACACATTCAACAATGCAATAGATTAACAGAGTGGCAATCACCAGATAAGACTATAACATCACAAGGAGTGAAAGCAATCTTAATTTTGGCATATTCCCCCAAAATAACACTGCTTAACTAACTCCTCTGGGCTAAAATAGGAAGCACAGTCTCTCGAACACAAGGACAGTTAATAAGATTATGAGATTATAACTCCACAGCAAACATTAAAATCCAATTATAGGAAGGAACTGCAGATGCTGGTTTAAACCAGAAGATAGACACAAAAAGCTGGAGGTACTCAGTGGGTCAGGCAGCATTATCTTTGGAGAAGAGGAATGGGTGATTTTTTGGGTCGAGACCCTTGTTCAGACAGAGTCGGGGGAAAGGGGGAAAATCCATTTAGTATTGCAGGCGAGGACAAGTTCCTGTACAAACCATTTGTTTCCAGTGTGACGGTCTCAGAGAACTCTCCAGCCACTGCCCTGTTGCAAGCTTTCACCCGGAAGTTGATGAATTGTGTGTCAAATTTCAAGCCTGGGAAAAGAAAAAAATGTAAAACCATGGGTTACAAATGTACCGGTCCTGTTCCACTATTCGATAACTGTAACTGCAAATAACTGAGGGTATATTGTCACATATTGCTCTGGCTAGCATGTTGAATTGTATCATTTATGGCCACCCTCTGCGATGCCTCGTTTTTCGCTAGTATGATTACATGGGTTACAAGTCATTTTTATTACGAGTCTAGAGAGTTTTATTGTCATATGTCACAAAACAGAACAATGCCATTCTTACACGCCGCAAAATGATCTGTTGTGCACTAGTCGTACACAGTGAATAAAAAGCAATTCCTCGCTCGGGTTTGGACTTAAACTATGATCAACTACTGGAGCCTTGAGGTTTGTGTCAAGTTCGCACATTTTACCGGTCAGAAATGGGACGGGTACAATTTATCTCAATTTCCTTGCGCCGTAGGTCAGAGTCGTATAGCACAGAAGCAGGCCCATTGATCCCACACGTCCATGTTATCTGTTGTACACATCTACACTAAGTCCATGAGCATTCTAGGCCTTGGTGGTTGGAGTACTTGTCTAAATGCTTCTTAAATGTTGCGAGAATATCTGACTCCACAATCTGACTCTTCAAGTATTGTGTTCAAGATGCCAACCACGGTGTGTGAAAAATTCCCCCCTCAGATCCACTCTCCAAACCTACCTCCCACCTTAAACCGTGGTGCTCTTGTCTTACATAAACCCATCATGGTAATTTACTTTTTCAGCTAGCTACCCTACATATCCCCCTGAATGTTATAAACCTCTATGAGATAGATAGATAATCTTTATTGTCATTATAACATGTGAACATGTACATCAAAATTAAAATGCCAACCAGTCAGTGCACCATTCACACATTTCTAAAAGCTAACGATACGTAAGCATACACACACCACCATAAAATAAGCATAAACACACAACCATACATTCTTCTGTCGATTTCACAATCCATTTGGTATGTAGCGCACCTGTGCTCATTTGGTGGCTACATTAAGTGTAGTTATTGCTGTGGGATAAAAACTGTTTTTTAGTCTGTTTGGCCTGGTCGTCATTGATCTGTACCATCTGCCTGATGGCAACAGTTCAAACAGGCAGTGGCTGGGGTGGGAAATGTCCTTTACAATGTTTTAAGATTTCTTGAGACAGTGGGAACTGTGTAGGTCCTCCAAAGTGAGGAGAGGGCAGCCGACAATCTTCTTGGCGTTGTCAATAGCCCTCTGGAGCGCTTTCCTCTGGGCCTATGTGCAGCTGGTGTACCACACGCATACACAGTATGTTAGGATGCTCTCTATGGAGCACCGATAAAAGGACAGCAGGAGTCTCTTGGTGATGTTGTTCTTCCTGAGCCCCTCAGAAAGTGCAGTCTCTGCTGGACCATTTTCAGCAGCACAGAGGTGTTCACGCTCCATGTCAGGTCCTCCTCAATGTGGATTCCCAGGAAGGGCTAACTCACCCCTCAGCCTCCTCCGCTTGGGGGGAAAAAAGACCAGGGTATCCAGCCAGGACTTTCCCAATAACCAAAATATTCTAATGCAGGTTAATTTCTGGTGAATTTCCCCTCCATTGTGATCTGGATCAAAAGTTCAAATGATATCCTGGGTAATGGTTGCAGTGTCAACCTCACTTATATCCATGCAAATCACAAGACTGAATTAGGCCTTTTGAATGCGATTACCTAACAATGTGAACTCCATCTCCTTAATGCCTTCTCGCACCATCCAAGGGTGTTCTTCTTTCAGCCGCGGGGCCCCTTCATGGTTGGTTTTGCGATATTCCAGTACGTAGTGGTCGATCTTTGAATCCTCTTCAGGGATTCTCCAGACCACGGTCACACAGTTGTCTGCCACCAGACACTCATGTGTATCGATTTCTGGAATACTGGGTACTGAAAGAAAATGGCAGAAAGACGATAGACATAACTTCATCAGCTTCACGGAGGTTTGGGACCCGAGGAACATCTACATCGACAAGCTTGGAATACATTTGTTCAGTGAAGGAATTCTTGTTCTAGAAGCCTCGTCAATAAACATCGTTGCACAAAGTCACACAGATTGCCTCACTATATCCATGCTAATCATCAGAAGTAGGGGCAGAATCTGCTCCTCCATTCAATCAAGGCTGATCTATCTTTTCCTCTCAGCCCCAATTACTTGCATTCTTCCCAGAACCTTTGATGACCATACTAATCAAGAACCTTGGACATGGCACAGTGGTAGAGTCGCTGCCTAGCAGCGCCAGAGACCCGGGTTCGATCCCGACTACGGGTGCTGTCTGTACAGAGTTTGTATGTTCTCCCTGTGACTGCCTGGGCTCTCTCTGGGTGCTCCGGTTTCCTCCCACACTCCACAGACATGCGGGTTTGCAGGTTACTTGGCTTGGGTAAAATTACCCCTAGTGCTAGTGTATGGGGTGCTTGCTAGTCCTCGTGGACTCAGTGGGCCAAAGGGCCTGTCTCAATGCTCTATCTGGAACTCTAAAGTCAAACCTATCAATTGCTGCTTTAAAAATACCCAATGACAAGGCCTCCACAGCCATCTGTAGCAATGAATTCCACAGATTTGCCACCCTCTGGCTAAAGAGATTCCTCCTCATTTCCATTTTAAAAGTACATACTTTTATTCTGAGGCTACGCCCTCTGGTCCTAGACTCTCCCACTACTGAAAATATCTTCTCGACATCCATTATCTAGGCTTTTCACTATTTGGTAGGTTACCGCGAGATTACCCCTCATCCTTCTAAACTCCAGCGAGTACAGGCCCAGAGCTATCAAACACACCTCATAGGTTTAACACAATCAGCAGCTATCTGCACTAATCCTGATATCTTCTCCCTACATTAACAACACATTCCCTTAATTCACAGATTCCACCACTTATCTGCCCACTGTAGTTGTGATTAAACTACCAACCCACAGATCTGTGGGATGCAGCAGGAAAGTGGAACACACATGACCACAGTGAGAACGTGCATATCCATGTCGACAGCACCAGAGATCAGGACTGACCATAGATTGCTGAGCTGAGAGACAGCAACACTACTATTTGTGCCACTTCACCCTCTCCCACATGCCAATTCACTACACCCTGGCTTCATTGTTAACAGACTTGCCAACCGAGTGGAGTTAGCTGTGCAATGATAAGGAGAAAGAATCCACTATACCTCAGGTGGAGGACAATTGCACTCCAGTGGGAGTCAAACATTGTACCTGGGATCCAGTCATACAGTGTGGGAACAGGGCAGCCTAGTTGCGCAGCGGTACAGTTGCTGCCTAACAACGCCAGAGACCCGGGTTCCATCCCCATTATCTGTGTGGAGTTTGTGCGTTTTCCCCCGTGACCTACTTGTGTTTTCTCCAGTTCCTCCCACACTCCAAATACGTAGAGGTTTATAGGTTAATTGGCTTGGTGTAATTGTAAATTGTCCCTAGAGTGTATACGCTCAAAATAGTGTGCGGGATCGCTGGTCAGAGCGGACTTGGTGGTCTGAAGGGTCTGTTTCTGCACCATATCTATAAACTAACCTAATTGATAATCTTTCATTAGTACTGGCCAGCTCTGATACAATCAAAAAGGCTGGTGGTACAATATTGTCGATAAGTTGCTTATCTTAGGCTGTATTGATAGAAAGGAGGGTAATGGGGCCGGAGGGACGGGGTAAATAGGACAGAAGGAGACACGTATTTCTTCTCACCTGGCAAAAACTTCAATGAACGAAGGATTTTTTGTTCTTGGGAGAAGTCAACCATGAGATGACTCATGTTGTCACTGGCCTTGGCCTTCAAGGACAACCTGAAAGCTGGTGCCATGGTAACACTGGAGAAAAAAAAATCCAAGAACTAACGTTACAAACAACATATACAGCATTCCTGACCAAAGTCAGTGCGAAAACCACCATGTTGGTAAAACTACTTTGGAATATACCAAATGTAATGTTACCCTTTATCTGTGTGTCAAACATCCCAAGATAAAGTTTAGGGTGAGGCAACATGCAGTACAATATATTGAGAACAGGCCATTTGGTGATTACACTACCTGGCATTCATAACTAACATTCAATATATTTTGGACCCAATCTCTCACATTCAAGCTGCTTCGGGAAACTGTAAATACATTCCCATCTTTACCATCTGTGCTCTTGTTCCTCAATAGCATTCATGCAATGAGTGTTTCATGGATTATTTGACTAAAAGCATATATTAGTAATATAACTGTCAGATATTTATGAACACATGTTAATGAAAAAGGGTCGAAGATAAACTTTTACAATGAATAAAGCTATTCATTTTAATTGATAAAAATCTCCAATATGGGTTAATTTAAGCAAAGTTTTTATTTTAGGCATAAACTGGCAGAAATCACACCCACATGTTTAAATGAAAAATTAATGGAGAAGCAAAGCTCACATAGGTCAGAATTCAAAGTTAGGGGCTCCAATGGAAATTACCTCTCATCAGCAATGTGACACGAGTGGTCATTGTTAATGGGTTTGCCTTTCGGCATGACAATTAATAACCTTAACAATCACATTCAGCTGCGTCAGCTGTAGTGCAAAACCCTTCCACATACTCAAATTCTCAGATATTTTCCAACACTTGGAGACTCAATCATTTTAGAATATTCTTTAGATAAAGCTTAAGCTTAAGGGCCTGTCCCACTCGCGTCACGCAGATGACGCGCAAAGATTTTGTACATCTCAAAATAATGGGGCGCCACGCACGACCGCGGGTAATGCACATCATGCGTCGTGACTCGTAAATGATGCCGCGTAAATGACGCCCAAGTGGGACAGGCCATCAAGTTTTCGCAGTTCAAATCTATTTGGTTTCTTTAGCTAGGATTATTTTGTTTCTAAAAAAAAAACAGATATTAAGTTTTATTCGTCTTTTGAGGTCACAATATTTTATAATTAAAAACAGACAACTTACTAGCAGTTGCGCACACTAAGACAAAGGCAAGAAAAATCTAGGCAATATACCAGAATTAAAATGTGCATATGTCTAATTATTAAGTTAAAACAGGAGATGGAAATTTTGACTTTTTAGGCCAGGTGTTTAAGGAACTTGTGCAGATGCAAAAATGCTTTAAAGTTTTTGATTGTAGATCAGCTGTATTCAACAATAGTTTAGTTTTGTTTTAGGTTTTCTAGATACAGCGGGAAACGGTACTCTTCGGCCCACCAACACTACCCAACACACAATAGGGCCAATTTACAATTATACCAAGCCAATTAACCTGCAAACCTGTACGGCTTTGGAGTGTGGGAGGAAACCGGAGATCCCGGAGAAAACCCACGTGGTCACGGGGAGAACATACAAAATCTGTACAGACAGCACCCGTAGTCGGGATCGAACCCAGGTCTCCGGCGCTGAAAGACAGCAACTGCGTCACCGAGCCACCCGTAATTTACAAAAATGCTAGTGGTTGATTAAACACTCAAAGCAAGAAAAAGATTTGTGCAGTTCTTAATTGAAGTTAGATTATTACAAACGTGCATCAGAAGCAAAAGTATTTTACAATACCTATCTTTAATCTGTTTGGCAGCCTTTAAAGCAGAAAAGAGAAGAAAGATAAGATCAAACATGCAAATCAGCATAATTATTCAAACACCAGTTGAGCAAAAGTGTACATTGCTGTTAGGTAAACCAGCCACAAACCACAACCATGCAGCCAGGATCTTTATTTAAAGCATCCAAACTAAATACAGCACTGTAAAACCTCATCCCAATTGTAAAATCTTGGGCACACACATTTATAACCACAAATGATAAAGCCTGGCCTTAGCTTTGATTAATCCATTGACTGTCAATTGGTTCACATATCTTTTACTATTTCAAGGTTGGCTGGCTTTGTTTTCTCGGTGTATTGCGATTTAGAAGCAAACAGTATGATTCATAACAAAACTTAAATATCAGGAATATTTAAATGCTCAAAATACTTAAAACAACTTTAACTATACTAGCAGATGAAACGTGTAGGAAGGTACGCCGAAGATGGACACAAAATGCTGGAGTAACTCTGGAGACCCAGAGAAGCTGCCTGTCCCGCTGAGTTACTCCAGCATTTAGTGTCCATCTTAACTTTACTAGCTCTGCTTGGCTTTCAACCCATTTCTGTTCCCCGTTTTCTGTTGCAACTCTAAACCTTTCTGGAATTAATAATTGCGACATGTGAAAATGTATTGTTTTCCACCATTCTTTTGGGGGCATATTTAAAAACAAATCTTATTGCTTCCAGATTTTTTGAATGTCATTAAAAAAAAATTTTTTTTGTTTAAAACTGCCAAAGAAATGAAAATGATTACCAATTCACATTTTACAAGAAAGCAATATTTAATGAAAAGAGGGAGAAACAAAATATTCTACTTCCAGTAACATTAATTTTTAACATTAACCTTAATCCAGTAGCACCATCATTCCTCAGTTGTTAAACTCAGCCTTAAGTGAGAAACAAAACTAACCAGCCTAGGAAGATTCTATGTATAGATTAGCTAATCTTGGCCGTGTCTGTTAAAACTATTATCAATTGAGCCTTCAGGGCATAAACCAAATATTTAAGAAGTAATTCAGACTTCCCAAACCTGATGCAATAATTCCTGAAAAATTAATACTTTGTCACATTTGCAAAGAAAGCAACTTAAACATTGGATCAATCAACAGCTTCTTCCAAATGGAATGCACAAATCTCATACAAAATCTATTTAGTCCGAGTTGGATTTGGCTGCCAATAATGTCTGGGAGACTAGCAAAGGTGCTGCAATCATTAGAGCCACTACTTCATGGCACCAGGTTCAATCCTGGCCTCTGGTACTGTCTGTGTGGACTTTGCACATTCTCCCTGTGACTGCATGGGCTTCATATGGATGCTCTGGCTTCCTCCCCCATCCCCACCCACATCCCAATCAAAAGAAAAAGTGCATATTGATAGGTTAAATGGTCACTGTAAATTGCTCCTCACACATAGATGAGTGGTAGAGTCTATGGAGACTTGATAGCAACATTGGGAGAATAAAATAGGTTAGGATAGGACTGTAGTAAAAATGGGTGCTTGATGGCTGACACATATTTCCATATACCTACTGCCTGTTGTGTAAAACAAAATTGCCTCCAAGGTTAGTTTAAAATCTTAAACCCATGCCTCTGGTGCTTGATTCCCAACTCTGAATAAAAGACTGTACCTTTACCTTATCTATTGCTCTCATTATCTTTTCCACCTCTATAAGATGACCCCCTCATCCTCCAGTGCTCATAATATCACACCTCATCTGGGGTAATAAATCGTCAAGTTACGATTTTAAAAATACATTTAGAGTCAATGCCATTATTATTATTATTGTTATTTTAAACAGTGGGTCTGATTCAACATTGGTCTCTGCTGCAAGGTTTACCAAACATATAAAAGGGCAAAATTCAATGAGTTGGCAAGTGTATGGACTCAGTTGTAATTCCTGCCCTCCATAAAGTGATTGGGACAGATAGAGTTAGCATCCATGACTGACTCTCATCCTGCTAACAAGAATCTGGAATGGCAGGGGCAGGAACACAGATCAGAACTTTGATTAAACAGTGGCTGTTATGTTAAAAACCCCACAAAATGACACATTCTTGAAAATGTAAAACAATGGCCCTAAAGGTCCTGGATTAAATCTCCCATTTTACTGAAACATATCAATGACACCATAAACAATTCCCTCCATTGAGAGGATTTATTCAAAATTACAATTCCTTCAAAAATTATTTACAAAGTTCTGATATGGGTTGTTCTTCATAAGTTCAAGGAGCAGAATTAGGCCATTCGGCCCATCAAGACTACCCCACCACTCAATCACAGCTGATCTGCCTTTTCCTCTCAACCCCATTCTCGTGCCTTCTCCCCATACCCTCTGACAACCTTCAATTAATTATGTGAAACAAAAAAAAGTTTGGAAAAAGCAGATACCTGGTTCAATCCATCAGTGTCAGTGTTGTCCAATGTCTGGTTTGCAAACTCCAGAAGTTCTTCTGAACTCTCCAAAGCCTTGGTACAGACCGTCAGTTGGTTCTGATGCGGAGAGGGGTACAAACTAATTGTCAATGTGGGATCCAGAATAATCTGTAACTCAACATATCAGGCAAACTCATCGGTCAGGACTTAAAGTGAACTGCCAAGACCACAGTTGGAAGAGACAAAATTAGCGTTAAGAAGGCAGTTTAGATCCTATTCTGACATTTTACTAGAATACATAAGGGCATGTCCCACCAGCATGCGACTGTGTGCATCTAGCGCTACCAAACGTGGTCGCTTGAGGCGTACGGCCGCGCGGGGCCAGTCCCACTTGGAACCGCGGAGGCGTAGGATGTTGTGCGGGGCTGGTCCCGACATCGCATGGGGCTCTGAAAATCCCGCACTGTCCGACAATTTCGCGCGCCAACGGCCTGTCGGCCCACAGGCACATTCAGGGCATACGCAGCGTCTTGATGTCGTACGCAGCGTCTTGACGGTGTAGGCCGAGCTCGTGCCGTTGCGTGATGACGTCACTGCCCTACGCCGCACAACATCCAAATTCAGTCGGCCCGCCTCCTGCCCAGCTGATTGGTGAGTATGATGTTGGGACCAGCCCCGCACAATTCCATACGCCTCCACGATTCGAAGTCCAACCGGCCCCGCGCGGTCGTACGCCTCAAGCAACCACATTTGGTCGTGCTAGACGCATGCAATCGCATGCTAGTGGGACAGGCCCTATACTTCTTAGCCATAATGTTCCTCACAGTTTTCATGGATCACAACTGAATTCCAGTGGGTATCAGTTTGATGGAACTCTACTTCAACTTGGTTCGGATGCAGAGGAGCTAGACAACATAGTGAAGTGATTGAAAATCTAAAGAAACTGCCACAGATTTTGCATATCTGATGCAAAGTGTAGTTCAACAACAGTAGTTTGCAGCTCCAGAGCACCATAAGTCAGAGTTCCTGACTCTATTGGTTCAAGTGAGTCCACGTAACTGGATGAATAATCCGATTGACAATTAAACAAAGTCTTGCTGAAAACCACCTGTGTATCAACAACTTGCTTCAGGGTTGATGTTTTCACTGCCACATTCTGGAGTAAAGAAATAAAGGCACATTTGTAGCTCCCTATTTCTAAACCATGTAAACATCTGGTAGTTTAGAAATAAAGAGTTCCAGTGATCTATAGTCTGGCACAGCTATTCGTGCGAGAGAAATATTGCTGGAGTCTAGAAACAATCACATTAATCCCACTGTTTTCTCACTGGTCAAGACATTGTGGCGCCGAATTGTAATTGTTTGGGAAGGAATGTTGCATGCTGTGAAATCAAACCGCAGAATGATTCAGAAGCAATGGAGAAATAATGCATTCGAGTTTCCATTGTCCCAATCAATAGAATCCTTTATTTAGCATTAGTTTGGCTCAGTACTTGCATTTTTCCTTCAAAGTTGAATTACAAAAAACCAGCCTGAAGCATACAGGCAAGTTTACCCGAGGATACACCATGGTTCCTTGTGTCAACTTTTAAAATGAGGTTTACACAGACATACAGCTACCGGAAACGTCACCCATTTCTTTTTTTCCCCCAGAGATGCTACCTGAGCAGCCGAGTTACTTCAGCTTTTTGTGCCTATATTTGGTGTATCTGTAGTTCCTTCCTACACATTTTATTTACCCATGTAAGTTACTGTTAAAAATCACATCCATTGGGAGGTTTCCCAATTTAAAACGGTCTCAACCCAAAATGTCACCCTTTCCATCGCTCCAGAGATGCTGCCTGTCCCGCTGAGTTACTCCAGCATTTTGTGTCTATCTTTGGAATATAAATAGCCTGGGCTGATATGCACTGCAATTGCATATTTTGCACTAGATGCCAAATTAATCCTTTAAGTTACCAGTTTCTGTCCATGAAGTGGATATAAATGCTTTTATCCCAATGGTGATCCATGCAAACTGTAGAATCCAAAAGCCAGGACAGTTCACCATTCACAGCTCTGTATTGTGCAATGCCTGGATGAGTGTGTTAGTTCCAAATACCCTTAGATATACACAAAAAGTTGGTGGAATGAATGAATTAATGAGTTTATTGGCGAAGTATTCACATACAAGGAATTTGCCTTGGTGCTCAGCCCACAAGTGACATGACATACAGCGAGTTAGGATTGACACATTAATAATAAAACATTATTGACTCAACGGGACAGGCAGCATCACTGGAGAAAAGGAATGAGTGACGTTTCGGGTTGAGACCCTTCTTCAGACTGGTTAGGGATCAGGGAAACAAGAGATACAGATGGTAATGTGGAGAGATAAACAATGAATAAAAGATAGGGGAAGTTGCAGGGGAAGGTACCTGGGGAGGGGTCACAGACTGAGCCATGAGTGCAATACCACAATGCAGATAATGGTGGACTAAAACTTTTTAGATGGACATATCAAGACCAGCGAAATAAATTTGTCACTTTCATGTTCTGAAGGATCATGGTGCTTACACAGCTGAACCTTCTACCACCAAGAAGCCCAACCAACCTGCAGTTCATATGTCTTGCTGGCTCGTTCCTGTTTGATCTTTGTCACCATGTCTTCCTTCAACTCATCAAGGATGTTATACAGCGAGCTATACTCCACTTCCAGTTCTCCAAGAGCTCGCTCAGAATTATCCTGAGAAACAAAGAGGGCAGGTTGAAGGAATGCAAATCACAAGACATGAAATATTGATCTGCAAGTTTAGATACAGACCGTATCTCCTCAACATAAAATCGAGCAGGATGGAATCAGTATGGGTTCCCCAATGTATCCAACCCAACAGTTCAGGTGAATTAAATGCGAAAGGCACAACTACCGACTTTTATGAAGTCACCAGTGTCATCTTGGACTGTCAATACTGCAATTATGTTTTAACAATTGTGGGTCCCATGTTTTAACACTATGCCCATGCCATTCAGACAAATAGCACCCTGGCTGGGCAGTATAAACTGCGAGCTACTTTGTTTGAGATTCTATCCTTCAGATGTGAATTGCTCCAAGACTCTGGCATCTTCGGTTGTGAGCAATGGTATTTCAAGTGGCTGTCATGATGGCTTCCCCAGAATCCACGACAACTATCCATCGTAAACCAGGTCCAAATACAAATTACTTTTGTTAAATGTCTCTCCCACAATATTCAAAGCACTGTCTTATCCACACGGAAGTTACATCTCTCAAAGCAACTCATGCCCAAACACACAGCAAATGTACAGAGGCAGATCACTGCTTCAGACCATCTTCAGCACAAGATGGCATGTTGGTGCAGCGGTAGAGTTGCTGCCTTACAGCGCCAGAGACCCGGGTTCGATCCTGACTCTGGGTGCTGTGTGTACAGAGTTTGCAGGTTCTCCCCGTGACTGTGTAGGCTTTCCCTGGGTGCTCCGGTTTCCTCCCACACTCCAATGACGTTATTTGGCTTTGGTAATATTTTAAATTATCCCTAATGTGTGTAGGATAGTGTTGGTGTGCGGGGATCGCTGGTCGGCATGGACTTGGTGGGCCGGTTTCCGCGCTGCATCTCTAAACTAAACTATTGGTTAGTCATTCAATAATAATGAGCATAATAACAGAGTCCCACACTACCCTCAACCTGAAATGCCAGAGTTAAATAAAATACACCTTGGCCATCTCTGCAGAGTCTTGTTTTTAATAAAGCTTTATAATCTCTCCTCATATCTTGGATACCTTAAGTGCAATATAATGAGCAACAAGCCAAGCTAATTCGTCCTTTCGCAGTAATTTCAATATCAGCTGCAGAGAGACCAGCATCCCTATCTCAACATGGATTAAATGAGCATGGCCCTGGACACAATATGCACCATTCACTCTCTAATCACAAGTGCCATTTGTTGCTCATCTCTCTGTCAATATTTGTGGAATGGAAAAATGAAAGCTGCTTTTATGTTATAACACGTCATGTGGCTGCGATTCCTGCAATGCTTCCCCTGCACTTGGCTAGAAGCTAAAAGCAAACTTGTCGGGTTTTGTTAAAGCTGGCAGCTTTACTCTTGAATCACAGCCGCTTGTACCTCTGCATCATGGGGATCCTTGCACTTTATCTTTTCCATCAGCAAGTCCATTTGATTCCTCTCCCCCTCAATTAATGAAAGGGATACATTCCTAGATCAGGTTACATTAAGCAACATTTCAGAACTCAAAAGAGTGTTGTGGCCAACGCATTATGGATTATTTCAATACAGTGTATTTCTATGAATAGAAAGCAGCATGCTATTCATGTTAGTACAAAATAACTTTGTTAATTTAAAAACACATACCCCGGAGTATCAACGACAATAAAGTGAAAATTCTTAAATCAACCATTTGCAAATCAAGTAACTCTTATAATTTTGCAGTTTCCTATGCATTCGTAGTGTTGAAATACTACATGGCAGGGCTCGAAATTAGCGGTTGCCCGGGTGCCAATGACCACTCAAAGTGCCGCCGGGCAACCTAAACGCTGAGTCATTTTGCCCGGCTTGGCACACAAATACTGGTTTATACTAATAGACACAAAAATCTGGAGTAACTCAGCGGGTCAGGCAGCATCTCTGGCGAATAGGACCGTGACGTTTCGTGTCGGCGGCGGCTCTATTGCGGGGCAAATATACTAGGTGCGTGGTGACGAAGGGTCGGAGCAAATGACGGGCCCCGCACAGCAGCCGCGACAGTGACTCGACCGACTCATCATCCCTTCCCCCGCCCGGCGGAAGGAGGCCTCCCTCCTCCCGGCCTTGGCATGCGAGAGGGGTTGTTTTGAAAGCGCCGTTGGCGGATTTGCACGCAGCAGCAGCTATCGCCCTGATAACGGCTGCTGCTTGCCAATCCGCCAACAGTGCTTTCAAAACAACCCCTCTCGCACGCCGAGGCCGGGAGGAGGGAGAGGGAGAGGGAGAGGGGGAGGCAGAGGCCACCTTCCGCCATCAGAAGCAGCTGCACCAAAGATGAAGAGGTCCAGAACTTGCGAGGAGATCCCAACCGCCTCCCCCATTGGCGTTGGACAGGGATGGCCAAGGCAGCGGGCGATGTTGTCTGAGGAGCTCTCTCTCCCTCTCTCCCAATTTTACCTACTCCAACCAACACGTACTAAGTCACCATATAAATAACACCATATAACAATTACAGCACGGAAACAGACCTTCTCGGCCCTTCCAGTCTGTGCCGACCATTTATTTCCCCCTAGTCCCATCTACCTGCACTCAGACCATACCCCTCACCTGCCTCAATCCATCCATTCTGCACTGATTGCCTTCTCAACCCCCCCCCCCCCCCCCCTCCCCCCGCTGCCATCTATCCACCCCGCACTGATTCACACACACCCTGGTTGCAATCAAATGTGCTTTAATTCCCAATGTTATTATTTATTTTGACACCTTTAAACATATTACCAAAAGAACATTTGCTGCAGTTATGTCCTTTGGCCATCTCTTGTCAGTTAGTGTAATGTTTAACCTGTCAGATGGGTATAGTCGGTTTTAACAGCTATTATCATAAAATGCCTTTAGAAATGTCCTTGCAACCTGTATATTTTGTTATGGATAAATTATGTGGGAAGCGAGAGCGTTTCTGTACCAATAACGACCCATGCTACGGCCATGTGATGGTAATTTTCGGTCCTTCACAGAAAACATGCTTACATCAATCTGTTGTGTGCATGGTTAAGCATATATGTTGCCATGGTCCTGGATTTATTGACACATACGCTGAATAATCCAACCACATTTTTGTTTGGAAGTGGAAAGAACTAATAGAAATTGCATTAATTGCAATGTGTAACAGAGGAGATATTGTATTATAATTTTGCTGCATGTCATTGTGGTACATATCATGTCTTGTTGGTGAATATGTTTAGTTTGTGAGTTATTTGAAGCAGAAATAATATGTGAATGTAGACAAAAGTGCTGGAGAAACTCAACGGATGTGGCAGCATCTATGGAGCGAAGGAAATGGGCAACGTTTCGGGCCGAAACCCTTCTTCAGACTGATGGGTTTCAGCCTGAAACGTTGCCCCTTTCCTTCGCTCCATAGATGCTGCTGCACCCGCTGAGTTTCTCCAGCACCTTTGTCTACCTTCAATTTTCCAGCATTTGCAGTTCCTTCTTGAACATAATATGCGAATGCTTCATTGAGCATAATTCCAACTGGTAACTACGCACTTTGTCCGAGCACATTATCTCACGTGTCATGCAAACCGTCTGAAATGACCACCTAAACTGTCATTTGGCAACCTAAAAAGCTGTCAAGGTTGCCCGGCTGGCAACAGGGAAAAAAAAGTTAAGTGAGAGCCCTGCATGGCAATAAGTTCCATACTCTATTCTTAGGGCAAATGAATTTCTGGCAAATGACACTCATAATTACGGTCACCAGTTTTGGACACGTGTCATGCGGAATTTTCAGGCACAGATTTTTTAAAAAAGGTTCAGGATATTTATAGTATGAATATTTAGAACAGTTATACATTTCAGATTCTGTAGACAAGCAGAAATTTGGTTAACTTCTTTGGCATAGTCACTACCCTCAGTGAATGTACATAGCCAACTTCCAGTATGAACCGTTCCGTACAGTTGGAACACTTGAAGCCCGAGGAATGGTGGCTGGTTAAGGGGTGAATAAACGGAGTTTAATGAACAAATAGAACACGTTGAAATAAAAATCTGTCGCTACTATCCATTATCCTGTTCAGGTACAATATCATCACAAAACCAACACACATAAACACTTCACACATGCAAAGCCAACACACATCAAGCTTGGTTGAAAGCTCATGAAGAGTTCAATAGGCAGCTCATTGTAAACATGGAGTTGAAAGAACTAGTGCTACCTCAACATTCTTCAGGGTTTGCTGTAGCTGGTAGACAAAGTTCTGGACCTCTTCATTTTTTACAGCCAGCGTAGTTACAATCTTCCTTAAACACACCTGAGGAAGATTAAGAGAAGGTTAGAGCTGGAGAAGAATACTGTAAACTCATCACAATTTTTTTCCCCAGGCGAAAACTCATAATCCACATCTCTTAAAAGAATTGTTTACAGAAGTATGGGACTACTTTTTACGATGAGTCTTAAGAGTTTTAGTAATGTTTTACCCCACCAACACTGATTTTTTATATCTAGTTATAATTCAAGTATAATGTTATGATTTATCTTTTCAACACTGACATCTTTCACATGGACATGGTCCAATTACCTTGGTTTCATAACAAACAATGCTGCACATGGTTAGAAAACTATGCACATGATGGCTTACTTTGCTGTTGCGACCTGTGAAGGACACCAATGTTTGCATGACCAAGCTAAATTTAAAGTTGGCAATGCTTTGGGGGGAAAAAAGACATTAATAATTCAAATACTGCCTTGCGAGATTGAGGTGGTAAATTTAATCCTTCACGAGTGAACAGCATGAAGCATGCAAGAGCTAGAAAAATGGCTTGCAATGATTCATGAGGACTTGTTCCATGTAATCTGTCAAAATCTTTACTATCTTTAATTGGACTTTATCTTGCACTACATGTTATACCCTTTATCCTGCGTCTGTACACTGTGGGTGGCTTGATTGTAGTTATGCATAGTCTTTTTGTTGACTTGAAAGCATGCAACAAAAAGCTTTACATTGTACCTCAGTGCACGTGACAATAAATTAAACCCAACTCGGATGACACAGTGCAGCCAATACGGAGTTTCAAGGTCATAAGACCCATCACATACTAATAATCCACATCATAACAAAAACAATTCCTCCATAACTGGGAGAATTAATTAGAATGTGGGAAGAATAAGAAATGCGGAATTAATGTAAACTGATGGTCAATGGAGCCGATTCTCTGCAGAGATCGATAGATTCTTGATTAGTACGCGTATCAAGGGTTACGGGGAGAAGGCAGGAGAATTGGCTTAGGAGGGAGAGATAGATCAGCCATGATTAAATGGTGGAGTAGACTTGATGGGCTGAATGGCCTAATTCTGCTCCTACCACTTATGACCTCTGCCGCAAAAAGACTGCTTCTGTAACTAAATATTACTCAAGCCTTAGAAGACCACAGTTTGTATTGATTATTTTGAATAAAATGGCCTTCATGGAATGTCATTGGCAAACCAGAAGTGATTGTCCATCCAAAACTGATGTCAAGCATGGGGACAAGACACCTTCATGAACTGGTTGTGGATTGAGTGTAGACATTTCCACAGTTCTGCTTGTTGATTCAATGACAAAAGAGCAACATTTCAAACTCATGATAGGTGGTGAATTGAAGGAGCTTGCAGACGCAGCAGCTGCCTTGCAACTGCTATCTTTTTTCCATCTCAGTGGCGACGTTCATGGTTTTGGCAGGTCCCTTGAATCATTGCAGGTCCTTATGAATCATTGCAGGTCATGTTTTAGATGGGACACACTGAAGCTCTAGCACAACTTTCACAAAGGAGTAGATGTTTACACTGGAGAATGAGGCTTTGTTGAACTTTTAATATTATTGCATCCAGCAAAGTTGGACATCCCACTCTGGTTTCAGCTAGTGGGTGGAAAGGACACTGGGAAAACAGGAAGCAAGACTTCTAGTACGCAATACACATGCTTTCCCGTCCTTCTGTGACACATGTTGGTTGGTTATGTTTCCAATCAGGCTTTAATGGCAGTGGCTTTCAGTGATGATAATGTCAATTCATTTCAATGGTAGTAGCTAGATACGAATCAGGTCCTTTAGCCTAACTTGCTCACACCGACTGACATGTCCCATCTACTCTCGCCCCACCTGCTTGTGTTTGGCCCATATCCTTCTAAACCTATCCTATCCATATATCTTTTTAAATGTTTCTTAAATGTTGTGACAGTCCCAGCCTCAACTAGCTCCTCTGGCAGCTCGTTCTATACACCTACCACCTTTTGTGTAAAAATGCTATCTCTCAGGTTCCTATTAAATCTTCCACCCCTCACTTTAAATCTATGTTCTCTGGTTCTTGATTCCCCAAAGCTTGGCAAGAGACTCTGTGCATTTACCTGATCTACTCCTCTCATGATTTTGTACACCTTTATAAGATCATCCCTCATGCTCCTGTGCTCCAAGGAATAGTCCTAGCCTGCTCAACCTCGCCCTATAGCCACTCTAAATGTGGCCTCACCAACTCTTTTTTTGGAAATGATTATGGCCTCACCATTTAATACGGCAAACTTCAATATGCGGGAACAGACTAGCAAATTATCCAAGGGTCAAACACAAAATAATCCCATTTCTAAATACACAATGAAAGGATGACCATTGATGAAGACGGAAAGATAATTCTGTCATTATACATCTGAGGTTACTGATCTGTATTACAAACAAACATCTTCTCTGAGTTTAGTATGCCTAGCATGTGGGGCATTTTAGCATCTTGGTTCCCATTAAATTCAATTAAAAAAATACAACATTTAAAAGGCATTTGGAAAGGATAGAAAAGGTTTAATAGGGGCCAAAAGCTAGTGTAGATGGGGCATCTTGATTTGCATGGGCATACTGGGCCAAAGGGCCCATTTCCATGTTGGATGTCTTTCTTCTTCCACCCATGCAATAAATGAAAATCATCAGTAAAACCAAATTTCATTCAAGGCCCATTCATTTGCTTTGCAAGTAGTCACATCCGACTCATTTAAGTGTCCATTTTTCTCATCACTGAAGCAAATATGCAGATGCTGAAGGGAATTAAGGGGTTATGGAAAAGGGTGCTGGAAACCAAATGGAGGATCAGCCATTATCTTAAGGAATGTTGGACTAGACGCAATGGGACCAGTTTCTTGTGCCCTTGGAATGCTTAAAAACTACTCCATGATCTGAAGGCTTAGGTTCACCTGTATCTTTGCAGCATGTTGCCAAAACTCACTATCTAGACTGGCCACCCAAGGGCTAAAATATGCCCTTATATCTGAATGTTTCTCACACTCCTTTGGTTGATGTAGGAGCAAGGGGGGGGGGGGGGGGGGGGGGGGGCAAGATTGTTGTTGCTCTGTCAGTTGACATGTAATACAATTTTTATTTAAACCTTTTGCAAAAATCACATTGAGCAATGGGGAGAAAAAAAAAATGTCCAAACACAATGTGCCAAAAACATGCAAGGAATAGACCAGGTAAATGCAGGGTATCTTAACCAGAGTGGGGGAATAGAGAACCAGAGGACACAAGGTTTAAGGTGAAGGGGGGAAATTTTAATAGCAATCATTGTTTCACATGATGCGGTGGGTGTATGAAACAAACTGTTGTAGAGGACATAGTTGAGGCAGGGACTATGGCAATGTTTAAGAAGCAATTAGACAGGTACATGGACAGGACCGGTTCAGATGGATATGGGCTAAACGCAGGCAAGTGGGACCAGTGTGGATGGGACATGTTGGTTGGTATGAGCAAGTTGGGCCGAAGGGCCTGTTTCCACGCTGTATGATCATGACTGTAATAATTAAAGCTGAAAATAAGATGGTTTTACTGAGCTTTAAACACCAGTCTCTTCGTACAGATCACGCATTTTCGTAAGAACAAACAGAGCAGGATAGAGGGGCTGAGTGGTCTCCTGCTACACTAACCTGGGCGATAAGACTGCCCTTTAGTTGCTCCCACTGAGCAAAAACGAAATGATATTACTTAGACTTCCTGTGGTCCCTGTATTTCATAAGTTCATAAGTGATAGGAGCAGAATTAGACCATTCGGTCCATCAAGTCTACTCCGTATTCAATCATGGCTTAAAGAGCTCTCTTTTAGAAACGAGATGAAGAGGAACTTCTTTAGTCAGAGGGTAGATAATCTGTGGATCTCATTGCCACAGGGGGATGTGGAGGCCACGTTTTAGGCAGAGATGAACAAATTCACAATTAGAACGAATGTCAAGGGTTATGGGGAGGCAGGAAAATGGGATTAGGAGGCAGAGATCAGCCATGAATGAATGGCAGGTAGACTCGACGAGCCAAATGGCCTAATTCTACTCCTATAACTTGTGAATTGGGTCTATCACTCCCAGCAAACCCTCCTAATTTGAGATATTATAAACCACAGAAAATCGGGGTTAAAATCATTAACTACTACTTATTTCAAATCATCATTTCATTAGAAGAGTCAGTTTATCACAAGATCATAAGTGATAGGAGCAGAACTAGGCTATTCGGCCCATCAAGTCTACCCCAACATTCAATCATAGCTGATCGAGCTCTCTCTCCCAAGCCCAATTTAATTGCAGATTTTGAAGGACGGTCACACCAATTTTGTATTTTTCCGTTGTGAGATTACTGCTCTGTACGCTACCACTAAGCATTTTTCTTCTCTGCCTTTTTGTTACAGACAACTTCTGTCTCCCTTGTTCACTGCCTGATATTCAGGCCCAATTCTCCCCTTGGTGAGTGGGCAGCCTGAAAATTTCATTAGAAAACAATCCTTTAAATCCTAGAGCTCTTACTTGTTTAATCTGGGGGGGGGGGGGGTGTAGCAAAAGCCTGCAGTTCAGGCCTTTCAGGCAATGATACCAAGTGCCTTTGTTGCTTCAATTTACATCTAGGGATGGAGCTAGCCCAATTATCCCCTTATTTACATACAACATAACTGATGTACTGTTAGCCTACACATCCAAGGCAGCCTACAGAATTCCGGGAAGGGCAGAATTAAAGCTCATTTAGATCTGTCCACAACAGAAATATTCAATTAAAAAAAACCCCCAGCATAATGTTAGAAACAATGCTGATAAACCCAGGCAATGTTTCAATAATTCGGATGCCTCTCAGCCATTTTGGTCATGAAATTCTGATTAGGTTGCAAATATAATCATATTTATAAACTGGACCGACTGCAAGGAGCCGCCAGTGAAGTGTTCAGTTCTGTGGCGGGGGGGGGGGGGGGGACACGGGAACACGGCCAGAAGCAATGCTGACACTCATTTCAAACGCAGACCCCAAAAATCACAAGATGCAACCTGTTACTTAACTGCACCAATTTTTTTTTTTAAACCCACATAAATGCAAGGTGTTTAAATTATACAACGTATAAACAACTGGCTTATAACAAGCCACAAATAAAATATCAATGCACCAAACAGTTGTGCAAATGTATCCACGTTTCGAACGGTCTGTGGCCGACCTACCAAAGCAATGTTTTATAATCTCCTCTCCCATTTTGGAATCCCGCTCTGCACATTAAAATAACACAATCCCAGTTTCTATCGATATCTAGAATTAGTTTTTAAAAAAAAATTTGCCTTCTTTCGTTAAGCCACAGAAGTAAAGGTCACTGAATGTTTTGAAATGTATTTCGTGTTGCAGCATTAATATAGGTACAGCCTTAGATCAGGTCAATTTCATTCCCTTCAACCCAACCCCAGCCCCAACTCTGCAGGTTGAAGCCATCCCCTTGCAGGTGCAACATTGTTCCTTTCTAAATGTTACCTTGTTGTGATCTGCCATTGCGATATCTCCACTGGGATTCCTTCTCCGCTTCTTTAAGGTAGCTCTGATTGCAAGGACATTGCTCTTGGTTATTTCTGCAAACCTCGCCTTTTAATAGAGCGAACAAAGCACCGGGACTGACTGGTAAAGAGAGAGAGAGAGGGAGGGGGCCTAAACTACACAGCTCCGCTCCGGCTCTGCGCAACAGCAGCACGTCCGAAAGCGGATTGTGGGATTTGTAGGAGCTTTGTGGGATTTTAACTGTGGCCACGGAGCCGCAAACATCTCCAGGGCTGCGGCTGCACAGGGGATTGGGAGCGCTGTCCACAAGTGGAAACCCGGTTTGTTAATTAAAAAAAAAACGCAACAAACACTCTCCCAGTTCGCCTCCCAAAGAGGCAAAAATGTTGTTCTTTAAACAGTGATGTCAGTGCCTGTGCTGCAGTTCACAGTGCAGAGGAAGGCGGCCTCCACTAAGACATTAGCTGGTGATGACTTAGCTCCATACCCGTTTCACACCCACCCCTGCCGTCCACCCATAACCCCTGCCTGACGCTGGTCTCTTGTCATCTTCGCCCCCTCTTCCCTCTCTCTGTGTCTCTCTCTCTTCCCTCTCCCTTCCCTCTCTCCTCCCCTTCTTACTTCCCTCATTCCCTTTCTTTCTTCCATCCCTCACCTTCTTTCTCTCTCCCTCCTTTCTCCCTCTCTTCCCTTCTTCCCTTCCCTCCCTCTCTCCCCCTCTTCCCTCCCTCTCTCCCCCTCTTCCCTCCCTCTCTCCCCCTCTTCCCTCCCTCTCTCCCCCTCTTCCCTCCCTCTCTTCCCTCCCTCTCTCCCCCTCTTCCCTCCCTCTCTCCCCCTCTTCCCTCCCTTTCTCCCCCTCTTCCCTCCCCTTGCCTAGTCCCACTCCCTCCCATCTCTCGCTCTCATCTCCTTCCCCCCCCCCTTTCTCTTTATCCCTCTCCCAACCTGACCCTACTCCCACCTACATTCTCTCTTTCCTCCCCTACCCTCGCCCCTATCGAGTTCAAGTGAGTTTATTGTCATGTGTCCCTGATAGGACAATGAAATTCTTGCTTTGCTTCAGCACAGAACATAGTAGGCATTTACTACAAAACAGACCAGTGTGTCCGTATATCATTATATAAATATATACACACATGAATAAATAAACTGATAAAGTGCAAATAACAGATAATGGGTTATTAATGTTCGGAGTTTTCTCCGAGCCAGGTTTAATAGCCTGATAGCTACGGGGAAGTAGCAATTCCTGAACCTGGTCATTGCATTCTTCAGGCTCCTGTACCTTCTGCCTGAAGGTAGCAGGGAGATGAGTGTGTGGCAAGGATGGTATGGGTCCTTGATGACACTGCCAGCCTTTTTGAGGCAGCGACTGCGATAAATCCCCTCGATGGAAGGAAGGTCAGAGCCGATGATGGACTGGGCAGTGTTTACTACTTTTTGTAGTCTTTTCCTCTCCAGGGCGCTCAAGTTGCCGAACCAAGCCACAATGCAACCGGTCAGCAAGCTCTCTACTGTGCATCTGTAGAAGTTAGAGAGAGTCCTCCTTGACAAACCGACTCTCCGTAATCTTCTCAGGAAGTAGAGGCGCTGATGAGCTTTCTTGATAATTGCATTAGTGTTCTCGGACCAGGAAAGATCTTCAGAGATATGCACACCCAGAAATTTGAAGCTCTTGACCCTTTCAACCATCAACCCGTTGATATAAATGGGACTGTGGGTCCCCATCCTACTCCTTCCAAAGTCCACAATCAGTTCCTTGGTTTTGCTGGTGTTGTGGGCCAGGTTATTGTGCTGGCACCATATGGACAGTCGCTCGATCTCTCTTCTATGCTCTGACTCATCCCCATCAGTGATACATCCCACAACAGTGGTGTCCTACCTATCGTACTCCTCCTGCCTGTCTCTAGTACCAGCTCTCTCACTCCCTCCTTCCCCGCTACCCCATCTCCCTCATTCCCATTCTCTCACGCTCCTCTGTGATAGCTCCTCTACTACAGTAGGCAGAGCAGATATGGGTCTGATAAGGGACATGGGAGGAACACATGGCCAAATTGCATCTATTTCAATGCACAGTCTGACTAGTTAGGCGGATGAGCTAAGAGAATGGTTCAGTACGTGCGAATATGATATTGATGCTATCAGAGCAATAGGTTTGGTTTAGTTTAGTCTAGAGATACAATGCCGAAAAAGTTCCTTTGGACCAACGATCGCCTGTACACTAGAACTATCTAGGGACAATTTACAATTTTTACCAAAGTCAATTAACCTACAAACCTGCACGTCTTTGGAGTGTGGGAGGAAACCGGAGCACCCGGGGAAAATCCAGGGAGAACATTCAAACTCCGCACAGACTGCAACGATAGTCAGGATCGAACCCGGGTCTCTAGCGCTGTAAGTTAGCAACGCTACCACTTTACCACTGTGTACCAAAAGGACAGAAGTGGTAACTTTACATTTGAAAACATAGTATGTTCAGGTGCTGGAGATGCAAAAGTGGATAGTTGGGGATACCATTATAAATCATACATTACAGAAACTGGCCCTTCAGCCCACCATGGCAATGCTGACCAATGAGTACCTATCTCTGTTGGGCCTGTTGATAGAGTGGATGTTTTTGCTAGTGGGAGTATCTAGGACCAAACGGCACACACTCAGAATAAAAGGACCTACCTTTAGAAAGGAGATGAAGGGGAATTTCTTTTGCTAGAGGGTGGTGAATCTGTAGAATTAATTGCCATAGGCTGTAGAGACTAAGTCTTTGTATATATTTAAAGTGGATTCTTGATTAGTGTTGTCAAAGGTTACCGGGAGAAAACAGGAGAATGGGTTTGAAAGAGAAAGATAGATCAGCCATGATTGAATGGTAGGTAGTTTTGGTTAATTGGTCTCTGTCAATTCTTTTCATTGTGCAGGGAGTGGATGAGAAAGTGAGATAACATAGAACTAGTGTGAGCAGGTGATCGATGGTCAGTTTAGACTCGGTGGGCTGAAGAACCTATTTTCATGCTGTATCTCCAAACGACACTAAACTGAACCTCAGTTAAATCCCCCCCCCCACTCAGATTCCTCTGTTCTAACGGAAATGTCCAGCCGACCCAGTCTCTCCTCACAACTGAAGCATCCCATCCAATGTAAAATCCTGGTGAATCCCTTCGGCATTTCTCTCCAGGCCAACAAAGTCCCACCTATAATGTGGCCACTAGAACTACACACAATATTCCAGCTGTGCCCAAACCAACGTTTTATTAAAATGTAGATAGACACAAATAGCTGGAGTCACTCAGCAGGTCAGGCAGCAACTCTGGAGAAAATAAATAGATGACGTTTCTGGTTGATACCCTTTTTCAGAAGATAACGATTACCAAGATTACCTTGCTTTAATTGTCTATGTCCTGGCTAATAGAGTCAGTTGCCTGAATTATCTTTTATATTACCTTATCCGCCTATGCAGACACGGTCGGAGATCTTTGGACTAATTCACCGAGGTCCCTCTACAGAATGTCTCAGTACTTGCTAAGACCCTGTCATTCACGGTAAATGTTCTTCTCTCATTTGACCTCCAAAAATGAATCACTTCACACTGATCAGGATTCAATTTCGTCTGTCATTGCCCTACTAGCTGATCAATATCATTCTGTCACCTAAGACTATCTTCTTCATTATCAACAATACCGCCAATGTTCATGTCATCTGCAAACTTATTAATCAGCTCTGCTCTCCCCCTCTCTTTCCCTCATTCTACTCCCCCTCTTCCACTTCCATTATTTTCCTCCTCACATTATCTCCCATTCCTTTCCGTACTGTCCCTTCTTTCCATGGACCCCTCTTCCACCCCATCCTTGCCCCATGCATGTTCTTTCCCCTTGTGGTCTCCTCTCTTCCTTTCCTCTGTCCTCTTCCTCCTCTCCTCCCTTGCTCTGTTCTCTATTTTTCTCCCCCGCCCAATCTATCTTCCCTCGTCCCCTTCTTTTCCCTCTCCCCTCAATATTGTTCTTCCACCCCCTTCATTTCCATCCCCCCCCTCTCCTTTCTCTTTCCTACCTCTCCATTCCCCTTCTCATCCCTCCTCACTGTCTCTCCCCATTCTTCATCTTTCTGCCCTCATGCCCTTTTCAGTTCCCCTTTCTTCCCCCGGCTTCCAACAAGCAGTAGAACATGTCTTAATTCAGAGAAAATCTCTAAATTAAATTGCAAATTATTTACACTTTCCCACTATGTAAATGTGCATCAGCACAGAAACAAGCCCTTCAGCCCACAATGTCTATGCTGACCATGATGAGAACATACCATAATCTCATCTTCCCATTCATATCCCTCTGTTTCTGACTGGGTACATACTACTATTTACAAGCTTGTGCTCTCAGTGTGACTCTCTGGGTAATCTTCCAACTTCCACCCTCCATAAACTTGAGTTAATCCAAAGCTGTGGTCAGTATCCTAACTTGCACCAAGTTCTCTTCATCTACGACTTCTGATTACACCACCAACAATTTCTTGATTTTAGCTTTCGTACTTGTTTTCTCCAGGCTTGCTCACCTACCTCTGCTCTGTCCCTACCTCTAGCTCTACATAACTCTGTTCTACATTTTTTTACCCTTGTGCATCATTGATTCATTTGTAGGAAGGAACTGCAGATGCTGGTTTAAACCGTAGGTAGTCATAAAGAAACTGGAGTAACCCAGCGGGATAGGCAGCATCTCAGGTGAGAAGGAATAGGTGGCATTTCGGGGAGAGACCCTTCTTCAGATTTTATTCACTTCACCACTGGCAGAGATGCCTGAGTTCTTGAGGCTCTGAGTCCACAACAGCAAGTTGATGCTTTTACATTACTGGGGTGGGGAGGGGGGGTGTGATTCATTATGGGACACACACACACACACGCACACACACACACACACACACACACACACACACACACACACACACACACACACACACACACACACACACACACACACACACACACACACACACACACACACACACAAATGCTGGAGTAACTCAGCGGGACTGGCAGCATCTCTGGAGAGAGGGAATGGGTGTAGCAATGTTACAAAATTTTGAGATTAAAAAAAACAAGTCTGCAACTTATCCCATCAGCTAAAGCATAAAAAGAAGTTCAATTTGACACCAATTCACTTTCATAAATTCAGTATTAAAAAAGTTATGGCCATTTTCATACTTGGAAATTAGCATCTTGTTCCCTATTGCTTTTCCATTGACTTAACACAAAAGCTGTGATTGAGGACAGTCAAAAGTCCATAACTTTCTTAAAAATTAAGAGAAGTGAAAGAAACTTTCAGTTATTATAGATTGGAGCAATCTGAAACAAATATGAAACAATCTTACTTAGATGACCTGAAATTAAAGCATATAATTAGTTAGTTACCTAATTGTAGCTAATTACAAAATTCAATTACTAGATCTAAACATCTATCCATTTCTTAAGAAAAGGTTGACATTTTTAAATAGCCTAAGTGTCCAAATAACATTCACACAATAATTCACAATATAACATGATTTTCAAATCTCATTGTCATGAATTTATAGGCCAAATGGAAGGAATTTAGTGTTTAATTCCCGTAAATTAATGGGCATTTTAATCATCTTACGAGTGAGATTTTGTGGAATGCGATCGTTTGAAACGTTGCGGTTGCGGTGAATTTAAACCCCATATCGGCAGGAAAAACACTGCTGGTTCGTATATTTACATAATCACATTTTCGCCGATGAAATTTTGATTAAAGTAATCCTAAGAAGCAAGTTTATATGTAAAATAACCAACTTACCTTATGTTTTGTCCCCTACGTGAGATCTGTCCCGTTGTCAGCGTTGAAGGCATTAGAAGTAGTTTTTTATTTTACTTTTTTAAATTATGCCGGATTAAATTATCCCGCATTTAAAAAAAAAATTCCGAGAACGCAGTCGGAACGATTTTTCAGCATCAGTTAGTAGCCCGAGAAAATATATCTCGGACAGGCAGGAGAAAACGGCATTTTAATCCCCCCCCCCCCCCCCCCCCCACCACAAAGGCGCCAAAGTCACGCACACGGCCTGTGACAGAACTGCAGCGCCGCTGAAGGTAAGTTTTGTAACATACCTATTGGGTGACGTTTCAGGTCGAGACCCTTCTTCAGACTGCAGACAGACTCCAGTCTGAAAAAGACACATCCTGAAATTATTTCTAAGGATAAGGGGGAATTCCTTTACGGTCGAAATGAGGAAAACATTCTTTACACAGAGAGTGGTGAGTCTCTGGAATTCTCTGCCACAGAAGGTAGTTGAGGCCAGTTCATTGGCTATAATTAAGAGGGCGTTAGATGTGGCACTTGTGGCTAAAGGGATCAGGGGGTATGGAGAGAAGGCAGGTACGGAATACTGAGTTGGATGATCAGCCATGATCACATTGAATGGCGGTGCAGGCTCGAAGGGCCGAATGGCCTACTCCTGCACCTATTTTCTATGTTTCTATGTTTCTATGTCACCCATCCCTTCTCTCCAGAGTTACTCCAGCATATTATGTCTAAATATATTTAACGTGGTGCATATTGGATGGGACAATCAGGAGGTTCCCTTATACTTGGATATTGAGAAGATTCAGAAAAAAAATCTTTGGACTCCAATAGCATACCATGGGGGCCAGTAACAAGGAACTGCAGATGCTGGTTTACAGCAAAGATAGCCACAATATTCTGGATTAACTCAGCGGGTCAGGCAGCATCACTGGAGAGACGGAATGGGTGACGTTTCGGGTCGAGACCCTTCATCACCCTTCATCTAAAGCGTCACCTTTTCCTTTTCTCCAACCCGAAATGTCACCTACTCTTCTCCAGAGATGCTGCCTGACCCACTAAATTTCTCCAGCATTGTGCCTATTAACAGCACAACGGATATGGTGATGTGGTACGGTATGGAACCGCTTTGCTAGGGAAAACACTGATGTGCCTTCCTGAGCCCCCATACACCCTGATGGTATTACTGTCACAGTCACAGAGGCCGATGATCCTTCAGGTGGGTGAACCCATGGAGAGCATCTGGACCCGATGGTATACCTGGTCGTGTTCTCAAAATCTGTGCAGACATGCTGGAGTTTTTGCGGATATTTTTTGCGGATATTTTTTCAACCTCTCATTAATGAGGTCTGAGTTCCCACCTGCTTTAAGAGGGCATCAATAATACCGGTGCCCAAGAAGAGTAAGGTGACGCATCTCAACGACAATCGACCGGTGACACTAACGCCTGCGGTAATGAAGTGCTTTGAGAGTTTGGTTATCACGCTTATTAAATCCTACCTCAACAAGAATCTCAACCAACTACAGTTTGCCTACCGCCACACAGATCAACGGAGGATTGATTCCATCTCACTGGCACTCCACTCTTTACTGGACCATTTAGACAATAAAAACACAGGCTGTTCAGAAACTACACCTCGGCGTTCAATACCATCATCCCCTCCAAACAGGTTACCAAGGTGGCACGTGCTGATGGCACACTTTTTCCAACAGGGCCGCTGGCTTCAAGGTGGTGCGCAGATCCCGATGGTGGGCATCAGCTGTGCCGTCCTGCTGAGGATGCCCGGTTTCTACCGGTTCTTGTTGAGAGTCTGGAACCTGGTTGCCGTCGACCAGACCCCATCTCTGCCGGCGGAGGGCGATGGCCCGGGCGTGAGAGCAGCCGGTCCTTGTCCCGCCCCACCGGGTGTCGGGGGGGCTCAAACGTGTAGAGTACTTGCGGCAGCGCCATAATCCTTCCCACACAACTTGAGCTGCCTTTTCCTCGACACCCTTCACCTCCCTCCAAGACGCAGGGAGGAGTGTCCTGTACGGGCTCCTCCTTCACACCCCGCACTTCCTCGCCCTGGTCCACCGTCCGTACGTCTTCCGGTTGCGAGGGGGCCCCCGGTGGGGGTCTCTCTACGCAGGGATTCTCCCCCTCTACATTGAGGACCTGGGGTGGAGGGTATTGCACCGAGGTGTTCCCTACAACCTGTTTCTCTTGCGGTTCACAGGCTCTCCAGCCGCCTGACACTTTGGCGGGCTGGAAGAGTCCGTGTACCACGTGTATATGGAGTGTGCGAGGCTGCAGCCACTGTGTCAATACCTTAAGGGGCTGCTCCTCGCCTTCTGGCTGCATTTTGTACCCACCATCCTCATCTTTGGACACCCTGTGTGTAGGGGAGAGTGTAGGGCCGAGGATGTCCTGGTTGGGGTGCTCCTGTCCCAGGCCAGGCTGGCCAGCCACGAGTCACAGTGCCAGGTGGAAGAGGGCTCTGCCCGAGCCGGCTGCCTGCCCCTTGTCCGGGGTTACGTCCGTGCCCAGTGTTGTTAGAGAGGGACTACACGCTGTCCATGGGCACCCTGGGGGATTTACGGGACCGCTGGGCACCGCGGGGGGTTGAATGCATCCGTGACAAGGAGTGTAAGATTGTTATATAATAGTTTATCATTGGTCGTGTATTATGGTGGTGGTTTCTGTATTGCTTTTTACTGTACTGTATATATTATTTTAATATTTGAATGAATATTTTTGATTTAAAAGAAAGCTAAAAGAAAACTAGTTACCAAGCGCACAGAACTGGGTCTCAGCACATCCATCTGCAATTGGATCCTCGACTTCCTCAATAACAGACCACAGTTCGAATGGGCAAGAACACTTCTTCCTCAATTACAATCAGTGTGGGATCACCTCAAGGCTGCGTGCTCCCCCCCTGCTCTCTACTCACGACTGTGTATCCGGGCACAGTGCGAATTCCATCTTCAAATTTGCCGACGACACCACTATTATTGGATGAAGTATAGATGGTAAGGAGTCAGAGTATAGAAGTGAGATCGATGGACTGACCAAATGGTGCCAGCATAACAACCATATAACCATATAACAATTACAGCACGGAAACAGGCCTTCTTGGCCCTTCCAGTCCATGCCGACCATTTATTTTCCCCATCTACCTGCACTCAGACCATACCCCTCCATTCCCTTCCCATCCATATACCTATCCACTTTACTTTTAAATGTTAAAATCGATCCTGCCTCCACCACTTCTGCTGGAAGATCATTCCACACAGCCACCACTCTCTGAGTAAAGAAATTCCCCCTCATGTTACCCCTAAACTTCTGTCCCTTAATTCTCGTGTCATGCCCTCTTGTTTGAATCTTCCCTACCCTCAATGGGAAAAGCTTATCCACGTCAACTCTGTCTATCCCTTTCATAATTTTAAAGACCTCAATCAAGTCCCCCCTTAACCTTCTGCGCTCCAAAGAATAAAGACCTAACTTGTTCAACCTTTCTCCGTAACTTAGTTGCTGGAACCCAGGCAACATTCTAGTAAATCACCTCTGTACTCTCTCTATTTTGTTGACATCCTATAATTAGGCGACCAAAACTGCACACCACATTCCAGAATTGGTCTCACCAATGCCCTGTACAATTTTAACATTACTTCCCTACTCCTATATTCAATGCTCTGATTTATAAATTCTTTACCACCCTATCTACATGCGATTCCACCTTCAGGGAACTATGCACAGTTATTCCTAGATCCCTCTGTTCCACAGCATTCCTCAATTCCCTACCATTTACCATTTACGTCCTATTTTGATTTGTCCTGCCAAGATGTAGCACCTCATACTTATCAGCATTAAACTCCATCTGCCATCTTTCAGCCCACTCTTCCAAATGGCCCAAATCTCTCTGTAGACTTTGAAAATCTACTTAATTATCCACAGCACCACCTATCTTAGTATCATCTGCATACTTACTTATCCAATTTTCCACCCCATCATCTAGATCATTGATGTACATGACAAACAACTGTGGACCCAACACAGTGGACCCTTGACTCCACTTGCCCACAGAGCTCTATCCAACTCTCTTAAATCTCTGGCTCCTAATGTCAGTAAGACCAAGGAACTGATTGTGGACTTTGAAAGAGGAAGGATAAGGACCCACAAACCAGTTAATATCAATGGGATGATGGTGGAGAGAGTCAAAACTTTCAAAAATTCCTGGGCATGCATATTTATGAAGGTCTTTACTGGACTTGGCACACTAATGTAATTATGAAGAAAGCCCATCAACGCCTCTACTTTCTAAGAAGATTGCAGAGATTCGGTATATCCGAGAGGATTCTGCAGTGTACAGTAGAGAGCATATTGACTGGTTGCATCATGGCCTGGCAACTTGAATACCCAGGGGCGGTGAAGACTGCAAAACGTTGTGACCACTGCCCAGTCCATCACTTCGTAACTTCCCAAACCGTCAAAGGGATTTACCACAGTCGCTGCCTCAAAAAGGCAGCCAGCGTCATCAGAGTCCCACATCACACACACACACACACACACACACACACACACACACACACACACACACACACACACACACACACACACACACACACACACACACACACACACACACACACACACACACACACACACACACACACACACTTAACCATATAACAATTACAGCACGGAAACAGGTCATCTCGGCCCTTCAAGTCCGTGCCAAACAGCTTTGTTCCCTTAGTCCCACCTGCCTGCACTCATACCATAACCCTCCATACCCTTCTCATCCATATGCCTATCCAATTTATTTTAAAATTATACCAATGAACCTGCCGCCACCACTTCCACTGGAAGCTCATTCCACACTGCTACCACTCTCTGAGTAAAGAAGTTCCCCCTCATGTTACCCCTAAACTTCTGTCCCTTAATTCTAAAGTCATGTCCTCTTGTTTGAATCTTCCCTATTCTCAAAGGGAAAAGCTTGTCCACATCAACTCTGTCTATCCCTCTCATCATTTTAAAGACCTCTATCAAGTCACCCCTTAACCTTCTGCGCTCCAGAGAATAAAGACCTAACTTATTCAACCTATCTCTGTAACTTAGCTGTTGAAACCCAGGCAACATTCTAGTAAATCTCCTCTGTACCCTCTCTATTTTGTTGACATCCTTCCTATAATTGGGCGACCAAAATTGTACACCATACTCCAGATTTGGTCTCACCAATGCCTTGTACAATTTTAACATTACATCCCAGCTTCTATACTCAATGCTCTGATTTATAAAGGCTAGCATACCAAAAGCTTTCTTTACCACCCTATCTATATGAGATTCCACCTTCAAGGAACTATGCACGGTTATTCCCAGATCCCTCTGTTCAACTGTATTCTTCAATTCCCTACCATTTACCATGTAAACTTACTTACTTAGGGAGATCACGTTGCAGTTGTATAAGACGTTGGTGAGACCACATTTAGAATATTGTGTTCAGATCTGGGCACCATGTTGAGGAAAGATATTGTCAAGCTTGAAAGGGTTCAGAAAATATTAATGAGGATGTTGGCAGGACTCGAGGGTGTGAGCTGTAGGGAGAGTGTAGGTCTCTATTCCATGGAGCGTAGGTGGATGAGGTGTGATCTTATAGAGGTATACAAAATCATGAGAGGAATAGATTGGGTAAATGCACAGATTCTCTTGCCCAGAGTAGGGGAATCGAGGACCAGAGGACCAAGGTTCAAGGTGAAGGGGAAAAGATTTAATAGGAATCCAAGGGGTATCTTTTTCACACAAAGGGTGGTGGGTGTGTAGTTAGACAGGTACATAGATTGGACAGGTTTGGAGGATTATGGACCAAGCGCAGGCAAGTGGGACCAGTGTAGCTGGGACATTGTTGGCCGGTAGATACAAAATGCTGGAGTAACTCAGCGGGGCAGGCAGCATCTCTGGAGAGAAGGAATTGGTCACGTTTTAGGTCGAGATCCTTCTTCAGACCCAACGTCTTGACCCGAAACGTCACCCATTCGTTCTCTCCAGTGATGCTTCTTGTCCCGCTGAATTGCCCCAGCATTTTGAATCTGCCTTTGATTTAAACCAGCATCTGTAGTTCTTTCCTACACATTGTTGGCTGGTGTGGGAAAGTTGGGCCGAAGGGCCTGCTTCCACACTGTATCAGTCTATGACTCTCTGACTTTGTATACACAAACCAAACTTTATTTTTCTTGTTTATTATATTGTTTACAGTGTACTATGCTTAAATATTCTGTGGTGCTGCTGCAAGTAAGAATGTCATTGTTCGATCTGGGACATGAGACAATAAAGGGCCTGTCCCACGATGCGAGTTCACCCAAGAGCACTCCCGAGTTTAAAAAAAAATCAAACTTGTGGTAAGTACGTAGAATGCACGTAGCGGGTACGTCGGAGCTTGCGGACGTCTTGTAGCTGCTCGTAACACTAACGGCAGGTACTCGGAAAGCACGGTAAAACCCCTGTCTCACGGTGCGAGTTGGCCCACGAGTGATCCGAGTTTTCACTCGTGGTGATCACGTACAGCCAACGTAGCGGGAACGTCGGACCTCGCACGATCAAATTGTCTACTCGTGGCGCTAACGGCAGGTACCCGCGAAACTTGTGAACTCGTGAAAAAAGTCAAACATGTTTGACTTTTTCCACGAGTCAAATTTAGTGTTCAAGTTTACAATTGAAACATTTAGACTCGTTGTAAGAACGTGCGTTTAACTTAGTGATTCGTGAGTCTACCGTGGGAACTCTTTAAATTATTTCAGTGCCATTCACGCGCGAGTCTTAATCACAAAATTTAATTCACCCTCGACTAAATATTCTTTGTTTTTTTGGTCATTTTCATCTTATTTTCCCATGTGTACAATTTTATATATAATGTATATCCTAAAAATATGTTAAAAAAAACTAGGAGTGAAAAAAAAGTTTAATTACCACAGGAGTGGAAAATCATTCTATTAGAATGATAAAAAAAAGCATTCCAACATCTAAACACTGGGCTTCAGCCCTATCCTACCCTTTTGGGGGGTGATTACTGCAGTTATTTATTGGAAAATTAGCTATAAAAACCCTGGAGATGAATCAATGAACATTGGATTTTCCTGACGCGTAGATTTGGTGTTGCGGTCCAGCCAAGAGGAAGTGATGTGGGCACGGTTTCAGTTATAGTTCTAGAGGAACATTGCTTCGGATCGATGTCTCTTATGCACTCCTCAGAAGAACTGGGTGTGCTCTCCCAGCCTACAGGTTTCTGATCTGAACAACTAACTTCTTCCCTATTACTCCCCCACCCCCCTATTTCCCTCTCCACCTCGGCGCTCTTGTTCACTCACACCTTCCCTCCCTCCCTCCCTCCCTCCCTCCCTCCCTCCCTCCCTCCCTCCCTCCCTCTCGCAGGGCTTGGTTCAAAGGGGGCAACGAGCCAAGCGGGGTCTGAACCCTTTCTGAAAACGAGCGCAAAGAGAAAAAAAAAGTATTGTCAAGCGCTCCAAACTTCGTTTAAAATAAGTAAATCCGACCTTGGCTAATAACTTAAAAATAAATCCTTATACAAAACCAACACCCTACAAACTCTGTCTCTCACGCTGCCTGTTGCCTTGTGGGGTGTGTGTGTCGGAGAGAGGGGGAGTGGGTGTGGAGGGGACCCGATGTGAATGTTACCACTATAGAATGGCGAGGTTGGGCTCTGAGCTGCAGTGAGAGAGAGCACAGAGAGAGAGAGAGAGGGAGAGAGAGTGCGTGTGCATGTCAGCAGCAAAGTTATATACAACGGGGGTATACAAAAGGCTGGAGAAACTCAGCGGGTGCAGCAGCATCTAAGGAGTGAAGGAGTGAAGGAGATAGGTGACGTTTCGGGTCGAGACCCTTATATACAACGGGCTTGTACGCGCTGGCAAGATAGGTTTCCTTTGTTCTCGTCCGGGGCTTCAGAGAGATCGGAGAGAATTAAGCCTCCCTTGCACACCACTCCCTTGCACATCACTCCTAACCCAAGAGCCTTGTCACCCCAGACAGATTAATGACGCCCCCCCCCCCCCCCCCAACCTCCCTCACGCCTGGGCACCAAAGCAGCTCAGGAGGCGAACCCTGAGCTCCGTCTCCCAACAATCTGATGCGCATTTTCCCTCTGTAGGTCATATTAATAGATCCAGCCGCGCTGATTTATATCTTTAACTCAAAGCCACAGGATGGAGATGTTTTCTTTAACATTGTTGCTTTATTAAAACACACCTTCATTCATGGTTGGCTCAAGTGTAACGGGAGAGGAACTTGGTAACTCGGGAGAGCACCTTGGAACATCGCATAAAGAACATGCCCGTGGGAACTCGGTTAAACACTTGACCATAAACTTTGAATCTCGTGGATAACCACGAGTCCGTTTTTTTTCTTTCACTTGGGGTCACTCTTGGGTGGACTTGCACCGTGAGACAGGGCCATAAGTTTGTGAAACTCGAGAAGTTGTTTCAACAGTGTGAAACATTTCCAAGAATAAAAAAAAAACTCATGATGAAGTACCACGAGTTTGATTTTTTTTTTAACTCAGGAGAGCTCTTGGGTGAACTCGCATGGTGGGACAGGCCCTTAAAACACTTGCCTCTCGACTCTTGGTGGTGTGTCTCAGCAGAGACACCTGGTGGCGTATATCAGCAAGCACACATTCAGTTGCTGAGGCTGGTAACCGTTCTTTGAATATCTCCCAACTTCTGCTAGTTGCCCTGAAATAACCCATTGCGATACTAATCATTGGCATGATGGTTTTGACTTATTTGTTTATTAGTCACGCAGAATGTTTTTCCATGGAAAATTAAGACCAGATATATTATTGTGGTTCAGCAGGATCCGAGCTTGAAAAAGTTATGGAGAAAAAGTTATAGAGAAGTTCTAGAAAAGGTTAGGACGGTGCTAGAGAGAGGAGGAGGGAAATAAATGATAAGTAAAGATAATGGGAAGACAGGAATGTGTGTGTGAGGGAAAAGTGAAGAGAGAAATGGACAGAAGAGAAAGTGGAAGTTAATTGTAAGTAAGACATACAAAATGGCAATTAATCTCTGAGATTTGGAAACTTTTTAGGATCCAACAGTAAAAGACTAAAAGTTGAAACATATAAGATTATAAAGGGATTGGACAGGCTAGAGGCAGAAAACATGTTCCCAATGTTGGGGGAGTTCAGAACCAGGGGCCACAGTTTAAGAATAAGGGGTAAGCCATTTAGAATGGAGACAAGGAAACACTTTTTCACACAGAGAGTTGTGAGTCTGTGGAATTCTCTGCCTTGGAGGGCGGTGGAGGCCAGTTCTTTGGATACTTTCAAGAGAGAGCTAGATAGGGCTCTTAAAAATAGCGGAGTCAGGGGATATGGGGAGAAGGCAGGAACGGGATACTGATTGGGGATGATTAGCCATGATCACATTGGATGGCGGTGCTGGCTCGAAGGGCCGAATGGCCTACTCCTGCACCTATTGTCTATTGTCTAAAAGTTCACAAGAAGGGAGAAAATAAATTTTGAGAAAAAAACTTGCATGCAATATTGAAACAAATAGTAATAGTTTCCATGGATATATAAATAGGAAAAAGGCAGATTAGGTAATGGTTGGGGCTCTGTGGAACAAGGCTGGTGAATTAATAACAGGGTATAAAAAATGGTAGATATGTTAAATCAATTTTTTGCTTGTCTTCATTGTGGAAGACATATTAAATATTCCTTAACTGCAGATGTTAGTTTACAGGAACTGCAGATGCTGGTTTACACCGTAGATGTAAGCACCTTTCCACCAAAATGTTGGGGCAACTGAGCGGGTCAGGCAGCATCTCTGGAGAGAAGGAATAAGGTCATAAGGTCATTTGATAGGAGCTGAATTAGGCCATTCGGCCCAACAAGTCTACTCAGACATTCAATCATGGCTGATTTATCTCTCCCTCCTAACCCCAATATCCTACCTTCTCACTGAAATGCCCGACACCCATACTACTCAAGAATCTATCTATCTCTGCTTTAAAAATATTAATTGACTTGGCCTCCACAGCCTCCTGTGGCAAAGAATTTCAGCGATTCACCACTCTGAATAGATGAATTTTTGGGTCACCTTTAACAACAGATGGGTTAGTTTCAATTATCAAGGTATAATTGGGAGTAAAAATCCCAATTACTAGAGATATTGTAATAGAGAGACTCACTGAGCTAAAGGCAGACAAATAGCTGGGACCTTAGATAGACACAAAGTGCTGGAGTAATTCAACGGGTCAGGCAGCATCTCCAGAGAAAAAAAGATGGGTGACACTTTGGGTTCAGAACCCTTCTTCAGACTCAGACCGTTCTTCAGGTTGGGACCCGATGGACTCACCCAAGGTTTTTAATGAAAGTGTCTGTAGATACAGTGGACACGTTGGTTGAAAAAAATTAAATGCTTGTTAAATTCCAGGAGGTTTCCAGACAATTGGGAAGCAGCCAATGTGACTTCCCTCTTCATAAAGGGAGCGAGACAGAAAGCGGTGAACTAAAGGCCAGTTTGTTTAGCGACTATTGTTCGCAAGATCCTAGAACAAATAATCAAAGTGAAAATAACTAATCATTTGGGAAAGCTGAACATAATCAAAACCTAGTCATCAATTGCCTTAAAAAACTGCACCATGTGTGAGATTCTTTAGCTTTCTATTTTTATTGTGATTTACTCCAATGATCCACCCCTCGATATGCCAAAAGGCAATTGACAAGGTGCCACATAATAGGCTGGTGTTGAAATGTTAAGGTATTGGAGGATGCGTGTTAGCAGAGATTGAAAACTAGCTCTCACATAGAAAACAAAGTTAGAATAAATGGGTTATTTTTATAAGCTGGACGGATGTAACAAATGGAGTTCCCAAGTATTAGTGAAGATGGACACAAAATGCTGGAGTAACTCAATGGGGCAGGCTTCATCTCCGGATAGAAGGAATGGGTGACGTTTCGGGTCGAGTGTGAAGAAGGATCGCGACCTGAAACATCAGTCATTCCTTCTATCCAGAGACGCTGCCTGTCCCGCTGAGTTAATCTAGCATTTTGTGTCTATTTTCGGTGTAAACCAGCATCTGCAGTTCCTTCCTACACATCCCAGATATTCGTTCTTGGTCCTTAATTATTTACTATGTATAAAGAGGAAGGAGCCAGCAAAGGTAAGTGTGGGACTTCCAGTGGATAAGGCTCGTGAATTAATTATAGGTTATTAAAAAATGGCAGGGGGGAATTAAATGTAAGGTTGCCAATGGAATCTAAATAGGTGGAAGGGCATGTTGCTGCAAACACTCAGTAGGACAGGCAACATCTGTAAAAAAGGATACTGTCCTCCTGATTAAATCTTACTGATTGCATGCCTTGTTGTCACCTTCCCCTCAGTTAACAATGTACCATTCCACATTTCCTTGATCATCATCCCCTTTGATCTGCGTTTTCATACCTTACCCTTCCATATCTCTATGTCTTCCCCTTCCCTGACTCTCAACGAGAAGAAGGGTCTCGACCCAAAACGTCACCTATTCCTTCTCCCCAGAGATGCTGCCTATCTCGTTGAGTTACTCCAGTATTTTGTGTCTATTTAAAGGGAAAGCGAGTTAGCGTTTCAGGTTGGAGACCCCTTCATCAGAGCCAGGAAGGAGTAAAATTAAATACATTTTCAGTTGGTGGGAATGTTTGGGATGGGCAGGCAGAACAAAGGGTTTTCTGAGAACAAATGTGGTAATTAGATGCTTCTTTGAATGAGTGTGAAGAAGGGTCTCAACACTAAACATCATCTATCCATGCTCTCCAGAGATGCTGCCAGACCTGCTGAGTTTCTCCAGTACCTTGTGTCCTTTTTTTGTAAACCAGCGTATGCAGTTCCTTGTATCCACAGATGCTTCATTGTCCGTGTTATGTGTTGCTAAAAGGTCCTGCCCAGTAGGCCAGGCTAAAATACTGGAGAGAGAAAAACGGAACCAAAACCACAGTCTGAAGAGGTCTGAAACATCACCTATCCATGTTCTCCAGAGATGCTGCCTGACCCACTGAGTTATTCCAGTCTTGTACTCTTGTCTTTTTTCTAACCAAATCCACAGATGACCAGTCCTGATGTAGACAGAAGAAAATGAGTCTCCAAAAGTTAGAGAAACCTATTACTGAGCCTGGATGGCTACAGAAGATGAGGTTGGTATTCAAGATTATTTACCCATTGCTCTCCCCTTTTCTACATCTGAAAATTAACCTATTTTCTCTTTATGTTTAAGAAGGAACTGCAGATGCTGGAAATTTGAAGGTAGACAAAAATGCTGGAGAAACTCAGCGGGTGAGGCAGCATCGCCCGCAGAGTTTCTCCAGCATTTCTGTCTATTTTCTCTTTACATCAGCTTTGATGAATGGTCCCAGACCAGAAACATTAACTCTGTTTCTCCTTCCACAGATATGGATTGACCTGTTGAATGTTTCCAGCGTGTTTATTTCATAAGCATCCCTGTATTGATCACTCATGAGATTTTAATAGTTTAGTGGTAAATCAATTTGGATAAGTCTCAATAAAAATAGAACTCAAAAGAATTTTATACGGCCACGGTAATTTATATCGTGTAGTTTACTGACTGATGTTTGTCAGAGCAGTGATGGAATACATTACAAATTGTTTTGAGCAGATCGTAAACCTATGAGCTATTTGTCATCTGTAACTAGTGCTCCGGCAGACCGTCTGAGTTTGTTATTTTATTCTTTAGTCTATTTCATTATAACTCTAGGTTTGTGAATCTGTGGAATTCTCTGCCTCAGAAGGCAGTGGAGGCCAAATCTCTGGATGCTTTCAAGAGAGAGTTAGATAGAGCTCTGAAAGATAGCGAAGGGATATGGGGAGAAGGGCGGTGCTGGCTCGAAGGGCCGAATGGCCTACTCCTGCACCTATTGTCTATTGTCTGTCTAAACCCATCAAATTAATAGTTTTGAAAAAATTCAATAACATTCAAAATGTAATACAATCCTACAGTAAGTTGCTTATTTGAAGAGAGTGCATTGTAGAACGTGACAACTGTCAGTGGTTGCATTAAAAGAATCTAATGACAATCGGTTGATTTTGGTTGTGATGTGGCTTTGTCAAATGCAAACGGCTAATCTACATGATTATTCTTTGAAACATAGAGAGAGGAGCAGGAATAGTCCATTCAGCCCTTCGTACCTGCTCTGCCATTCAACACGATCGTGGCTAACAAATGATCTCAATACCATCTTTCCCCTTCTCTCTACACCACCTGATGTCTGTTCGGTCTGGCCCTTTATCTATCTCTTTCTAAAGTATCCAGGAAAATGGCCTTGGAGCTCTTTTTATGCCATTGAGCCCATCAACTCCACCATTCAATCATAGTTGATCTATCTTTCCCTCTCAACCCCATTCTCCCGCCTGCTCCCCATAACCTCTGACATCCTTCTGGGGTTGGGACTTCCTCAGGTTCACCATTCCCTGAGTGAGACATGTTTCCTTACCTCAGTCTTAAATCCATTGATCCCTCATTTTAGATATATTCAGTCTATCCAACCCCTTCAGACTTGCTAAGTTTCAACTAAATTCCCTCTCATTCTTCCCTGCACCTCTGAGTGGAATTTTTGAGGACATGTTGAAAGTGGTCAATTGAGGATAGGGCAGTGGATGTTGTGTGCATTGACTTCAGTAAGGCATTTGATAAGGTCCATCATGGTAGGATGATCCTGAAGGTTAAAATCCATGTGATTCACAGTGACTTGTTAGTTTAGATTTAGAACTGACTTACTCATAGAAGACAGAGTGTAGTGGTGGAAATGTGTTATTCTAACTTAAGATTTATGACCAGTAGTGGTCTGCAGTGATCAGTATTGGGACCTCTGTTGTTTGAGATAGATATAAATGATTTGGATGATTTGCACAGACAGGTTGGTTGCAAGTTTGCAGACATTGGTGGAGTTGTGGACAGTGAAGAAGGCTAATAAAGGGTACAGCAGGATTACAGATCATTTGCGACACGTGGAGCTTAATTGGAGCAAGTGTGAGGTGTTGCACTTTTGGAGTAAAATGTAATGGGAAAGTACATAGTTATAAATTTCTCTCATGCCATTTCCATTATAGTTAGCAGTAGGGCCCTTAACAACATTGATGTACAGTTGGATCTTGGGGACCAAGTCTGCAGCTCCTTGAAAGTAAAAATGCAGCAAATATAGTGGTAAAGAAGGCTTGTGGTTTGCTTGCCTTTGTAGGTTGGGCTATTGAGTATAGGAAGTCATGTTGCAGCTTTATAAAACAACTTTGGATAGGCTGCATTTTTAGTTGAGAGGTACAGCGCGGAAACAGGCCCTTCGGCCCACCGAGTCCACGCCGACCAGCGATCCCCACACATTAACACTATCCTACACACACTGGGGACAATTTACACATCTTACACATGAATTTACACATTTTACTTCGGAGTCACGTGAGTGACTATGTGAAGATATTGCCAGCACGCATGCGCGATATCGTCAAACGCATTGCGAAGCGACAGGTGGGAGGAGCGTCACTCCTCCAGCGGTAAGTTTAAAATGGACCTGCAGGTCCTGAAGTCGTTTTGTGGATGCTCTGTTGTGGTTTTTCTCACAGAGCACTCCCATCATGGACAAGTCAAGAACTAAGTCCAAATGGACCGCTACAAGACTGGCTGCGGAGAACCGCGGGAATGCGGGCAGTCAGCAGCGGCCGGCTTCTCCAGAGCTGCTAGATGCCCAAACAGGTAAAAGACCTCGACGAAGAGGCAAGGGCCGTCGGCATGATTAAAGTGCCGTCCGCTACCAGGTCCTCATACACTCGGCAGCAGCACCCCTACGCATCCACCAGCAGACCACGTTACCACACCAAAAGAGCAGCTGGTGAAAGCTCGAAGGCCGTACAACCTGCACAAAGGTCTTTTTTAGGCCATGCCCCAGAACGGCCTTCCTGGAAGTTGCGCCAACCCCACACCACAGCACCTCCACCTCCCAGGAAGTAAGGACAGAAGGAACCAACACAGCACCACCGGTAACCATGGAGGTAGGTGGGTCTGGTTGCCTCTTGAACATAGCATGTGTAACTTCTTCACAGGTTGGGGGAAGGTTACACTTGTTTAGGAATGCATGGAGTTCTATAACTTCTGATCCTTTCAAACTGCAAAGTATTCAGGGATACAAAATTGAATTTATTCACAAACTCCTCCTTCCGGTTCAGCATGCATCTAACCAAAAGTTTGTGCTTTCACAAAAAAGAGAAATTGGAAGGTCATGCGGAACTGTTAAGATTACATACAAAAGGAGTAATTGAGAAAACCAAACATGAATCTCTTGAGTTTGTATCAAACATCTTCACCAGAAACAAAAAAGATGGCAGATGCCACATCATTATTGATTTGACACAACTGAATACTTTTGTGCAGTACACCAACTTCAAAATGGAAACTTTTGTTACTGCCAAACAACTAGTTTCGAAGAGGTACTTCATGGCTTGCATCGACCTAAAAGATGCATACTATTCAGTACCAATAGAGAAATATCACCGCAGATATTTGAAATTTATCTGGATGGGGCAACTCTGGCAGTATAAAGCACTGCCTTAATATGGAATAACATCAGCCCCCAGACTGTTTACTAAAATATTGAAAACGGCCTAGGCATTTCTTCGGAAACAAAAACATATTGTCATGGCATATCTCGATGACATCTTAATTGTAGGGAAAACCTTGGAGTTGGCCAAATTGGCTGTCTCAGCCACCAAGTTCCTATTTCAAAAATTGGGGTTTATCATCCATCCAGACAAATTCAAGTTAATGCCTTCTATGACTATGGACTATTTGGGGTTCACGATTGACTCTCTTCATATGTCTGTCACTTTGCCAAAGGACAAAGCAACAGGCTTGATAGAGGCATGCAACAGCTTTGTTTGCGACAGTAAACCATCTATTCGGCAAATGGCCAGGGTAATTGGGAAGCTCATGGTTGCCTTTCCAGCCACACAATTTGGACCCTTACATTACCAAAATCTACAGATGGCCAAAATTGCAGCACTCAAAGACAATGCTGCCCACTTTGACAGGACAATGCAATTACCAGCCAAAGCAAAATTGGAAATGCAATTCCCAGCCAAAGCAAAATTGGAAATGCAATGGAAGATTAACAATGTTCGACATTGCTCTAATCCCATCATAGTCACAAACCCTTCAATTGTGTTACAAACTGATGCCAGCGCTCACGGCTGGGGAGCAACCAATACCACCTCCAATTGCGATGGTAGATGGAATGCACATGAGTTAACCTTACTGCAGGCACTGGGTATCAATCATCTAGAGATGTTGGGAGTGTTTCATGGCCTTTGGGCTTACTGTTTAGACATGCACCATCTGCATGTTCGCCTACAAATTGATAATACCACCGTGGTGGCATACATTAATCATATGGGTGGAATTAAGTCGACATGTTGTGATCAATTGGTCAATACAATCTGGTACTGGTGCATAGAAAGAAACATTTGGATATCAGCTACTTACCTTCCAGGTAAGCTCAATACAGTGGCAGACACCAGGTCATGCAAATTCAATGACAACTCCGAATGGTTGTTGGACCACCAGGTATTTACTGACATTGTAGCTCGGTATGGAACGCCAGGCATCGACCTTTTTGCATCCAGACTTAATCACCAGATACCAACATATGTTGCATGGGAACCAGACCCTGGGGCAGTAGCGATGGACGCTTTCTCGCTACACTGGGGGGATTTGTTTTTCTATGCATTTCCCCCCTTCTGCCTCATCAGTCGGGTCTTGTGAAAAATACAACAAGACTCCGCGTCGGGTATTTTGGTTGTACCTGATTGGCCTACTCAGCCATGGTTCCCTGTAGTACTCGACATGGTCTCAGAACCATGTATTCCAATTTCCAAACACCCAAGTTTGCTGGTACATGCTGTGACAGGGGAGAGTCACCCGTGCCATGACCGAATGAACCTATTGGTTTGCAGGATTTGAAAAGACCACTCCTGGAATTTCGAATGTCGGACCGAACTATGAACATCATCACGGCACGATGCAGAGATCCACCAGGAAACAGTGCCTCACATATATCAGAAAATTGGAGGTATTTTGTACCAGGGCAAACACCACCAGGGCAAACACATTACGGATGTGCTGAAGTTCTTGGCGAGCTTACATTTTGATGAAGGCTTGAGCTACAGTGCCATCAACTGTGCTAGGAGTGCCCTATCTTCATTTGTGGGACAGGGGTTAGAACACCATGGAGTCGGGTCTCACCCTCTGGTGTGGAAACTTATGAGGGATATTTTCAACTCGAATCCCCCCAGGCCTAGATATTCCCAGACCTGGGATATTGGCATTGACTTAACCCTGCTCAGAAATTGGGCACCAGCTACGTCCCTTTCACTAACTAAACTGATGTATAAAATGGTGATGTTGATGGCTCTCCTAACGGCACAGCGGGTCCAGTCTCTGCACAAGCTAAGACTTGAAGCCATGGTAACATCCAAAAATAAGGTAACTTTCCACATATATGAGTTACTTAAACAGAACAGGCCTGGATCATCTGATCTCAAATTGGAGTTCCTGGCTTACCCCGTAGATAGTCGCCTATGTATAGTGACCCACCTTCTACATTACCTGGAGGTCACCAAAAGTCTCAGGGGCACGGAAATGGCTCTATTGATAAGCCATAAACGTCTTCATCAAAGAGTAACCATGCAGACCATCTCAAGATGGCTTAGGGTGGTATTAGTTGCAGCGGGGGTGGACACTGATGGTTTTAAATCTCATTCCACTAGGGCTGCAGCTACATCAGCAGCAAGGATGATGGAAGTTCCTATGGACCACATCCTTGCAACGGCGGGTTGGTCTAATGAAAGAACCTTCCAGTGGTTTTATAATAAACCCGTGGCCACACCTGAGACATTTGCAGACACGATTTTGAGTTCTGTATTATAATTTTCCCCGAAGTTCCTGCAACATCCCGGTTTAGGAATAGCTACTTAGGAATTTTCCTGCAACATCCAGGTTCAGGAATAGCTACTTCCCCACAGGCATCAGGCTATTAAACCTGGCTCAGAACTCTGAACATTAATATCCCTCCATCTGTTTTTTGCACTTTATTAATTTATTAAGTCATGGGTGTATTTATGTATAGAATTGTAGTCAATGCCTTCTATGTTCTGTTGTGCTATGCAAAGAAAGATTTTCATTGTCCTGTCAGGGACACATGACAATAAACTCTTTTGACTTTTTGACTTTGACTTTGAGTTAGGGGTTATTATTATTATTTGTTAATAAATACATTATTGTTTTTCAGCACCGTTTCATGTCTGAAATACGTTAACATACTTCCTCCATTGTTTATTATGGCAGTGTGTGAGCATGGACTCGTTTCCAGGGCATGAAATCACAGAGCTTTGAAATCTTCATGTAGTCACTCACGTGACTCCAAAGTAAAATAGTAAGATTAAACGAGAACATACCAGTTTGAAGTTTGATCTTTGTTTTATGAGGAGTTACGATGAGGGATTTTGTGCCCTCCGCTCCCAACCCTCAATTATAAAGGTCAACTGGTATGTTAGTTCTCTTATCCTATTATCTTTAGTTAATTCTACTATCTGTGATTTCACACCACTGCTTTGAAGAATGTCGCGCATGCGTGCTGACGGAGTCTTCACGTAATCCCTCATCGTACTCCTCATAAAATAAAGATCAAACTTCAAACTGGTAAGTTCCCATTTAATCTTACTATCAATTTACACATCACCAGGGTCAGTTAACCTACATACCTGTACATTTGGAGTATTGTGTGCAGTTCTTTGTTGCCCCAATTACAACAAGGAGGTGGGAGCTTTGGAGAGGGTACAGAAGAGATTTACCAGGCTGCTGCCTTGGTTAGAGGGTATCAGCCATAAGGAAAGGTTGAAAAATTAGCGGCGACCAGAATTTTGACGCCATGGCGAGCAGCGAGAATGCTCGTGACGTAGGTGAAGCGGTAATGGGTCAGCAGGAGGTCGTAGGTTGTCGCCGGTGCTGATCGGTGAATTTCATTGGCTCATTGGGAAAAAAAACGTAAACAGTAGTTTCCAGAACCAAGGATAACTGACCGGTAATGTTAATGTCCGCCGAGCTTCACAGCCGTGATTCTCCTTCTCCCCACCCCATCTCCCCATTTTCCCCACCCCCTTCTCCCCTTCTCCCCCCTTTCCCCCCCCTCTTTTAAAGGCCTTAAGTGACCCTTCCCGTACACTGTGCTTTCACCGTCTTAATTACAGCACCAACCTTCCTGTTCATCGTGGTGTGTGTCTGCATCGTGTTGGCTTTGCACCGTGTGGATTTCACTCAGACAGCACTCCCCCCGCTTACTCTGTCCCACGCCTGCATAACTGACTGGTGAAGGAAGTGATGTGTGTGTGTGTTCCACTCTGACAGTCGCCGTTCCAGTCGCCATTCCGATCGCCGGTTTTTCAGCGACATGCTACGACTTGACAGTCGCTGGCAGTCGCCTGAAAAATCACCTAAGTGGGACAGGCCCATTACAGAGCTTGCAGCACCGGAGATCCGGGTTCGATCCCGACCGCCGGTGCTGACTGTACGGTGTTTGTACATTCTTCCTGTGACCGCGTGGACTTTCTCCGAGATCTTCGGTTTCATCCCACACTACAAAGACGTACAGGTTTGTAGGTTAATTGCCTTGGTGTATGTATAAATTGTCCCTAGTGTGTGTAGGGTAGTGTTAATGTGCGGGGATCACTGTTTCTGCGCTATATCTCTAAACTAACCTAAATGTGCAAGCAGTAGATATTATTATAATTTTGCATCAAGCTCAGCACGGACACCATTGGCCAAGGGCTGTGCTTCTGTGCTGAAATGTTCCATGTTCCATGTTCTCACTTGGTGTTCTACTTGTTGTTTGTGGTCAAAAATGTTTAACCTTTATTTCAATTCACAGGTCCTGGTGGTTTTCTATTTAATTGGTGAGAGGTTAAGATTTACTAGAGAAATTTACGGGATTTAATACAACTATGGACTGGTCTAAAATTAAATTAAACGGATTATTGGCATTAAAGGCTTCTTTGTAAAGAGCCTGGAACACAAAAGGGTGGGAAATGGAAAGTGTCCTGGACACACACACACACAGTCTGAGTCTGCACTGGAATGTGGGAGGAATGTGGGAGGAAACTGGAGTACCCAGAGAAATCCTACGCAATCACAGGGAGAACATGCAAACTGTGTACAGACAACACCCGTAGTCCAGGTAGAAACCTGGATCTCTGGTGCTGTAAGACAGCAACTGTACAGCTGTGCCACAATGCCACCCAAATTATAGCGCACTCCCCTGGATATTTGTCTTTTTACAGTTAACCAAGTTCAGGTTAGACCCTGCTATCACAGCAGTGACAAGGGAGTTAGATCATGGAAGCAGATTCATCAGAATATATGTGGGAAAAGTCATCTATCAATATTCCCTAGAGATGCTGCCTGACCTACTGAGTTACTCCAGCACTTTATATCTTTTTTTTTTGTAAACCAGCACCTGCTGTTCCTTGTGTCTAAATTACCAGGTAATTTTTTTTGGTTCCACAACACGTTGTCATAATTTGCAACTATCTCTCCCTAAAAATAATTAAATTTAATTAATCACAATTTATATCTTTGTTAGGTTGGGGCATTGAAGGGATGTGGAATTAAGATGGGTGGATTTTCTTTTAGATATATAGCGAGGAAACATGCCCTCGGTCCACTGAGTCCTTGCCGACCAGCGATCACTCCGAACGCTAGCATTATCCTACACACGAGGAAAAATTTACAACAGCCAATTAACCGGCAAAACTGTATGTCGTTGGAGCGTTGGAGGGAACTGGAGCATCCGGAGAAAACCCATGCAGGTCACAGGGAGAATGCACAAACTCCATACAGACAGCATCCGGGGTCAGGATCTAACCTGGGTCTCAGGCGCTGTAAGGTAGCAGCTCTACTGTTTGGCCATTGTGCCACCATTGTGGATGGAGTTAACAATCAGATCAGCCAAATCTAGAAGAAAGGCAGATGTAAAACAATTGGAGTTTCAAGGAATAAGAAGTGATCGATTTCTGGGAAGAATTGACAGTCTAAGGATAGAGTCGCAAGGCTGTTTCCAGAACTAGGGATCTTAATCTTTGGATTGGGCATTCGGGTGAGGAGAACCCATTAGTGTGTTGTAAATCTTTGGAATTCTCCATTCCTTGCAGCTGCAGATACTCATTCACTGAATGCTTTCAGACCTGGGACAGAAGAAACCTGGGACACAAAGAGAACAAGAGAAAGGAGATTTAGGATTAGCCATGATCTTATTTAACAGAAAGTCGGGCTTGAATAGAGAACAGCTTTTTTTTGCATTTCTGTTCTCAATCAGCGTGAACATTCATTCGGTTCCTATTGTGCAGTGGGACACAGAAGATTGAACATATGCAATGCAGTATAAAGTGTGTGCTTGCAAAAGTATAAAACACCGTTGAAACCACCAGATGGCAATTTACTTTCAGTGTGTGAATAATGCCAGATATCTCAACAGAACTTTGTGGCAGGAAAAAGGAAACTCTGATACATCAGACGTATCAAATAAGGGTCATTTCTTACAGAGGGTGATGTTATCTGACTGAGTACAATACAGTAAGCTCAAGCATTGATAAGAAAACAACTTTTCAATTTATTTCTGGAGAGGGTGTCAAACAGAAGGTAATCTAACTTGATGGATTTCTTCAGAAGGATGTTCACATTGCATATCTTGCTGTCTGCAGGTAAGACCCTAAGTACATTTAAATTAACAACCAATTTATAGAGAGTAGGTCGACAATATAAATCAAGATATCTTTTCATATCCGACTGCATTTAGATTAATTGTTCCAACTGACTAGAATTATTGTGCAAACATATACGGGCAAAGAGGTTTTGTGGCAGAGTATCACAGAATCATGAACACAATGCAATATGAATAAATAATGTGAAACTCCATTCAGTTTAAAAGTGATTTATTGTAATAGTTCTTTCTACTACCCGTGTATTCCAGACGGCATACTGTTCATTTGTTAAGTAAGCCCTGGCTCTCACAATGACCATAGGCAGGAAACACTTTTTAGCACACATTAAGGGGCAGTTTCTGATCTGATTCTGAGGTGCCTGGCAGAAATTTTTTTTTTGGTGTGTAATAAATGATATTTATTTAAGTTATTTCTGAATATATTTAAGACGGAGGATTTTGGCCTTCAAGGGATACAGAAAGAGAGATGAATGCTGCATTGAGATAAAGGATCAGCCATTCCTGCTATAAATGACAGAACAGGCCTCATATCATTTCAGCACTTTTCAAAACCAAGGATTGTCACACACTTGTAAATGTAAAGGGTCTTGACCCGAAACGTCGCCTATCTCCTTCGCTCCTTAGATGCTGCTGCACCCGCTGAGTTTCTCCAGCCTTTTGTGTACCCTTGTCACACACTTTACTTACCCTAATTTAATGTCCAAACAAACTGATCCAAGCGACACACTTTGTCTTGCTTTGGAGCCATTTTGCATCAAAACTGATTATGAGATGGTCAAACGTGCTTATTAAGATTCTGATAGCAGATTGCGTCAAAGCCAAGCTGTGCTGAAACAGAGAAAAGATAGGCACAAAATGCTGGAGTAACTCAGCGGGACAGGCAGCATCCCTGGAGAGAAGAGGTGGGTGTCGTTTTGGGTCGAGACCTTTCTTCAGAATGAGAGTCAGAGGAGAGGGAGACTTGAGATATGGAAGGGTAAAGGTGTGATAACAACAGATCATAGCAGGCGATGATAAGGAAATGTAAAATGGTTCATTGTTAGCAGAGGGTTGTGCCACTGGGCCTCTTTATATTAAATATAACTAACTACATTAAATATGTTATATTAAAACGAGTACATGTTTAATATTAAAAGCAAGTAATATACCCTGGAAGAACATTTAAAAAAATGCTTTATGTAGTCATGCTTTCCCTGTTTCCCACGCATTCAGACTTCCACTTGTTCCACCTTCCTGTGTTTTTTAAAATGTTCTTTCAAGGTATAATACTTGTTTTTAATATACACCATGTACAGTACTTGTTTTAATACAACATATTTAATATATTAAGTTATATTTAATATAGGGAGGCACGGTGGAACAACACCAGAGCTGCAGCCTCGCAATTCCAGAGACCTGGATTCGATCCTGAATACGGATGCTGTCTGTGCGGAGTTTGCATGTTCTCACTGCGACCGCATGAATTTTCTCCGGGTGCAGCGGTTTCCTCCCACATTCCAAAGACGTGCAGGTTTGTAGGTTAATTGGCTTCTGTAAATTGCCCCTAGTGTGGAGGATGAGAAAGTGAACTAATGTACGGGGATCACTGGTCGGCGTGAACTCGGTGGGCCGAAGGGCCAGTTTCCATGCTGTATCTCTAAACCAAACTAAACTCCAAACTAAACTAAGCACCATTCCCTTTTTATACGCAGCCATGACCCATTCACTGCAAATGCAATATTCTCCTCTAAGCTGAAAGATTGGGTCTCACTCTTCATTCAATAGAGTGAATACTCAACACTCAATTGAGTCTTGGGAAGAGTGGCATACAAAAGGTTTCAGAGTGGGAAGACCATAGTTGAATGTGAGATGAAGAGGAGATAGGAACAGTTGATGAGGAGGTGAATATCATGCCCATAAAGTGTGTTATCTTGAATGGTCACTGGGGTGGTGAGTCAGCCATGGCATTTGGTCCCATGACGTTTTATAACTTTAGTCCCGGCCTATTTGGAGCTCATTGTTGAAAATAACATTTCTCATCTGCTATAAATATCAAACTTTCACTAATGGGAGCCAAAAAAACACTGCAACATTAAATAACCCTTCATTCTGGTAATACAGGCACAAATAGCAAATTGGAGTGGACAAATTTAACAATTTGTCTACTCCACTGCGATATCTCCTCAAGGTATGCCTACTTTGAAGAAGTTCTCCTCCTCCCTACGAAGTTCCTTCGCTCCTTAGATGCTGCTGCACTCGCTGAGTTTCTCCAGCTTTTTGTGTAACCCCCAATAGCAAATTGGAGGTTAGTTATCCTGATCGGCAGTCAAAAGAATACTGCAATGTATTATTGATGAAGTATATGGTAACAAATCAGTTAGAACATACTAATACAAGGGAGAAATTATGTTGGACAAATGTAACCGTTTTGTTATGAGGATGTAAGATAATGGGGAACTGGGTGATATATTGGGAGGTTCCATGCTTGGAGATCAGTTGCAAGTGAGTAGGAATGTGGGAAGAATAGAATGGGATTAGTGTAGAATTAGAGTGGTGAATGCTTAAAGCTTGGTGTGGACACAAAGGGGCAACGGGCCCGATTCCATGCTGAATGCCTGTCTGACTCTTTATTTCTGACTTGTAATTTAAATTAAAGATTCACTTTGAATGGGTCGGGTGATAAAAAAAGCTGTGTGGGAACCGGCAGGAGAGCAAAGTAAAATAAAGCTGGATAGGGATATGGAAATTTGGAATGAATGGACAAAGAGGAAGCAGATGGGAGATAAATTGGGGAAATGTGAAGTCATTTATTTTGTTAAGAAAAATTGTAAATTTGTTTTAAATGGTGAGAGGTGTTAATGTGCAGAGGAACCCTTAGAGGTACATTAGAAACAACATTAACGCTGGCACAGAAAGCGATTAAGAAGGCAAGTGGGCTGGAGTACATTAGGAAGAAGGTTTTAATACAATTGTACAGGGTTTTGGTGGGATCTGTGAAGTGTCGTGTTATTCCTCACAATGAAGGAAGGATTAGCTGAGATATTATTGCATGGTGGTGCAAGCTGAAATGACTATATATCTTCTTCCAACTTTGGTTTCCCCTGAAACACCTAAAAGGACTGAGTCCACGACCGTGATTCACTCCAGCGCAGTAATGAAAAAGTAAAGCATTGTCGTAAATCTTTGTTTTAAATTAAATGTTAAACTGACGCCCATTTCTCTGTCTCGACGTATACAAAAGATTTGTTGTTTAACAGAGGAATGCAGAGAGCTCTTCTGATGAATAGCTGGTGCTGCAAAAAAATAAGAGGAATTCTGGTTTAATTTTGAAAGAGAAACAGTCACAAATCTTTGCATTCCCTGATTGTTGTAACATTGCTGCTGTTCCCAGATGTTGCTGGTGCAGCACTTAGCTCTGGAATGATTAATGTTTAAGAAGGAACTGCAGATGCTGGAAAATCGAAGGGAGACAAAAATGCTAGAGAAACGTTGCCTATTTCCTTCGCTCCATAGATGCTTCCTCACCCGCTGAGTTTCTCCAGCATTTTTGTCTAACCTGGAATAATTAATGATGTCTTAACTTAATTGTTTTTAATAATGTTTCACATCAACTTTTTTTACATAAACTACAATTCTCACTTCATACAAATTTATAAAGCATTTTACTTTTCTCTTGGGTAGTTCAAGTGGTGTACGAGGTAATTAATTATTTGAACTGTACACCACCACGATTTGTCTGACACTTATTTTCTCACCTCTGACCAGTGTGGCACACACATTTTTTCAGTGCAAACTAAATCTTTCCTCTCAATGCATGCATAGCAAATGCTGGAAATCAAAAACAAAAACAAATACGTTTTAAGCACACAGATCAGCCAACATCTTTGGAAGGATTGAAGGTCCTTCATAAGTACAAGGAAAGGGAGATAAAAAGATAGACACTAAAAACTCAGCGGGTCTGGCAGCATTTCTGGAGAAAAGTTCTTCCCAGTCTGAAGAAGGGTCTCAACCCGAAACGTCACCTATTTCTTTTTTCCAGAGATGCTGTCTAACCCGCTGAGTTATTCCAGCTTTTTGTGTCTATCTTTGGTTTAAACCAGCATCTGCACTATTCCTGCATTTTCATTCCTGCACTAGGGAGATAAAACGTTAGTTTAAAGTTACAGTGCGGTGGATGTGGGAGTGGATCGGATAGAGTAAATGGAGTAACTCTTGATTGAATGGGACCAAAGTTTCTATGGTGACAGCGGCTAATGATGTTATCCGGTTGATATCAAAGAGTGAAGTTAGAAAGAAGGTGAACAACACAAACAAAATAGTGTAAATGCTGTGAAGTGCAGAGTGGAAGAAAATGCCAGGCACGTCAGCCAATGTTAATTACCCTTGAAAAAGTCATTTTAAGTCAACTTATGCCTTACCTTCACCAAAATACTATCTTGGAAACGTTTCAATCAGGTTTCAGGGCCCACCACAGCACAGAGTCTGCCTTGTTGAAGGTACACAATGACCTACTTCTCACCGTTGACTCCGGCGACTGCACAATTCTGCTCATTCTCGACCTCAGCGCAGCATTTGATACTGTCGACCACACCATCTAATTGACCGTCTCCGGTACGGGGTTGGTAATGATGGCACTGACTGAGCTGGTTCATCTCCTACCTCAAAGGTAGAAGTTTCTCTACTAACATAGGCAACTCTTTCTTCTCCCTAGCTAGCCTCTGCTGCGGGGTTCCACGAGGTTCCATCCTTGGCCCAATTCTCTTCTGCCTTTATATGCTCTCCTTAAGCCAAGTCATTCAAAGGCATGGCATTTCCTTCCATTGCTATGCAGACCATACACAAATCTATCTCCACCTGAAGGCCAACAACCGATCAAATCTACTTAACCTTATCCACTGCCTCGAGGATATAAAGTGTTGGATGGCCCAGAACTTCCTCCAACTAAACGAGAGTAAGTCTGAGGTCATCCTTCTCAGCCCCTCGGACTCCATCAAAATGAGAGCAGGCAGCCTTGGAAGCCTTACCCCATCACTCAAACCTCACGTCAAAAACCTTGGCGTGATATTTGACTCCACGTTGAAATTTGACAAACAAGTCAATACCGTGGTAAAAGCTAGCTTCTTCCAGCTTCGGACGATAGCTAAAATAAAACAATTCCTCCTGTTTGAAAAGACCTCGAAAAGACCATCCACACATTTATCTCCTCCCGCCTCGATTACTGCAACTCCCTTTACACTGGCATCAGCCAATCTTCCCAGTGCCGCCTGCAACTGGTCCAAAACGCCGCAGCGAGACTCCTGACAAAGGGACCACATCACCCCGATTCTGGCCTCTCTCCACTGGCTCCCTGAGCGGTTCCGAATAAATTTCAAGATCCTTCTATATGTCTACAAAGCCCTTAACGGGCTTGCCCCCACCTACATCACAAGTCTGCTTACCCACCACACCACCTCCAGGTCCCTCAGATCGGCCGACTTGGGGTTACTGAATATCTAGGCATAAGTTCAGGGGCGACCGCGCCTTTGCGGTTGCAGCTCCTAGACTGTTGAACAGCATCCCTCTTCCCATCAGAACTGCACCCTCTATCGACTCTTTTAAGTCGAGACTTAAAACTCATCTTTACTCTCAAGCCTTTCTTGACGTCCTCTGAGGGAGGGCTATATGTCTGTATTTATGTATGTACTTAATCTATGAACCACTGTTGTATAACGTTAGTACCTCCACCTATGTAAAGCACTTTGGTCAACGAGAGTTGTTTTTTAAATGTGCTATAGAAATAAAAGTGACTTGACTTGACTTTTCAGACAGATTTGACCAAACAGAAAAATTAAGTTGCCTTATGTATTCAGGTACATAGAAACATAGAAAATAGGGGCAGGAGTAGTCCATTCAGCCCATCGAGCCAGCACTCCCATTCAATATGATCATGGCTGACCATCCAAAATCAGTACCCCATTCGTGCTTTCTCCCCACATCCCGTGATTCTGTTAGCCCTAAGAGCTCTATCTAACTCTCTCTTGGATACATGTGATGAGAGAGCAGAAAGTATGGTGTTGAGATAGAGGGTTAGGCATGATTGTTTTGAAAGATAGAATTGGTTCAGAGCGCCAAATGACAACTAGTTTAATTTAGTTTAATTTAGAGATACAACGCGCAAGCAGGCCCTTCGGCCCACGAGTCCATGCTGGCTGGTGATCCCCGTTACGCTAGCACACACTATAAGCTAGGAACAATTTACAATTTTTACCAAAGCCAATTAACCTACAAATCTGTACGTCTTTGGAGTGAGGGAGGACACCGGAGCACCCGGAGAAAACCCACATGGTCACAAGGAGAACATGCAAACTCCATACAGACAGCACTCATAGTCAGGATCAAACCCGGGTCTCTGATGCTTTAAGGCAGCAGCACTACCATGCCGCCCCAAACTCGTTTCTATGTTTTCTATGATGGAAAGGCTTTATACACTCATTCAAGTGTATGCCTGAATCAAGGAGAGACATAAAATGCTAGAGTACATCCAGTTTCTGTGCTGCATGATGCTAGATCTTTGTTTAGTGTTTAGTCAATGCTGATGTTTCATATTTGCTGAAACTACCACTTAGTAATATATATAAAAGGCCTGCACACAATACAGCAATAAAAATGACATTTTTTCTATTGATATCAATCTATCAGCAATAATTTAATTGATGATCAAATCAAACCATCGTCCGAGAGTTGATTTTCCAGTATAGACTAACAGAATGATAAAGGCGGCATGGTGGCGCAGTGGTAGAGTCGCTGCCTTACAGCGCCAGAGACCCGGGTTCGATCCTGACTACGGGTGCTGTCTGTACAGTTTGTACGTTCTCCACGTGACCTGCGTGGGTTTTCTCCAGGTGCTCCGGTTTCCTCCCACATTCCAAAGACGTACAGGTTACTTGGCTTGGTATAATTAGAAATTGTCCCCAGTGTGTGTGTGTGGGATAGTGTAAGCGTGCGGGGATCGTTGGTTGGCGCAGTGGGCCGAAGGGCTTGTTTCTTCGCTGCATCTCTAAACTGAACTAAAGCTAAACTAAAGCTGCAGAGTTGCCGCCTCACAGCTCCAGCAACTCAGGTTCAATGCTGACTTTAGGTTTTGTCTGTTGGGAGTTTGCATATTCTCCCTGTGTCTGCATTGGTTTCCTTCAGATGATCTAGTTTGCTTAAACACCCCCTAGGCATGCTAGTGGGTAGGTTAACTGGCCACTGTAAATTGCCAATAGCGTTTACTAGAATCTGTGGAGAGTTGATGGGGAGAATGAAATGAGTGTAGGATCCGTGTAAATGAGTGTTTGATGAGTGTTGCCTTGGGATGCGTGGGCCAAAGATCCTGCTTCTGTGCTCCTTGACTCCCTGACATTAATTGTCAGCTCAGTAATTGGTGAATAAAGTCAATGAAATTCATTGCTGACTTGTAAAATCTAACACATGGAAAGGGAAAAGGACACTTTGTGATCACTGCTGCATTAATGACTACGCTGAAAGATCCAGGGGCCTCAGTACATAACTGGAAATAAATATACAATATCAACAAATGTAGGCACAAAATGCTGGAGTAACTCAGCGGGCCAGGCAGCATCGCTGGAGAGAAGGAATAGGTGAGGTTTCGTGTTGAGACCCTTCTTCAGACTTCACAAATCTGAAGTGCCTTGACCCGAAACGTCACCCTTTCCTTACTCCAGCATTTTGTGTCGATGTAAACCAGCATCTTCCTTCCTATACAATATAACCATATAACCATATAACAATTACAGCACGGAAACAGGCCCTCTCGGCCCTTCCAGTCCGTGCCGACCATTTATTTTCCCCTAGTCCCATCTACCTGCACTCAGACCATACCCCTCCATTCCCTTCCCGTCCATATACCTATCCACTTTACTTTTAAATGTTAAAATCGATCCTGCCTCCACCACTTCTGCTGGAAGATCATTCCACACAGCCACCACTCTCTGAGTAAAGAAGTTCCCCCTCATGTTACCCCTAAACTTCTGTTCCTTAATTCTCATGTCATGCCCTCTTGTTTGAATCTTCCCTACCCTCAATGGGAAAAGCTTATCCACGTCAACTCTGTCTATCCCTTTCATCATTTTAAAGACCTCAATCAAGTCCCCCCTTAACCTTCTGCGCTCCAAAGAATAAAGACCTAACTTGTTCAACCTTTCTCTGTAACTTAGTTGCTGGAACCCAGGCAACATTCTAGTAAATCTGCTCTGTACTCTCTCTATTTTGTTGACATCCTTCCTATAATTAGGAGACCAAAATTGTACACCATACTCCAGAATTGGTCTCACCAAAGCCTTGTACAATTTTGACATTACTTCCCTACTCCTATATTCAATGCTCTGATTTATAAAGGCCAGCACACCAAAAGCTTTCTTTACCACCCTATCTACATGCGATTCCACCTTCAGGGAACCATGCACAGTTATTCCTAGATCCCTCTGTTCCACAGCATTCCTCAATTCCCTACCATTTACCATGTACGTCCTATTTTGATTTGTCCTGCCAAGATGTAGCACCTCACACTTATCAGCATTAAACTCCATCTGCCATCTTTCAGCCCACTCTTCCAAATGGCCCAAATCTCTCTGTAGACTTTGAAAATCTACTTCATTATCCACAGCACCACCTATCTTAGTATCATCTGCATACTTACTTATCCAATTTTCCACCCCATCATCCAGATCATTGATGTACATGACAAACAACAGTGGACCCAACACAGATCCCTGAGGCACCCCACTGGTCACCGGCTTCCACCCTGACAAACAGCCATCCACAATATCAACGCATTTATTTAGCATTCAATATGTTTTTTATCTCAAAACACTTCACATGAGAGAGGAGATAATTTTAGAAAGAGAGAGAGGGAGGAAGGGAGCTTTAGTGAGGGAGAGACTCAGTAGAGGGTGATGGTGTTGGGGTTTATAGAGAGAGAGAGGTAAAACCAACAGATGAATATAAAGAAGAGAACTTTAAAATCAATGTTTTGTTTAAACAAGAGCCAACTGAAGATCACTAAGCACAAGAGTGATGGTTGAATAATATTTAGTGAATTTAGTCAGTGGGCGGCAGAGTTCTGGTAACTTTGAATTTATAGGCAGTGGAATGCATGAGCATAGTCATGTCTAGAGGTAGTCAAGCCATTACTGAGAGTGCAGAGCAAATGGGCAGAGGTGGAGGTGTGTGATATCACAGAGGACATTGAACAGTGCAACATCATTTATCTAACAAAGGATGGCGAAGGTTTAGTTTATTAAGTTTAGTTTATTAATATTGTCACGTGTACCAAGGGGCAGTGAGAAGCTCTTTTGTTGCATGCTATCCAGTCATCGAAAAGACGATACATGATTACAATCAAGCCATCCAGCGTGTACAGATACAGGAATCTGGAGATGTGCGTTTTCACACTTCGGTACCTGTGAAGGGGTTAAAATCCCACGTGTAAGATTATTCCTAGACAATTTGCACCAATCATTTTGTTGGTTGTTCACCTATCTCAGCCAGGGTATAAAACGTTGATGCTGTGACCAGCTTTCTCAAACGCACAGCTGCCAAATATTCAGTCAGGATATCGTTGGTGGCCCCCTAACAGAATGATAAATGACAATAAAAAAAAAAAATTTAAACAAACCTGTATATGGAATTAGAAAGAGCTTCTGCCAGCCATTGCTTGCCCTCATGGCTTCGCTTTGTCGCTGCTCTTCAAATGTTACTGACGTACATCGTGGTTTAAACAGAATTAGTTGTATCGCAAATGGAATGGAATCTCCAGTAATACCTTTGCAGATGTGTGGGTGGAAAGCAAACTAAATCTTTGATCTGGGCTCATACCACAAAAATCCCCCATGCCAAAGGTATGAGCATCCGCATTAACTGGGGGAGATGGCACACTGGCCTTCGTTACCTTCACGTTAAGATAAAGACCACAGTTACTTCCATATTTCAGTCATGCAAGTACTCAACGGGCTCCGAGAACCTGCATACAACTACCTTGCAATACTTTCTGCTGTTGATATTTTTTATTTGGGCTGCAGATCTAATTTCTAATTGCTTACATAAAAATACTGCCATTGCATACTGAACTTGAGTATGACCTGATTGTATCCATGTATGATACAACCATGTAAGAAGACCTGAAACGTCACCTATTCCTTTTCTGCAGAGATGCTGTCTGACCCGCTGAGTTACTCCAGTTTTTTGTGTCTGTCTATGATATATCTCATCTGTTTGGATAGCATGCAAAGACAAAGCTTTTCACTGAACCTCAGTACATGTGATAATAATAAACCTAAACTTAATAACAAACAGCTGTGAGCAGCAGGACTCTGCCACAATATTAAAAAGTGATGTACAGTAGAAACCCATTTTAACGGACCCCTTTATAATGGATTTCGGTTATAGTGGACTGACCACGGACTTGTGATGCTGCCCCATCCGTTTAGAGAGCAGGCTTCCAAGGGCTCGGGCCCGACTCGCAATGTGTATCAGCAAGCCCATCTTCACTCAACGCATGGTCCAGTTGAACCGGCTGTTGTTGCGGCTCACATTGTAGCCCCTGGGGACAGAGCTTTCTTCAGGACGCCGCCACCAACAGGACACGCTCGGTCACCATGGGGCCCCCTCCCCACTCACCTGCTGCTGCCGCTTCTTCTGCTTGACTGCCGCCGCCACCTCCTCCTTATGAATTTATGAACAATACCTCAGAATGAAATGATAACACCTTGATATCTTTACAGGCAAGTTCCAGAACAATGGGATGACTTAAGAGTAAAATCCATTTTGATATAGAAACATAGAAAATAGGTGCAGGAGTAGGCCATTCGGCCCTTCGAGCCTGCACCGCCATTCAATGTGATCATGGCTGATCATCCAACTCAGTATCCCGTACCTGCCTTCTCTCCATTTGCCATTTGCAATAAGGTTCCCCTCAGAAACCACAGGCAGACTAATCTCCAAGGGCATTATTTCAGAATGCGACAAAATCACAGGAGCTTGCCAGTGTAATGAAATACTCTGACAGTGTTTCACTGAGCTCTGTGTAAGGGTAATCCTCCAAATGAGAAATCCGACCAGCTCATGAAAAATCTAAAATCTGAAAGCCTCAAAATAATGAATAATATGTTCACCTTTTTCTCATATATTTGCCAGTAACCAGCATTCACAACAAAGTCAAAGGCTTCTTTTGATCGGTTAAATTCTGATACCTGTCCAATGTTATCATTCTTTTTTATTATTTATGAATCGGTCTAAAGATAGTACCCGACAGGAAACGTCACCGATCCATGTTCTCCTGAGATGCTGCCTGACCTGCTGAGTTACTTCAGTCTTGTTTTGTAAACCAGCATTTGCAGTTCCTTGGCTCGACATTCTTCTTGGGTTTTTTTTAAATCATTCCACAAAGTTTCATTTTCACCTCTGGAGTCTTAACTGCCATAACAATGTTGGTGGTTACTCTTCCTACTGTCCAGGATGTTTACAGAATACAGTTCAGGACAATTTTACTTGTATCCACTGTAATAGCCTCTGTTATAGTAACAAAGAGATGTGCCATCCACCTGTGTGCAGCCATCTTTAATTTTATCCAAATTAACCACCTCGGCTGGCCAAATACTGGAAGACCAAAACTGCTGCAACCAAAGGCAGGCAAGCCGAATGAGTTGCACAGATTGAGTCAAGTCAAGTCAAGTCAAGTTTATTCCTCACATACACATGCGAGATGCGCAGTGAAATGAAAAGTGGCAATGCTCGTGGACTTTGTGCAAAAAACAAAACAAACAAACAAACAAACTACAAACTGAATTGAACAGAATCACATATTCTTTTACATATTACATATTGTGGGAGGAAGGAAAAAGGGAAAAAAACAAAAAACATTTACATATTGTGGGAGGAAGGGAAAAGTTAAAAAAAACTGTATATAATATAATCTTGCCAGTATTCTGCAGATCCGACAACTTGCAGAATAGAGGCATGTGATCGCCCAACTTGGAGGTCTGCTCAGTTTCAGAGAATGTTGCAAATGCTCAGTTGAATTCTTGGATGTAACCCCTTTGCTTCTTACCTCAAAATGGCCTTCTTCCGTTGGGTGCACCTGGGTTCCCTTCAGGGAAACCATTTGTGAGAAGACTCACAACGTTTCAATTCTGTGTGCGTGCGTGTGTGAGTGTTTACGTGACCACCTTCCGAAATGTGTTATCCACAAACCACTGAACCTCACAGATAGACTGTGCACAAGCTCCAGAATGCAAGCTCCTCCAGCTGATAACGTCTCCTGCACAGGCAACTCTCCAAAATAAATTGATTCAGAAGGTCATGACACACCACCTCCATAATTAATGCGATATAACATGAGAGTTATTTTGAAAGCAGTGAACTTGGGTGGGATTTTAAACATCCTTCCCCAGGCGATTGCATTTATCTTTTAAAAAGACGTACATGATTTTTTAATAGGAAAAATATACAATTGTCAGTGCTAATGGGTTGTGCAGAGGTCAAAGGTTCTGTGAACTGCTAAGTGTAACTCACAGATTCTGGCCTATGGACCAAGTGATTCTTCCTGATTACATGGACTTGATGCTGCAAGTGATCAGAGGTGCCATTGCAATAGCCGGTCCCAGCATCCTCGCCATCATCAACAGTTCTCTGGCCACTGGCACTGTTCCTACCCGCTTCAAGCACGCGGTGGTCCAGCCCCTCCTGAAAACACCTAACCTCGACCCCACCTTGCCAAGCAACTACAGACCTATTTCAAAACTGCCCTTCCTTTCTAAATCCCTTGAAAAGGTAATTTTAAGTCAACTTATGCCTTACCTTCACCAAAATACTATCTTGGAAACTTTCCAATCAAGTTTCAGGGCCCACCACAGCAGAGTCTGCCTTGTTGAAGGTACACAATGACCTACTTCTCACCGTTGACTCCGGCGATTGTGCAGTCCTGCTCCTTCTCGACCTCAGCCCAGCTTTTGATACGGTCGGCCACACCATCCTAATTGGCCGTCTCCGGTACGGGGTTGATATTGATGGCACTGCCTTGAGCTGGTTCATCTACTTACATAGGCAACTCTTTCTTCTCCCCAGCTAGCCTCTGCTGTGGGGATCCACAAGGTTCCATCCTTTGCCCATTCTCTTCTCCCTGTATATGCTCCCCTTAGGCCAAGTCATTCAAAGGCACGGCATTTCCTTCCATTGCTATGCAGACGATACACAACTCAATCCCCCTATGAAGCCCAAAAAAGGATCAAATCTACTTAACCTTATCCACTGCCTCGAGGATATAAAGTGTCGGATGGCCCAGAACTTCCTCCAACTTAACGTGAGTAAGTCTGAGGTCATCCTTCTCGGCCCCTCAGACTCAATCAAAACGATAGCAGGCAGCCTTGGAAGCCTTACCCCATTACCCAAACCTCACGTCAAAAACCTTGGCGTGATATTTGACTCAGCATTGATATTTGACAAACAAGTCAATGCCGTGGTAAAAGCTAGCTTCTTCCAGCTTCGGATGATAGTTAAAATAAAACAATTCCTCAAGTTTGATGACCAAGAAAAGATCATCCACACATTTATCTCCTCCCGCCTCGATTACTGCAACTCCCTTTACACTGGCATCAGCCAATCTTCCCTGTCCCACCTGCAACTGGTCCAAAACGCCGCAGCGAGACTCCTGACGGGCACCCGAAAAAGGGACCACATCACCCCGATCCTGGCCTCTCTCCACTGGTTCCGAATAAGTTTCAAGATCCTTCTTTATGTCTACAAAGCCCTTAACGAGCTTGCCCCCACCTACATCAAAAGTCTGCTTACCCACCACACCACCTCCAGGTCCCTCAGATCAGCCGACTTAGCGTCACTGATCATCCCGCGGTCTAGGCATAAGCTCAGGGGTGACCGTGCCTTTGCGGTTGCAGCTCCTAGACTGTGGAACAGCATCCCTCTTCCCATTAGAACTGCCCCCTTCATCGACTCTTTTAAGTCGATACTTAAAACTCATCTTTACTCTCAAGCCTTTCTTGACGTCCTCTGAGGGAGGTCTATATGTATGTATTTATGTATGTACTTAATCTATGAACCACTGTTGTATAACGTTAGTACCTCCACCAATGTAAAGCACTTTGGTCAACGAGAGTTGTTTTTTAAATGCGCTATAGAAATAGTGACTTGATCTGACTTGATAAGTTTATAAGTTCAGAAGTGATAAAATTAGTCCATTTGGCCCATCAAGTCTACTCTGCCATTCAATCATGGCTGATCTATCTTTTCCTCTTAACCTCATTATCCTGCCTTCACCCCATAACCCCTGACAATCGCACTAATCAAAAATATATCTAACTCTGCCTTAAAAATATACATCGACTTGGCCTCCGCAGCCTTCCGCGGCAATGAATTCCAGCGATTCACCACCTAAAGAAATTCCTCCTCATCTCCTTCCTGAGAAAACATCCTTTAATTCTAAGGCTATGACCTCCAGTCCTAGACTCTCCCACTGGTGGAAACATCCTCTCCGCATCCACTCTATCCAGGCCTTTCACTATTCGGTCAAGTATCAAATGAGGTACCCCCTCATCCTTTCAAACTCCAGAGAGTAGAGGCCCAGTGCCGTCAAACGCTATCACACACACTCCACACCCTGGCAGACACACATTCTACTTCCTCTCTCCCAAGCCGATATCCCATAGTCCACTCTTCCCCATTCAATCTCTTTCAAGATCATCATCAACCCAGTCTGCGTGCAGATATATCTTTGAAAGCAAAGGGTTGGTACACAAATGTTCTGGCTGATTATATTGTAATCTTAGTTTATGATATTGCATTTATATTTGTACGGTTCAGAATAACACTGTTTAGAGTATTATTGCTATAGTTCTTAGTATGACTGCAAATAATATTATTATATAAGGCTTTTGGTTGGTCAGTCACGCCCCACATTAATTTTAGTTTAATTTAATTTAGTTTAGAAATACAGAGCGTCAACAGGCCCTTCGGCCCCCCTAGTCTGCTCCGACTAGCGATCGATCCCCGCACATTAACACTACCCTGCACGCACTAGGGACAACTTACATTTATACCAAGCCAATTAACCTACAAACCTGTACGTCTTTGGAGTGTGGGAGGAAACCCACACAGGTCACGGCGAGAACGGCCAAACTCCGTACAGACAAGCACCCTTAGTCAGGATCTAACCCCGGTCTCTGGCATTGTAAGGCAGTAGCTCTACCTCTGTGCCACTGTGCTGCCCGTAATTCCTCCCTGCAATTGTTGCATTGGGGATGCATTTTTTGTAGCGCAGGAAGTCCCCTGGGAGACACAAGGAGACAGTACATTGAGTTACCTGTTACTGTGATTGGCCTGATTATTGCCCACAGTTGAGAGTGCCCGGAACATTTAGCTCCAAAAACATAGGGTTAGATAGCACAGGTTGTGTGGTAATGGTGGTAAAGTTGCCCTTCGATCACCACCCAGAACAATCACTTCATTCACCTCCAACATGACATGGCTGCAGCACGGGCGGCACAGCGGCACATTTGCTGCCTCGCAGCGCTTGCAATGCTCGAGACCCGGGTTCCATCCCGACTGCGGGTGCTGTCTGTAGAGAGTTTGTACGTTCTCCCCATGAACTGCCATGGATCATATTGAATGGCGGTGGATGATCAGCCATGATCATATTGAATGGCGATGCAGGCACGAAGGACTGAATGGCCTGCTCCTGCACCTATTTTCTATGTTTCTATGTTTCTATGACCGTGTTGGTTTTCGCTGAGATCTCCGGTTTCCTCTCACAATCCAAAGACATCCAGGTTTGTAGGTTAATTGGTTTGGCAAAAGTGTAAATTCGATCACCCCGACGAAGGAGCTTCGATTGCCATGACTGCGGGAGAATAACGAGGAATAAGATTGGACTTTATTGCTTTCCATCACAGTGAGGAATGTGGGGATGTTTATGTTAACTTTTATGTAGTTGTTTGTCTTTTTTTAGTATGGCTGTATGGTAATTCGAGATTCACTGTACCTTAATTGGTACATGTGACAATAAACTGACCTTTCAACCTTTGAACCTTTATATCTCTCTACATCACTGTCTATATCTCTCGTTTCCCTTTCCGCTGACTAGTCTGAAGAAGGGTCTCGACCCGAAACGTCGCCCATTCCTTCTCTCCAGAGAAGCTGCCTGTCCTGCTGAGTTACTCCAGCATTTTGTGTCTATCTTTGATAGATTTTACTTCTGCATGTACAGCAGTGCATGAGAGTAACATGCAGTGGGGATTCAGAAATAGGTGACATCTCATTGATTTTTCCATGAAACTAAGCAGCTGAAAATCCATATGTGAGCCTAGAATTAATGGAAAACAATCCAACTATACATTGCAATTACTGATCGTCAATTGCTAAATCTCCACCATGTTCCTTTATTGGTGGATCTCTGCACAGAGGAATAAAATTGTTTAAAACTTGCCTTGCGTGCACTGTGATTTTGTAAAAACCAAGCGCTGTAGATTATGTCAAAGGTGGCTTTTATTTGTGGGATAAGCATTCTAAAATATTTTACCACTTGAGGCAGGCAGGATCAAAGGCAATCTGCTTCCAGTAAAGCGAAGAGTGAAAGGAAACCAGGTGCATAGCAGGGCCACGCATCATTACAAAGACGAGAAAACAAGGTTACAAATCAGGGTCTGCAGCACACAGACCTTAACATGCACACATTTCTGCTAACTGCCTAAGCAAAGGCAGATGTATTCTAACCACTCAAAAAACAGTTGCTTACTCCTACTGTAACCACACACACACACACACACACACAGACACGTACACGCACAGCTCTTTCTCAGCACTCCTCCCTCATTGCCCTGTGCCAATTCCTTCCTCAGAATCCTTCTCAATTCAATGATTCAATGCTATTTTATTCTCCCGTGTGTATCTAAGTACGGTGATATTCCTTGCTTTTGCATACAAGTCTGGTAAAATCATACAGCAGGCTTACCGAGGCAGTGCACAAAGAGTCACCACGTTCCTGGCCCTGACCAAGTTTCAAACGTTTTTGGTATTGTCTTTCCACTGACTGGATAGCACACACCAAATACTTTTCACTGTATCTTGGAACAGGTGACAATAAACTAAACTAAACTAAACTGAACTGAACTGAACAGCGGCGAACCAGTCCTGCTGCCGCAAGTGGCTGTCATCAACAAGGTCCTTCTTCAGTCTCGGCGGGGTCCCTGTCCATCCCTCCCCACCCAAGTCACATCAGCTTCAAGTTTTCACGCAACAACCAGCTAACGATGGCCTGTTTCCTTTATCATTGTTACTTTTTTGCATATCTTTCATTTGTTGTTCTTTATCTCTCTATCTCATCGTCTATATCTCTTGTTTCCCTTTCCCCTGACCAGTCTGAAGAAGGGCCTCGACCCTAAACGCCGCCCATTCCTTCTCTCCAGAGATGCTGTCTGTCCCGCTGAGCTACTCCAGCTTTTTGTGTCTACCCTCTTAGATCTCGGCGGCAAGGTAAATGCTATGTTAGGATGGAAAAGAATGACTATTCATATATTGTATCTCACATTTTCTTATGACATAGAAGGAGACCATTTGGCCGATCAATTCTATGCAATCCCATGCCCCCACTAATATTTCCCTGTAACCTATTCTTCTCAAATGCCAGCAAACAACAGTAGGCATCACTGTTTTTCATATTTAAGACGCAGGGAATCAGAACCTGTGGTGTTATATATGGAGGGCATTAGAAGTTAGACATCATATTTCGCCTTGATCACGTCTGGAGACCCAATGGAAGTGTAATGTGAATCCACATTTGTAGGCACTCCAGCACCACTGGCAGAGCTGCTGCCTCCAAGCATCAGTGACCCAGGTTCATTCCTGGCCTCTGGTACTGTCTGTGTAGAGTTTGCATGTCCCCCCCCTGTGATCGCACCCAGGTCTCTGGCGCTGTAAAGCACCAACTCTACCGCTGTGCTGCCCATATTATATATTTTGCAGGGAACATGTGTTTTCTAAACAAATGAAGATTCATTACCATAGAGATATTATATTGCCGCTGAGTTATTGAGAGACACAAAGCTGAATTGTCTGGAATAATCTTGTAGCTGCCAGTTTTGATGTGGCAAACTGGGTCTTGTGGCAATTATTTGATAGGTGTGTTAAGCTGTTATGTGATATAAGGTTGCCAAATTTCATAAGTAAGTTTGTGGAGGCAGGTTCTCTGGATGCTTTCAAGAGAGAGCTAGATAGGGCTCTTAAAAATAGCGGAGTCAGGGGATATGGGGAGAAGGCAGGAACGGGGTACTGATTGTGGATGATCAGCCATGCTCACATTGAATGGCGGTGCTGGCTCGAAGGGCCAAATGGCCTACTCCTGCACCTATTGTCTATTGTCTATTGTCTAAATTGTTGCCTTTCTCAGGTTGTTGGCTTCGAGAGCCAAATGTTTGGCAGCACACAGAAGGGATTTGAGATAACTGGAGGGACGTCCTCTCTCTGTGTCCCTCTCTGCCATTAGAGACTCAGAACTGGGCAAGCGGGACCAGATATGTACGTTGTGCACTATTAACAATTACAGCACTGAAACAGGCCATCTCGGCCCTTCAAGTCCGTGCCGAACAACTTTTTTCCCTTAGTCCCACCTGCCTGCACTCATACCATAACCCTCCATACCCTTCTCATCCATATGCCTATCCAATTTATTTTAAAATTATACCAACGAACCTGCCGCCACCACTTCCACTGGAAGCTCATTCCACACCGCTACCACTCGCTGAGTAAAGAAGTTCCCCCTCATGTTACCCCTAAACCTCTGTCCCTTAATTCTAAAGTCATGTCCTCTTGTTTGAATCTTCCCTATTCTCAAAGGGAAAAGCTTGTCCACATCAACTCTGTCTATCCCTCTCATCATTTTAAAGACCTCTATCAAGTATCCCCTTAACCTTCTGCGCTCCAGAGAATAAAGACCTAACTTATTCAACCTATCTCTGTAACTTAGCTGTTGAAACCCAGGCAACATTCTAGTAAATCTCCTCTGTACCCTCTCTATTTTGTTGACATCCTTCCTATAATTGGGCGACCAAAATTGTACACCAATAATTGGGCGACCAAAATTGTACACCAAAATTGTATTAATGAGCGTTTTCTTGATAATGTGCAGGACCCCAGTGAACTTAGAGGAGAACGGGGAATAAAAAACAATGAGTTTAAGTGGAGCAAGGAATTGGGACCCTGGTGTGATAAATGCTGGACCATCGGGAGTTCTGAACAATGACACAGTGTATGTTCAGAGTTTTGCTGTCTTGGTCGTGACACAGTTAATCCCCTACATTCAAAGCTTACACTCAAAGGCTCCAGTTTATGTCCGAAGCAGCAAATGTTGCTGGAGACAGAAGGGAATGAAGACTGTAATAGAAGAGGAGATCGCTGGGAAGGAAACTATTAACTACGTCAGATTAGTTCAGTTGATAAAACTCTTATCTCTTGGACAGAAAATTGTTAGTTCAATATCATTCCTCAGTTAGATGTTTTCTGTTGAGCGAGACACTGATAAAGTCATGCCTTTCTTTCTCACTGTTCAGATGGATGTTAAAGAGCCCACGGCTCTGTTTGAAGAAATGCGGGGAAATATCCTGGAAAATATTCCTTCCCCAGCTGACACACAGTCAGATCACTGATCTTAGTAAGCCCGGATTCAGTTCAGTTCGATGAATTAGGTAGAGCAGAGGGATCTAGGAGTGCAGGTACATAGTTCCTTGAAGGTGAAGTCGCAGGTAGATAGGGTGGTCAAAAAGCCTTTTGGCACATTGGCCTTCATCAGTCAGAGTATAGAAGTTGGGAGGTCACGTTGCAGTTATATAAGATGTTGGTGAGGCTGCATTTAGACTATCATGTTCAGTTCAGGGCACCATGTATAGACAAAATGTTGTCAAACTTCAAAGATTTACAAGGATATTGCCAGGCCTCAAGTGCCTGAGCTACTGGAAGAGGTTGAGCAGGCTAGGACTTTATTCTGCAGGAGGATGAGGGGTGATCTTTTAGAGGTGTACAAAATTACAAGGGGAGTAGATTTGTTAAATGCACAGAGTCTTTTGCCCAGAGTAGGGAAATCGAGAACCAAATGACATACATTGAGGGTGAGGGGAGAAAGATTTAATGAGAACCTGAAGGGTAACTTTTATACACCAAATGTGGTGGGTGTATGGAACGAGCTAATAGAGGAGCTAGTTGAGGCAGGGACTATTGCAATGTTTAAGAAACATTTAGACAGGGACACGGATAGGACAGGTTTAAAGGGATATGGGCTAAACGCAGGCAGTAGGATTAGAGTAGATGGGACATGTTGGTCTGCATGGGCAAGTTGGGCTGAAGGAATTGTTTCCACGTTGTATTACTCCATAAAATAATATGGGCCTGTTGTCCACAAGCTGTTTGATGACGTAAAAGAGTGAAGCCTTTAACTCATGCACATTTATTTTCTTTCAGCTGCAAATGATGGGAACCTGCAGGTTATACAATCTCCGTCATACCTCAATGCAACAGAAGGGGACACAGTGAACATGACTTGTCGGATTATTAGCTGGAATGCAGACCTGAGAATAGAATGGAATAAAGAGCGACCAGAGGGAAAGACATCATTGCTCACTTCCAAGTGGAACAGGACCACATATTACTTAAATTACTCAGAAAGATTGCAACATTTTTGCAATGAAACCGTCAGCTTACTGACTATCTCTCGTGTAGAATTAAATGACACTGGCCAATATATCTGTCAAGCAAGTATTGAGATTCCTCCACCCGTGTTTACAAAATCTGGCAATGGCACTTATCTGCAAGTACAAGGTACATATTGTTGAATAAACAAGATAATGCAAGCTGTTAAAATTCAATGAGCTTGTCTATATGTGAGCATATAGAAATTAAAAGAGCCATTGGTATATTCCATATTAGTTGTGGCCCTCTGGTCAAGGCACAGAGACGCCGTGCTTCAATGTAATCCCCTGGGAGAGATAGACAATCTACAAACATATAAACTACGAAGATAGGCACAAAATGCTGGAGTAATTCAGTTTCAGTTATTGTCACGTGTACTGAGGTTCGGTGAAAAGCTTTTGTTGCGTGCTAACCAGTCAGCGGAAAGACAATGCATGAGTACAATCGATCTATTTAAATTGTGTAGGGATAAGGGAATAAGGGAATAACGTTTAGTGCAACCTAAAGCCGGTGAAGTTCGAGCAAAGATCATCCGAGGGTCACCAATGAGATAGATAGTGGTTCAGGGCTGCTCTGTAGTTGTGGTATGCTGAAGGGGCTGTCCAACTTGGGCGACCTAATCTGCGAGTTTAGAAGTGTCTTCGACCTTCAAACTTGCAGCATGGTCGACACGAGGTCTTATGAGGTCACTGGAACTCTCCTTCACGCTCGAGGGAAGTTCCCGAATAATCGTGGCCTCAGCTAGGTCGCGGAATGTTTTTTCCAGCATGTTGAAAATTTTTCCGCCAGTAAAATTTGGTCGGCATGGGTCTTTTTTACTCATAGTGCTGTGTAGTGGGGTCGCTATTTAGTTACAGGCAGTCGAGGGCAGCCGTAGGCAATCTCGTTCGCTGACCGGGCATTTTGATTGGCTCACTGGAGTTTTCAGGACCAAGGAAAACATACCAGTAGGTAAAATGGCCGCTAAACTTTATTATACTTCTTAAAAGTGTCTCCACTCCTTCTCCCCCCCGTCTCTCCCCTTCTCCCCCTCTTCTCCCCCCTTCTTTCCCCTTCGCTCGTTCAATGCGGACGGTCGATCCAGCTCGAGGTTTTCCAGGCAAGTGCCCTCGAGCTTGAAGGTCGAAGACACTCTTCTTAGCTCGCGGATTAGGTCGCCCAAGTGGGACAGACCCTTGAGACCTCCAGAGATACTGCCTGTCACGCTGAGTTACTCCAGCATTTTCTGTAAATCAGCATCTGCAGTTCCTTCCTAAACATATGAACTAGGATTGTCACTTAGCCCCTTGACCAGATCGCAGCAGATCTGATTTTTACCTTGGCATTCCCGCCTACAGGTAGCATTAATTCACCCCCTTGATTATCAAAATCCTTCCAATCTCTGCTTCAAAGAATCGCACCTAGCTTGAAGAAGAGGACTCCAGAGACTTATGGCCTGATGGGGAAAACAAAATTGCCTCATCTCCCCCTTAAATTGGTGATCACTTATTTCTATACAGTAATCTTTAGTTTTAGAATGTCCCTAATGGGAAATAACCAAATATCCTCTCTAGATTAACATCAAGATCACTCTGTATTATTAAATCAAATTCCTTGTCTTTTGATTAAGTTTAGAGATGCAGCACGCTAACAGGCCCTTCAGCCCACTGAGTCTGTGTCGACCAGCGATCATCCCGTACACTAACACTATTCTACACATTCAGGACAATTTACAATTGGTTTGTGCTGAAGCATATTAACATACAAACCTGTACTTCTGTGGAGTGTGGGAGGAAACCAGAGATCCCGGAGAAAACCCACGCAGGTCACGGGGAGGTAGACACAAAATGCTGGAGTAACTGAGCAGGCCAAGCAGCATCTCTGGAGAGAAGGAATGGGTTACGTTTCGGGTCAAGACCCTTCTTCAAATATGAGGAAGGACATTATTGCCATAGAGGGAGTGCAGAGAAGGTTCACCAGACTAATTCCTGGGATGTCAGGACTATCTTATGAACAAAGACTGCATAGACTCGGTTTATACTCTCTAGAATTTAGGAGATTGAGAGGGGATCTTATAGAAATTTACAAAATTCTTAAGGGGTTGGACAGGCTAGATACAGGAAGATTGTTCCCGATGTTGGGGAGGTCCAGGACAAGGGGTCACAGTTTAAGGATAAGGGGGAAATCCTTTAGGACCGAGATGAGAAGGACTTTTTTCACACAGAGAATGGTGGGTCTCTGGAACTCTCTGCCACAGAGGGTAGTTGAGGCCAGTTCATTGGCTATATTTAAGAGGGAGTTAGATGTGGCCCTTGTGGCTAAGGGGATCAGAGGGTATGGAGAGAAGGCAGGTACGGGATACTGAGTTGGATGATCAGCCATGATCATATTGAATGGCGGTGCAGGCTCGAAGGGCCGAATGGCCTACTCCTGCACCTAATTTCTATGTTTCTATGTTTCAGACTGATAGTCTTCAGACTCTCCTGCTGAGTTACTCCAGCATTTTGTCTCTCTCCAGAGATGCTGCTTGTCCTGCTCGGTTACTCCAGCATTTTGTGTCTACCTTCGATTTAAACCAGCATCTGCAGCTCTTTCCTACACAGGTCATGGGGAGAACATAGAAACTCCGCACAGACAGCACCCATAGTCAGGATTGAACTTGGGTCTCTATCACTGCCCCTACCACCTCACCCTCCCAGATAACAGTCGACAGAAGTCTAGACTGTCAATACCTGCTGTATCCTTCTATTTGTATGACCTATTACTAACGCGCTTTCCTATTTATCTTTATGGCAACATCAAATTTAGCAGCCTCGACTTTTGGTAGCATCCTCTAAGTCCTTTATAAAAATTATAATATCTAAAGAGGAACATTTTTCAAAACTTCCTCTCTGTCCTTGGGGGTTTGACACTCATGCTGTAGATCATGCTGATCCTTGCTTGCATTATAAACTATCCAAATCTTTTAAGACCAGCAAGGTGCTATATTATACTCTCATTAAATAGCATTCTCTTTTCAATGCACTTCCCTATTGGGAAATGTTACATGAGAAAATAGTCTGCCAATAGTATACTTAGTTTAATTAATATTCATTTATTTAACAAAACATTTATTTATTATTCCAGTTGGCTTCAGAGAAAATGCAATATCCAATGGCAGTACATTTGGTATGTATCATCTTCGAGATCATTCATACAGTGTTTAGAATTCTTCAGATTGTGTGAGGATTCAGCCCACATAATTGAGAAAATCTATGCACTGATACAAGTACTGTAATCAAGGTCAGGATGAATTAGTCAAACTGTCAAGATCAAAAAGAGAAAATTGAAGAGGAGCACCATGAGAAATGAATGGACTTCCTCTGGGCGGAATGGTGGCACAGCGGTAGAGACCTACCTGCGCTGGAGACCTCGGTTCGATCCTGACTACGGGCGCTGTCTGTATGGAGTTTGTGCGTTCTCTCCATGACCATGTGGGTTTTCTCCAGGTGCTCCGGTTTCCTCCCACAATCCAAAGACGCACAGATCTGTAGGTTAATTGCCTTTGGTAAATTGTCCCTAGTGTGCAGGATAGTGCTCGTGTATGGGGATTGCTTGTCGGCACGGACTCAGTGGGGCAAACGGCCTGTTTCCAAGCTGTATCGCTAAACAAAACCAAAACGACTAATGTGATCACGAGAATAAAGGCAAATAAATTGAGGGTTAAGTCAGGCAACCAACAGAAAAACTCTACAGTACAGCATTAGCTTTCACTGACTGCAAATTATATGAATAAGCCCTTAACAAAATCTTATTAGTACAAGTAATTAGATTAATAGTACAAGCATTCACCTGAAATGTTATTCCCAACCATGGCGTATGGTATTCTTTGTAACGGGAAGTAAACCAAATTAAAAAAAATTTAAATAATTTTAAGCTAAGATGCAGTCAATATTTGTACATCAAACTAATGTTATATAAAAGATAGACACAAAATGCTGGAGTAACTCTGCGGGGCAGGCAGCATCTCTGGAGAAAAGGAATCTGTGACATTTCGGGTCACGACCCTTCTTTAGACTTATATAAATCTGGTGATAACTATGGTATGGAGGGGGTAACAGTCCAATCCTAACACAGCACATTAGAATTCACCATATCTGTTAATCTGAAAATATGGAAGCTCAAAGGCTTCATTTGGACTCAATTAATCTATCAGTATTCCACTGACAACTGAATTTGTCAATTTAATCTAGTCTGGGCTATGTGGAACTTTGGCCCCATGCTAAATGGTTATCTCTCAAAAATGCTCCTCTCCTACCTGCATCTCTATCACACCTGTAATATCTGCACCTTGAACATTGAGCTGCCAGACCTGCCCTCCACCCAGCCATGTTCCTGTTATGGCTGTAATAACTCACTCCCATGCACCAATCCACGCCCAGAGTTCATCTGCCTCACCTGCCGGGCTTCTTGGATTCAAATGAATGCAATTTAGTCGATTAGACCTTCCTCTCTCCCTGACTTGTCCCTGCCTGTCCTCTCTACTGAACACATTAATATCTATAACAGGCTCTGTTTCCTCAAAAACATAAAATATAGAACAATGCAGTATATGAAGGAACTGCAGAAGCTGGTTGAAACCGAAGACAGGCACAAAATGCTGGCGACAATGCAGTGTATGCTGCAATGGGAATTGGACTGTGAGATTGTCAGTGGGACAGGCAGCATCTCTGGAGAGAAGAAATGGGTGACGTTTCGTGTCGAGACCCTGAAGAAGGGTCTCGACATGAAAACGTCACCCATTCCTTCTCTGAAGAAGGGTCTCGGGCCGAAACGTCACCCATTCCTTCTCTCCAGAGATGCTGCCAGTCCAGTTGACTTACTCCAGCTTTTTGTGTTTATCTAAAGAACAATGCAGTACAGGAACAGGCCCTTTGGCCCACAAAGTTTGTGCTGAACATAATGCCAAGACCAACTTTTTCTGCCTATGTAATCCATATCCCTCTATTGCCTGCATATCCATGTTCCGTTCCAAAAGTTTCTTAAATGCCTCCACCACATTCCCCTGGCAGTGGGTTCCAGGCACTCGCCAATCTCTCATAAGTCATCTGCTACACTGTTAGGGTCCTACCCTGACAAACTGGTTTAAACTCTCCTGAGCAGCACCAGCAAATCTCCCCACCAGGAGATTGGTGCCCCACCAATAGAGGAGCAACCCGTCCCTCTTGCACATGTCCCACCTTCCCAGGAAGTGAGGCCAGCGATCCATATACCTGAATCCCTCCCCCTCTCCTCTCTTATCCTTGCATTTATCCATGTCACCTCCCTGTGGCACCGTGAGCAATCCTGAGATAACAACAGTAGAGGGGCTGCTTTTCAACTTACTACCCATCTCCCTAAATTCTCCTTTGCCAGACCTGATCTGTCTTCCCACAAATGGCATGGGTACCAATGTGGACCACGACCACTGGCTGCTCACCCCCACCCCCTCCTGTCCCGTGCTTGCTCTGAGACATCCTTCACCCTGGCTCCAGGGTGGCAATACACCATCTTGGTGTCTGAGGAAGGGTTCACGACCCAAAACATCACCTGTTCCTTCTCACCAGGGATGCTGCCTGTTCCGCTCAGTTGCTCCAGCATTTTGTATCTACATTTGGTGTAAACCAGCATCTGACGTTCCTTGCTACACACCATCCTGGAGTCTTGCTTGCAACCACAGAAACATCTATCTACATCTCTGACGACAGAGTCCTCTTTCATTATTGCTCGCCTAGTCTTCGCTTTACCCTGCTTTGCAGCGGGTGCCACTGACACTGTTGGCTGCTGCTAATTTTCCCCAGAGAGGCTATTCGTCCACACACACCCCCCCCCCCCCCCCCCCCCCCCCCCCCCACCCTGCCCACCCACCAGTAACCAAACTGAGATACTTGTTTGAGAAGGGGATACTCACTGGTGCCTCCTGCGCTCTGCCTTTCAGGTGAAATAAGTCTAAAGTAGCAAAGTCGCTGCAGGGAGTGCTACAATGGGAATTGGACTGAGAGATTGTCAATGTTCATTTCACTCCATCTGAGCTCCTCTTAAATATTTCAAAAAAATCTGTACCATTTCTGTAATTGATACACTCAGGGCTGACACTCATTGATCTGTGCTCACAGTTTTACACTGATAAACTCTTCAGATATATTATAAGGGATCCACTGTAGCAGCCTCAGGTTAATCTCATTTATCTTGGAAGAAAGGTTTTCCCCAGAAGCTTCTGCTATTTCATGCATGTTAAATTATTGATTGAAGTTTCCTCTTCATCTTATGAAGTGGTACTCCATGTACAGATGCAAGCTGACACACTGGGAAGGTGCTAATCTTCACATTATTACTCGTGTGCCCACACTGTCTAAAATGGCAACCTGGAGATTTGTTTCACCTCAGACCTTGTTTCACCTTCAGGGTTGACAAGGGTGGAGCCGTTCCTACTGAATGTTCACACTCTGATCCATCCCAGCATGGCACTTAAATCTAGATAGGGTCAAGATTTGTTGCGAACCAAAGCTTTGTCAGACGTGTGAAGTGCAGATCATAAAACCACTGCTTACTCAAAAGAATAAATAGATGGATCGTATATAAAGCTCTTGGGCAGGGGACATCTATGATAGGGAAGCCCCAGAATATGACTCTACAAGAACATCGAACACTACATCACAGGAACAGGCCCGTCGGCTCACAGGATCAGTGCCAAATATATAATGTCCTCAGTTGACATGTGATGCATGCCCCTCCATTCCCTGTATATCCATATCCCTATCATAAAGCATCTGAAATGCCATCTGCTTCCACCACAATCTCTGGTAGCACATTTCAGCTTCTCATCAATCTCTGTATAAAAGACTTGCCCCCACATCTGGTGTTAAGGGGTTATGGGGAGAAGGCAGGGGAATGGGGTTTAGAGGGAGAGATAGATCGGCCATGATTGAACGGCAGATTATACTTGATGTGCCGAATGGCCTAATTTTGTTCCTATCACTTATGAACATCTTTAACCTTTCTTTCTCTGACCTTAAAGTTATGCCCTCCACTTTTTGACATTTCCACCCTGGGGAAAAGGTTCTGACTGTCCACCCATCTATCCCTTTCATAATTGTATATACTTCTATCAGGTCTCCCCTCAAACTCTGACTAACTCTGAGAAACCAATCCAAGTTTGTCCAACCTCTCCTTATAGCTAAAACAGGCAGCGATGTGATAAGCTTCTGCACCCTCTCCAAAGCCTCCACATCCTTCCTGTGACAGTGCGAACAGAACTGCACTCAATACCACAAGGTGCAATCTAACCAAAGTCATGTACAGTTGCACCATGACTTCCTGACTCTTACTCAAATAGGGGCACTAACAGGTCAGAGTTATATATTCTGTAAGGCTTTGTTGATGTTTTGTTTGCCTAGAACGATAAAATCATTCACGATATAATTTTTCATCAACAAGAGTTCAGTTCTATCACAGCAACCGCATGTTTTGATAAGGATTATATCAAGAAGTCTGTACCAAACACAAAGAATTTTACTGAATGTAAGACCTTCGACTGGTTAAGTCTGAAAAATTGACATGACCAACAAAAAAAAGGCTGAAAGCCGCAGTTTATTCTCATTACTGTGGAGTTAATTGTTGCAAAGCTGGTATAACTAGTCGCCAATACTTTCACATCTTTAATGGTGGCGACCAATAACCGAGCGGAATGGTGATAGGGCAGCATGATGGTGCAGTGGTACAGATGTTGCCTTACAGCGCCAGAGACACGAGTTCGATCATGACTACAGGTGCTGACCTGCGGGAGTTTTCTCTGGATGCTCCAGTTTCCCCCTGCACTACAAAGACGTACAGGTTTGTAGATTAATTGGCTTTGGTAAAATTGTAAATTGTCCCTGACGTGTAGAATAGTGTTAGTGTGCGGGGATCGCTGGTCCGCGGACTATGCTGGTGGAAGGGCCTGTTTCCGCGCTGTATCTTTAAACTAAACTAAAAAATAAACAATTCCTTTCTCTAAATGCAATGCATGTTTATGTAATGTTGTCCCTTGTCTGGACCTTGAGTCCGAAATAAAATGTATTATTATTGTTATTATAACTGTCCAGACTCAGGCTGAGCAACCACAATCTGATACCTGCAGAATTATATGTCAATGTGCATTTATGCCTCGAGATAAATCTGGATAAGTTACAACAATATATTATTATAAAATTATCTATAAGAACACCCGATAACTTCAATGCAAATGGCAGAGAATGATACCTGTGTTCTGTGTCGCAGGTACAGCAACATGGATCTTGATCGGCTTGTTATTACCTTTGGCATTAGTTATAACAGTTCATGTTTTTTTTCTGACCAGAAGATTCCTCTGTCCCAGAAGAGGTAAGGAATACCGGAGTGCGTTAAAACAGAAGTAGTAAAATATACTGATGATGCAAATGAAATGGATGTACAGAAGTTGTAAGAAAATTACCTCAGGGGAAAGACAGCATTCGTGGCAGAAGAAAGCAAGGAGGAGATCTGTCAGCTGCCGACAGATGCTGAGAGAATGGAGCGGCTGGGCTTGTACACTCTGGAGTTTAGAAGGATGAGAGGAGATCTTATTGAAACGTATAAGATTGTTAAGGGTTTGGACACGCTAGAGGCAGGAAACATGTTCCCGATGTTGGGGGAGTCCAGAACAAGGGGCCACAGTTTAAGAATAAGGGGTCGTCCATTTAGAATGGAGACAAGGAAACACTTTTCCTCACAGAGAGTTGTGAGTCTGTGGAATTCTCTGCCTCAGGGGGCCGTGGAGGCCAATTCTCTGGATACTTTCAAGTGAGAGCTAGATAGGGCTCTTAAAAATAGTGGAGTCAGGGGATATGGGGAGATATGGGGAATGGGGTACTGATTGAGGATGATCAGCCATGATCACATTGAATGGCGGTGCTGGCTCGAAGGGCTCAATGGCCTGCACCTATTGTCTATTGTCTATTGTCTATTGACAAGCCTTGAACAGGAGTCACTGGGTGATGGGAAATACCATTAGATTATGCAGGAAGGAACTGCCATGCTGGTTTACACCAAAGATAGACACAACATGCTGGAGCAACTCAGCGGGACAGGCAGAATCTCTGGGTCACGTTTTGGGTCGAGACCCTTCTTTAGACTATTAGATTGTCGGCTGGACAATGTGTTGTCAAAAAGGGGAGCAATGCAGACATGGGTAATTGTAGAAACACTACTCCCAATGAATTGCAAGGGATTCTTCATGAATTATTAATATAGAATGAGATGGAGAGAGAGGCCACCCAGTGATCGTATTTTTCCTATTAAATAACTCTCCTATTGAACTTATATTTTATTCATTGTGATCACTTGAAACTTTATCCTTGCAAACTTACCCATTTTCCTTTGATAGTAATTGTTGAATCTGCTTCTATCATCCCTCCTGCCCTCACTATTGTAATGACCTTGAATAGATTTAGGAAACAATAAGCTGCTGCAACTGGAGGATTGCAAGATACTTACAGATAGAGGAATCGTTCTGTTCTAAATTGTCTTTCTCGTTTATAATTATCTGGAGATTTTGTGGTTAACATAAAAAGTGAAATGACTGATTTACATCATAAAATTACTTCACATTTTCAAAGCAATAATGTTAGTGTAAATTGTTGCGAATTATAATTAGGTCCCAATAATCTGGGATGCCTTGGAACAGGAATTTTCTAAGGCGCAAACCGGGCAGCAGTTAAAGGATAATTTGGGGAATTTTATAATTATTTTATTAAGTGCAACTTAAAACTGAGCGGTATGAATATTGATTTATCTAACTTCAAGTAACCTTTGCATCCCCTCTCACTTCGTCCCTCCCCCACCCTAGTCGTCGTACTAGTTTCACTCTCGTCCTGTTGAGTTTCACTGCCTGTATAACTCGTTATCACCTACCACACAGACAACAACGGACCATTGTGGGTTCTACCTTTCCTTGATCATCGTTGCTTTTTGCATATCATTCTTTTTTTTCTACATCTATGCTGTTACTAAAACTCTCATCTTGTCCTCTTCCAGTTTGCTCTTTTTTGAATTTGTGCTAAATTTGCACTACATCACTAGGATTTTGCCACTGTTCACCTCTGTGCAAGTGCACCAAGTTTTGTTCCGATCGGTGGAATATTACCAAAGTTGTGAAGGTTTAAAAAATCATGAGATACGCAGATTGGTTTTCTCACCTGCCAGTCACCATGTAGGTAATGCCCCTTCCGTCACCCGCTGGAGACTAAAATCCCGGAGGCGGGGCTGAGTCCACTAGCCGTGCTGATTGAGTCCACAAGAGTGGAGTCAGGGAAGCCGCTGTGTGGATTCAGGGACGCCGCTGAGTGGAGTCGGGGAAGTCGCTGAGTGGAGCCAAGAGGTGCTGTGTGATGCCGCGCCGATAGCTGCTGAGTGGTCCCTCCCCCCCACGCATCCCCCCTCGCCCCCCCACACCACCCACACCCCCCCTTCCCCCTGCCCCCTTCCCCCCATCCCCCTCCTCCCCACACACCCTCCTCCCCACAACCCCCCACAACCCCTCTCCTCCCCAGTGGCTGCTGAGTGGAGTCCCTCCCCCCCACACATCCCCCCTCCCCCCACACACACCCCCCTTTTACCCTTCCCCGTTCCTCCCCCTTCCCCCCACCCCCCCACACCACCACCCTCCCCCACAACCCCCCTTCCTCCACACACACCTTCCCCCACAAACCCGCCTCCCCCACAGACCCCCTCCCCCACACCACTACCCCTCCCCCACACCCCTCCCCTCGCCCACACCACCCCCTCTCCCACACCATGGTGGAATATTGCGTTGGGGAATGGGTTGCATTGGGGGACCAGGCCTCCCGTGTGACTGGGACCCAACGGGTCCCACTTAGTGTAGTGCCTTTTACATCTCCCATTTCCCTTTCCCCTAACTCGCAGTCTGAAGAAGGGTCTTTCCCCGAAACGTCACCTATTCCTTTTCTCCAGAGATGCTACCTGACCCGTTGGGTTTCTCCAGCTTTTTGTGTCTACTTTCGGTTTAAACCAGCATCAATAGTTCCTTCCTACACAAAGGGCAAATTGCTCCTAGCTAGATTGAGTTTGAGACATGGTCCTTACATAAAATCCCGGATTTTCCAATTGGTGTTTCCCACAGTATAGCTTTGTATATAATTTATTTTTTTGAATTACAGCCCTTGAGAAAGTGACATTAAAGTGCTAAGAGGCATCGTCATCATTAGAGATTCTGGTCTTCAGATCAAACATTGGGTTCTTGCTCTGTAACCTACACAGGCAGGTGTAAACAGCCCATAATAGATTCTTTCAGGAAAGCCTTTGTAAATAAATAATTATTCTTTGCTTCTGGTTTCCAAACCCAGTTTTGAATTTTGGCAATCCTGATTTGCCTCTCTGAACTTACTTCCCTTGCCCCTCCTCAATAACGCTTTCCTTGCTCCTGTTGTTCCAATTAACATCGCATCTCAAACGGTTCACTTTCCTACCTAATAGTATTTTCTTACAAATGGTGAAACCCCTTCCTGTCACTTCCTGGGTATGCAACTCAAAATTGGTGCCATAAACCTCAAGGTATCTCTCCCACAGTCATCCAGCGTGGAAACAGGCCCTTCGGCCCTACCTGCCCACACCGACCAACAAGCCCCGTCTACACTAGTCCCACCTGTCTGCGTTTGGCCCATATCCCGCTAAACCTACTCTACTCATCCTCGATGGTTTCCTACTTAATGGATCATTGCCCTTTTCAGAGTCTTCTCAATTAAAACCAAGATATGCAGAAAAATATGCAGAATTGATCTATCTACCATGAAAATCGAGAAACTACAGTCACTGGAAATCAGAGAGCGCTGGAATCATTTACAGTTAATGCAGTATCTGTGGAGAGCAAAACACAATTAATATTTCAGGTTAAAGATTTTAAGTTAAGCTCCAGGAGTTTCAGGACTCCACTTGCTAAGTTTGTTCCTCATGAGCTTTGGCCACAAGCTTTTCTGCACTGGAAGTGAGGGTTTAACTCCTATGTTGTCAGTGTTACCAGGCCATAAATAAGGGAGATATCCTAACCTCTTTGACCTGCAATAACTAATCTCTCCCCGCATGCTGCCCGACTTGCTGAGTCTTTCCGACACTAAGTTTTATATTTTCTGCATCCTTACGTGGGAGCCAGACTTACCTGCATCTTTCTCTTTGGACAGAGGAGCCGATGTATGTCAATGTGCAATTTACAAAGAAGGGAGGCAAAAACAGTCAGCCCAAAGAACAGAGAAACGCAAGATACGTCGCCTCAAAGAGATGTGGAGACCTTAAGACATCTGCGCCAGGACTGCCGTGCACATGGGAAGGAGATTTGAAACGACTCAACTTTGAACGACAATGGATGAAATGATCTGAGATATTCCAAACAATGGAAACCAGCACAGCTTTGTATCTGTCTATTGATTCGGTTCCCCGACTCCACACAATGTCCAAACCACCTGGTATTTTATTCGCTTGCTTGGGGGGACAGGATGCAATGACGACTTCTCCTTTGACACTCCTCCCCTGCGTCTTGCTGCACAGGAGATGGAGAACAGTGAGAGGAGTTCCTGAGGGACCTGTCATGTTGAGGGTCGATGGCAGTATCGAGGAGAGATCGTGATCCTGGGTTTCCATCCCAAGAATGGCTGCTTCCTTGGACTATGTGCTGTTACTTCCTGTAGAAAGGGAGTTACTGATAAAGAGACTGTATGTGCATAAGCTTTCTGAATGCAGTACATACGCTGAGAAGGACAGAAGAGTCATAGTCATAGAGTGATACAGTGTGGAAACAGGCTCTTTGGCCCAACTTGCCCACCCCGACCAACATGTCCAACTACACTAGTCCCACCTGCCTGCATTTGGTCCATATCCCTCCAAACCTGTCCTATCCATGTACCTGTCTAATTGTTTCTTAAACGTTGGAATGTCGCAGTCCCAACTCAGGTCGGGGGGAGTTCCCCGCACCATGTGTACCATGTAATCCCGTGCTACGCGCTCCCTGGTCAGATAGTCGGCGACCTAAACCGGGTTTGCCAGGCGAGGAGGGGGCTGTGGACCCCCGGCAGGACCAAAAACAAGACCTGTCAAAGGGCGGATGAGCTTCTAGCGAGCCAGCAGCCACCCACACTTCAGTAGAAGTTGCTATCACTCGTACATAGCATTGTAAGGAATGATAATAAAGCACACACACCAAAATCCTATATTCCAGCAGTGGAAGTCCGCAGGAACTGGAGGACAGAGATGTGTGGTGCGTCCGTCACCGTTCCCGTCGGAAACCAGCACCATTGCGTCGCTAATGTTTTCAACGATGATAATAAAAAAAATAAAAACAGCCTCAACTACCTCCTCTGGCAGCTTGTTCCACAACACCCACCACTCTGTGGCCTCACCAATGTCTTATACAACTGCAACATGACCGCCCAACTTCTATACTCAATACTCTGACTGATGAAAACGAATGTGCCAAACGCCTTTTGACCACCTTATCTACCTTCAAGGAACCATGCACCTGCACTCCTAGACTCCTCTGCCTTACAACACTCCCCAGGGTTCAACCATTCACTGTGTAGGTCCTGCCCATGTTAGACTTCCCAAAATGCCACACATCACCTTCACACAGATGTGAATGAAAAATGTATCCAGAGAGTGATGTGAGGAAGAACACATGATAAGAATATTGTCATATAGAGAATAGAGTTTTACAGCATGAATAAGCCATTCATAAGTGATAGAACTAGGCCATTTGGCTCATCAAGTTTATTCCGCCATCCAATCATGGTTGTTCTATCTCTCCCTCTCAACCCCATTCTCCTGCCTTCTCCCCATAACCTCTGACGCTCATACTGATTAAGAATCTATCTATTTTTGGCTTAAAAATATCTATTGACTTGGCCTTCACAGCTTTCTGTGGCAAAGAATTCCACAGATTCACCACCCTCCTCATCTCCTTCCTAAAGGAACGTCCTTTAATTTTGAGGCTATGACCTCTGGTCCTAGGCTCTCCCACTAGTGGAAACATCCTCCCCACATCCCCTTTATCCAAACCTTTCACTATTAAGTAAGGTTCAATTAGGTCACCCCTCAACCTTCTAAACTCATTCGGCCCAAATTGTCCATGCCAACCAAGATGCCCCATCTAAGCTAGACCTAATTGCCCGCACATGGACCATATCCCTCTAAACTCTTCCTATCCATGTGCCCACCCAAAGGCCTTTTAAACTATTATACCTGCCTCAACTACTTCCACTATGCAGAAGGATGGTGAAGTACAAGTACAGTGAATAACTTGCTTGCAGTAGCACCACATGCACATAGACTCAGACAAACACACAGTCATAAATTACATGTAAAATTACACGTACATTATGCAAAACAGTAAATGAAAATAAAGAGTGCAAAATAAAAAGATATTTGCATGAAACACAATTGGGAAAGAACATGAGTGTGTGGTAGTGCAAGTAGTGTCTGGTGGTGTTCCATTGCCAAGGTACGATTAGGGACGTGCAAGTGAGTTCAACAAGCTGACATATAGGAAAGTTGCTATTCCTGAACCTGGTGGAGTGGGACTTTAGGCCTTCTGTACCCCTTGAATAATGGTTGTAGCAATTCTTCCCAAAGTCCCATCAACTCTCTTGAGATTCCACCACTCACCTACACACAAGGGGGAATTTAAAGCGGACAGTTAAGGGGCTGTCCCACTGCGGCGACCTAATCCGCGAGTTAAGAAGAGTGTCTTACGCCTTCAAGCTCGAGGGCACTCGCCTGGAAGGCTTCGAGCTGGATCGACCGTCAGCGTTGAAACCGCGAGTTGGATTGACCAGCCGCACACACACACACACACACACAAACACATCGCAAAGGCCGGGGCCAGGGAAAGCGGGGGAGCGCTGTACAGTAGCACTATCCTACACACTAGGAACAATTTACAATTTTATCAAAGCCATTTAGCCTACAAACCTGTACGTCTTTGGAGTAAGGAAACCGGAGCACCCGGAGAAAACCTACGTGATCACGGGGTGAACGTACAAACTGAGTACAGACAGAATCTATAGTCAGGATCGAAGCCGGGTTTCTGGCGCTGTAAGGCAGCAACTGTATTTTTGCGGGTTCAGCTTTTGTGAAGTGTAAGTATCAATATTATTTGATAAAAGGCAGAGATTTTTATTGGTGTTCCATCTAACAATTTGCTTCAAACTGAGGTGCCAAAGCTGGTCTCGTGGGGCTCCATGACTTTCCTACATGCACTGGTGACATACCCAAAATGAGTGCCCTTTACAAGTAATTCAACAGATCTGAATATGAGAGATGAGATATTGTCTTATACATCCAACCACCTTCTTTTCAGCTATCAGTGATGTTCAATAAGTTTCTCACACACTGAATTTACACACACACTGATTTTTTTCTCTCTCTCTCATTTATCATATTGTTCACAGTGTACTATCTTTACATATTCTGTTGTGCTGCAGCAAGTCAGAATGTCATTGTTCTATCTGGGACACAAGAAATCCAGGGGGCGCTGGACTGCCAGCAGCCTCTGCCTGCAGCCCGTTTGTTTTTCCACCTTTTTTTTATTTTTAGTTAGTTTAAAGTGTGTTTTTTGGGGAAACTTTAACTTTTTTATGTGGGGGAGGGGGGCAGGGTAAGGGGGAAACTGTTTCCCAGTTGCTTCCTGGCGGGGACGTGACTATTTCTCCGAGTTGCGTCCTCGCCCCCCACCTCGCGGCCTACCTTCTGGATCCGAGCAGCCTTTCCTGCCGGGGACCGGGAACCGGACCAGAGCTGCAACAGCAGCGGCGGCGCTGGAGTCACCACGGAGCGGGCGATGCCTACCTGGGTCGCCTTTGGAGCTCCGGAGCGTTGGGCTGCTGCTCCAACATCGTGGAGCTCTGGTTTAGAGAGCTCCCAACGCGGGCGGCGCTCACCGTCATCGTGGAGTCCTGGGGCCCTTTGCCGAGGGCCTCCAGCGTTGTGTCTTCACCCGGTGCGGCTAGTGGACTTTGGGAGCCCCGGACTCCGGTAGGAGGGGGCCGACTCGGGGTCCAGGCAGCTGAGGACGTCCCCCAGCCCCGACATCGGACTTACATCACCTCGGGGAGCGGGCCTGAACACCGGGCCGCCCGTTGCGGCGACTGCAGGGGGCTCGGGGAGGCCCCCGACCACGGTGGAACAGTGGGGAACATCAGGGGAAGAGACTGACTTTGGTGCCTTCCCACACAGTAGGACATTTTGACCCTGCTGTGGGGGGATGTTTTATGTTGAATTCTATCTACTCCATGTTGTGTTCTTTATTTATTTTTTTTTTTTAAATGTATGGCTGTATGGCGATTTAATTTCGCTGTGCCAATTGGCACAGTGACAAATAAATGCATCTCATCTCATCTCATCTCATCGACACATGACAATAAAACTCTCTTGACATGTGTGGACTGAATGCTCACAGCAGTTGAAATCCTGTTTATCACCAGCAGAGGGCCCTCAAATGCCACAGGAAACACAACCACCTCTGTATTTTCCTCAATTTCATGGCTTCAGGCACTTAATGGCCAATTAGCGACCCTTAACGTATTCTCAGTGTTGTGTTGCAGGAAACGTGGCGGACAATTTGAACACTGCAAATTACATTGATTGGGGATAAATATTGTTCAGATGCCATGATTAACAGACATCTAAAAACAATTGAAATCGATTCAAATCATTTCAAAATGGTACATTTATTTAAAATATGTTTAACTGATAAGAATTGACAAAGTTGATTAATATTAATTAAAATATATGAAAAAATAACCTCACCCTCAGTTCTCATATCTATCCAATTCAGATGCCCAAACGACTGGTATGATTTTTGTTGACAGGATGCAATGACAACTTCTCCTTTGACTCTCCTCCCCTGCGTCTTGCTGCACAGGAGATGGAGAACAGTGAGAGGAGTTCCTGAGAGAGCTGTGATGTTGAGGGTCGACGACAACAGGAAGAAGAGATCATGATCCTGGGTGTCCATCTCCCATTGATCGCTGGCATGGAGAAGGGCCAGGAATGCGTGTATCCAACCCCTCGATCACTTAGATTGAGCTCCACTCTATTTTTTTTCTTTTTAATCAAAAATATTCATTCAAATATTAAAACATTATATACAATACAATAAAACCAAAACAGAACCCACCACCATAGTACAAGACAAACAAATATACCAAATAAACTCCTATACAACTATGTTACAATTCTTGGCAAGGATGCATTCAACCCCCCGCGGTGCCCAGAGGTCCCGGAAATCCCCCATGGACAGCGTGTAGTCCCTCTCTAACACCACCCGGGCACGGACGTAACCCCGAAAAAGAGCTCCACTCTTGGTGGTGGTGAAATGGAGGTCAGATGCCCTGCAATGGGGGGGGTCAGGTGCACTGGCATATCCAACCACTGCATGCCCTGACCATGGGTGAACATTGGGGAACATCGGGAAGAGACTGACTTTGGTGCCTTCCCTCACGGTGGGAAATTTTGATCCTGCTGTGAGGGGATGTTTTATGTTGAATTTCCATCTACTCTGTGTTGTGTTCTTTATTTTTTTCCTGTATGGCTGTATGGTGACTTCATTTCACTGTGCCAATTGGCACACGTGACAAATAAAATCTATCTGTATCTGTATCATTTTAAGCTTTATGATGCAATCTGTTGATATGGAGGTCAAGGACATGCTGACTTTAGTTTAGTTTGGTTTAGAGATACAGCACAGAAACAGGCCCTTCAGCCCACCTAGTCCGCACCGACCAGCGATCCCCGCACACTGACACTACACATGCTGGGGACGATTTACAATGTTATCTAGCCAATTAACCTACAAACCTGTACGTCTTTGGAGTGTGGGAGCACCCGGAGAAAATCATTGCAGGTCATGGGGAGAACGCACAAACTCCATACAGACAGCACCCGTCGTTACAATCCAGGTCTCTGGCGCTGTAAGGCAGCAACTCTACCGCTGCTCCTGCTCTAGACTGGACTCATTGGTTGAAGAAGTGGACGAACCATGACCCCTCCACAGTTGATGCAACGTCACTTCAATGTGTGTCAACTGAAAGACTCATTGCAGGAAGACACCAAAGCCTTATTGAGAACACTTCCTGAACTCACGGTCCCATTCATACAAATACAAATAAGAAATACAAATTAGTAAGGACCAGTAACTCTAAATCTAGCACGATCCCAACTCAAAACATATGCATCTGGATCACCATTGGGTCAAAAACACTGGAGCTTCCACAGGTGGTGGTATCCTCTCTACACTAACCAGTGGTTGAAGAAAACATGAGAGACTGCAGATGCTGGGGTCTTGAGTAAACAATACTGCAGGAGGAACTCAATGAAACAGGCAGGTATGTGGAGTGAAATTAACCCAAACCCTCCTCTGTCCTTTTCCTTCCACAATGTTTGGTTCAAGGAAGTTGCTCACCACTCTGGGACAAAATAGAATAGGCTGTTCCTATAAGCCATGAACTGGTATCAAAAAGATAATGTCTTTTGGACAGGTGAACACCACCTGCGGTAGTCTTCCCTCCAAGCTGCACACTTTCCTGACTCGGAGATATATTGCTCGTCCTTCATTGGTGCCAGTTCTAAATTCTGTAACATTTGATCCAAAAACATCATGAGAAGACCTTCACCAAAAGAACTGCAGGTGTTCAGCTCTTCACCATCACCTCAAGGGCTCTTAGAGTCAGAGAGTCGTAGCGTCATACAGCGTGGAAACAGGCCCTTCGGCCCAACTTGCCCATGCCAGCTAACATGCCCCACCTGCCTACATTTGACCCATATCCGTCCAAATCTGTCCGATCAATGTACCAGTCCAAATGTTTTTAACGTGATAATACCTGCCTCAACTACCTCCTCTACCCATTGTGTCAATAAAGGTTGACCCTCAGGTTCCTATTACATCTTCCCCCCCCCCCCCCCCCATCCCCATCACCTTAACCCTGTGTTCTTTTGTATGACCAGTAAATGTTAGACTTGGCAGCTACAGCCAAATCCTGATTAAAAATTAATTGGTAGAGTTCTGGAGTACATGCGACCAAAATCAACATATGCATCTCAAAAAAACCCCATGCCTGTGTTCACCTATTGCAGGCCACGCTATGTTCTTGCCCCCCCTCTCTTCCAGCTTTCTTTTCTGCCCCTCTGCAATCAGTCCGATCAAGGGTCCCGACCCAAAACGTCACCTGTCCATGTTCTCCAGAGATGCTGTCTGGCCCACTGAGTTGCTCCAGCATTCTGAAGTACTTGTGGGGCCAGGCATTGTATTCAATGACAATTTGAATAAAATGCAACCAGCTACATCTTCACTTCTTTGATTCATCCCGGGAATGACTGGGCAGCTGGAAGGCAATGCCTAAGAGGGTAGACACAAAAAGCTGCAGTAACTCAGCGGGACAATCAGAATCTGGAGAGAAGGAATGGGTGACGTTTCGGGTCGAGACCCTTCTGCCTAAGAGGGGGTTGGGTGAGTGGGCAGACGCATGGCAGATGTTGTATAATGTGGGTAAATGTGAGGTTATCCACTTTGGTGTCAAGAACAGGAAGGCAGATAAAATCTGAATGGTGTCAGATTAGGCAAAGGGGAGATGCAATGAGACTTGTGTGTGCTTGTACATCAGCCACTGAAAGTAAGCATGCAGGTACAGCAGGCAGTGAAGAAAGCTAATGGCATGTTGGCCTTCATTGCAAGAGGATTTGAGTTTAGGAGCAAGGCGGTCCTACTGCAGTTGTACGGGGCCCTGATGATACCGCACCTGGAGTATTGTGTGCAATTTTGGTCTCCTAATTTGAGGAATTACATTATTGCCATTGCAGCGTAAATTCACTGGGATAACGGGACTGACATATGATGAAAGAATGTGTTTAGGATGAGAGGGGATCTTATAGAAACATATAAAATTCTTAAAGGTTTGGGCAGGCTAGATGCAGGAAAAATGTTCCTGATGTTGGGGGAGTCCAGACTCAGGGGTCACAGTTTAAGAATAGGGGTAGGCCATTTAGAACTGAGGTGAGGAAACACCTCTTCACCCAGAGAGTTGTGAATCTGTGGAATTCTCTGCCACAGAAGACAGTGGAGGCCAATTCACTTGATGTTTTCAAGAGAGAGTTAAATTTAGCTCTTAAAGGAATGAAGGGATGTGAGGTAAAAGCAGGAACGGGGTACTGATTTTAGATGATCAGCCATGATCATATTGAATGGCGGTGCTGGCTCGAAGGACCGAATGTCCAACTCCTACTTCTATGAATGCTGAACATAATAGATCAGACGAGAAGGGAAAAAAAGGATTTTGCGGACTTAACCTTAGAAGCCTTTGTAATGAGATTGAACCTCTGTTTATTCTTCACATTATTCTAACGCTGCTATGCAACTGGATTTTGCTTTGATCCAAATGTTGATTCTGACCCTGAAGTGTAACTCCTGCGGAAACACTCAGAGAGCTAAATTGTTCGCAGTAGCTTTGCCATAATAATTCACCATCCTGGAGGGCTATGTTGCACTAATCACTGCTGGGGAAATTTGGAGAGGTGGGGGGACAATAATCTCAGCCAGGCCACTTACTTCTCTCCCCGTAACATACCCCAGTAAAAAAAATCAATAGAGCTCTGGATGATTGTGAAACTGATCCCAAGGCAGAGATTTACATTTTGTTGCTTGTGTCAAAAGCGGGGAGATCTCTGATCATGTTTTGAACGAGGTCAACGTGACAGCAGAGAGGTGATTAGTACATCTCGCAAAAAGAAAGGGAATGCTTGTAATTATGCGGCATTTTAATGTCCCAAAGCACTTCACAGGCACTCCAATTAATTATTTTTGAAGTGCAGTCAAACTCTCCGTCGGAAGAAAGTGATGGGTCCACATCAATGAGATAACTCACCGGTTAATCCCGGTTGTAGTTGTTTTAGTTAAGAGATAAAGATTATTCCTGGCCTCGGGAGATCTTTATTCTTCTTCTTTGAAGTGCTTTGAAGATCAACATCGAGGGCGACAGGCTGCAGTCAAGAGATGCACCTTTGACCATACAAATCCCTTCTGCTCTGCAGTCAAGTGCCAGCGTAAGGCAAAGGCAGTGGTCTAACTTTGCTGCCCCATTTCCGGGGTGATTTCTCATTTTCTTGCAGCACCAACGCCAACATACCCCCTCCCCACCCCTCTCTCCGACTCCCACTTATAAACATGTGCAGTAAGGAACTGCAGATGCTGGTTTAATTTAATGTCGCGTCACTTTAATTTCATGTCTCATGTATTTTGGTGGGTTTTTTTTAATGACTTTTGCCAGATTAATTTCCCTCCTGGGATAAATAAAGTTCTATCATATCGTCTTGTATCATATCGTTAAACCGAGTCTGAAGAAGGGTCTCGACCCGAAACGTCACCCATGCCTTCTCTCCAGAGATGCTGCCTGTCCCGCTGAGTTACTCCAGCACTTTGTGTCTATCTTCCATTTATAAACACTTCAATTAGAAACATCAATTAGGAAGGATGGACCTCTGGAATTCTCTGCCCCTGAGGGAGGTGGAAGTTAGGTCATTTGATGTATGTAAGATGGAGATGAATGAATATATGAAAGGTCGAGGGTTATGAGAGGGAACTGGCACGAAAAAGGATTGAGGGCGGCAGAGACCAGCCATGATCATATTGAATGGTGAGGCTGGTATGTATGACCCGGTGGCCTATTCCTGCTCCTATATTATTGCGTTATGATTGTTCTTGCTAAATATGCCGTGTTCCATGTTCATAATTGTGTAAATCATAGGATCAGTATTTGGCCATTCAGTCTACTCTGCCATTCATTCCGGTCCGATCTATCTTTCCCTCTCAGCCCCATTCCACTGACTTCTCCGCATAGTCCCTGACACCCATACTAATAATAAATCTATCAATATCTACCTTTAAAATATCCTTTGACCTGGCCTCCACAGCCGGCAATAAATTCCATAGATTTACCACCTTCTGACTAAATAAATTCCTCCTCATCTCTGTTCTAAAGGTCCGTCCTTTAATTCTGAGACTATGGCCTCTGGTCCTAGACTCTCCCACCAGTGGCACGGTGGCACAGCGGTAGAGTTGCTTCCTTACAGATAAATGCAGTGCCAGAGACGCAGGTTCAATCCCGACTACGGGTGCTGTCCGTACGGAGTTTGTACGTTCTCCCCGTGATCTGCGTGGGATTTCTCCGAGATCTTTGGTTTCCTCCCACAGTCCAAAGACGTACAGGTTTGTTGGTTCATTGGCTTGATTAATTGGCTTGATTAAAAAAAATGTAAAATTGTCCAAGTTGGTGATATGCAGAGTACTGCCCTGCCAACTACAAAATTCAGGTTCAGATCCACTTTATCCAGGCCTTTCACTATTCGGTAAGCTTCAATGCGTGTCTGCTCATCCTTCTCAACTCCAGTGAGTGCAGCTCTATCGCTGTCAAACTCTCAACAAATGTCTCGGAAACCCTTGATATGGGTGATGAACTGGTTCGGAGGTGGTTGAAAGCTTCCTCAGTGCTGTTGTTAAAACAAACTGATATTTGAAAGACATTGTTTCTTGTGGCAGACCACATGTATTGACCAAAGAGCTGAATTCCAGAGGGAAGGTGAGAGGATTGCCCTAGACATTAAGGTTATGTGCATCTGAACCACGGACATTGAGGAATCCTGGTACAACTCAAGTTAATGGGCAACATGGGGAAAACACTCTAATGACTGGAAGTCATACCTTGCACAATGGAAGAAGGTTGTGGTTGTTGTGGATCAATTAATCCTTGCCCCAGGACTTCCTCGGGCCAGTGTTCTGGGCCTAACATTGCTCAATCTTTGTGTAGATAAGAACTCCGGATGTTAGCATATACCGAAGATTGACACAAAGCGTGGAGTTACTCAACGGGCCGGCCAGCATCTCTGGAGAAAAAAGATGGGTGATGTTTCTGGTCGGTACCTTTCCTCAGAGTCCTTTGCATTATCTTTGGTTGCTTTATCGTGATCTTCTTTCTAACCTAAGGCAGGATCTTTGTTGATGGTTGGACAATACGCAATTCTGCTTGCAGCTTCTCAGCAAATGAATAAGTCCATGCAAGGGCTGATAAAATGCATGTAACATTTACACTACTAAAAACAGGGCAATGACCATTACTGACATGAGAGTCTATTCTCCTACTATTCTCCTACTCCTGACATTCATCCGCATTGTTTTTCACAGTCCCCAACCAACTACATTTCCAGGGGTTATCACTGACCAGAAGTTCATTTGGCCCAGCCACTAAAATACATGAAGTGTTAAAGAAGGAACTGCAGATGCTGGAGAATCGAGGGTTACACAAAAAGCTGGAGAAACTCAGCGGGTGCAGCATCATCTAAGGAGTGAAGGAGATAGGCGACGTTTCGGGTCGAGACCGAAACGTCGCCTATCTCCTTCGCTCCTTAGATGCTGCTGCACCCGCTGAGTTTCTCCAGCTTTATGTGTAACCCACTAAAATACATGGTTGCAGGAGTAGGTCAGAGATTGGATAGCCTGCAGAGAATGGGCGGCACGGTGGCGTAGCGGTAGAGTTGCTGCCTTAGTGCGCCAGAGACACGGATTCAATCCTGGCTACGGGTGCTTGTCTGCACGGAGTTTGTACGTTCTCCCCGTGACCGCGTGGGTTTTCTCCAAGAACTTCGGCTTCCTCCCACACTCCAAAGACGTACAGGTTTTTTAGATTGATTGGCTTGGTATAAATGTAAAAATCGCCCCTCGTGTAGGATAGTGTTAGTGTGCGTGGATCGCTGGTCGGTGCGGACTCGGTGGGCGGAAGGGCCTGTTTCTGTGCTGCATCACTAAACTAAAATAACATGGTTGCAAGAGTAGGTCAGAGATTGGATAGCCTGCAGAGAATGGGCGGCACGGTGGCGCAGCGGTCGAGTTGCCACCTTACAGAGCCAGAGCCTCGGGTTCGATCCTGAGTATGGGTGCTGTCACTTTTTCACTTAGCAGCCCACACACAACACAAAACATTGATTTCTTCCACCACCAACACACAGTACACAGAACAGCACGGGAACAGGCTATTTGGTACACAATGTCTGTGCAGAACAGATTGAACCTTTCTGAATGCACATGGTCCATATCCCACCATGCCAGGTATATTCATGTCTATCTAAAAGTCTCTTAAATGCTACCGTTGTATCTTCCACCACCACCCTAGGCAGCACGTTCAGCACCCACCACTTTGTATAATAAACCTGCACCATATCTCCTTTAAACTTTCATCCTCTGACCTTTCACTGATCGCATTGAAACCCACTGAATAATGAAAGTGGATGTGACGAGGATGTTTCCAGTCGTGGGAGAGTCTAGGACCAAAGAGCACAGCCTCAGAATGAAAGAGAAAGCAATTTCTTTAGCCAGAACATAGTGAATCTGTGGAATTTATTGTCACAGACAGCGGAGGAGTCTTTGGGTATTTTTAAATTGCGGAGATTGAGAGGTTACGGTGACAGACACAAAATGCTGGAGTAACGCAGCGGGACAGGCAGCATCTCTGGAGAGAAGGAATGGGTGACAAATGGGCTGAATGGCCTCATTCTGCTCCCATGTCCGATGATCTTAAAGTGATGTAGTATTTGATCATTCCACCCCGGGAAATACGCTCTGACTGCCTACCCTGTCTTTGTCTCTCAAAATTTTATAAAATTGTAACAAACCTCTCATCAGCCTCGGATGCTCCTGATAAAATAATCCAAGTTTGTCCAACCTTTCCTTAATCTCTAATCCAAACGGCATCCTGGTAAACCTCTGCTGCACCATACAATGTATACCATATGAAATTTGCGCTGTAATTCCTCAATCTGGTATGTTAAAAGCAATTCCATGACCAGCAAACTCTGCCAGCAGGATGGACAAGGTCTATAGTTATTGGGGATCACCACCAGGGTCACCTCCAACAGATATACTACACTGATTGTGTTCCTTCATTATTGATGAGTTTGAATCCTGCAAATCCTCCCGTTCCTGTCACTCTAACCACCTTCACCAAATGGACTGCAACAGTTCGGGAAGACAGCTCACTATCACCTTATCTGGGGAAATTAGGGATGGGCAGTAACTGTCGGCCTTGTCAATGCTGCCCAGGTCCTGCAAAATGAATTACAAGCAATGAAAGAGGATAGTTCCATGGCCACCAACGGTGTGGGAGTTGCCGGCCTTTGGTCCCAGTCTGTCTTGTGAAGTGAAGCGTGACTTCCTGGTGAGGTACAGGAGCTCAATGCTGGTGCCCAAAGGCCAGGGAAGTTAGTGCTTTGATAGAAAGAGCTGAGAATACATGTAATAACGTCGCTCATGCTTGTGCTTCCGTAGTAATATTTATACCAAACCACCCAAAAAATAGGGTGCAATTATTCTGCTGTGACAACAATCGTGCATGTTGTAAATACAAGTTGCTCACATGTCAAAGGTGTTGGCAGGAGTGGGCTTCTGGTTTATGGCTGTATTAATATTAGGTTATGACCATAATGATGAAGGTATTGTCACAGCAGGGGGAGAACAAGGAAGGGTGGCAGGGAGGGGGGACGGACGGGAGGGGAAGAGATGGGGGGAAGAAGATGGGTTAGGGTAGGGAGGTGCGAGAAGGGGAGGAGGGAGAAGGAAGTGAGTGGGGGGAGGGCAGGGGAGAGATAAGAAGGAATGGAAGGAAGTGGGAGGGGGGGGTAGTTGGAGTAAGCTAAAGGGGAAGGATGGAGAGAATGGAATAGGAAGAGTGGGGAGGAGTGGTTATTGCACGGAGGGAGGAGGAGTGAGGGGGGAATAGGGGAGAGGCAGGGAGTGGGGAGGAGGGAAGGGAATACAGAACAATGATAGGTACAGTCAGTGAATCAGCCACACTGCTCAATCTCAGCCATGTGAAGCATTTTGGGATGTTCACATCAGGCTGTGGTGCTCAGACAGAGGGAGACAAAGGATGCAAAACATCGAGAAGCAGAGAGATAACCGAAGGGTCTGATTGAAGGAACAACACACCGACACAGAAATATGCGGGTGTACAAGATAGTCAGTCATGGGAAGTGAAAAGTAAGGAATGCACTTGAATGGAAGTCAGGCACATAGAGAACATGGGAGATCTGGAAATACAGATGCATGGTTCCCTGGAGGTGACAAACCGGTAGACAGCGTGGTGAAGAAAGCCTTTGGCTCACTTGCCTTCTTTAGGAATGATATTGAGTACAAAGGTTGGGACATCACAATGCAACTGTACAAGTCATTGGTGAGACCACATCTGTGCTATTGTGTGCAGCTCTGGTTACCCAGCTGGAGGAAGGACTGTCATTAAGTTGGAAATGGTGCGGAAGACCTTGGCTTATGGGCTTGAGTTATAAGGATAAGTGGATAGGTCGGGACAACTAGCTGGGTTCTGACCTTATTGGGGTGTACAAGATCACGGGGGGCATGGATAAAGTGAATACTCACAGTCGTTTTCCCAGGGTAGAGGATTCTAAAATAGGCCTAGGTTTAATATTGAGAAGGAGAGGTTTAAGAGGGACCCCAGAGACAACTTATTTCACTCTGAAGGTAGTCCTTATCTGGCCGCTAGAGGAAGCTATAGAAACGGATACAATTACAACTTTTAAAAGAAATGTCAACACATATTTGGAGACAAAGCGTTCAGAGGGTCATGAACCAAATGGGACTAGTCCAGGATGCCATTTTGTTCTGCACGGACTGAACGAGTGGGCTGAAGGGCCTGTTTCTGTTCTGTGTAGCTCCATGACTGTATGACTATGTGGAGAACAAGATCAATGGCACAAAGCGAGAGATAGAGAGAAATACGAAGGAAAACGCATAATTATTTCAAGCCCCTAATGAACAAAGGCAAAGGCTGAATTACTGAGGTGTGGGAAGGAACTGCAGATGCTGGTTTACACTGAAGAAAGGCACAAAAAGCTGGAGTAATTCAGCGGGTCAGTCAGCATCTCTGGAGGGAAGGAATGGGTGTGTTGGAAAAGGAAGAGCCAAGACCCTTCTTCAGACTGAGAGTCAGCCGGAAAGGGAAACGAGAGCTATAGATATAGAGTGATATAGAGAGACATTTAAAAAAATGAGTGAAAGATATGCACAACAGTAACGATGATGAAGGGGACAGGCCATTGCTAGCTGTGTCCTTGGTGAAAATGAGTTATAGACAATGAATTGAGTCGCTTGAAGGAAATGAGGTGTCACAACCCCAGCACCCACTTACTCTTGACAACTGAAGTCAACCTCTTTCCCGAAGATAGACACAAAAAGCTGGAGTAACTCAGCGGGACAGGCAGCATCTCTGGACAGTAGGAATGGGTGACGTTTCCTGTCCCTGGGCTCGTGCTCTGCCTCCTCACGGGTGAATCATGCAAACAGACATTTCTTCCAAGCATATTTTATAAAAAAATTTAGGTATTTACACGAAATGTTATTGAAAATAGAAAACACACATTACACTTCCTCCGGGCATTCCACCTCCCCCCTCCCCCCCCCCTCACGCACACCGAGTGGCAACAGCACAGCACAGGGTGGCACTGGGTCACATGCATCAAGGAGATGCCACCCTTGAGCCATGTTCTCTCCGCACATGGGCGTGAGGTGGTAGTGGGAGGGGGGGGGGGGTTGGCATGGACACCCCGTATTGGCTCCTTGTGCCAGGATGGTGATGGAGGTGGGGGGGAGGGGGGTGTTGATCACAGACACCCCTAGCTACAGATTCCCACCCTGGAAGCAAAGTGCATGCGTGCTTGGTGTTTGCGTGAAGTCATGATCGGGGCTCTTGCTGGGATGTCTTCAGCATGAAAGAGCCCGGCCAGCACTCAGTGACTTGCCCACCTGAGTGAAGAGGTGAACCAATGCGGCCATTTTGCATTTTATTCGAGGGGGGGAGGGGGGCGGTGGGTTTGGGGGAGAAGCAGGGGTTACCACAGGAGAAGTAAAATACATTCCTTAAATTCCCAGTAAATGAGTGACTGAATCCGTACAAGTGAGTTCGGCGACATTCATGATCCAATTCACCACAATCGTTGAAACAAATGCTGAGGAAATGAGATATTCAATACTCTTGGCCTGCAATTATTTCACAGGCCGGAAATGGGGTTTTCCAGAGTCTTGTACTCAGCGGAGCCACAGTCTCTGCAACATTAACCAGCAAGCTGACGCTTTAGTTCTCCGTCTGTTTCATTTCCAGCGCGGACTGCTTTGCCCCTCGCTGCCGTCTTCAGACAGCCGCTGGGCCCCACTCACAGTGTTTGCACCATCACTGGGAAGAGCAGGGAGAGGTGCTCGGCCCCTTTAATTGGCAGCTTGTGGCTGGTGTAGTGGTTGATCACCTCCGGAACGCCATCAAAGGGTGGGCTGTTCTGGCCGAGAATGTACTTGGAGTCTTTCGTTCTGCTGAACTTCATGTGCATGTATCCTTGGCTGCTCCTGCATGCAGGAAAAGAGAGAAAAAAGATACACGGGCTTGAATTTGCTTAACAAGGGAGAGCTACATGCTTTCTCTGAGTTACTCCAGCATTTTGCGTCTATCTCCGGTGTAAACTAGCATTTGCAGTACCTTCCCACACACTGTTTCTCCCTTTTGGGTTTTACAAGATGAATTTCAGTCCAAGGGGCTGAATCAACCTGCAAGCGAATAGTCAGTATGTTGGACTAGAAATTATGCCGGAGGGGAGCATTTATTTCAGTCAGCAAGGAAACTTGTAGACTGAGTGTTATGCCTCTGAAGAAGGGTCTCGACCCGAAACGTCGCCTATCTCCTTCACTCCTTAGATGCTGCTGCACCCGCTGAGTTTCTCCAGCTTTTTGTGTAACCCCCAACTTGTAGACTGATTGTATTCCCAGCATGGAAATGCATCCCCTCACAATGCGAATCAATGGATCAAGGGTTGCCAGGAAAATGTCAAGCCTCAGGTACAGGGTACGCCGGCTTCCAATTGCCAAGAGGGCTCTTTACAACCCATGCTTAATTGCTGAATAGCAATTGTTTTTTCCGCACTGTAACTCTTTCATTATCAGAGAGAGATTCTTAACCTTATCAGCATGAAACATCAAATCTGTTTCTCTCTCCACAGATGACATCTGACCTGTTGAGCAATTCCAAGAATTTCCACTTTTATTTCGGACTAGGGCGGCACGGCAGTTGAATTGCTACCTTACAGCGCCAGGGACCCGGGATCGATCCTGACTACAGGTGCTGCCTGTACAGAGTCTGTACAGAGTTTACACGTTCTCCCCGTGACCTGTGTGGGTTTTCTCTGGGATCTGAAAGTGAAAATCACTTTGTACAATTATTTATGGACTCTATGCCTCAGAAAATTGGCACGGTAAAGTTGGAAATGAATCTGTTCAATTGTTCAGAAACCTCTCATTGGTACGTGGTTCATCTTGATTCTTTTGTTTGTGCAGAACTGGATGTTCCCAGCGGAGAACCAGTCAGGGGTAGTGATAACTGTGTTACATCTTGCTCAAAATTGCAGGAGAAAGCAGAGTTGGCTGGAGAAGCAACACTTGCCTGGTCTGCACACAGAAAAATGGACACAGATTTATCTCTGAGTAAAACAGGGCATAAATTAAATTCACTCCTCAGTTATTTACATTCCGAAACAGTTTTAAGCTGCCAGCGAAAAACTCAATCAGTTGAATGAGTAAGTGGACAGTGGACCGTTAAAATTCAACAAAATGACAGGCGCTCCGAGCTGTTCTGAATCACTCAACTGCATAACGTTCAGAGATCGCACTCTTGGTATCAGCTTTCCTCAGCCAGTTTTTTCCTAAATTGGTTTGCTATAGTTTCCAAAAAGCTATTACTCAACTGATGTGTAGCCCTATTGCTCTAACAGCTTAATCACAAATTCACTGCTTATCTAACACTTGTTAACCATGGTCTTATAAGGGCCATGCCAGGAGTTATTTCAAAAGCTGCCGTACTTTGATCGAGGGCTTTCTTCAGTCCAAGTTTATGTTTTATTTATGGATTATGGGGCTTGCTGGTGAGGACAACCTTTAATGCCCACCTCTAAATGCTCTTGGAAAATGTGTGCAATAAACCACTTTCCTGAATCACTTCCAACAGTGTAGAGAGTCCCACAATCTGCTTGTTGGAAGGGGTTTCGCAAGGTTTGGCTTAGTGTCGACAGTATGGAGAAATATGCCCAAAACAAAATGGCGTGTGAGGAGAACTTGAAGGCAGTGATGTCTCCACATGCGCACATCCTTTGCCTTTCTAGGTCCTTGAGGCTGCAAATTTAGGTGGTGGAGTGAAAAAGATTGTGGACTGTGGCAGATACCCACGGAGATACATATTTGGAGCAGGAGTTGGCCACTCAGGTTTAGAAATTAGAGACACAGCATGGAAACAGGCCCTTCGGCCCACCGAGTCCATGCTGACCAGCAATCACCCCATACAATAACACTATCCCACACACTAGGGGAAATTTTACAATTTTAACAAAGCCAATTAACCTACAGGCCTGTACATCTTTGGAGCGTGGGAGGAATCCGGAGAACCCGGAGAAAACCCACGCGGTCATAGGGAGGACGTACAAGCTCCGTGTAGACAGCATACACCCATAGTCAGGATCGAACCTGGGTCTCTGGCTCTGTAGGCAGCAAGTCTATGGCTGCGTCACTGTGCCGCCCATAATGGATAATGGTTACATTCTGTGAGAGGGCCGACCGGACTTTAGACCCTGAATAATGGCGGTGCCTCCATGTGTGAATATGCAAAATGAATTTCACTGTGCAGTTACATGTGTGACAAATAAAGCTCCATTAAACCACTGAGCTATTGAAACCAAGCTGTACCAGTGATGAAGGGGCAAGGCTGCATGCTAAAACTGGTGGATGGAGTCCCCATGAATCCGATTGCTTTATCTGCAATGTTTTAAAGATTATCAAGGGTTGTAGGATCTGCACATATCCAGATTAGTGGAGTGCACTCCATACTACCACTGATTTCAGAATTGCAGGTATCAAAGGCTTTGGGAGCTAGAGGGTAAATAAGACCTTGCAGCCACAGTATTTATGTGGCTAGTTTAGTTGAGTTTCTGGTCAAGAGTGACTTAGAATTATAGAGACTTGAGCATAGAAACAGGCCCCTTGGCCCAGCAAATCTGTGAAGACGATGAAACACCAATTTACATGAATCTCACTGCATCCTCTACTTTATTATCGCCATCTTCGCATCATCTCACCCGACGGATCCCACTCCCACTTTTAAAAAGTAGCGACATTTACAGTGGCGAGTTTACCAATCAACCTGCACACCTTTGGATGTCGCTGGAAACCAGAGCACCTGGAGGAAACCCACATGGTCACAGGGAGAACGTGTAGACTCTGCATAAACAGACTGGATTATATCCACATCATATTCCCCTCCAACGCCACCCCTGCTGCACCTATATTCCTTCCTCTGACTTCACATTTCGTGCCTCTTCTATCCATATCAGCTTATCTCACACTTTTAGTCTTTTTATCTTTTTATCTTTGCCCTTTGTCCAACCATATGCCAATCAAACCTCCCATCACCTGTATCCACCTATCACTTGCCAAACTTTGCCCTGCCCCATCCCTTTTCCAGCTTTCTTCCCCCACACTACAATCCAGCCGGAGGAAGGGTCCCGACCCTAAATATCGCCTGCCCATGTTCTCCAGGGTTGCTGCGGGACCCACTGCGTCACTCCATAACTTTATGTCGTTTTTAGAGCGTATTTGCACATAGTGTGTTGGTTGTTACATGCAGAGACTTCCACGAGCAGTTACTTCTGCTGGTGTCGAACAGAAGGTTATCTCACGTGCCAGGAATCTGTCAGACACACAGTCAGTGATCTTATGTGCCCCTGTCTCCATTTATGGAACACAATTAGCTTGGGAAAAGGAGAAAGAAGAACATCCCAGCATGTGTAAAGGGCACGCAGATATTGTAGGAAGATAAATCAATCCCTGTAATTCTTCAACCTTTCACGGAGTTAAAGTGCAGGCATATAGGGCATCCCAACAAATCCTCAGTTTATATAATAATCCCGTGACGCGCTGTGCTTTCAGTATGATTATTTTACACATCATTGACTTTAATCCAAGGATTTATTGTGATCTATTATCGCTTTTGGGTTTGTTGCTCAGCTTCTGTTAGCTTTAGGAGGTTGTGCTGTTGGAGTGAGACATCAAAGCGGATCCTGTCTGCTCTTGCAGGTAGATGGAGCAGATCCCATGGAGCAACTTTGAAGAGCAGGGAGCACTTAGACTCTGGCCGATGGTAGTATCTTTAAACAATCTCACCTACAGTTTCTCTGGTCATTAGGATGGCACTGTTTGCGGCATCCTGCTGTGTGTTTGTTGCATGCCGTCTCATAGAGTCATAGAAAGATACAGCATGAAAACAGGACCTTCGGCCCACAAAATCTGTGCTGACCATCAAACACACACTCACACTTTTATAATCCCATTATTTTATTCTCCCTATTTTCCAAAACACGTCTACTCACTCTGTGTAATTTATAATAGCCAATGCATGGTGGCAGGCGGCACGGTGGCGCAGCGATAGAGTTGCTGCCTTAAAGCGCCAGAGATTACGGGTGCTGTTTGTACGGAGTTTGTACGTTCTCCCCGTGACCTGCATGGGTTTTCTCTGAGATCTTCAGTTTCCCCCACACTCCAAAGACGTACAGGTCTGTAGGTTAATTGGCTTGGTATAAATGTAAAATTGTCCCTAGTGCTCGTAGGGGTAGTGTTAATGTGCAGGAATCGCCGGTCAGTGCGGACTCGGTGGGCAGAAGGGCCTGTTTCTGAGCTATATCTCTAAACTAAACAAAACAATGAACATACAAACTCATGTGTCTTTGGGAGGAAAACAAAGTGGCCACTGGGAGAACGTGCAAACTCCACACAGATAGCACCAAAGTCGGATTGAAGCTGCGTCTCTGGTGCTGTGCGTCAACGGCTCAATAAACAGTGTCCCTGTGCCAGTCTTTAGGATGAAGATCTGCTTCTGATCTTAATACAGCGACTGGACTTAAAAAAATACTTGTTGATCGTACAGTCCTTTTAAGTGTCCCCAAGTCATGACAAGTGCCAGATAAATAGATGCACTTCTCCCAGATTTAGTACGTAAACCAAAACACTCTAGTTTGATCTAAGCAATGATAAACAGGTGGTGTAGGAAGGAACTGCAGATGCTAGTTTAAACCGAAGATAGACACAAAAAGCTGGAGTAACTCAGCATGTCAGACATCTCTGGACAAAAAGAATGGGTGACATTTCAGGTCGAGACCCTTCTTCAGACTGAGGAGTCAGGTTGTGGGTATCTGGAACAAACTGCCAGAGGAGGTTGTTGAGGTAGGTACTGTAACAACAATTAAAAGACATTTGGACTGGTACATGGATAGTAAAGATTTAGAGGGATATAGAACAAATGTGAACAGTTGGGAAAAGTTTAATGGGGCATCTTTGGTAGCATAGACAAGTTGGGCCGAATGGCCTATATCTGTGCTGTATGAGTCTGTGACGACAGGAAAGATATCACAATTGATCTTGGCAAACATATAATGGGCTACTGGTACACATAGATCCCTTTTGACAGTGGCAATCAGTGAAAAGATAGAATAGGGAAGCAGGTGTTCGACTAATGACCTGCCTTGTATTTTTACTGAACCTCAAACCCATTTGTAGAGCAAAAGTTGTCTCAATCAGAAGGAATAGCCTCTTAGGTGTAAGAAGGAACAGCAGATGCTGGTTTAAACCAAAGATAGGCACAAAGAGCTGGAGTAACTCAGCGGGACAGGCAGCATCTCTGGAGAGAAGGAATGGCTGACGTTTCGGGTCGTGACCATTCTTCAGACTTAGGTGTTGGATTTGAGCTGTGGCACCTGTATCTCAGGGAAAGAGTGATGGACGGAACAATGGCAAGTGGGACTGGAGAATACTACATCCCCAATGGCACAAAAGTACCCTTGAAGTGAAATTATCAGTAACAAATTAGCCGAAGGAAGAATTAACAAACTAAATCTGTTTATCGCATATGAGGCTATTATTGAGGTTAAAATGCTTGGGTGATTGTGCACATGATACTGACTGTATTGGTACACAGAGGCAGCCAGGCAGAATTAACAGCAGAATTCTGGCATAAAGCTGACTCACTCTCCGCCATAATTCGGCATGTAATTAGATTCCATACAGTTCCCTTGTGTGCACTTTTAATCATTTATCCTTCAATAAAAGTAAACAAAACATCGACACCCTCCCTACTTACTTCCCTTCCTGCACTTACATCCTGATTAGATTCTGTAGGGTTATCATTTCCCTGGAGAGGGGCAGTGGAAAGAAGGATTGAGGGGACGGTGAGAGGAGGTTTATCTGTCTAAAATAGATGGGCTTGTGGGGCTTAATATAGCAGGCTGCTCTGTCCTTGACTTCACTGAGTCTTAGAATAGAGCTCTATGGAGATTATATATAATAATGGTTGGACGCCACTTTGCTGAAGATATCAAGACCAGGGACAAGGGCTTGTATAATTCCATTCCCTAGTCAAGGGCACTAGGACTTTATGGAGTCTCCCTACAGCTGTAGTGAATAGCAGGATGGTATGTTTCAGTTTTGAGGAGAGACTTAATAGGCTGGGTTTCTTATCTTTTGAGCATCCTTTGGCCTGAGTGATGTAAAATTATGGGAAGCGTGGACAGGGAAGAAAGTAAGGACCCTCTCCCGATGGCAGAGAGGATAGATTTAAAGTGAGGAGTTAGATGGTTAGAGGATGTGAGGAAAAATGGCTTCATCCAGCAATGGTTGCAACCTAGAGTGTGCAGTCTGAGAAGATGGTGGATCCAGGAATTCTCATAACATTCAAGAAACATTTGGGCGCGTTCTTGAATGGTCAACTTCAACAGATGCTGGTCAAGGACATTAGCCCAGACAGGTGTTTGATGGTCAGCATGGGTATGGCGGGCTGAAGGAACACATGGCGGCACGGTGGTGCAGTGGTAGAGTTGCTGCCTCACAGCGTCAGCGACCTGGGTTCGATCCTGACCACGGGTGCTGTGTGTGCAGAATGTGTACGTTCTCTCCGTGACCTGCATGGGTTTTCTCCAAGCGCTCCAGTTCCCTTCCACATTCCAAAGACATACAGGTTTGTAGGTTAATTGGCCGGTACAATTGTAAATTGTCCCTAGTGTGTGGGATAGTTCTAGTGTACGGATGGTCGCTGGTCGGCGCGGACTCGGCGGGTCGAAGGACCTGTTTCCCCGCTGTATCTCTAAACTCTAAACTAAACATAGTTAAGGGCCTGTCCCACTTTCACGACCTAATTCACAACCTTTTTTACTCGCGGACATTTTTCATCAGGCTAAAAAGAAGCCCCGACCTACTTGATGCCACGAGTGCCTACGACTAGCATCACGACCTACCTACGACCTCATGACAGCCATATTGCGAGTGTGAGTCAAGGGCAAACTCGGCAGAGGTCGTGAATTAGGTCGTGAAAGTGGGACAGGCCCTTTAGCTGCTTGATGGTCAGTATGCATATGGTGGGCTGAAGGGCCTGCCCCTGACCTGTATGATTCCATGACATATTGGAGATGTAGTGTATACAGAGTTTGGCTGAGAAGAGCAGGAGATTCAGTGCTGAAAACGCCAAAGATATGTCCAACCAGAGTTGGCAACCTGATTGGAAAGCCTTTCTACGTAGTTATTTCATGAGCTTGTGCATGGAGTGGAACGCCAGTAGCTGCCTAAATTGGAAACGCTGGCGGGAAAGGAGGCAGGTGCAGACGTGTCAGGCCTGAAGGGGTTGGGGGAAGAGGACGGACTCCAAACACTGGCAGAAACTCAAATCCACGTTTGCAGCTGGTTCTTTCCCATCGCTGCTTCTGTTTTATAATAACGACACCATCTGCTGCTTCCCTGAGGCATAGCTGTTATTACAGTGGGAACAGTCCCAAATGGAGACTTTGAGAGTGTTGAACCATTGGATGAGCAAAATACTATTTACTCTCCTGGTGATGGGATAGCTGCAGTTGGATGAGGCAGCCTCGTCGCTAGAGCCCTCTGCACTGCCATTGCATTGGCAGCGGAACCATCCTACCGACAACGAGAGAGAAGTCCTGAGCTACTTTTTGATCTTCGATCAGTCTGAAGAAGGGCCTCGACCTGAAACGTCACCCATTCCTTCCTTCCAGAGATGCTGCCTGCCCCTCCAGCATTTTGTGTCTATCTTTGATCGGACTTTGCTGGACTTTACCTTGCACTAAACGCTATTCACATTACTCCCTATATCATGCATCTGTACACTGTGGATGACCCAATTGTAATCATGTATTGTGTTTCTGCTGTCTAGTTAGCAGGCAACAAAAGCTTTTCACTGTACCTCGGTACATGTGACGAAAAACTGAACAAACATACAAATTTGAGTCGGGGCAAGAGGCATAGAGCAGTATGTGCGTGCGTGCGTAGTGTGTCTGTGTGTGTGTGTGTTTGAGAGCATGTGTGCATTGTGTGTAGGTGGGGCGATTAACTTGGGACCACCGAAAGAATTTGGTGCACATTACCTTAATGTGAACTGTAATCTAGTTTAAAAATCCCCCTCTGGAAGGCTTGGAACTGAGGTCAGCAGCAGACAGATAGGAGCTGATTAAGAGACAAGTGCTATTAGCAGCCTAATGTAATATTCATGAGCTAAGTTTCAGAATGCTTTAATCTTTACAACAGCAAGGGAACAGAATGCTCCACACATTATAATGCATTTTATGTGAAGAATAGCACTATAAACCATCATCAGTTTATGACAGTTTCCAATCTACAGCTAAACTGAATTGACTACCTATGGAATACTTGGTAGTATAAAGCCACTTTATCTCCCAGTTACTATTTCCTCTACATTTCCATATTTCTTTGTGATGTAGAAAGAGGTTATTTGGCCCATCAAGCATATGCCGACTCATGGAGCAATCCCATTCTCTCACTAATTGTCACTGTAACCTGTTCTACCCACATCGCCATTAGCAACCGCCAGGTTCTACAACTCTCCCACACACTGGGGAACAAAGGAAGGCTACGTGGCATCCAAGGAAGGAGATGGCTGGAAGTCAGCAACAACCATAGACATTCTATTATTTGCCACACAAGGCTGTGGAGGCAAAGTCAGTGGATATTTTTAAGGCATGGGTAGATAAATTCTTGATTAGTACGGGTGTCAAGGGTTGTGGGGAGAAGGCGGGAGAAGGGGGGTTAGGAGGGAGAGATAGATCAGCCAAGATTGAATGGCAGAGTAGACTTGATGTACTAAATGGCCTAATTCTACTCCTATCACTTATGATCTTGCCTGGTACATGCACCGACTGCTCTTAAGAACTAGAGCATGGACTTTGAACATGACGCCAACACATGGTGCCCCCTGCATGCGGCTCAGTAGATTATTCTTGCAAATCGGGGATCGGGGGATATGGTGATACTCTACGATGTTTGTAAGGAAAATAATTTCACTGTGTTAACAATTAACTTATCTGACAATAAAAAGCACTTTTGACTATTGAAGTTACAGTGGCCAATTAACTTGCCAGCTTGCATGATTTTGGCAGACAACCAGAGCACCCCAAACAAGCCCAGGCGGCCGCAGGGAGAATGTGCAAACTCCACACAGACAACACCAGAGGACAGGATCAAACCCGGGATCATGGTGGCAACAGCTCCGCTAACTGTATCACGGTGCCACCCTGAATGAGACATGAAATCGCAACCCATTTTTTTGGTTCCTACGCACAGGATAGATGCATCCAACAGACAATAGACAATAGACAATAGGTGCAGGAGTAGGACATTCGGCCCTTCAGGCCAGCACCGCCATTCAATGTGATCATCCAGTACTATGAATAAGACTGAAGTAAGAATCCAGCCAGTATATTATCATATCCTGAACATTAGCTCAATGAACTTTATAGTTAATTATAGTTCATGCATTTCAATGCACTTTATCGTTAATTACTCCTGAGATGCTGCCAAGGCAATCTGAGAAAACTTGCAGGGTTGGAAACTTGACAAGCGCGATTGAATAATTATAATATCTGTTTTGACTTTATATTTTCTGGAAGGATATGGAAAGAAGTTACTCGCTCAGTGTGAAAGGAAGCATGGGAATTGTGTTGTAACGTTCCGCGGTTCTACTGTGCATGTGGTATTTGCTTCTATTTTAAATTCCTGCCCACAGTTTCCTCCTGGTTTTCCTGACTCCTGCTGAGGTTTGATACCACAGCTGGCACTCATCCTCACCACCGGCCCACCCCTCATGTCTGAGCTGAAGAATTCTGGGTAAAGTACATCAGAGCTCAGGTTACCATAGCAGCCGTATCGATATCTGGGTAAAAACTGCGGCACGGTGACGCTGTGGTAGAGTTGCCGCCTTCGGTGAAAGCCTTGGAAAGGGTGACAAATCCGTGCCATAGAAGGCTGTGGAGACCAAGTCAATGGATATTTTTAAGGCAGAGATAGATAGATTCTTGATTAGTACAAGTGTCAGGGGTTATGGGGAGGAGGCAGGAAAATGGGGTTGAGAAGGAAAGATAGATCAGCCATGATTGAATGGTGGAGTAAAGTTGATGGGCCGAATGGCTTAATTCTGCTCCAAACACATGAAATTACAACGCTAGAGTTCCGGGTTCAATCCTGACTCTGGGTGCTGTTCATATGGAGTCTGTATGTTCTCATTGTGACCGTTTGGGTTTTGTTCCGCTGCTCCGGTTTCTCCCACATTCCAAAGAGTGCAGGTTTTTAGCTTAATTGGCTTCTGTAATTTGCCCCACATCCTAGAATGTAAGATGCTAAAGTGGAATAGTACCTTTTATCCCGCACACTAGGGACCATTTACAATTTTACCTGAAGCCAATTAACCTACAAACTTGCACGTCCTTGGAGACCCCTCTCTCTATAAGGTTATTACGAGCCCCTTTATTGCCAATTCCATTTGCATTCTCATTCCTGGAAATGCATCTTCAGCATTGCCTTCAGTTTAGTTTAGAGATACAGAATGGAAACAGGCCCTTCGGCCCACCGAATCCACGCCAACCAATAATCACCTGTACCCTAGTTCTATGTTATCCCAGTTTTGTATCCTACACTCCAGGGGCAATTATACCCAAGTCAATTAACCTACAAATCTGCATGTCTTTGGAATGTGGGAGGAAATCGGAGCACCTGGAGAAAACCCACGCGTTCACAGGGAGAAAGTACAAAGTCTGTACTGACGGCACCTGTAGTCAGGATGGAGCCCAAGTCTCTGGCGCTGTAAGGCATCAACTCTACCTCTGCACCACTGTGCCGCACTGTGCTGTGGCGATCTGTGCCACTCGGAGCTAATGTTTATACCTTATACTGTACGTTTATACCAACCAACATCACTTGACCAGCTGACCTGAGCATTATTCCCACTGCTGTTTGTGGGAACGTGCTGTGTGCACCCATTGCTGCATTGCAAGCGTGCCTATATTCACTCTGCAAGCAATTCAGTGGCATAGGGGACATTGTGGGTTGTGCCAGGTGCTATTTAAATGCAAGATTATTTTTCTCGAAACAAAAATCAATTAATATTAACAGTGATGTGGAGGGTTAACGACTTGTTATAGCTGCGGAAATAGCTGCTATAAAAAGCCAAAGTTGATAAGTTATGAGTTGTGCCAGTGTAATTGTTCCTGAGGAACTGGCTATGATTATTATAGCACTAAATAGTGCTATGATTAGCACTATTTGCTTGATTTAGGATGCTCCCCATGAAGAGAGCAAATGGTGTACCTGAGAGCATTTACTCAAATACAATTCAACTATATGCCCTGTGCCAGAAAGGGCAATTAATGTCTGCAATAATCATGACAAATATATTCATATTTTTATTCTAAATTCATATTTTACATATTCTGAGGGCTTTCTGCTGCTCTCATACGTGCGTACACCTCCTCATTTGTCTTCGAAGATGAGCTTTAATACATATAGAACACCAGGAAAAGGCTGAGACCACAGGTAGGTCGTTTCTCGGCAGTAGATGATGACTATTCTAACCGTTCCGCTAGTTGTGGAAGACCAGACCAAAGGCGGGAACCTCGCATTCTTGAACAACTGATAATAGACAATAGGTGCTGGAGTAGGCCATTCGGCCCTTCAAGCCAGCACCGCCATTCAATGTGCTCATGGCTGATCATCCACAATCAGTACCCCGTACTTTACCACAGAAGACTTTGGAGGCCCAGTCTGTGGATATTATTAAGGCAGAGACAGATAGATTCTTGATTAGTAGAGATGTCAGAGGTTATGGAGAGAAGGCAGGAGAATGGGGTTAGGAAGGAGAGATAGATCAGCCATGATTGAATGGCGGAGTAGACTTGATGGGCAAATGACCTAATTCTACTCCTATCCCTTATGACCTTAATGCTGTTTCTATCCCAGCCTAATGTGCTAACAACAGAAAATGTGAGTTTAGCCTTTACGACCCTAATCTTGCTTTGGCAATGGGGCAGCATACTCCCAGGCAGACTGGTTCCATGTATATCTCTTGACTGGTAAATAAGAACCCATTGGTTCAGAATACACACCAAGTCTGAAGAAGGGTCTTGATCCGAAACATTACCCATTCCTTCTCTCCAGAGACGCTGCCTGTCCCGCTGAGTTACTCCAGCATTTAGTGTCTATCTAACAAGGCACACCATATGACAAGGTAAATGTGGCGCATTCAGTAGAGTTGCTGCCTCATAAACCAGAGACACAGGTTCAACGCTGACCTCGGGTGCTGTTTGTGTCGTATGCATTTTTCGCCATCTCCCTGTGAATGTATGTGTTTCGCCTGAGTTGTTCCAATTTCCTACTACGCTCCAGAATACCAATATAATGAATGTAAGATCAGTGTAAGTGGGTGGCAGACATAGAGGTGAAGGACCTGTATCTGTGCCGTACCTCCCTTGGCTCTCTGACTCTTCAGAAGGACAAAAGGAAGAGGTCTCGGGGTGGCAATTCCAGAGATTGTGCCTCAGCTACTGAAAACATGGATGTCAAAGATGTAGCAATGAAAATCAGGGAAGTTTAAGAGGACACATTTGTATGAGCACTGGGATCTAAATGCGGAGTTGCACTAGATTACATTGAAGGGGAAGGAGGAGACCATGTAAACATTTGTAAATGTGCACTGTTTGGTTTAGCTTAGTTTATTATTATTGTTAAGTGCACCGAGGTACAGCGAAAAGTTGTTTTGTTTTGTTAGGATGGATGCTAAAGGGCCTGTCCCACTTGGACGACTTAATCCACGGGTTTAGAAGACCCTAGACGAGTTGAACAAAATGTCAAGGTCGTGCTGACTCGCCAAAGCAAAAGACCTTCTAAGACAATGTCTTCGACCTCCTACGACTATGTCTTCGACCTCCTACGACTATGTCTATGACCACCTACGACGCTCCTCAACCTCAGTCTTCCACGCCTAAGAGAGCTACGACTAGCTACGAGTGGAAAATGATTACATGATAAAATGATGGTGTGTTTGCATTTTTTTTCTCGGGCCAGTTACTGACCTACGACTACCTACAACTATCTATGACTCCCTACGACTACCATCACGACCTACTCCGACCTACCTATGAGTAAAAAGTATCAATTGTTTCCATGCAGACCTTTTTATTACTGGTGGACATTTTTTATCATGCTGGATAAAAAGCTGCGACCTACTTGAGGCCACGAGTACGCCGAGACCACTCACGAGCATGAGGAAGAGTTAAGAAGACCTCCTACGACCTCAAGACGACCATGCTGCGAGTATGAGTCAAGGGCAAACTCGGCAGAGGTCGTGAATTAGGTCGTGAAAGTAGGACAGGGACCTTGGTGGCAGGGAAGGGATTTGCAGATGCTTTCATAGTCAGTAGGATGCAGACATTGCATTAAATGGCAACATTGGTTCATGCTTTTAGTCCTGAGCTCTTGTCCGAACCTTCACTCCATGATCGAATGGACAATCCTGGAACTTCATGACCATGGAATAATTTAAACACAATGGTAATTTAAAAATGGAAGCAGCTTCTTTATTGTGTTGATATGGGAACACAATATCAACGCAGACTTGGATTTGTGTCAGATACCTCGAGAAGGGTCGGCACGGTGGGGTTGCTGCTTTACACCGCCAGAGACCCGGTTCCATCTGGACAACGGGTGCTGTCTCTACCGAGTTTGTCCGTTCTCCCCGTGGTCATGTGGGTTTTCCCCGGCTGCTCCGGTTTCTTCCCACATTCCAAAGACGTACAGATTTGTAGGTTAATTGGCTTCAGTAAAAATTGTAAATTGTCCCAAATGTGTAAGATAGCGCTAGTATACGGGAATCGCTGGTCGGCGCGGAGTCGGTGGGCCGAAGGCCTATTTCCACACAGTACCTCTAAACAAAACTAAATTAAACCATGTTCCCCGCATCAACAACCTGTGCCTAGCGGACTGAGTGGGAAAATAATGTTTCACCATGGCTTGTGAATCCACTGTTACATTTAAAATAAAGCACATTTAGAACTCGGATAGCTGCATCCCACACAGTGAAACAACTTCAGTTCCAAGGAGACGCTAACTGCAAAACATGTTTGCTCCCCTCCCCCATGAAAATCTATATCCTTCCGTCTGCACTGACTCCACACCAAGGTGCCGAGTATTCCCATTCTGAACGTGAAACCGTGCAGCAAATGGGCAATTTAACTGCGAGGAGAAACATGGTCACTATTTCCACTTGTTTCACTCCATTGCTTTCTGGTGGGAATCACAGAAAATAAATTCCTTTTTGTTCCTGCCGTAGCCACCTGCCAACACTACCAATTGCAAAGTAAGCGATAGCTTCGCTTCGATGAACCCGACTCTGATTAATGTTTTCTTTTACGACTCCAGTCCCTAGGCTGCCTCTCCATTCTGGTAGTGAAAGCCAGTGACTCTGCACCCTCAGGCTCGGAGAGTGGCGTGTCAGAGTATCAGGGAGCCCACACTGAGCAACCATGAACACAGAGAAAACAAAATAGATTACAAAACACCCTGTGGCTCCGTCGTGAAGTGAACTGGCAAATGTTAGAAGGGTCTCGACCCAAAACGTCACCCGTCCCTTTTCTCCAGAGATGCTGCCTGTCCCGCTGAGTTACTCCAGCATTTTGTGTCTATCTTTGGTTTAAACCAGCATCTGCAGTTCCTTTATATACAAAGGTTAGTCTGAGTTTCTTATACCCAAGTTCAATTTCTGGATTCCCTTCCGCCTAATTTAGACAGGATTCAATGAAGTAAAATAGACTTCATTGTCCAGTATTAAAGTCGGCTGAACTTTTAGCATTCCTTAACTTTTACCGTCCTTAACCTTGTGATTTACATGACACCTTTTGGTCATTCACTTTTCAGGCTTCCACTGCACTATGCCAATCCCTCTATTAATTCCAATGACGTGGGATTGTAGTTTAATTGGCACATTGGTACATTGTGTGGGAGAGTGGATGAGAACTAGTGTGAACGATGGTCGGCGTGGGAATTAGTAGGCCTCTGACCAAACCAACATCCTGACCCATTTGCCACCTAATGATTTCCCCATGTTCAAGGCAGTCTCCCCACCCAACCAAACCAAAACTCTGCTGCTATCCTGATTATCCTTCCCACTGCCTACCACCTTCCATTCTTGGTCTCAGCCCACTTTCATCCAAATATCACTGTCGGTAACCCCTCATGCCCAAGCACCCAACTATGGGCCATGGTGGACTTGTTTCTATACTGTACAACTCTGTAACTCTCTGTGACTCTTTGTTTGCCATGATTCAACGTACCCTGTCCTCCCAACACCTCCTGAAAGTGTAAAGTCCAGTCATTTCCCTGGCCAGCAGCCGGCATGAATTTAACACCAACAATAAGTACGTGCCGGTACAGTTAGAATGTGCAACTTGCAGTGCGAGGGCTGATAGCAACCCTGTTGCTGATTTGGTGCTGGTTTTATCAAGCTGAACCTATTACATGTTCTATTAGAAACATAGGAACATAGAAAATTGGTGCAGGAGTAGGCCATTCGCCCCGTTGAGACAGCACCGCCATTCAATATGATCATGGCTGATCATCCAAAATAAGTACCCCTGTTTCTGCTTTCTCCCATTATCCCTTGATTCCGTTAGCCCTAAGAGCTATATCTAACTCTCTCTTTAATATATTGGCCTCCACTGCCTTATGTGGCAGAGAATTCTACAGATTTGCAACTCTCTGGGTGAAAAAGTTTTTCCTCATTTCTGTCCTAAATGGCCTACCCCATATTCTTAAACTGTGACTCCTGGCTCTGGACTCCCCCAACATCGGGAACATTTTACCTGCATCTAGCCTGTCCAATCCCTTAAGAATGTTATATGTTTCTATAAGATCCTTCTAAATTCCAGTGAATATAAGCCCAGTCGATCCATTCAATCATCATATGTCAGTCCCACCTTGGCTTGCCTACCTTGTAAAAGGAGTTGGCAATTCAATGTTCCATTGCTAGTACATATAATTAAACACTCTTAACTTTTAATGTAGGTTCTCTTTTCCTTACTTGCCGTGACTCCTACAAGCCCCATTACCTGCCATTAGTTTGATGTCACAAAATATCCCAGTACTTTCCACTAGTTTTGAAAGACACAAAGTGCTGGAGTAACTCAGCGGGTCAGGCAGCATCTCTGGCGAAAAAGGATGAGTGACGTTTCTGGTCGGGACGCTTCTTCAGACTAAAAGTGGGGGGGGGGGGGGGGGAGAAACGGGCGGGGAGTTACTCCAGCACTGTGTCTTTTTCTGGTATAAACCAGCATCTGCAGTACCATGTTTCTACATTTTGTTCCTCTACTTTTGACCTCATTCCAGTCTCGCCTGTTGTCTCCGGACAAGGGAAATGCTGATGACCGTAAAGCAACCTTCTGCCAAAGGAACAGAACACAAGGCACACTAAAACAGCACATCCTATTAAAATTGTCCTCGAATCAGGTAGGCAGCTTGGTGAAATGCTCTCCCCCCGGCCCAGTCTACATCATCTTGATTGCTATTGAATGATAAATTGATGGAGCTGACTCTAGGTGCTTCCAGGAACAGATGGCTTTAAATTTACAGCTGTTTCTTTACACATACATATTATCCGAGTCAACAATGCCATGGTTTCTTTGACATTTATTTATTTTAATTCAAGTCGTAGAGACAATGTAAGGGGAACATTAGAAGAATCGTGTAGCTACTAAGGGTAACATAGTTCAATGGCATAATTCCATCTTGGTCATACAGCAGTACAGGTACATAGCTGTACAAGCAAAGGCTAGGACAGTGTAGTAAAATCCTGCAGAGAGACACAAGATGCTGTTGTAACTCAGCGGGACAGGCAGCATCTCTGGAGAGAAGGAATGCGTGACGTTTCGGGTGGAGATCCTTCATCAGGCAGATCTGCAGAAGGGTCTCGACCCGAAACGTCACACATTCCTTCTCTCCAGAGATGGTGCCTGTCCCGCTGAGTTACTCCAGCATTTTGTGTCTATCTTCGGTTTAAACCAGCATCTGCAGTCCCACAGTAAAATACTGTAAGGGGGAACAAAAAGATTACCATTTCCAAGCAGACAAAGAAAGTGATGCAATGTCTTGCACATAACTTCTACGCATTTGCTCCATTTAGTTTAAACTCTGAGATTGTCAAAGCTCCAGATAGAGGTTGCTGTACAATGATCTACTCACTAATTATTCGTTCTGTGCCATGCATTAATCCTGCAACGCATAGCAGATGGATACTAAATGCTTCAGACCTCACATGGTTCATTCAGCCTCAAGGTAATGCAGATGAACCAGCCTATGGGGTATGTTACTGATGTGCTGTAAGTGCAGGCTGCCTACCAATTAACGTAACAGGGCTTGGAAATTGTATGTTAATAGATGCAGCTCAATTTTCTTGAGTGGAGAAATCTTCATATGGCCTTTATTACATCTGAATATCAATTAAAAGTCATGGCAGTAAACAGCACAAGAGTGATTACCAGCTGGTCTTCCCGCAGAATGATGGAAATATCCAGGCAACATCACTTGTTTCCAAGTGAAAAAAGTGCTTGAAGATATAGAATAACTGGTTGAATAGATTTGGTTTCCCCTGGTGGCCTTGCCAGTACAGCTTTAAGGCATTATAGCTAAATATACCCATGGGTTGGGGTGAAAATATGCTTAGAGTGAATATTTAGACAACAAGATCTTAAGCTGAAGATAAGACACAATAAGTTGGAGTAACTCAGTGGGCCAGACAGCATCTCTGGAGGGAAGGAATAGGTGATGTTTCGGGTCAAGACACTTCTTCAGTATCTTAAGCTTCTGCTGTTCAGGACATTGTTCCACATGATGAATTGGAGGAGATGTGAAGCAGTGATCCAGCAACGCTAACGGCATTAAGAGGTCGACATAGAGGACAGGAACAGGGTACAGAAGTAAATCATTATCAGTGATTGTGCTGAATGTTGAACACATTAAAGTACAGCACGAGAACGGGCCTATTGTCCCATAATGTCCATGATACCATCACTTATCCAACTGGATATACCTCCATTCCCTACATATACATATGCCTTTCCACGTCTTTTAAATGCCACTAATGCTTCAACCGCCATCCCTGGCAAGTGTGTTCCAGGCACTCACCACCTTCTGTGTAAAATACAGTGTTGCAGGCCTAAAGGATGGAATGGCCTACTCCTATTGGCTATGCTTTCAAGAAGTTATTATTACTTTGACTTTAATAGTTTATTAATATTTTGACTTTGACAGTTCTCGGTCAGAGGGCGTTAAAAGGGGTCAACATCAGAGACAACTTTGATGGAATATGAGGCGTACCATCCCCTCTGTTAGGGGCTGTCAGGGCAGAATCAGGGGTGGAACACTGCACTGAACCACACAACATCTTCAGGTTGGAGAGACTCTGCTCATGGGTCAAGGATGCAGGAGGCTAGTGAGGTAGATACTTGCATCTGGCCCAGTTACGTGCGGGTTTGAGAGAATCACTGGCCACTCCTGAACCAAATAATTATTATTTCATGTGGTTCCTCACGGTTGGTTCAAAGGGAGGATGTCTATCTGCTGTTCTAGCTGTTAAACACCTTGACTGCTAGAGTCAGTTATTAAAGATAGGATAGCAGTGCATTTGGAAAGTGGTGTATTGGACAAAGTCAGCATGGATTTACGAAAGGTAAATCATGTCTGACAAATCTTATTGAATTTTTTGAGGATGCAACTAGTAGAGTGGATAAGGGAGAAGCAGTGAATGTGTTATATCTGGACTTTCAGAAGGGTTTCGACAAGGTCCCACACATGAGACTAGTATACAAACTTAAAGCACATGGTCTTGGCGGTTCAGTATTGATGTGGATAGAGAACTGGCTGGCAGACAGGAAGCAAAGAGTAGGAGTGAACGGGTCCTTTTCAGGATGGCAGGCAATGACTAGTGGGGTGCCGCAAGGCTCAGTGCTGGGACCCCAGCTATTTATAATATATATTAATGATTTGGACGAGGGAATTAAATGCAACATCTCGAAGTTTGCAGATGACACGAAGCTTGGGGGCAGTGTTAGCTGTGAGGAGGATGCTAGGAGGCTGCAAGGTGACTTGGATAGGCTGGGTGGGTGGGCAAATGCATGGTAGATGCAGTATAAAGTGGATAAATGTGAGGTTATCCACTTTGGTGGCAAAAACAGGAAAGTAGACCATTATTTTAATGGTGACCGATTAGGAAAAGGGAGATGTAACAAGACCTGGGTGTCGTGGTACACCAGTCATTGAAAGTAGGCATGCAGGTGCAGCAGGCTGTGAAGAAAGCGAATGGTATGTTGGCATTCATAGCAAAACGATTTGAGTACACGAGGGAGGTTCTACTGCAGTTGTACAGGGTCTTGGTGAGGCCACACCTGGAGTATTGCGTACAGTTTTGGTCTCCTAATCTGAGGAAAGACATTCTTGCCATAGAGGGGGTACAGAGAAGGTTCACCGGACTGATTCCTGGGATGGCAGGACTTCCATATGAAGAAAGACTGGATAGACTCGGCTTATACTCGCTGGAATTTAGAAGATTGAGGGGGGATCTCATAGAGACTTACAAAAGTCTTAAGGGGTTGAACAGGCTAGATGCAGGAAGATTGTTCCCGATGTTGGGGAAGTCCAGGACAAGGGGTCACAGTTTAAGGATAAGGGGGAAGACTTTTATGACCGAGATGAGAAAATCATTTTTCACACAGAGAGTGGTGAATCTGTGGAATTCTCTGCCACAGAAGGTAGTTGAGGGCAGTTTGTTGGCTATATTTAAGAGAGAGTTAGATATAGCTCTTAGGGATAACGGAATCAAGGGATAATGGGAGAAAGCAGAAACAGGGGTACTGATTTTGGATGATCAGCCATGATCATATTGAATGGCGGTGCTGTCTCGAAGGGCCGAATGGCCTACTCCTACACCTATTTTCTATGTTTCTATGTTTTAGCGCCAGACTAAGGCTGTCTCAGGCTGAGAATACGGTCAGACTTGAACAAACAACAAACTGCTGGAGGAGTTCAATGGGTCAGCCAGCAGGGAGGTTAATAGACAGACGGCATTTTGGGTCGGGATCCTTCTTCACTAATCATCAGTTTAAAGAAGGGTCCCGGCCCGAAATGGTTGTCTGTCTATTTCTCTCCATAAATACTGCTTGACCCTCTGAATTTTTCTAGCAGTTTGTATTTTTTTTTGTTCAAGATTCCAGCTTCGGCAGTCTTTTGTGTCTCCTTTTCATATATAATAGCTGCCTTCACATACAGTAAGTGTGCAGAATTCACATTGTTTCTGTGAAGCAGAGCCTTCCCACAAGAACATTAAAATGTATCACAACCAGGAGATCTAAAGGAGGAGTGATCCCTGTGGCCTCCTTTAATACTAGGTTACAGTACCTAATCCTTTCAGCTGTGTGTCTATCTGTGTGTCTTGATGCACAGCCTTCTCTCTACACTGGGTAATCCCATTATTTCTGCCTGGATTTTCTTTTCTGAAAATACTCTCGTTAGAAGTGTAAGAGCTTTGGGAGCGAATGTTAGAATGAGGTCCAACACCAAGTAGGGCCAACAGGACTGTTCCCCGGAGTTGGACGATAAAGTCAGATTGCGTTAGGTTCCCAGATCACACGGCAGTGGAAACACTGAAGCCAATAATAATTGTGTCTCACAGTTGGATTTGGACAGGATGTCGATTCCACGGCACCTTCCATTTGGCAGTGCACATTGGATTTGGGTGACAGGGTTTCAGAAATGGGGAGATAAGGACTATTCAACTGAAAGTTGTCCAAATGGAAAGCAAAGAATGCGTTCAGGTTTGTAGTGGTGAGGGGAGACTGCTACATCATGAGGATGAGCAAGTTTAGGCTGAAGAAGGGTTTCGACCCGAGACGTTGCCTATTTCCTTCGCTCCATAGATGCTGCCTCACCCGCTGAGTTTCTCCAGCATTTTTGTCCACCTTCAAGTTTAGTTTAGTTCAGTTTGGAGATGCAGTGCAGAAACTGCACTGCACTTTGGCCAATGAGTCCACGCCGACCAGCGATCATCCTATACACTGACACTATCCTCCACACACGAGGGACAGTTTACAATTATACCGCCAATTAGCCTTCTGTCTGTGTAATCTATAATAAGTTTTATAATCATTGACAGGAGCTTTGTAACGAGGAGGATTAAATCTCCAGAAATATAAATATCCCAAAATAACTAAAATCGTCAGTCCTCTGGTTAAGTGTTCTGCAAATGCTCACTGGGTGGACTCATGCATAAAAGATTCTCCCCCTAGTGACTGCTTAAGATGAGGGATAGGAGGCTCGCATCTAGAGAGGTGATTCCAAATCCACAAATGTTCCTGAATATGGTAGTTGAGCGAGGAATGGACACCAAATGAGCCATATCATCCGATGGTGCGGGATGTCCTTTCCCATCTGCTCGAAGGTAATGGTGACCTTGGTTTGACATATCACATGAAAGAGAGAATCCCCACCACTGCAGCCTCTCCAGAAATCTGAAGCCATGAATCTGATTTCAGGGAACAAATTGAAACAAGCTGACAAGAGTTGACGGTGGCAATGCTTTCATGCTGTGAGGCAAGAGACTTCTTTTACCCTGGTCATGGAGCACCCCAGGATTGCGAAACAGGAATGGAAATACCACCTCCTTCATTGCGGGGTGTGTCCGCAAGTACTTCCGACATCAGGGGTACAACAAAGACACAAGGAACTGCAGTTGCTGGAATCTTGAGCAAAATACAAAGTACTGGAGAAATCCGCCTGAAGAACAGTCCCGACCCCGAAATGTCGTCTGTCCATTCCCTCCATAGATGCTGCCTGACCCGTTGGGTTCCTCCAGTACTTTGGGTTATTGCAAAGCTTGCTGTTTTGTGAATTGCAGCTCATAATCCTGTCCCCTCTCCTGTGAATGCTGACACTTGCTCTGTAGTCCTTTATTAGAGAATGGTCAAACAAAAGAATGGTACCGTGCTTCAGATAGTATTTAAGCACAGTTGAGGGCCCTGTACAGGGCCGTTCCCACCAGCATGCGCCTGCATGCGGCAAGCACAACCAAACCGGCAGCAGGGGCCGCGCGGAGGTCGGGTGAGTGGCGCAACGTGGTGCAAAGTGAGGTGAACTTGGAGCGAAGTCTAAGGTTCGCCAGGACAGAGAGGGGCACACAGAGAGGGGCACAGAGGCACACACACACAGAGGGCCACGGAGCCACACACATAGAGGGTCACGGAGGCACCTACACATATTTTTCACGGGGGCACGATGTCGAGGCGGTGTGTAATGCGTCGAGGCGACTGCGAGCCGACAAGCCGTTGCCGCACGGAATTTTTGAACATAGTCAGTTTTTCGGAGCCCCGCGCGATGTCGGGATGAACTCCGCACAATTCCGCACAGCTCCGGCGATCGAGGTGGGACCGGCCCCGCGACGTCGGACGGCTCAAGCGGCTCTTAAAGCAGGAAATGTAGAGGAGGAATTTGAGAACTTGGATTGACGCACTGCCACAAATGTTAGAGCAATTGAAATGAGAGCTGTGCATGAGACCGGAACTATGGGAGCAGAGAGATCGGGAAGATTTCTAGGCTTCAGGAGGTTGCAGAGAGGCAACATTGGGGAAAGGTGGGTAAGAATCACAGGACTGATGTTTGAAGACAGTTGAGGATGTGTTGGAATGGACATCAATGTAGGTTAGGAAGCACAGGAGCACGGATTAGAAAGTTTAGTTTAGTTCCGTAAAGGATTAGAAACTAAAGGAGATTATAATTTTTTTTTTGAAAATTACTGCGAATTCCAGTCTTGGAGTTTTACAGACTACTTATGCAGGAAGGAACTGCAGATGCGGGTTTAAACCGAAGACAGACACAAAATGCTGGACTAACTCAGCGGGACAGGAGGCATCTCTGGATGGAAGGAATGGGTGACGTTTCGGGCCGAAACCCTTCTTCAACTTTGGGTAGTGGACCGCCCGGGGAGAGTCCAAGAGGAGGGGGACCGGTGGAGACGGCAGAAGGGGGTCATCACTGTTCTGCAGTCATTCAAAGATAATGACAATCTTGTTCACTCAGTTCTTTTTTCACACACAATCTTAATCAATGAAACGTTCATGTGAATTAGAATCAGCAGCATTACGCACTGCACATCTTGCGGGAGTCACTAGATGGTGATCAGGAGTAGCAATACTGGCTGACTATTGTCACCTTAAGTCAAGGATGCTCAGACCAATTGCACTGTAGATCTCAATTAACCTGGCAAAGAGTGGGAATCGAGCCCAGAATTACCTTGCATCAGCGTAATTAAATGAATATATGATGAAGCCTCAATAACCTCCGAGCTCGACACTTTTCGAAAGATTAATTATTGAAACAGACTTGGCAGGTATAACAGTTGAAAGATTTTCATTGTTGTCTTTTTGTGACCTGCACAAATCCTCTCAAAACTGAGCGGTGCGGCTATGGGGACAGCAGCAAGTCTGGTGACGCATTAATTACATGAAGCCTAAATAATTTAGAGCCCCTCCTTAACCAAAACAAGAGCTCCTGTGCCGATGGAGACTTTAATGGCTGTATTTGGAAATGAGTTTCACATTCTCTGGAGAGATCCACCGAACAAAAGCTAAGAGCAGAAGGACCGGGCCATCCATTTACAGCTTTACGTCAGAGGCCCGTTACAGAGAAATCCACTTACTTTGTGTTAAAGGGGGCTGACAATTTTGTCAATTATGCAGTTGGGGGTGTTTTATTCATGACAAGGACCTGCAACAGCAGAGAGGCGTTGCTCTATTGTGTGTGGAAGGCTGCGTCATTCTGCATTTTGGATAATCTGCCCCCTAATTAGACAGGATTAGGAGCTTCATTCTCAAAATGAGTACAAATAGGCGATGGTGCGCTGAGATACAGTCAGGAGGCTGGGTAAGACCAGGACGCTGGGATGCGATGAATCTGAGATTCATTCAAGGACACTTCTGTTTTCACTTTAATGGGAAACAGCGAGAGTGGAAGATTTAAGGAGGTTCAACAACTGATCAGCAATGATCCCCCACTGCAGGTCTGGGGGAAGTGCTGATCCTGGCATCTTACATGTGAGACATTAAAATGTAGTTTTATCAGCTTGTCCTAGCAGTTTACTGGGGTTTTAACGATATCATGATACTTGTGAAAGGTTTGAAGCACTTAAGACGCAGATTGATTTTGCATGGATATTACTTGACCTATTTATATCTTCTCTATTTTTATTTCTGGGATCGGCAGGCTTTTTTCTTTGCAGGAACAGTTATTATTTCATTGGGATCTGGGCCCTGAAATCCCAAAGGATGCTTCTCGTTTCTGCACTCCCATTGTTTTGCAACAGTATCAGTTCTCCAAGTCTGGAGAATTACAGCGAGTGGCACTGTGGAAACGGGGGAGAGAGGGTTAACTATGCAAGTGCATCACTCTGCTATCGGCTTGGCTCAACCTAAGCTTCTCGGAGGTTGTGAGCTCAAGCCCCACTCCAGAATCTAGACCAACATCGCCCAGGCTGCCCCTTCCAGAAGTGGGAAACAATCAGAAGTCCCACATTTTGGAAGAGACTTTAAAAAAAGCATTCCCGCTTCAGGATATCGGATATTCAGATCATATTGCTCTGTTTGAAAATAATGGTTCCTGAGTGGCTGATAAAATTATGAGAGGCACTGATAAGGTAGACGGTGGGAAACTTTCTCCCAAGGTGGAAATATCAAAGATTTAAGGGCATAGTTTTAAGTGAGAGGGGCAAAGTTTAAAAGAGATGTGCGGGACGAGTTTTTTTGCACAGAATAGTGGTTGATTGGAATGCACTGGGAGAGGTAGATATGATAATGGCATTTACGAGGCTTTTGCAGAGGCACATGGATATACAGGGAACTGAGGGATATGGCCAATGTGCAGACAGAGGAGATCAGTTTAACTTTGCGTCATGTTCGGCAAGGACATCGTGGGCTGATGAGCCTGTCCCTGTGCTATACTGTTCTATGAGCAAAGCACAAAGTGCTGGAGGAACTCAGCTGGTCGGGCAGCATCTGTGGAGATCCAGCATCTGTGGTTCCTTGTATCTCATGTACTATTCTATGCTCTATTCTTTTCTTCTAAACAACCATACCTGGAAACCTCTGTGGCTGATTGAGGTTCTTCAGCCTGCAGCTTCCGATTTGGCACATGTAGTGCCAGCGATTTGATACCAGTGAGAACAGTGGACTATGAGGATTAACATGGCAGAAACACTAGTGGGGGTGTGGGCATGCAATAAAGGTTTTGCAGTTGTAAAACTATAGAGGCATACGGAACGGAAAAAAAATCTTCAGTCCATCATGCCTGCACTGACAATCAATCACCCATTGACACTAAACCGCACTAATCCTAATGTGTACAAAGGAATTGCAGATGCTGGTATACACCGAAGATAGACACAATGTTTTCTCCAGAGATGCTCTTTGACCCGCTGAGTTAGTCCAGCACTTTGTGTCTATCTACACTGATCCTATTGTCTTTCCTCCACACTCCCATTAACTTCCCCCAGATCTCATCGCTCACCAACACACCAAGGTTAATGAAAAATGGCCAAACAACCGACCTGGCAGCCATTTTGAGGACGTGGGAGGAATCCAGAGAACTCTGGTGGAAACTGGGGTGATCACAGGGAGAGGGTGCATGAACTCTTGACCCCTTTGGTTTCTGATCTCTGGAATAAAAATCTTCCGACAGGCACGTTTTTTTCCCCATGCAGAGTAACTGATATCTGGAATGCACAGCTAGAGGAGGTGGTGGAATCAGATACAATGACTATGTTTATGAGGCATTTAGACAAGCAGATGGACAAGGCAGAGAGGTATATGCACCTAATGTGGGGGAATCAAGAATCAGAGGACATCAGTTTAAGGTGAGGAGGGGAAAGATTTAATAGGAGCATTTAGGCAGGTACATTGATCGGACAGGTTTAGAGGGATGACGCAGGAAGGTCGGACAAGTGTAGATGGGACATGTTGGCCCGTGTGGGCAAGTTGGGACGAAGGGCCTGTTTGCACGCTGTAAGATTCCATAGTAAACGATGCCTGCGCAGGGCGCACAGCATCGCCAGGGACAGCTCACACCCCAACCATAGACTGTTTATCCTCCTCCCATCCGGGAGACGCTACAGGTCCCTCCGCTGCCGTAACAGCAGGCTCAAGAACAGCTTCTTCCCTGCCGTTGTCACACATCTCAACGCTGCACCTCAATGACTGCCTGTCTCCACCCCTCCCCCCCCTCCCCCCAGACACTGTATATGTATAGACATATATTAACTCATACTACTGCAAAATTACTTGTTCATTCGTAAGTTCGCCCTTCGGAGATACCAACTGCATTTCGTTGTCTCTGTATTGTACACTGCACAATGACAATAAAGATTGAATTGAAATTGAATTGAAATTGATTCTACGACTCTATGACACTAAATGGGATGAGTGTAGATGGGCAAAATGGTCAGCATAGACCTTGTGGGCTAAAGGGCCTGTTCATACACTGTACAACAGTAATACTGTATAAGTAGGAAAGAACTGCCGATGCTGGTTTAAATCGAAGATAGACACAAAAAGCTGGAGTAACAGGCAACATCCCTGGAGAGAAGGAATGGGTGACGTTTCAAGTCGTGACGATTTTGGGTTGAGTCTGAAGAAGGGTCTCGACCCAAATCGTCACCCATTCCTTCTCTCCAGAGATGCTTACTCTCTGTCCCGCCGAATTACGCCGGCTTTTTGTGTCTATCTTCGGTATAATACTGTATGACTCTATATCTACAGCTGAAAGCCTCCCTCCATGGGTGGTTGGTTACTGGGCCACTGGTGATTTTCCTGATGTGACTCAACAGCATGGATGACTTCATGGGAAATCGAGAGAACTCCTGATGCTGCTGGAGTAGCTCTGCTCGCAGCTCTTCTGCTTTCCTGTGAGTGCACCACGATCTCAGAAGCATCTGCATGCCAAGTGATGGATGACTAGCTCTGACTGTTGGAATGCAACATTCCCCTGCCCCTCCCAGCCCTATCTCAGAGATTTTGTTTGTCAGTGCTGACGATCCCAGAGTCGTGAAGAGAAATGCTGCTCAGGTGGACTTCAAAACCTCGACAGACAGTCAGATGCCATATTTGCAGACTTACTTGCAAACTAGCCCTCAGGACATGGAACGGTTTTGGATTGTTTCCATGTGCTGAATCTGAAGGACTGAGTCCAGAAGGCTGACTAAAGGGAACGCTGTAAACATAGCAGTCTATGGCATTTAGCCAGTATTAATCTCAGATGGGTAGGAAAGAACTGCGGATGCTGATTTAAATCGAAGATCGACGCAAATTGCTGGAGTAACTCAGTGGGACAGGCAGCATCTCTGGAGAGAAGGAATGGGTGACGGTTTCGGGTCGAGACCCTTCTTCAGTCCTTCTCTCCAGAGCTGTTAATCCTAGATGTCCCCGTCTGCTGGAGTCACCCATACAAATTCCAAATGAAATAGTCCAAACCATTTCTCAGTAGAAGCACAATACACAGACACACAGTGATAACACAACCAACCAAATCCAATGTATTATTCTGTACAGAATGAGATGTGAGCTTGTTTGGATAGGTAAATGCTGAGAATTTCAGCCCTGATTAGTGAAGCTAAACACAGCACAGAGCAGTGACAGCACTTTCTTTTCTGCTTCTGAAATTCAAATGGAGCTGAATTTCTGAGACAGAGTGGAACGCTCTTTGTTACTGTAAAGAATATTTTTCATTCCCAAACGGGTTCCAGGCGCACACAAGCTTTTCCATTTCAGTCTGCTGGCTTTTAATCATCTGTGATCTGCCATCACTTTTATTTTCCCTTTTTATCCCCGCTGTTTTTGCCCGAATGTGTTCCTCGTTATAAGCTGTTCCTCTTTCACATCCCCAGCTTCTGACGAAAGGTCGTGGACTTGGAACGGTAACCCTACCTTCCTCCCTGCACAGATTCAGCCTCACCCGCTGAGCGGCCCCAGCACATCGCACTTTTATGTGGCTGGTGCTGATTGTTCCGCGCCTCAGCCCCAGAGGAAGCTCACCTTGGGAAATCACAATAACCCACCAGTTTCTGACTCTTAATTGAAACAGCTTAATCGTGGCTGTGTGTCGACAGGCACTGACAGTGCGGGAGAGAAATATCCAAACATTAACGTGCATCTAAAAATGTCAACATTTTAACGTTCACAATGAGACGTTAAGCTTCAGAATGACAAACGGACAACAAAAATAACCCTGAGAGAATTTGGCTCCTTTTTTTAAAGATAGGCAGCTATTGCTTGTAAATGTTTAGGAAAGGAACTGCAGATGCTGCTTTACACCGAAGATAGACACAAAATGCTGGAGTAACTCAACGGGTCAGGCAGCGTCTCTGGAGAGAAGGAATGCGGCGACGTATCGGGTCGAGAAACGTCACCACATTCGGGTTTGACACAAAACTGGGCGGTAGCGTGAGATGCGAGGAGGATGCCAGGAGGCTGCAGGGTGACTTGAATAGGTTAGGTGAGTGGGCAGGTGCATGGCAGATGCAGTATAATCTGGATAAATGTGAGGTTATCCACTTTGGTGGCAAGAACAAGAAGGCAGGTTATTATCAGAATGGTGTCAGATTAGGGAAAGTGGAGGTTTCACACAGACCTCGGTATCCTTGTACATCATTCACTGAAAGTACGCATGCAGGTACAGCAGGCAGTGAAGAAAGCAAATGGCATGTTCATAGCGACATGATTTGAGTATTGGAGCAAGGTGGTCCTATTGCAGTTATACAAGGACTTGGTGAGACCGCACCCGGAGTACCGTGTGCAGTTTTGGTCTCCTAATTGAGAAAGGACTTTCTTGCTATTGAGGGAGTGCAGCCTAGGTTCACCAGGTTAATTCCCGGGATGGCGGGACTGACATATGATGACAGAATGGTTCGACTGGGCTTGCATTCACTGGAATTTAGAAGGATGAGGGTGGATCTTCTAGAAATATATAAAATGTTTAAGGGATTAGTCAGGGAAGATGCAGGAAAAAAATTCCAGATGTTGGTGGCCCAGAAGCTGGGGTCACAGTTTAGAATAAGGGTAGGCCATTTAGGACTGAGGTGAGGAAAAACGTTTTCAGCCAGGGAGTTGTGAATCTGTGGAATTCTCTGCCACAGAAGGCAGTGGAGGCCAATTCAATGAGTTGCTGCCTTACAGCGCCAGAGACCCGGGTTTGATTCTGACTACGAGTGCTAGCTCTACGGATTTTGTACGAGCTCTCCATGACCTGTGTGAGTTTTCTACGGGATATCTGGTTTCCTCCCACACTCTAAAGATGTAGGTTCATTGGCTTAGGTTAAAAAAAAGAAATAGTCCCTCGTGTTTGTATAAAAGTGCTAGTGTGCGGGGACCGCTGGTTGGCACGGAGTCGGTGGGCAGAAGAGCCTGTTTCCGAGTTGTATCTCTAAACTAAACTAAATTGATGCTGTGGGTGCTCTTGAAATACATGCGCAGAGAGAGCTCTGCTGGCAGCAAGCAGTCCAGGTCCATGGAAGAGTTGAGACTTGCGGGGTGTGCCTACCGAGATTAATTAGGGACTCTTGGTCTGTGGAGAAGCTGCTTTAGCTATGTCCCAGCTAGGCCAGTGTCCGTGACAACAAACTGGGCAGCTAGTGCTCAGATCACCTGGTACAGGCCTCACACCTAAGCTGCGTTTACCCTGAAACATGCGGCTGCAAGGGTGAAGCCAGTCAATAAACTCCCTTCCGCGGCAAGCGTTCAGTAACCAATGGCGTGTGTCAAATTCGTCAGAGAGACGACAGGGGGATGGCAATTGTTGCTGAATTGTTTTGTTGGAAAATGGAGCTCCCCACACTGATGGACACTCATTATTCTTCTGCTGCAAAACTACCTGTCACATCAAGTCAAAAAAGATGGATGGTTTTGTCCCTGATGTGATGACAGAGAGTCCTCCTTCTCCTGGCACCATACACCCTTTGTCGTCTTCCAGAGCGAAAGATAAATCACCCTGACACAGCTCACATTGAGCCAAGGGGCAGTGTCATAGAGTCATAGAGTGATACAGTATGGAAGCAGGCCCTTCGGCCCAACTTGCCCACACTGCCCAACATGTCCAGTTGTGACAATAAACAGACCTACGAACCTTTGAAGCGTTGAAGTCCCAGCTACACTAGTCCCACCTGCCCGCGTTTGGTCCATATCCCTCCAAACCTGTCCTATCCATGTACCTGTCTAATTGCTTCTTAAACGTTGGGATAGTCCCAGCCTCAACTACCTTCTCCGTCAGCTTGTTCCATACACCTACCACCCTTAGTTTGAAAAAGTTACCCCTCAGATTCCTATTCAATCTTTTCCTCTTCACCTTAAACCTATGTCCCCTGGTCCTTGATTCTCCTACATTGGGCAAGAGACTCTGTGCATCTACCCAATCCATACCTCTCACACTTTTTGTACACCTCTATACGGTCACCCCTCATCTTCCTGCGCTCCAAGGAATAGAGTCCCAGCCTACTCAACCTCTGCCTGTAGCTCAGACCCTCTAGTCTTGGCAACAAAGGAGAATAAAGTGGAGCTCATGCTTCCTGAATGCAACTTACACCTGTGGTCACACGGGATCCTGGTTGGAACATCTTGTCACACAGCTGTTACTTTGAAAAGCATCCAAGCGCAGTGCTCCTTGACAATTAGCCTCAACCCAGCTACTACAACTTCCCATTTGCTTCTATGAAATTGACGTTCAGGTTTATTATTGTCACGTGTACCAAGGTACCGTAGCGCAGCGGTAGAGTTGCTGCCTCGCAGCGCCAGACACCCGGGTTTGATCCTGACCATGGTTGTTTAGTTTTAGTTCGGAGGAACAGGGCGGAAACTGGCCCTTTGGCCCACCAAGTCCGTGCCAACCAACCATCCCCGTACACTCACACTATCCCACACACGCCAGGGACAATTGACAATGTTACAAAGCCAATTAACCTACAAACCTGTACATCTTTGGAGTGTTGGAGGAAATCAGGGCTCCCGGAGAAAACCCACGCAGGTCACAGGGAGAATGTACAAACTCCATACAGACAACACCCATTATCAGGTTCGAACCCAGGTCACTGGCGCGTTAAGGCAGCAACTTTACCGCTAGAGAAATGAAGGGGGATCTCATTGAAAATCAACCGAATAGTGAAATGCCTGGATGGAGTGGATGTGGAGAGCATGTTTCCACTAGTGGGAGTGAGTCTGGGACCAGAGGCCATAGCCTCAGAATAAAATGATGTACCTTTAGTCAGAGGGTGGTGAGTCTGCGGAATTCATTGCCACAGAAGGCAATGGAGATCGTTAATGGATATTTTTAAGGTGGAGATTATGATTAAGGGGGAAAGATTTAATAGAAATCTGAGGGGTAACATTTTTATACAATGGGCAATAGGTGTATGGAGCAGGTAGTTGAGGCAGGTACTAACGCAACATTTAAAAAACATTTAGACAGGTACACGGATAGGACAGCTTTGGAGGGATAAGGGGCCAAACACAGGCAGGTGGGACTAGTGTAGATGGGACATAGACACAAGATGATGGGGCATATTTGGAGAAAAAGGATGGGTGACGTTTTGGGTGGGGACCCTTCTTTAGACTACCAGCACCTGCAGATCTTTTCTACACCTTGTCTGCTCCACTGAAGATGGGATAAGTTGGTCGGAATGGGCATGTTGAGCCGAAGGGCCTGTTTCCAAGCTGTATGACTATGACTCTAAAGCAGGTTTGATGTGCAAATCATGCATTTATAACACATAAATGGGTCCAGTTTCCAGACGTCGGAACCTAATTTAATCCGCTGATTCGTATTTGGGGCCGCTATTGACATTTAGAGCAATTACTCGTTAAGATTGCCATTTTATCCCCCTGTTCAATGTCTAACAGACCAATCTTAATTTTCCCATAACCCATTTTAATGCAATGGAGACATGCTGATTGCACCGCTGCTATGAGCAACCACGTTGATCTCCTTATCAGATGATAACATGCATTACATGTCAGAAAGGGCATCCGTTTTGTTAACCGTTGCCACAGCAACGGGGTTGGCAGGGCTCCTCACAGTTCAATGATGGCCTGTCATGAGTGGCAGGATATCGGGCTGAGCTCATCAGGGAGATGACAGCTTTTCAACCAGCGAAGCGGAAACATAAAAGATGGAGCTGGGGTCACCTGGGGAATCCATAATAGAAAACTTGTCTTCTCCTGGAAGGGTGCCAACAGAGACGTCCGGTGTCTCTGTACTGCTCAGCAGTTCTGCCAGACCCACCTGCAGTTAAACCTCTCTTTAAGTTGAACACTTTCCCTTTACTCATTTATGAGATGTGGATGATCATAAGATCATAAGTGTTTAAGAAGGAACTGCAGATGCTGGAAAATCGAAGGTAGACAAAAGTGATGGAGAAACTCAGCGGGTGCAGCAGCATCTATGAGCAAAGGAAATAGGCAACATTTCGGGCCAAAACCCTTCTTCAGACTGGGTCTTCAGAAGGGTTTCGGCCCGAAATGTCGCCTATTTCCTTCGCTCCATAGATGCTGCCGCAGCCGCTGAGTTTCTCCAGCACTTTTGCCTGCATAAGATCATAAGAGACAGGAGCAGAATTAGGCCATTCGGCCCATCAAGTCGATTCCGCCATTCGATCGTGGTTGATCTATCTCTCCCTCCTAACCCCATTCTCCTACCTTCTCCCCATTACCCTCTGGCACCCGTACTAATCAAGAATCTATCTATCTCTGTATTAAAAAATATCAATTGACGGCCTCCACAGCCTTCTGTGGCAAAGAATCCCACAGATTCACCACCCTCTGACCAAAGGATGTAAATGGTGGGCCCGGCAATTTTGCCAGTGCCTAATTCCCCCAAGTTTGTTCGCCTGATAGGACATTTCCTGAGGAAACAAAAAATAACAGAGATAACCAAAATGAATGTGTGACCTATGGGGTTGGAATTCTTCTTCAGACTCCAGAGATGCTGCCTGGCCCTTTGAATTGCTCCAACACTTTATGTCTTTTTTTTTGGAAACCAGCGTCTGTGGTTCCTTGTTTCACAAGAGGTAACTATATTACTGTAAGCCTGTAGTCAGATATAAGCAACATAGTAAGGACACTCGAAAGGCACTCAACATGATTGATATTAACTCTTTATGCTTGATTTATTTAATTAACTGAATTTAAGTTCCTCACCCGTGGTTCTGGCAATTGAACATTGAACAGAACCGCTGTTTTGCTTGTACAGTACTATAAACATTTAACAGTTAAGTGATGCATAAACGTTTCGATGGATATAACCAAGTACCAAAGGAACACAATACATCGGAAGCAGGAGAATCTGTTCTGAGAGGGAATGGAGGTGAGGAGGGAAGAGGATGAGTGACGAAGAGAGGTAAAACGTGAGTGAATAGTGAAAAGAGAGAAATGGCGGAGGGGCAGTGGAGGAGAGCACGGAGGAAGGAGAAAACTGGACACCGGAACAAGGAGAGAGAGAGAAGGTAAAATAAGAGTGGGTGAATGAGGGTTAATTGTTGGAGGGGAGAGGTGACAACAGGCGAGGAGTTGAGAAAGGGATGAGAAGAGGGAAGAAGATGAAAGGCCATGAGGAAGAGGGAAAACGGGTAAGGGTTTGGAGTTGTACCTAGGATTATTGGGAAAGTGGGATAGGGAAAAGGCAGCGGGATAGATAGCAGGGAGCAGCAATGAGATCTTATTGTGGAGTGAGTTTAGCTTAGTTTAGTTTAGTTTGGAGATACGGTGCTGAAACAGGCCCTTCGGCCCATTAAGTCCACATTGATCCACGATTGCCGTACACTTATACTATCCCACACACTAAGGACAATTTTACCATCGCCAATTAACCTACAATCCTGTCTGTCTTTGGAATGTGGGGGGAAACCGGAACACCAGGAGAAAACCCACGTGGTCACGGGGAGAACATACAAACAGGCAGCACCCATAGTCAGGATCAAACGTGGGTCTCCAGCGCTGTAAGGCAGAAACTCTACTGCTGCGCCACCATGCCGCCATTGACTTGACCCAATTTCTACCTCATGGAGAAAATGAAACACAAACGATAGCTTTGAGAAGCTGCATTCAGTTACGTGTCTCCCCCCCAAAGACAGGAGCTCAGGGCTCACCTGAGTGACAGAGAGTAGTCATTGCGGCTCGTCTCGCTGTTCCGCACCAAGTAACTGCATTCCTTACACCGCATCAGCAGGTTCTCCGCATCCGCCCGGCTGATAGCCCCGTGGTACCACCTGACGGAGAAAGGTGATATAGAGAGAGAGAGAGATTGAGACTGAGTGAGCGGGAGGGGGGGGGGGGGGGTGGGGGGGGTAACTGGAAGGTGACATATGAAGAAACATAAAATTCTTAAAGGAATGGACAGGCTAGATGCAGAAAAAATGTTCCCAATTTTGCGGGGAGTCCAGAGCCAGGGGTCACAGTTTAAGAATAAGGGGTTTAGGACCGAGATGAGGAAAAAAATGTTCAGCCAGAGAGTTGTGAGTCTGTGCCACAAAATTCTCTGGATGGCAGAATTGCCAATTCACTGGATGTTTTCAAGAGAGAGTTAGATTGGGCTTTGAAGGCTAAAGGAATCAAGAGATATGGGGAAACGGGGTACTGATTTTAGATAATCAGCCATGATCATATTGAACGGCGGTGCTGGCTTGAAGGACTGAATGGCCTACTCCTGCACCTATTTTTCTATGTTTCTGTTGCAGGATGAGACTGAAAGTGAGAAGGAACCAGATGCAGAGTGCGAGAGGCAGTAGGAGCGGGGTGTGAGGGACTCAGCAATGCAGAAGACCCAGCAATGCAGAAGGTGAATGACACAGTCAGTTTCATACAGTGAATACAGTTATCCATCTCGCCTTTACAGACCGAAGACCAGAACAAACAGTCCTACTCATCCATCTGTCTCAAAATGTGAAACATCCTGTGGGAACTATTTCCGCATCTAGGACAGAGTTTATCCTCCAAGCAACATCAATAAAATCAAATAATCTCATCACTTACTCTGTTTTCATTTGCTGTTTGAATATTGGCTGTGACATTACGTACATCGTTAAATTTACTGGGCTGGAAAATGTACGACAGCTAAATGAGAGGTTTAAAGAGAGGATGGGCACCGAATGCTGGAGTAACTCAGCGGGACAGGCAGCAACTTTGGAGAGAAGGAATGGGTGATATTTCGAGACCTGAAACGTCATCCATTTCTTCTCTCCCGAGATGCTGTCTGTCCCACTTTTTGTGTCTATCTTCTTGTAATTTCCTCATATTTTCTTATGACTTATTTGAAGAAAGCCATTTGGCCAATCATGTCTACATCATCTCTTGGCGCACTCCCATCAGTTCCATTCACCTGCTTATTTCCTGGTGTCCTATTCTCTCTGGCGTGCTGAATCTTCCACCACCCCAGCGATGAAGGGTAATGCACTATAAACCAAATGATCCTATCAGCCTGCATGTCTATGGAGTACGGGAGGAAAATGTGGGAGCACCTGGAGGAAATCCATTTGGTCACAAGAAAAATGTGGAATTTCCACACGACAACACTGGAGGTCTGGATTGAACCTAGATTGCTGGAGGATTGAAGCAGGAGTGTTAGCCTTGGCTGAGGTAAATCCCATGGTTCTGTAATTTTTTTGGCACTTACAGAGCAGATATGTGAATGGGTCAAGTTCACATTCAGAGGATTAGGTTTGTTTGGAGATACAGTGTGGAAACAGGCCCTTCGGCCCACCGAGTCTGCACTGACCATCGATCCCCACACATTAACACTATCCTACACACATTAATGGGCCTGTCCCACCTACGCGGTTTTTTTCACGACTTGCCGGCACCGCCATAGTCGTAGCAGGTCTCCGAAAATTTTCAACATGTTGAAAATCCAGTAGCGACCAGAACAAGGTACAACTGTTTGGGCGACTACTCACGACCACATAGGCTTCACCCCGCGACTGTATGGTCGTGAGTAGTCTCCTCATTCACCCAAAGAGTCTTAACGTCTTTCGGGTCATGCTGAATTTTCAACATGTTGAAAATTTTCGGCCTATGACGGGTAGGTCCATAAGGACAATTTTTACATTATACCAAGCCATTTAGCCTATTAAACCTGTATGTCTTTGGAGTGTGGGAGGAAACCGAAGATCTTGGAGAAAACCCACATGGTCACGGGGAGAACGCACAAACTCTGTACAGACAGCACCCGTAGTCAGGATCGAACTCGAGTCTCTGGTGCTGTTAGCGCTGTAAGGCAGCAACTTTACTGCTGCGCCACCGTGCCGCCCTCAGTATTACAATTTTTATTTGTTTAAAGATACATTAGGTGCTGTATTCTGGAGCGTATGTATCAACTCCAGCTATAGGATACATCCAAATAGTCGCACGTTCATTCCAAATATACAGGCAAGCTAATAATGATCATCTATTCGTCATTAATCTGGCCTTCAGTAAGAGTACTTATTTAATATGCTGCACCATCCCCCAGTGCTTTGTTATTTGGGGTCATGACCTGGGCAGATGGCAGGTTTGAGGGAAGTGTGCCAACGTTCTTTGATTCTCTCCGAAAGGTTTCACCGCTTGATGTATTGCATCAGGCGTAATTACGCGATCGGAGAGCCCCCAGTAGACTGGAGGGAAGCGAGTGCTGTTCGTTTATAGAAGAAAGGCAGCAAGGATGATGCAGTTAGCTACAGATTACCCCACACAGGCACAACCTCTTCCATGCCTTGAAGGCCGGCTGCAGGAGGCAACCCCTAAGCACGAAGGTTGAAGATGTCCAGACGAGGGTGAGGGTGGAGGACTGAGGATGAGGACGCGAGACGACTGGGTGGAGGTCTTTATGGCCAGTTGGGACTGTGTAATGCCGCTAAAACCTGCTGACTATCGTATATAGACTCAGTGGGCTGTTCCTATGCATTATGTGCTTAACCTGGGATTGTACATATGTGTGGCAATAATCTTACTGATCTGTATGCAAAAAATGCAACCTCACTGTACCTGATAATAAAGGAACTGCTGAACCATTCAACCTCTGGGGGTTGGTCACTAAATTGGGTTCAACAAGTAACTCATTAACACAGACACAGTGTGTTGATACCTCCTGGGGTAGAACTACAGAGAACTGGCAACCCAACCGACAACAACTGTGCATTGAGCAGGAGGGTCAGAGCTCCCTCAAGTCTGTCAATCCCGCTGTTTTAAACTGCAGCCTGGAAGTGCCTGAAGATTGGAACTGAAATACCTCACAGGTTCTGAATATATTCCACAAACAATGTCTTCTTGTTCATTAGCAAATCAGTCAGATCTTTTGCATGGTGACAGATGGATTTAACTCCCAGATTGTTCTTTGTACACTTCAGAAGATCTTGTTTAATTTGGGAAGTCTTCTCCACAATCTGGGAGGTGTTTGGCAATTCTGAAAGTGTGCAAAAACAGAAGCTTCAAGGTGACTTTTGTAAGGAGGAGTTTTGTAAAATGGAGTCATTCAGGCAGAGTTGATGGGTTTTGCCGTGGTTTCAGGATAAGGCGTTAAGTTTGTAAGCTCAAGGAGCAGATTTAGGCCATTCGGCCCAGCGAATCTACTCCACCATTCAATCATGGCTGATCTATCTTTCCCTCTCAACCCCAGGAATCTGATCATCTCCGCCTTAAAAACAACCACTGACGGCCTAAGACAACTAGGTTTTCTGCTGGTGATAATGGCAGAGTATTAGGGGACATGTGGAAGTGGAAATAAATGTAACGTTCAGGTGAAAGGACACTGAATTCAAGCGTAGGTGTCACAGGTAGATAGGGTAGTCAAAAAGGCTTTCGACCCATTGGCCTTCATCGGTTAAAGTGTTGAGTGTAGAAGTTGGGAGGTCATGCTGCAGCTACAGAAGATGGTGAGGCCACAGTTGCATAATTGTGTTCACTTTTGGTCACCATGTTAGAGGATAGATGTTCTCAAGCTGGAAAGGGTGCAGAGAAAACTTACGAGTTTGTAGCCAGGAATGGAGTTCCTGAGCCAGGGGGAGAAGTTGAACAAGCTAGGACTTTATTCTTTGGAGCACCGGAGGATGAGGGGTGTTCTTATAGAGTTGTACAAAATCATGAGAGGTATAGTAGATTGACTATTAAATAGTTAACTTGCGGAGTCATTTGCCCAGAGAAGGGGAATCGAGGTCCAGAGGACATAGGTTTAAGGTTTATGGGGGAAGATTTAATTGGAACCTGAGGGGTAACTTTTTCACACAAAGGGTGGTGGGAGCTGCCGGAGGAGGTAGTTGAGGGAGGCACTATCGCAACGTTTAGACAGGTACATAGATAGGATAGGTTTAGAGAGATATGGGCCAAACGTAAGCAGGTGGGACTAGTGTTGGTGGGGCATGTTGGGCAAGTTGAGCCGAAGGGCCTGTTTGACTATGAATAAGGTTTCATGTGGCTCAGCAAGGATCGTTGAGTAAGTTTCTGTGTCAATATGGACCATAATTTCCCTTCAGAAACGCAGGCTATCCACCTATCAATACGGTAACACAAAGATGGGATCTAATACGTCTGTGAACAGGTTCTAAATATATTCCACATGCAAGATCGCCTTAATTAGCAAATCAGTCAGTGGCAGCTAACAGTGATTAATGAACCTGCCTGTACTACTGGGTCGTCAGCACGATACAGAGAGAACTAAATTAATTAACCAACATTTTCTTAGAATGAAGAGACGGTGCCTGGGCTGACTGCAGTCTGAAAGTCATGACCTTGATTTTAAATTCAGGCGGTCCGATTGTGAGTGCAGGTGTCATGTCCAAAATCCAAAGCACTCGATGTGTTGAATTCTCTCAGATTTTGCAAAATGTTTGCATAGTGTTTTATTTTTAACATAACCTTTTTTGTGATAATCAAATAGACAACCAATCATGCATCCATTTTGTAGTTTAAAGAACATAACGTGATGGAGTAACTCAGTGGGCCAGGCAGGACCGCTGGGAAACATGGATCGGTGACCTTTATGCCGGGATCTTTCTTCAAACTGATCCATGGACCAGTCTGAAGAAGGGGATCAACTCGAAACATCGCCTATCCATGTTTTCCAGGGAGGCTGCCTGACCTGCTGAGCTACTCCATCATTTTGTGTCTTTTTTTTGTAAACTAGCATCTGTAGTTCCTTGTTTCTTCATCCATTTTGCAGTGCTAGTTATGAGGGTGTCTGCTAGCCTTTTGGCATGATTCCTGTAGCAAAAGATATCGATTAATAAAATACATCTCTTGAACACATCATCAGTGATGTAACCTGGGGTCACTGGGTGTTTCGGGTCTTTCAACATCAGACACCCTCACCCAGGCGACCCAGCCGTGGTTGATCCGACCACGACGTGTTCAGGTGGCATTCGCTCCTCCCTCTGGACCTCCTCTCCTGATCCAGAGCCATCTCGAGGTTTTCTCCGCTGCCTCTGTGGTGTTCTTGATGGCTCTTCTCCTCTCCATTCCATTGATGCCCAGTGCACTCAAGGCTTTGTAGAGCTATTGTCCTGTAAAAGCTCTGCAGCCATCCTCGATGGGCAAACACCTTGCCTTCCAGCCCTGCCTACGGCAGTCTATGACCAGCTCTTCGTACTTGGTCATCTCTCTCTCGTGGGCCTCCTCCAGACGGTCCTCCCACGGCACTGTCAGTTCTAACAAGACGATGTTTTTGGTGGCCTCTGAGACCAGGAGAATGTCTGGCCTCAGGGTGGTCGTGGTAATGAGATCACCAGGTCTAAAGAAAGCTGCCAGTCCTGCACAGCTGCAAGTTTATCTCAGAGGTGATAGTGGTCATGTCTTCAAGCTAGGCCCAAGGATGGTTTGGGCTGATAAATCATGCGAACAGGACAAATGCACCACTGGTAAATGAAGTGGCAAAACCATTTCCCTGTTCACTGTGCCACCAAGAATTAAATCATAGCCCTGGTATTTGGAGACTAGTTTAGAATTTCATTGAACAGTATGAAATGCCAACTATTAACTAATATTGATAGGTGGAGTTTTGACATCCATCGTGCACAGACTCCACTCCATCCTTCTGGTCGCCTGTTCTATTTACCTCGATGGCCATTTTGTGATCTTTGTATTTGTGAACACATGTCAGGTGTCGACTATAATTGTGCTTTTTTATTTCATGCAGTAGTTACCATGAGAGTCGCTGAATCTCTGTGTGCCTAGAATCCATGATTAACTTGCAGCCATTGTTGGAGTGGATGGCCAAACAATAAAGGTCCACATGTGCAAACAACATCATTGCACTAAATTGACCTTTCACTCTTATCCTAGGTCGGTGATCACATTGAAAGCAAGAGGACGGCAGGGGGTTTGTCAAGAAGTGAGTAATCCCGCATCACCAAATGGCTCCAATGTTTCATCTTTCCCATAACAGTCTTCCAATGCCCTATCTCCCTTTTCTGTACACCCTTCCTCCTGGTTCCATCCACATTTCACCCCCTGGCTTGTCACCGCCTCTATTTCCCAAGAGGATTGAGGGGGTTTGATATGACCTTCCACAGGTGTACAGTGGAGTGGATACTGAATAGTTGCATAACAGCCTTGTTTAGCAACTCAAATGCTCAGGAAGCAAGGAAACTACAGAGAGTGGTAGACACTGCCCAGTCTATCAGAGCTAGTGATCTCATCACCATTGAATGGATAGAAAGGAGCTGATGGCTCAAAATGGCAATCAACGTCATCAACGACCAACACCATATTAGGCATGCTCCAATTTTGCCGTCAGGCTTGGTATAATTGTGAACTGTCCCTATTGTGTGTAGGATGGTGTTACTGTGCAGGGATTGTTGGTCAGTGCGGACTCGGTGGGCTGAAGGGCCTGTTTCCACACTGTATATATAAAACTAAAACTAAATTAATGCGCTCCACAGATGCTGCCTGACCCGCTGAGTTACTCCAGCACTTTTTTTTTGTAAACCAGCATCTGCAGTTCCCTGTGCCTGCACTGTGATGTTGTTGGCACGTTCCAGCCCGTAATTACCACAAACCGTTCATCCTTCACATTCCAACACTGGTCCTTTTTCTATCGCCTTGCTGGAGAGCATTGCTCAACAAGTACCAGTGGCTTGCGGGTAGCGGACGGCGCAGCAGGCAGAAACCTTTGTGTACTGCGAGGAGACAGCTTTGCAGATTATGTGGCTGGAGGCAAATGGAAGAAAGGGAGCAGGGGGGAGGGGAAGTCAGAGGTTAGCCAGCAGCACCGGCAGGGAGAGCAGCACACGCTTTGTTCTTTTATTTGTCACTCGTTCACTCACTCACTCACTCATTCATCCATTGAACCACAGGCATACAATGACCTGCAACACAAAACACAATACAAGCTGTGTTTTGAATTGATCTTTCGCTGGCAGCATTATGACATTATGTTCTTCTGATCCTATAAGTCTCCGTTAAAAGGTAACACCAGAAGGCAGAGCATGCTCGGCATTACGCTGAGCCAATCATTCTTAAAATGGCCAGCCACCCACTGGTCGTGAGGTGTGGGGGGGATACACAATGTACCAGCAAGCAGCTACTGCAAGGGGGGCTTGGAGCTGCAAGCTGATAGATGATGGGCAAACTGATGATACACTGCAAACTGATGGGTCATTTCAAAGGCTAGTGAATTCTGAGCCAGCAACGCCTATCTAAAAACATGGCCTGGTTATTCAGAGACAAGAAACTGTAGAGAGGCACAAAATGCTGGAGTAACTCAGCGGGACAGGCTGCATCTGGATAGAAGGAATGGGTGACGATTCAGGGTCGAGACCCTTCTTCAGACTGAGACTGAGAAACTGCAAATGCTGGTTTACAAAAGCCAGCATCTGCATACTGAGTCTGAAGAAGGGTCTCGACCCGAAACGTCGCCTATCTCCTTCGCTCCTTAGATGCTGCTGCACCCGCTGAGTTTCTCCAGCTTTTTGTGTAACCCTCTGCATACTTTACCTGTGCACTGTGGACGGCCTGATGTGGTCTTTTCTTTGACCGGATAACACACAAACAAAAGCTTTTCACTGTACTTCAGCACATGTGAAAGTAATAAATTAAACTAAAACTAAAAAGTGCTGGAATAACTCAGCAGATCGGGCACAAAGTGCTGGCAGCATCTCCGGAGAACCTGGATAGGTGGCGTTTTGGATTGGGACCCTTAGAACATAGAACAGTACAGCACAAGAGCAGGCCCTTCAACCACCAATGTCTGTGCCAAACATGATGCCAAGAACATCTCTTATCTACCTGCGTATAATCCATTTCCCTCATTCCCTGTAAATCCGTTTGCCTATCTAAAAGCCTCTTAGATGCCACTATGGTGACTGCCCCAAATACCAACCCTGCCAGCACATTCCAGGCAATCACCACCGTCTGTGTAAAGAAAGCTACCCTGCACATCTCCGACGTTTCGGGTCGAGACCATTCTTCAGTCTGAAGAACTATTCCTTTTCTCCAAAGATGCTGCCTGAGCCTCCGAGTTACTCCAGCTTTTTGCATCTATCAAGCACACAATGACGGACCGTCCACAATTTGTTTTTCTGCCCTTGTGTGCTGTCGAAACAAGGACTGTCTAACATTAGGAATACTGCAGAAACTGGCACGGGGGTACAGATGCCTCTTGGGGCAATGTCAATACCATTCCCCAGACTCTTCTACTTAAACATCTACAAAAGCATTAAAACAAGATAGATCTGGCAGTCATTCATGTACAGTACTGTATTATACAAAGATACTTCTATCCTCAGGATGGACAATTGGTAGTCATTTAACACGTTTTTTCCTCCATTTATCTTGTTTACTGATGTTTTGGTAGCTAGCTGTCTAAACATTACCATTGCCTTTTTAATGAACGCCAATGTTATATCTTTGCACTAAATGTACGCTTTATTCTTTCATTTGACACTGTGGATGGCTTGATTGTATTCTTGTACAGTCTTGTTGTTGGCTGGTTAAGGCCCTGTCTCACGGTGTGAGTTGACACACGAGTGACCCAGAGTGACAGACTCGTGGTTGTGTACGATATTCCAAGTTGATGTGCAAGTGTTTGAGGCGAGTTCCCACGGGTATGGTAATCTGCGATGTTCCGAGATCGTCTCCAGAGTTACCAAGTTCCCCTCCCGTTTGCTCTTGAGTTACCAAGTTCCTCTCCCGCTCAGGACGTGTGTTGTTGCCGCAGTCCGGGATTCGCATTTAAAGCACTCGGTTATCTTCAGCAGTTCAGGTGAGGACAGGTTTGGGGCGGGGGGGCGAGGGATGGTGGAATTGGGAGAAGGCAAAGACTATGGGTGGGGAGGAGTGAGAGGGGGGCTAGGAACGGCATCTGCGAAACGGGTAGTCAACCTTTAGGGTCCCGGCCCGAAACATCCCTATACATTTTATGATTTCCCTCCAAAGATGCAGTCTCCCGTGGTTTGTTTGCACAACTCTCTCCCCTCTCTCTCCCAACATTGGGGGGGGGGGGGGGGACGACGACAAGATAGTTTAAACGGACCTTACCACCACTTCATGCTTCTGTTGCGCATAATTCAGCAGTAAAACCTCTCTTCCCCTCACCCAGCGACGCCCGATTCCTCGCACCCCCACAAGTTCACATGGACGAGGGAAGAATGAGCGGGGAGTCTGAAGAAGGGTCCCGACCCGAAACATCACCCATTCCTTCTCTCCAGATGCGATGCCTGTCCCGCTGAGTTACTCCAGCATGTTTGTATCTATCGTCGGTGTAAACCAGCATCTGCAGTTCCTTCCTACACACGGCCAGTGAAGTGCCTCGGCCAAATTAGGAACATTAGGATTCTCTGATGTGAAGGTAGTCTGGTTTGCGTTTCTTACACTTAATCATATCCGAAACTAAAGTATAGATGACACAAAATGCTGGAGTAACTCGGCGGGACAGGCCGCATCTCTGGAGAGAAGGAATGGGTGGCGTTTTGGGTAAGTCTGAAGAAGGGTCTCGACTCTATTCCTTCTCTCCAGAGATGCTGCCTGGTCCGCGAGTTACTCCAGCATTTTGTGTCTATTAAAGAGTTCCCACGGTAGACGCACGAATCACTAAACTTAACGCACGGGCCACTACGATATAACTCTGAGTTTAAATGTTTCAATTTTAAACTTGACCACGAAATTTGACTCGTGGAAAAAGTCAAACATGTTTGACTTTTTTCACGAGTTCACAAGTTTCACAGGTACCTGCCGTTAGCGCCACGAGTGGACAAGTTGATCGCGCGAGTTCCGACGTTCCCGCTACGTTGGCTGTACGTGATCACCACGAGTGAAAACTCGGGGTCACTCGTGGGCCAACTCGCACCGTGAGACAGGGGTTTTAGTACGCAAACAAAAGTTTTTCACTGTATCTTGGTACAAATAACATTAACGATAAACTAAACTAAACTACAGTGCCATTCCACTCAATGTCCCTTGTTCAATATTGTAGTTTGTGTTTTCCCACCTAAAATGTAACCCCATTGTGAAAATGTAATTTTGTTGAACCTTGTTGAACTATGGGCGGCACGGTGGCGCAGTGGTAGAGTTGCTACCTTACAGTGCCAGACCCGGGTTCGATCCTGACTTCGGATGCTGTCAGTATGGAGTTTGTCTGTTCTCCCCGTGACCTGCGTGCGTTTTCTCCGGGATCTCCGTTTCCCTCACACACTCCAAATATGTACAGGTTTGTAGGTTAATTGGCTTGGTATCATTGCAAAATGTCCCGAGTGAGTGTCGGATGGCGTTGTGGGCCATCCTACACACACTCGGGACAATTTGCAATCATTCATGTCCTGTCCCACTTACGCAACTTTTTCAAGATCTTGCCGGCACCCGTCATAGGTCGTTGCAGGTCGCAGAAAATGTTCAACATGTTGAAAATCCAGCGGCGACCAAAACAAGGTACGACTCTTTCGGCGACTACTCACGACTATACAGGCTTCACCCCGCGGCATGTCACCTGTATGGTCGTGAGTAGTCTCCTCAGTCGCCCAAAGAGTCGTACCGTCTTTCTGGTCACCGCTGAGTTTTCAACATCTTGAAAATTATCGGCGACCTGCAACGACCTATGACAGGTGCCGGCAGTCGCCGAAAAAGTCGCGTAAGTGGGACAGGCCCATAAGTGTGTGGGGATCACATGGGATAGGGTGAGCTAGGCAATTGTATACACAATTACCTCTATGGAAGGTGACAGACAGGTGGTGGTAGTGGAGGGTTGTTGGAAGCTAGTGACCAGGGGATTGGTACTGGAAATAGTGGGGCATTTGGCACGAGCTGCCAGAGGAAGCTGTAGAGGCGGGTACAATTACATGATGTAAAAAAACATTTAGACATCGATACGAAAAGTTTAGAAAGATATAGGCCAAATGCAGGCAAATGGGACTAGCCCTGAGGAGGCCATTTATACCTCACTCTGCCTCGGCAAGGCCAGCAACATAATCAAGGGTGAATCGCACCCTGGTCACTCCCTCTTCTCCCCTCTCCCATCAGGCAAAATGTCTAGAAGTGTGAAAACACACACCTCCAGATTCAGGGACAGTTTCTTCCCAGTTGTTATCAGGCCACTGAATAACAACCACAATCATCCTACCATAACCAGAGAGCGGTGCTGAACTACTATCTACCTCATTGGTGACCCTCAGACTATCCTTGATCGGACTTTCCTGGCTTAACCTTGCACTAAATGTTATTCCCTTATCATGCATCTATATACTGTAATGGCTCAATTGTAATCTCATATTGTCTTTCCGCTGACTGGATAGCAGGTGACAAAGCTTTTCACTGTACCCCAGCATGTGTGACAATAGCTACACTGGACTGGTCAGGCAAGGGCTGAGGTGCTAAGCCATTTGCTTTGTGATGGTTGGAGAGGACACTTAGAGTTGGCCCAGGAAGGTGGTGGTTTGGACTTGACACCATATTCAATGGTGTCCATTGATCCATGTAGATCCATTCTACATTTTCCTTGAACTTCGTCCCCTTTGATCTCTCACTTTCACACCTTACCCTTCCATATCTTTATGTCTCCCTCTCCCCTGACTCTCAGTCCGAAGAAGGGTCTCGACCCGAAACGTTACTCATTCCTTCTGTCCAGAGATGCCACCTGCCCAGCTGAGCTACTCCAGCATTTTGTGTCTTTCACCATATTCTTTATACCATTCCTGCCTTCTTCAGGGGGGATAGTAGGGGATAAATCTGGTTAATGTGCATGTGAAGCATTTCTAAAAATAAGGTGTGTAGGAAGGAACTACAGATGCTGGTTTAAACCGAAGATAGACACAAAATGCTAGAGTAACTCAGCGGGACAGGCAGCATCTCTGGAAAGAAGCAATGGGTCATGTTTCGGGTCGAGTCTGAAGAAGGGGCTGGACCCGAAACGTCACCCATTCCTTCTCTCCAGAGCCGCTGCCTGTCCCGTTGAGTTACTCCAGCATTTTGCGTCTATCTAAATTAAGGCATTGCGTATAAAGAGAACAAGAGAGAGAATTATTTAGACCCCTTCTTAAAACAAGAACCTCGTGTCACGTAAACATGCGGGTGTAAATCGCAGCTGAGCAAAATGCTCCCATGCAGAGAGCTGTCAGAAGTGGAGATATGAGCAAAAGAAAAAGGAGATGGGGATAATTTTACAAGCTGGCTGAGGAATCTTTCTCTGTTTGTTATTAAACAGAGCAAACATGGAATAAACTGGCAGTTGTCATCATTAAGTGGAAGCTTCAAAAGACTATCTAGATACTCAGCAATGCCCAGTGTCAGATTTCACTCTCTCTGCCAGATAAAGATTGCTGAGATATACAGGCAGACGTGCAGACGTTGTGCTTTGCTTGATCAGGCTGGTTGTACAACACACACGGGTTTCATTTACATAAGCCACATTGCAGTGTATCCATTTATGAGAGGAAGCGCCTTGGCGTTTATCTGGGCAATCACTGGAGCTGTACGTTGACCACTTAGTATCAGGCTTACAACCCTAGCTAGACACAAAATGCTGGAGTAATACAGGCAGCATTTCTAGAGAGAAGGTAATCCACCCACAAACCCGGTATCCTTTACCTGCAGTGAAAAAAATCTAAAGGCATCAGATATAGACACGAAAAGCTGGAGTAACTCAACGTGTCAGGCAGCATTTCTAGAGAAAAGGGAATAGGTCAAGACCCTTCTTCAGACTGAGAGTCAGGAGAAAGGGAAATGAGAGATATAGACAATAGACAATAGACAATAGGTGCAGGAGTAGGCCATTCGGCCCTTCGAGCCAGCACCGCCATTCAATGTGATCATGGCTGACAAGGAATTGCAAGTGCTGGTTTGCAAAAAAAAGACACAAAGTGTTGGAGTAGCTCAGCAGGTCAGGCAGCATTTCTGGAGAACATGACTAGGTGATGTATTGGGTCAGGACCAATCAGGACCAGGTTAAGACTTATAAGGAACTGCAGATACTGGTTTCTAAAGAGAGACACAATGTGCTGGAGTAACTCCGCAGGCCAGGCAGCATCTCTGGAGAGCATGGATAAGGGATATTTCAGATCGGGACCATTCTTCAAACTCCATTGATATTTGCCTGTGAAGCAGCCACTTTAAGTAGTGAGGTGTCACTCGTGGGGCAGGTGAGGCCTTGTATAAATCAAATCCCATCTTGTCTTTGCAGAGGGTAAGACCTTTTCAATCTCTTAATTCCTTTAAGCATTCTCGTCCAATCAGTGCTGAATTCAGTCATCTCAGAAATCCAGTCCTAACTCAGACTGATCAGCACCCTCAAGGTAGCATTAAAAAAATCATTAGTTACAGAACATTTTGCAGCCAAAACATGACTTCCAAAGTGCGGCAAATGTGGGTAAATGCAGCAATCAGCTGAAGCTTCCCACAAACAGAGTTTAAATGGATGACCAATGTTTGGACAGCAATAGGGCTAAAGAAAGAGAGTGTTGACACCCTGGCCCTGGTAGTCTTTCTGACCTCTGATCCAACTCGCACCATTCAACCACAACCGGTCTGCCAATGGAAGAATAGAGGATAGACACCAAAAGCTGGAGAAACTCAGCGGGGCAGGCAGCATCTCTGGATTTGCAGTTCCTTCCTACACCATGGGAGAATGGATACAGGAGGAAGGGGAATGTGGAATAACGCTGGCCAGGGTTTCAATGCAACGTTCCTTTACCTAGTGGTATCATAACATCATTTACGCACCTACCCTATTGGCCTTGTGGTCTAATACCACATCAGAAAGGCAAAAATAATTTTAGAAACACTTTTGAGTCCCATAACTCAGTGAGTTTTTTTGACCACAAGTACAAAGAAGGATCTAGGATGTTCGATGATTTAGCCGACCTCAAATACGCTATTATGACTGGCACTGCCAATGGTCACAGTACAGTTAGACAAAGGGGTGATAATGAATTGGCTGAGGACACTGCTATTGATTGTCATCCTGTGATACTTGTTGGGTCTCTGTGGGCTAAAGGAGTTAGCTTGAGAGTTCCACCCTCTGCAGTTAAATGTTGTTTAGTTTAGTTTAGAGATACAGCGTGGAAACAGGACCTTCGGCCCACTGAGCCCACGCTGACCAGCAGTCCCCATAACATGAAGATTATCCAACGTTATTCTATCGCACACTAACAATATCCCACACACATTAGGGACAAGTTACAATTTTACCAAGCCAATTAAGCGACGAACCTGTGCGTCTATGGAGTGTGGGAGGAAACCGGAGTACCTGGGGAAAACCCACGCAGGTCACCGGGAGAACGTACATACTCCACAAAGACAGAACCCATGGTCAGGATCGAACCTGGATCTCTGGCTCTGTAAGGCAGCAACTCTACTGCTGCACCACTATGCTGGTCTTTTAACAAAACTACTGACAAAACATGTAAACAATAAAAAAAAAGATTGCAGGGACACTGGGCATCAAATAAGTCAGGGGAAAAGGTCACGAAACATCTAAAGACACATTACCCGTGCCCACAATACATAAGGGAACAGTCCCTTTAAAAACTACAAATGCCATGTCTTTTCCTATTTGACTAAAATACATATTTATTCTGCATGTGTAGCTACACTTTAAAAATAAAACGGCATGTCATTCACTATTGAATAATTTACTACATCGGTCCTTAACAGGAAACCACATAGTCCCATCGCATAGACTTTTTAGGTCAAGGATCTTTAATTTTTAAACGGAAAAAAATGAGCATTGGTATTCTTATCTTGGCCTCCTTCAATAATATCAATGACTCTGCCCCCTCCAATGACAATCAAGATGTATTATTTTTTTACCTATATGAGATCTGCCTTCCTAAAATTATCTCCAAATGACCTCTGCTAAAAATGACCTCTGCTAAAGATGCAAACTGTAACATGGAGGGTGCTGCTTTTTCTTCTGACGTGAGGTGGGGTGGGGCAGATAGAAGACAAACAAGAAAAATGGGCCGTATATTCAAGAGATAGGCTATTGAACGGGGAAATCAAACTACTTCACACAATGGGTAGAAGCAATCTGGAATTATTTCCCCAAAAGTCATGGACACTAGCCATTGAGACCCCAATATGTAAATGTATCGAAGGGTTTCTAATTTAGGTAGACAAATTAAGATGGGATACAGAAGCGATGATCTAATTGAATTGAGTTCCAGACTTGAGGGCAGAGTGGCATACTACTGATTCTAATTTTCCATTCTTTACAATCAGACTCTTATAAAGTTTGCTTGAAAGCAGTTTATTGCCTTGCTTTCTCCATTTCTCCCAAATTATTTCAACTTTTCTTGTTTAGTGTCCATCTTAATTTTCTCAAGGCATATAGCATTAACAAGTGTGAGTGACGCTGCAAAAATATTTCTCACTGTGGAAACAATCTTTAAGGAGATACACACACTTGGAGGAATACCTACTATATTATCTCATAACTTGTCCTGTAATATCAAGCTGTTAATATGGGCCCAAATCTTCTGCTGAAGAGCTGACAGTTCCGCATCAAACGACCAGCGCGTGTCCATTAGAGAGTCAAGGAATTGCAGATGCTGGAATCTTGAGCAAAATCAACACTGCTGGAGGGACTCAGCTGCTCCGGAAGCATCTGTGAAGAGAACTGGACAGATGGCATTTGGCATCAGGATTCTTCTTCATACTGAAGCAGGGTCCCAACCTGAAACACATCTGTCCATTTCTCTCCACAGATACTGCCTGGCCAGCTGAGTTCTCCCACAATGTGTTTTTAACACATATTCTTTTACCAGTGCGTAGGTTTCAACATGCTGGACGGTCCAGTTGGGGGCGATGGCTGGAGGCCCTGCAGAAGCCTGGGGCTCGCCTGGACTGGGCACCGGGTCAGAAGACTGAGTGTGCGGACTGGACTGGACTTTGAAAATGTTGCCAAAACCTGGTGACTCTTGCATGTAGTCACAGTGGACCATTTCTACAGTATGCTCATTGTACTATCTGGTATTATGCTTAGCTTTGGCGAAACTTGTCTGAACTGTACGCAAAAAAAGAATTTCACTGTATGTCTATACACATGATGATAAAGAACCGTTGAACCATTGAAATGTTCACAAATGCACAAGTCTTGAACTTGAGCACAGCTAAGTGACCAACAAAAACATTGCCAGGGTGAAGGAAACATATATATATTCTGAGTTGATAAAATTGATTTAAATGTATTTGTTTTAACTTTCATTATACACTTTATTAATTTTTTATTAACTTGAAAACTGTTAAACAGCGTGATGAATCTTTAATCATTTTGAATGTTTTATAATCTTTGTGATTGCCACAAACATTCACTGCCTTTAACAGCTTTGACTGGTAGAAGCCTGGAGCTAATGCCTTAGCCAGATTTCAAAGTAATTAAGAGGGGATAGTGGGGGGTTGCTATTTATGATCGGAGAGCTTGGCTTCACCAAGCTGGTAGCATGTGGTTTCCTGCAGTACGCAGTCCACAGGAAGGCTAACGTTGAGCCATTCTGCAGTTGTTACGGTAGAATTCTGCAAACCCGCACCACAATCAGCAACATCTGATCAAGACAAATGCAGTCGTGTTCCACTGTGCGCTCCCTTGCAAGATTTTGACAAGAGGTCTTTGCTTCTGCATTATTTACAGCCAGGGAGAAACTGGAAGAAAGCGACGGAACAGAGAGGATTCTCCAAAGATATTGCTTACCTTTGAACTTGGCATCGCGAGGCAGTTTAGCATCGACCTATGTTTCCGTCAGATGAACACAACTGTTAACATTTCTGTAATCTTCTTAAATATTTCATGTCTGCGACCCTGTATTCTCTCACTTCCATTGTTATCAGATACTCCTGTTACAAACATCCCACGTCCTTTCAATTCAATGACTTTGCCTCGAATCATTACAAGACGCTGACTCTGGAAATGTAAGGTAGACAAAAATGCTGGAGAAACTCAGCGGGCGAGGCAGCATCTATGGAGCGAAGGATTAGGTGACGTTTTGGGTCGAGACCATGTAACAGTAAGACCTTACCTTCAGTGTAGACACAAAAAGCTGGAATAAACTCAATGGGATAGGCAGCATCTCTGGAGAGAAGGAATGGGTGATGTTTCGGGTCGAGACCTTCTGAGGGTCCGAAGAAGGGTCTCCATCCGAAACATCGCCCATCCTTTCTCTTCAGATATGCTGCCTGTCCTGCTGAGTTACTCCAGCTATTTGTGTCTATCTTCAGTTTAAACCAGCATTTGCAGTTCCTTCCTAGACTTAACTTCAGTGTACTTAATTTTACTACCTTGTGTGTGCCTCCTATGTACACCTATTAGCTTTCAGACCACAGACTGGTAGACATCCTGAAGAGGCAATCGCGTTGTAATAACCAGGCACATTTTGACACAAAGCACTGAACTAAACATACTGGCCTTGAAATGCCTACGCTTTTTTGACAGCGGCCAACATATGGAAACTTTCTTCTGGAGTGGGGAAGTGATTAGGACGATTTTCCAGGCTGAATTGCACCACTTTGGAAATTCATCTCTGGGACTGGCCATCAATCATGCTTGTGTCAAAGGATGCAATTTCCACCTTAGACTTCCTTGGAACAACATCATTGTTTGTGAAAAACTCCTCGAGAGCATTGTTGGTGATATTAGGTCATGTTGTTCTGCAGTGTGTGTATTGTTGGGTGGTCTCACAACACTCATGGTTGTGCAGCAGTGAGCCCAGAATATGTCGAGTCGGGAACCTCATTCAGATGGAATTCTTTAATTTTATACCTCTCTCCCAGCACAGTCCAACCCCGTTCCTTTGTACTCAAAGTACTCACAGTAATGCTCCAGTTAACACCAGTTTTTAACACTGACCCTCGACTCTGATCAAACTCCCTATTTTCCCCCAGATTCAGACTCAACAACTCCCTAATCACTCACTGATAACCCATTGACTCACCAATTCCTCCCTGACCCTCTGCAGCCATCTTCCTACATGCTCCATTACCCCTCGATGGCTCCAATATCTCCTGTGCTCTCCATATTTGCCCCCTTGGCACACAAACTGACTCTCCCATTTAACCCTTGACCTCTGTCAAAGACCACAATCCAACCCTCACCCACGGCTCCAAACCAAACCGTACAGCTTGACCAATCCTCTGATTTAATCCCAACAACCACCCCCAACAAATACCCCGGCATGTTCGCAGGTCCGGATTTATTTAACACGTCCTTTCACACTCTTTGCAATGGTGCAGTTTGTGCAGGAATATGCATACAGGCCATTGATTAACAAACTCATCAGGAAGGCTGGCTCCATCCTGGGGGCTGAGTTGGATTCATGGGACGTGGTCTTGGAGGGAAGGATGCTCCTCAAACTGCAGAGCGTCCTGTAAAATACAGCTCACCCCCTCCATGACACAGTGATCAACCTGAGGAGTACTTCCAGCAACAGATTGGTTCCACCAGATGCAGGATAGAACGCCACAGGAGATCCCTTTTCCCTGTGGCCATCAAAGTTTACAACCCCTCCCCCTAGACTGAGACTGACACCCCCCACCTCCGCATTCTTTGCACACACCCCAAGCCTTTCCACTCATCACTTTAATTTCATGTTTCATGTATTTTGTGTATTGTGCATTCTGTGTTTTTATGACTGTTGGCAGATCAATTTCCCTCCTGGGATAAATAAAGTTCTATCGTATTGTATCATATCGTATCGAGCAGGGATGTTCAATGCCTGGAGTCTTGGGTTTAGTTTAGTATAGTTTAGAGATACAGTGCAGGAATGGGCCCTTCGGTCCACCGAGTCTGCCTCGACCAGCGATCCCCGCACACTAACGCTGTCCTACACACACTTGGGAAATTTACAATTATGCCGAGCGACTTAGCCTACATCTTTGGAGTTTGGGAGGAAACTGGAGATCCCGGAGAAAACCCATGCAGGTCATGGGGCGAACGTACAAACTCCGTACAGACAGCACCGGTAGACAGGATCAAACCCTGGTCACTGGCGCTGTAAGGCCGCAGCTCTACTGCAGTTCCACCGTGCGTCCTACTGATTACCATGTTACTGATTTTTTTTGCATCATATTGAGACACCAGCAATTATTTTTCAAGTAGTTTATGGTCGAATCATTGTAATATCTGGTGGACTGTGTGGGGTGGGAGGACCCGTTGCTCCTTCCGTGCAGCAAGTGGCGCAGCACAGGACAAAGGGAAGATGTTTTGTATATAGTTTCTCCTGTATGTAGACAGTGTTAGTGTGCAGTCAGATCCTGTGTGTGCAGCCATTTTGAGTTGTCTTGCTGCCAGCATTGAGTAAAGCATTAAAGATTTCTGTTATAAATTGAAGACTCTCATGTTTTGTGCAGACCTAGAAAACGAACACGAAAATCATAATACATTAACAACACAGAAGGGGGCCATCCTTCTTATCATGATCGAGCTTCTTCGCCTGGTCATACATTTCAAGTACTTCATCCTTAGATGTGCAGGTTATGGGAGGTGTTCCGGTTCTTTTAAAATGTGTTGAGATTTTCTGCCCTAACTATTCTTTTTGGCAGAGTTCCATAGGCCTACCACCCTCTGGTGAGTACCCATTCTTCTCCACTCTCTAATCTCCTCCTGTCCAGCAAAAGGTACTGAAGCTTGAAACTATACCCTATCGTAAGGATCTACTGGGACGTGCTGCCTCAAGAACGCAGCTAATAGCATCAAATGCCAACATCACCTTGGTTGTGCTCTCATCTTGCTGCAGATGTGAAAGCCTGAGCATCATTACCTCCAGGTGCAAGAACATCTTCTTGCCATCAACCATCAGAGTCTTTAACCACCCTGCACAACCCTAACCGCAACTCTACCAAACTACTATGGGGTACTAAAGTGCACTGTACCCAAGTCACGTCAAGTCAACTTTATTTGTTACATACACATACAAGATGTGCAGTGAAATGAAAGTGGCAATGCCTGCGGATTGTGCAAAAACTACAGAACAGAATCAGTATTTACATGTTAGAATTTTTTTTTTTGGCAAAGACACAACACAACAGTAAATTAGTCCCTGGTGAGATAAAAGTTTACAGTCCTGTTGGTCTGTGGAAAAAACTCCGTCTCAACCTCTCTGTTTTCACGGCATGACAGCGGAGGTGTTTGCCTGACCGTAGCAGCTGGAACAGAACGTTGCTGGGGTGGTAGGGGTCCCCCATAATGTTGCTGGCTCTGGATCTGCACCTGCTGGTGTATAGGTCCTGCAGGGGGGCGAGTGTAGTTCCCATAGTGGGTTCGGCCAAACGCACTACTCTCTGCAGAGCCTTCTTGTCCTGGGCAGAGCAGTTCCCAAACCAGATTATGGTGTTGCTGGACAAGATGCTTTCTACAGCCCCAGAGTAGAAGCACTGAAGGATCCTCAGAGAGACTGAATTTCCTCACCAGTGCGGCAGCGTGTGTTGTCCGTGTCAGACCCTCTGTGATGTGGACTCCCAGGTATTTTAAGCTGCTCACCCTATCCACAGTAGTCCCATTTATCTCCAGTGGCGTGCACATCCTCGGATGTTGAGCCCTTCTAAAGTCCACGATCAGCTCCTTAGTTTTTGTGACATTCAAGAGAAGGCTGTTGTCCTGACACCAGAGTGCCAGATCAGCCACCTCCTCCCGGTAGGCCTTCTCATCGTTATCGGAGATCAGGCTCACCACCACAGTGTCATCAGCAAACTTGATGATGGAGTTGGAGCTGGACCTGGCCACACCGTCACCGTGTACAGGGAGTACAGTAGGGGGCTGATGACGCAACCCTGGGGGGATCCTGTGTTTAGGGTGAGGGTGTTGGATGTATGTCTCCCCATCTTGACCACCTGGGGCCTGGCGGTGAGAAAGTCCAGGACCCAGGCACACAAGGGAATGTTAAGCGCCAGTTTCAGCAGCTTCTCAGCAAGTCTGGTGGGGACTATCGTGTTGAAGGCTGAACTGTAGTCAATGAACAGCATCCTCACATAGCCCCCCTTCTGGCTGTCAAGGTGAGAGAGAGCGGTGTGCAGAACCTGGGAGACCGCATCATCCGTGGATCTGTTCGGACGGTATACGAACTGCAGCGGGTCCATGTTGCGAGGGAGGAAGGCGCAGATGTGGTTCTTGATCGGCCTCTCGAAGCATTTCATGACCACCAAGGCGAGGGCCACCGGTCAGTAGTCATTTAAGCAAGCTGGAGAGGCATTCTTTGGCACTGGTACAATGGTGGATCTTTTGAAGCAGGCACTGTGGCTTGTATTATCTTGGTCTAGTTTACCTAGAATAACTGGTAATTTCTTGTGTATTAGTTTGTTGTGCAGTGTTTAATATCCCTGTAAAGCTACAGAAAGTAAGAATTTAATCATTCTAGTCCTGGTGTTTGTGACAATTAAATACTCTTGCCTTTAATTATAGGTATTAAAAAAAAATCTAATAGGCAATGCTCTCACTTTAATTTGGTCTTGATACATTGATTTAGATTTTATTTACTTGCTAATTTTTTTTTCATTCCATATCAAACCACCAAGTATTAACCTTTCACTAACAAGCTGTAATGTTCTTGTATTTTGGTCTCAGAATATGTTCCAGTAACTAAGAAAGCAATGAATCAATGATTTGTTTTGATAATGGTTTGAAATCAACAGTGGAGAAAGTTTGTTCCATGTCCCTTATTACATTGATTCAACTGCATAATTGTTCAAACAATTGTATTGAGCTGGAGTTTGTCAGTGATATTGATCCAATCTAGTGTAATCCGAGTATTCTCATATTTCGCTTGGGCAGCTTACAGTCCAGTGGTATATTGATTTCTCTAACTTCAAGTAACCCTGGCATTCTTTCTCTCTATATCCCTCCCCCACCCAAGTCACCCCAGCGTCTCATTTTCACCCAACAGCTAACAATGGCCTGTTTCCTTTATCATCGTTACTTTTCTGCATATCTTTCATCCATTGTTCTTTATCGCTCTACATCATCATCCGTATCTCTCATAGGGGGAAGTGGGGAGTGGTGAAGAGATGGAGGCAAGCAAAGACCAGGAGGAACCAGGGCAGGACCCAAATTAGGCTCAATTGTGCGGCACGGTGGCACAGCGGTAGAGTTGCTGCCTCACAGCGCTTGCAGCACCGGAGACCCGGGTTCGATCCCAGCTACAGGTGCTTATCTGTTCTCCCTGTGACAGCGTGGGTTTTCTCAGAGATCTTCGGTTTCCTCCCACACTCCAAAGACGTAGAGGTGTGCGGGTAAATTGGCTTGGTAAATTAAAAAAATAATTGTCCCTAGTGTGTGTCGGTTAATTTTAATGTGCGGGGATCGCTGGTCGGCATGGGCCCGGTGGGCCGAAGGGCCTGTTTCCATGGTGTACCTCTAAACTAAACTAAACTAAAATGACAGGAATAGGCGACGTTTCGGGTCGAGACTCTTCTTCAGATTGAAGAAAGGTCTCGACCCAAAATGTCACATATTCCTTCGCTCCATAGATGGTGCCTCATCCGCTGAGTTTCTCCAGCATTTTTTGTCTTCCTTCGATTGTTCCACCATCTGTAGTCCTTTCTTAAACTAAAATCACCCCAGGCAGGGTGGTGATCTAGTAAGCTCATTGTTGGCTGGGGAATGTGTGATTTAAAGAGGGGTGCAATGTGGGGAACTGTGGAACTGTTTAAACAACTAGGGTGGGGGAAGATGGCATGAGGGGAGGGGAGGGGAGTGAAGGTAGAAATTAGTTAAAATGAGAAAATTCAATGTTCATACCGCTGGGTTGTAAGCTGCCTGAGTGAAAGCCGTCCCTGGCTGGTCCTCGTATTTTCTTGCCTCCACAGCTCTTCTCCACCCCCACCGGCTACTTACGGTCTGAAAAAGGATCCCGACCCAAAATGTCACATATCCGTTTTCTCCAGAGATGTTGCCTGAACCGCTGAGTTATTCCAGCACTTTGTGTCTCACTGAAAGAATGAGTTTATTTTTTATTTGAAGAATGGATGAAGGATTAGCTTCTAACCGTCTCTTTGGTTCCTTGTGTAAAGATTAGATCACTGCAGAGTAATAAATCAAAACCTCTCCTTTCATGTCAGTTATATGATCTGTTGAACCAACAGATGCCTCAAACTGTGGTCAGAAACAAAAAGCATTCTTTTGATTCCTTCCAATTCTACTTTTGTACTTTAATGTTTCATGGGGTCCGTGGGAAACAGAATTCTGTTTGCTACCTTGTCCTTTTTACATTGCAGCGTATATTTTTAGTTTTGTTTAAAGAGATGCAGCGCGGAAGTAGGCTCTTCGGGTCACCGAGTCCATGCCGATCAGCGATCGCCACATACTGACACTATCCTACACACACTGGGGACAATTTACAATTATACCAAGCTAATTAGCCTACAAATTCTACGTCTTTGGAGTGTGGGAGGAAAACAAAGCTTCCCGGAGAAAACCCTGTAGGTAATGGGGAGAATGTACAAACTATGTACAAACAGCACCCGTAGTTAGGATCGAACCTGGGTCTTTGGTGCTGTAAGACAGCAACTCTACCACTGCACCACCGTGTCGCCCCTGATACGTATAATATATGATGCTAAAACCACTTAAAAATATCACAACCTCAGTTTAAATTAATTTGCAATTCCACCAAGGTTAAATAAAAAATCTGAAAATATGATAACTTCACCTTTCCTTCCTTCTCAGCAGATAATTGATCCAGCTTATTTTTGAAGAAGCCAATTAACTCTGACGACTTTATTATATATCACCACTATCCTGTCCTAATTTTCTTATTGTTGTAACCTTGTCAGTTTTGAACCGTTATTCTCCATTCCTTGTCTCTCTCCTCCAAGTTAATGACACGCTTTCTTCACCCTTATCTACACCTTTTGTATTATGTTACATTGCAGACGCAGTGAAACAGCGCGGCACTGTGGAATTTTGCTTCTAAAATCACTCTAATGGGGAGTTAGTGTATCTGGAGGCCCATTTAACAAAGATGTGCTTTAGAAAAAAACCCCTTCAAGTCAATTTGTGTGAAGTGCGTACACAGGATAATGGCTTCATCCTGCTCACACATCAATTCCAATCAGCCAGAGTGACCAATTCCTTCAAATTTAAAACATCAATCTTTATTTTCCCTGCCGCGTCAACTGCTGTTCACAAAACCCATTTCTTCAAATCCCTGACTCTTTTTACCAAGCTGTTTTGGTTCATCTTCACGGAAACTGCAAGGTCCCACAGCGCCAGTGGAATGGATTGCAGAGAAGAATATATCATCCACGCACGGGCAAGTCGAATGGAACCCGCAAGGACCCATCTGCCTTTTTTTCTCTGTGTAGAAAGGAACTGCAGATGCTGGTTTACACCGAATATAGACACAACATGCTGGAGTAACTCAGCTGGTCAGGCAGCATCTCAGTTCAGTTTATTGTCACCTTCACCGACGTACACTGAAAAATCCTTTGTTGCGTGCTATCCAGTCAGCAGAAAGACAATGCATGATTACAATTGAGCCATTACAATGTTTAGATATAGGGGATAAGGTTTAGTGCAAGGTAAAGTCAGCAAAGCTCGATCAAGGATAGTCCGAGGGTCACCAATGAGGTAGATAGTGGTTTAGCACTGCTCTCTAGTTGTGATAGGATGAGCAGTGTGATAACAGCAGGGGAGAAACTGACCCCCTGAATCTGGCGGTGTGTGTTTTCACACTCCTATACATTTTGCCTGATGGTAGAGGGGAGTAAAGGGAGTGGGTGGGATGCAACACGTCCTTGATTATGCTGCTGGCCTTGTCGAGGCAGCACGAGGTACAAATGGAGTCAATAGAAGGGAGGCTGGTTTGGTTGGAGGAAAGGAATAGGTGATGTCTGGGGTCAGGTTGGTGAGCCCTTCTATCTATCGATCTTCGCGGTTAGCAGCGCTTACTTTACTGGGTTAACAAACCAGCGACGCCGAGATGAAGTTTCACAAAGGCAGTTGTGAAGATGAAGTTCACAGGCAGTTCATCCACACTGAACATTCATCCCTTTCAACACCAGTGCTTTGGGGCTGCATTAGCACCCCTAGAAAGCCCGGCAAGCTTTCCCCGACAACATCTCTGAAACTCCCAACATCTGGCACCTCCAACGACAAAGACATCATGTGCATGGAAGTATCACCAACTGCCGGTGGCCCTTAAGGCATAGCTGGCACGGACATGTACAGCTCTCGATTCTTTCTTGCTGGCTCTCAATCCCGGAACTCCCCCAAACCAACAGAATAGTGACAGGCCTGGATAGAGTGGATGCGGAGAGGCTGCTTCCACTCGTGGGAGAGTCTCGGACCAGAGGCCATAGAGGACGTACCTTTAGTGAAAAGATGACGAGAATTTTATTTAGTGAGAGGGTGGTGAATCTGTGGAATTCATTGCCACAAATGGCTGTGGAGACAAAGTCAATGGATATCTTTAAGGTAGAGATTGCTCGATTCTTGTTTAGTACGGGTGTCAGGGGCTATGGGGAAAAGACAGGTGAATGGGTTTGAGAGGGAAAGATAGATTGAATGGTGAAGTAGACGTGATGGGCCGAGTGGCCTAATTCTGTTCGTACAGCTATGCACATGAACCTATGAACAATTATAGATGGGCGCTAATGGTGCCCTTGCCAGTGACATCCAGTATTGCAAACGAACATTAGCATCTTTGTGCTGTCAATAAATACGATCGTCATAAGGCTCCATTGCTTCAAGGACATCTTACAGAGAAAATTAATCAGCCATCGCTGTCTGATGGGGTGCCCACTGCATTTAATTGGTAGTTAATGCTTTCAGGTTAAATTATGGATATGCAACAAATGCAACGTGTCAGTATCACCCGCACCCTGGGAAAAAAAATTCTGAAGGAACTAGAATTTATTGGCCTTAGAACTTTGATGTGGGAGTTAATGGCTTGTAATGTTTCATTCAATGTTCGAGTGTAATTTACAACATTGACTGTAAAAGCAGTATTTTCCGGTGCTCCAGGTTAATTCTCTCACTTTGTAGTGCAGTCTCATCATTTGACTTCATAATTGTTGGTGCCCTATAATACCCTGATGGAAGCCCTTCAGTCCATCAAATATGTGCTGGTTCGCAAAGCACTCCCACCCTGCCACTGATTTTCACTCTGATCTGTTCTCCGCACATTGTCATCAACAACCCCTCCACACCCCTGACCTACACGCCAGGGGGAAATTACAGTGGCCAGTTAACTTACCAACCCACATGTCTTTGGCCTGTAGGATGAAACTGGAACACTGGGGGAAGACTCAAAAGGACATGAGGGGAATGTGCAAACTCCACATAGACAGCGCCGGAGGTCAGGATCCAACTTGTGTCAATGATGCAACAGCCCTACTCTCTGCAACACAGTGCTTCCCCATCCCTTTCTGCTTCAACTCTCACTAATTATTATTTTTTTGGTCTGGCATAATCAACAAATTAGAGAAAAGATAATCAAGATTGGCAATATCGCTGCAAAATATAGAACTAGAGACAAGCAATATCCCTGCAAAATATAGAACTAGAGATACACACGGAATGGGCAGCGCAGTGGCGCAGCAGTAGAGTTGCTGCCTTACAGCGCCAGAGACCCAGGTTCGATCCTGTCCGCAGATGCTGTCTGTGTGGAGTTTGTACGTTCTTCCCGCGACATGCGTGCGATTTCTATGCGTGCTCTGGTTCCCTCCAACAGGTTTGTAGGAGAATTGACTTGGTAAAATTGTAAATTGGCCCCAGTGTGTGTAGGATAGTGTTAGTGTGCAGGGATCGCTGGTCAGCGTGGACTCGGTGGGCCGAAGGGCCTGTTTCCACGCTGTATCTCTCCAACCTAAACTAATTTGCAGATGCTGGAATCTTGTGTTAACTATGAAGACTGGAAAGGTATTAGCTTTACTGTGCAGTATATACTTATGGAGGGATAATGTAGTGTGTTTGTATGTTTGTACACACACGTAGCAGGAGGTTGCCCTCCTAAGCTTTAAAACAGTTCAGAGAAATGTTGCTATGTGATCACTAATAGTAAAAGGGGATTATCATCTTCTCTACAGGCAAAGAAGATTAAAGTAGAATGCAGCGAGGATTTGCTTTGACATTTTCATTGCTGCCGGAGCCATATTCCCATTAATAGCTGCAGACTTGAAATTCCATCACGCAGTCCAAGGCATTTGTGCACTGAAAAAATAACTTGTAAAAAGAAATATTTTGATAGCTCATACATATCCAGACCTTTTCTCCGAATCTCCCATGCAAATGATGAGCAAAATCTGCCAGGCATGTGCTTTGATCTCAAGCTTTGTGCAACATTTACTCTTGTGATATTTGTACCAGACTATGCGGCACAAACAAGGCTGTGAACTGCGAGTGCCTTGGACTGTAAAATGGGTTCCCATTAAAGGTTTGGGGCTGCAGAGCGGTTCTTAAAGACCCTTAAAGCCCTGTCCCATTGTACGAGTTCATTCAAAAGTTCATTTCCCAAAGTGAAGAAATCAAACTCGTGGAAGCACGTAGAATGAATGTAGCGGGTACGTCGGAGCTCGGGGACATCTCTTAGCGGCTCGTAATGCTAACGGCAGGTACTCGGGAAACGCAGTAAGCTCGGGAGGACTCGTGAAGATTTTTCAACATGTTGAGAAATGTCCACGAGAGCCCCGAGTACCTGCGAGCGGCCATTACGGTAAATCTCCGAGTTCGAATCAGGGCAAACTCGGGAGAACTCTTGAATGAACTCGTACAGTGGGACAGGGCTTTAACCCTGAAGCTGAGCCATCATCCTTCTGTTAAATTTCTCCTAAAGTTGTGTTTGGTTATATTCAATCTTTACCATCGACCCCAATGTTGTTGCCAATATCATCAGACACAGACTCCTGAGTGGCCCAATTGCCATCTAATAACCACTTGAATGCGCCCCAACACTTTCCCAGACTGACTTACGGACAACTCTTTCACCAGAAGACTCTCATCCTGGCCACTACCCTCACTGACTGCCACAAAAAGTATGTCCAAACTGGCCTCTTGCAACTTCGTACATCACTTTCTGAGAAAACTGCTCCCTCTTTGCCCTCACTAACTATCTGCCTGATTGACTTTTCCGATTGACTCTCACCAACTCTCTTCCAACACATCAACTTTTTATCTCCAATTGTCTTGCCCAACTGTCAAATTGTCTTATCCTCACAGATCAGTTCCCAGCCTAATGATAATCCTCATCCCTTCCCCGACCAATTGCTCCCCAACTCTCTGTCTGACCAGCGACCCCCCAAGTTGGCACCCAACAGGTTGCCCCAACTTTCTCTGTGGTTGAGAGCTACTTCCAGCTCTGTCCCCCACTGACCTGCCCTTCATCTCCCACACTGACCTCCACAACAATCTACTCTTTATTCTTCGCATGGTAGGAGTGAAATGTGACTGTGGCCAGGGCAGTGTTGGTCTCTGCTGATGCTGGCTGCCTTTTTGAGGCAGCGACTCTTGTAGACCCCTTTGGTGGTGGGCAGGTCAGCACCCCTGATGGACTGGACAGTGTTCACATTTTAAGCAATCTTCTTTGTTCGAGTTGCCAAACCAGGCCATGACGCAACTAGTCAGTATGTCCTCTACTGTAGATTTGTAGAAGTTTGAGAGAGCATTTGTTGATACACCAAATCTCCTCAATCTTCTCAGGAAGTAGAGGCGATGGTTGGCTTTCTTAATGATTGCATCAATGTGCTGGGTCCAGGACAGATCTTCAGAGATATGCACACCCGAGAATTGGAAGTTTTTGACTCCCTTCACCAGGGTCCTGTTGTTTCACTTATTTCGCTACAGGAAACAACCTGGACTTTGAATGAAGGAATACCATCGCCTGCCTAGACAAAACTACCAAGTGCCAACCACACATTTCCATTTTAATGCTTCTTTGAATTTTCAGGCGACAGAGTCACAGTGTAGAAACAGGCCCCTCAGCCCAAGTTGCCCACACCCCCCAGAATGACCCAGCTTCATTAGCCCCACCTGCCTGTGTTTGGCCAATATCCCTCCATACCTGTCCTGTCCATATACCTGTTTCTTAAACAGAGCTTTCCCAAAGTGAAGGAAGCAATATATTGAAGCAGCAAGTTCTTCTCGCAGAATTCACAGCATAGAATTAAGTCCAACCGGTCTGTGTTTTTATTGATGCTCCACATGAAGTTTTACCCATCCAATTTGATCTCATCCAATCAATATTATCTTCTGGTAGACACAAAATGTTGGAGTAATTCAGCGGGGCAGGCAGCATCTCTGGAGAGTAGGAATGGGTGACGTTTCGGGGTCGAAGCCCTTCTTCAGACCCTTATATTGTCTTCTGTTCCTTTGCCAGGCTTCTAATTATCTGACTTTCCCTAAAACGTTGGATTCATCAACTACATTCTGGGATAGCAAACTACATAAAAACAAGACACATAGTCCTGGAGTAACTCAGCAGGTCTGGCAGCATCTCTGGAGAAAATGCATAGGTGATGTTTCGGGTCGGGACCTTTCTTCAAACTCTTTCCCGACCCGAAATGTCACTTATCCATGTTTTCCAGAGATGTTGCCTAATCCATTGAGTTATTCCAGTACTTTGTGTCTTTTCTTGTAAAACAGCATCCGTAGTTCGTGGTGTCTTGATATATTCTCATTGCCTTCTGAGTAAGAACATCTTTCTTATTCCTCCTGCTCCCCAACTCTATGACCAATTTGTAACCCAGACTCGCTACCAAACCACTCTGTGAATTCTCTTAAATTCCTGACAGGATCTATTGGTGATTTCCTTCTGCGGGTAAATGCTGCTCTCCCCTAATTGACTGGACCCAGTGGCTTGGATGGTTTCACACTTACGCTTGTTTCTCCAGCGGTAGAGCAGGGTCCACTCTCTCGGGTAGGGTGGAGCAGTGCTCTGGAGTCTGTGTCTTGCTGTACTTTGACCCTCCGGCCAGGGGGCTGAGCTGTTTCTGTTGCCTCAGTCGATCTTTGGCAGAAGGAGATGACCGGTCCCAATCGCAACCATCAAACTGGACTGTAAAAAGACAGAGGTGCACATTAGTCAAACGGTCGAAGAGATGGCCATTTAACCCATCGTGCCTTTACTGACTCTGAAAGGTTCTTCAATCAACCTCACACCCCTGTTTTTATCCCATTATCCTGGAAATGTGTCCTTTTCAAATATCCAATTCCCTATGGAAAGCTACAGTTGAAACGCCTTCCATCCATATTTCAAGCAAAGAAACGATTACTTTGTCCAACCCCTTCGTGGTTTTGAACATGAGCATTTTCCCTCCTCCTGCTTTCAGAAGAACAATCTTGGTTTCTCTGGTAGCCCCCCACACTAGGGAAACCCTCCATTCTAGCTTCGATTCTGATCTGACCCGGGATCGACCCTGACTACAGGTGCTGACTGTACGGAGTTTGTTCATTCCTCCCGTGATTGCGTGGGTTTTCTCCGGGTGCACTGGTTTCCTCCCACACTCCAAAGACGTACAGGTTAGTAGGTTAATTGGCTTCGGTAAGTCGTAAAAATTGTCCCTGGTATGTGTGGGCAAGTGTACGGGGTGATCGCTGGTCGGCATGGACTCGGTGGGTCGAAGGCCCTGGTCCCGCACTGTATCACTAACCTCTAAACCAAACTCTAAACCTTCTCTATACTGGCATCTTGCAACTTAAGGCAACATTGCCCTCCTCATTGTTGATAGGCCAACTAAATCTATCTAGAATGTTACATGCAGGAATAATGCTAAGCACACTGGGTAATATGGAGGGTACCAGCAGAGTCAAGTCCGATGGTCACCAATATATGCAGAGGTTTTGGGATCAGTTTGGATTTGGTGCACATTCTAATAAATCAGTTGGGGTGGAGTTATGACATGCTCCACCATGCGAGGTCATGTTGCAGTTGTATAAGACGTTGGTGAGATTGCATTTAAAATATTGTGTTCAGTTCTGGGCACCGTGTTATAGGAAAGATATTATCAAGCTTTAAAGGGTTCCGAAAAAAAATCACGAGGGTGTTGCCAGGACTACAGGGTGTGAGCTATATGGAGAGGCTGGGTCTCTATTCCATGGAGTGCAGGAGGATGAGGGGGGATCTTATAGAGGTGTGCAAAATGATGAGAGGAATAGATCGGGTAGATGCACAGAGTCTCTTGCCCAGAGTAGGGGTATCGAGGACCAGAGGACATAGGTTCAAAGTGAAGGGAGAAAGATTTAATAGGAATCTGAGGGCTAACATTCTCACACAAAGGGTGGTGGGTGTATGGAACAAGCAGCTAGATGAGGTGGTTGAGGCTGGGACTCTCCCAACATTTAAGAAACAGGTAAACAGGTACAGGGATGGGACAGGTTTGGAGGGATATGGACCAAGTGCAGGCAGGTGGGACTAGTGTAGCTGGGACATGTTGGCCGGTGTGGGCGAGTTCGGCCAAAGGGCCTGTTTCCACACCGTATCACTCTATGACTATGACCCTGCCACCCTATATGTTTATACCGTGGAGAGTCTCGAGCTAGCTTCAGTGGGATGATGGTGGCCTGTAGGATGTGGCAATGCCTGGGATTGGAGTTGTATGCGGGGAGATGTAGTGTGGTGGTGGCTTTGTGAGACCGTACGTGCTTGGGCAGGGACAAGGAGTGTGTGAGTGAGGGGGGGTGTGAGTGAGGGGGATTGTGAATGACGGGATGCAAGAATGGAGGTACAGGGTTTGGAGTCATGCAGCATGCAACCAGGCTCTTTGGACTCACATGGCCTCATGTCTGCAACTATTTATACTAATCACATTTTATTCTTCTCATGATCCTATTGACTCTTCCCAGATTCCAGCACTCATCGTGGGGCAATGTGGGACAGTAACCTACCAACTTGCAAGTCCTTAAGATGTGGGATGAAACCGGAGCATCTGGAGAAAACCCACATGGTCATAGAAGGAATATGCTCACAGCTCCACACAGGGTGTTGCGGAGGTCAGAATTGAACGTGGGTCATTGGAGCTGTGAGGCAGCTGCTCTCCTCGCTGCAGCGCCCTGTTTGCGGTAAGTGCAGCTTTGTGATTCTCACAGTCCAGCCCCTGTTTTGCCCCTGAAGGAAGTGGAGTCTGGGAACCTCTCACTGCATTCATTGCACCACTGCACCTCCTCTCAAGGGGCAGCACATGCGGCACAGCGGATACAGCCACTGCCTCATAGCGTTAGACACCCGGGTTCAATCCTGACCTTGGGTATTGTCTGTGTGGAGTTTGCACATTTTCCCAGTGACCGCATGGGATTCCCCTGGGTGCTCTGGTTTGCTCCCATGTCCTACAGATGTGCGGGTTGGTAGGTAAGTTGGCCTCTGTAAAATTGTTCCTAGTGTGTAAGGAGCAGGGGCAAAGTGGGATAACTAAGAACTAATATGAATAGGTGATCGATGGTCGACATGGACTCACTGGGCCGAAGGGTCTTCTTCCATGCTGTATCTCTAAACGCTAAATGGGCGGCATGATGGCGCAGTGGTTGAGTTGCTGCCTTACAAAGTCAGATATCCGGGTTCGATCCTGACTACAGGTGCTTGTCTGTACAGAGTTTGAACGTTCTCCCCATGACCTGCGCGGGTTTTCTCCGAGATCTTTGGTTTCCTCCCACATTCCAAAGACGTACATGTTTGTAGGTTAATTGGATTGGTATAAGTGTAAATTGTCCCTAGTGTGTGTCGGATAGTGGCAATGTGCGGGGATCGCTGGTCGGTGCGGACTCGGTGGGCCGAAGGGCTTGTCTCCATGCTGCACCTCTAAACACAACTAAGCTATAGATAAAACATACGTTTTCAATCCGGCTCTCAATCTTGTTTGCTCTCTGGAAGCTGAGGTGACCTCAGTGCCTAATGATATTCCTGGCAGAGAGATATATCTGAGCAGTGAGTGGGGTATTATATTCCAGCACAGTCAGTGGGTCAAATCTGAATGGAGATTAATGAGGCAGCTGAAATTTCACAACTAAGGATATCGTTGTTGAGGAACTCAGGAACATTTTACATTCATTGGTCGAGGAATTAATAGCACTTGATTCGTAGAAGACTCTAACCTTGCCTATTATGAATTCATAATTTGCACTAGGACATTAAAGTCCCTTTAATGAATTGTTCACACCCATCCAGCAGTGAGGGTTTCCAGAACTTTCTGCTGTTTTGACTGAGGTTTAAACATAGCGGACAGGTTTTTTATAGATTAAAGTCCATTTCACAGGGTTTCAGTTACCATGTCTTCAATTTTAATTGCAGTTGAAATGGCTTCCTGTGGCTGCTCATCAGGAGTGAAGGCCAGAAGCTGGGAAGAGGATTGCTAAAGCGGAACTGAGGGTAAAGTGTCGATCTTGAGCTGCTAACTGGAGCTCGTTAAATGCATTTAGCAGCCAGTGTCATAGGGCCTCTTGGCTTCCAGTTCAGCGCGGTGAACTCACAGGCCAGCACCGCTGTGCAGTCACACATGGTTGATGCTGAGTAGTTTCCTATCAGGTCAGTCTGAGAAAGGTTTCGACCCGAAACGTCGCCCATTCCTTCCATCCAGAGAAGCTGCCTGTGATGCCCGCCGCGTTACTCCAGCATTTTGTGTCGCGCTTCTTTCCCTGACAAGCAAAAGACCTTTGTCGGACAGGTAAAATTCAAAAGCTCCTCGTCTGCTGAATGTAGTAAAGTGTGGAAGCTGCACTTGGAGAGCTGCACGCAGTTCTGGCCGCGACACTGTGGGAAGGATGTGATCGTGAGAGGGGATTCACCAGGATGCTGTCTCAGAAAGAGGACTTCAAGGGTTTATTGGGAGAAGGCAGAAGAATGAGGTTAAGAGTGAAAGATAACTCAGCCATGATTGGAAGGCGGAGTAGACTCGATGGGCCGAATGGCCTACTTATGCTCCCATGACTTATGAACTTACATCAGTTATGGGGAAAGATTGGATAGACCAGGCTTATTTTCTTGAGCGAAGGGGACTGAGGGGGGCAACCTGCCAGAAGTATACAAGAGGCATCAAAAGGGTAGGCATAATCCTTTTCCCCCATAGTAGATGTATCAAATACAAGAGGACATATGTTTCAGGTGAAAGGGACGGACTTTAAAATGAATTTGAGGGATTTTTTTTATGGGGAGTGGTTGACATCTGGAATGCACTGTCAGAAGAGGTGGTCAATTCAGATACAATGACAAGATTTAAGAGACATTTAGACACCACTCGAGGCATGGGATACAAGGATATGGTCCTAAGGCAGGCAAATGGGATTAGTGTTGATGGGTAAAAAGGTGGGAAAGGATGTGGCGGGCTGAAGGGCCCATTTCTGAGCTGTATGACTCCGTGACCAACAGCAAAGGGGTCCTTTGTTTACTGTGGGACAGGACTTGAAAATTGGGTGGTATCTCTAAGCATGTTGTCTCATGTGCTCCCAAAAGTGCAATTATCTTCCTAAACCTCTCTTCTTTTCTGCTTTTAAAAGTCTCCTCACTGCCTCTCATTGTGCCTTTACTATCTGTCCCCATTTCAAAAATGCCCGGCCCTGTTTAATGTTACCATTTTCTCCCCTTGCAAAGGATTTGGAATATCCTACGTCTGTTACAGCAGGTTATAGATATTGGCAGAGTTTCACACAATGAGGAAGATTATTAAAGATCACAACGGGATATACTGTAGATCAGTTGTTGATATAGTCACTGAAATCGTAGATGGTAATTAATCTGAGCAAGCATGAGATATTGGACCTTGTGAGGTCAAAAATAAGGTGAAAGTATACAGCTAATGATAAGACCCTTAAAATCATGATGTTCTTGGGGCCAAGTCCGGAGCTCCCTGAAAATGGCAACACATGTGGATAGAATGGCTAAGAAGGTTGGGGCATTGAGTATAAGAGTCAGGAAGTCATCAGTTGGGGCATTGGGCGTCAGGAAATTGCATTGCGGCTTGCAAGGCGGCGCGACCGACATTGCAGCGCCCTCTGCAGTCCGTCTTTCTTTTTTAATTTTTGTCCTGTTGAACGTATAGTTTGTTGTGGTTTTTATATTGTTTTTAGCTGTGTATATATGGGGGTGGGTGGGGGAATCTTTTAAATCTCTTCCCTGTACGGGTGACCGACCTTTTCCCTGTCGGGGTCTACGTTGTCGTTGGGGCCTGGCACCGTGGAGCGGCCTCCAACCGGAATGACCTGGGGGCTCCAGTCGTGGAGCCTGCCATCGTGGGGCTGGCCAGCTTCGGAGCGTGGAGAGCTGTGGTGGCGCGCGGGTACGACCCGACTCTGGAGCTCGGAGGCTCCAGCTGCAGGTCCGGTGGACGGTGACATTGGGAGCTCGCGTGTCCCTGGTGGGAGAGCGCTTTTCGGAGCTCCCGCAACGGCAACTTCTCCCGCCTGAGTGGCGGGGTTGAAAATGACCCGGAGCGGGACCTTACATCACCCGGCGCGGCTTGCCAGCGCCCGTCGGGGGCTTTAACATCGGGAGAAGAATGCAACACAGGGGAGAGACAAGACTTTGCCTTCCATCACAGTGACGAGGAGATTCACTGTGATGGATGTTTGTGTAAATTGTGTTGGTGTGTGTCTTAGCATTTTTCTTGTTGTATGACTGCAGAAACCAAATTTCGTTTGAACTTCATTTGAGGTTCAAATTACAATAAATAAATTGTATTGTATTGTATTGTAAATTTTGGGTCGGACACGTTTAAAGTATTAAATGCTGTTCTGGTCACCCCATTATAGGTAGGATGTGGAAGATTTGGAGAGGGTGAAGAGGAGATTTACTAGAATGGATCAGAGAGTATTTAGCATAGGGAGAGGTTGAACAAACTTGAAATGTTTTCTCTGGGGTGACTGAGGGGAGACCTGGTGAAAGGATATAAAATTATGAGATGCACAGATGAAGTTAACCAGCAGAACTTTTTCCCAGAATGGCAGTATTGACAACTTGGGGGCATAACTTTAAGGTTCAGAGAGGGGAAGATTAATGGAGATGTGAGGGGCAAGTTTGAGATAGACACTTGGATATGCAGGGAATGGGGGGGGGGGGGGACGAATGACACACACATTGGTCATGTGCAGGTAAAGGGGATTAGTTTATCTTGGCATCATGTTCATCACAGGCATTGCGAGCTGACGTCCCTGTTCCTGCGCTGTGTTGTCCCATGTTCATTTGATTCAAACCAACTAACACACAATGCCAACCCGTAACACACTTCAACTTTGCTGCCTTTCCCTGTGAATTAATTTCACCGTTTTATTCAGAGGTGAATCGTAAAATAGTCACAGACGGACCATCGTGAAATAGTCACAGTTCTGCCCATCATGTTATGCCGGCACTTTACAAGTTCGACTTCGTTCCCTCTCACTGTAGTCTTGCCAATTTATCCACCTCATGTATTTGTTCAGTTCCTTCATGGATTCTGTTTCTAATGCATCTGAAGGCAGTACATTCCAGATTCCAACCACGCACAGGCAAATGGGAGATTTTTGCTCATGTCACTCTTAATTCCCTATCCCTATCTTTCACACCTATGGCCTCCAATGCTCAACTCCTCTACCAACTGGAGAAGTCATTTGCTATCCACTCTGTATAGAGGGCTCATCATTTTATATATTTATGTTGGTTCGTTCCTTAGCCTTCTCTTTGCTAAAGAAAACAGTCCCAAGCTCTCCAATACATCTTTGAAAATATAGTCACTCATCCCAGGAACCATTCTTGTAAATCTCCTCTGGACCTCCTCTAAAGCCTCCGCTTTCCTTCAATGTGAGGCAGTTTTGTAAATGTAAGTTGCTGTTTCTGCTGTTTTTCAGGACTTTTCCTCTCACGTGTAAACACATTGGAGGGTGCTGGCAGTTTAGTTGATTATGTGGAGCCTCACACCTAATTCGGCCCATCGAGTCTACTCCACCATTTAATCATGGTTGACCTATCTTTCCCTCACAATAGTCGCTAACGCCAACAAACTAATAATGGGAGTAAACCCAGGAACCTTAGACTGAGACAAAGACAGGAAAGAGACATAAAATGCTGGAGTAACTCAGCGGGTCAGGCAGCAGCTCTGGGGGAAAGGAATAGGTGACGCTTCCTTTTCTCCAAAGATGCTGCCTGACCCGCTGAGTTACTCCAGCATTTTGTGTCTATCTTCGGTGTAAACCAGCATCTGCAGTTCCTTCATACACAGGAAAGAGACATCCCTTCCACAGGACTAACGTGAGACTAATGGGCTCAGAAGCTTATAACAACAAGCATCACAGAGTTAAGACCATTAAGAACATGGCCATGTATCATTGTGGCTGCTACTGTTTTCAGCAAGGGGCTGATTTATTTGGCAAGGACTTTATTTTTCTCTGTTTCAGAACTTGATTTTAGAGAAAGGCTCAGTTGGAAACTGTAATCTTTTAGTTGAATATAATAGAGAATGTGATGGAGATATGTAGCATTTTGGTTGAGGCATAGGATGCACAAGCTGCCATTCTACCGTCTCAGCATTGTGGAGGCTTGCGAGTCCATGGGAGCACAGACATAAAGAGAAGGAACGCTGTGATTTTCTGAGCAACTCTTTGAGTGATTGCATTGCAGTCGGATAAAACGGATGAACAACATGTCCTATTGCGGAGACGAGGTTGTGAAGCGCAGTGTTTTGAGGTGTTCTCGATGCGCCGCTGTTCAACATATCAACGCTCCATGCTGACAACCAGCACACACGTCAGGTCATACGGCAAGGTCTTCCCTCACGGGAGCACTGTCAGCTTACTGATGCATGTTAGTGCTTGAGGCCCACTACTCTCTGAGTAGCATCTACCGGGGAACAAAGAAACCTAAAACTTAGAACTCGCAGCACATTCCAAGGAGATGGATGTCTTATAGCAGGACTCTGGACCCGCTCAGCAGGTGGTTGCTGGAAGCTCTGGCTCTGCTTCTAAGCCGATTATGTCCTCTCGGATCCAAGGCCCAAGTTTTGGAAGAACAAAAGGGGGATAAAAATAGACGGAGGCTGGATATTTAACATCTTCAATTAAAATGGGAAAATTGGTAAAGACGCAATAGCGAAACTCAGCTGAATATTCCACCTCAGCAAATGAAGTCCATCATAAGTTATATGGAGAAGATATTTATCCATGATTGCATGGAATAAACAATGACTTGCACAACATACCCTGCTTCTGAAATTCATTTCCAATGCCTTCAATTAAGATAAATATATGTTGTTATTTTGGTTTTAATAAATTGGAGAAACTATTTTAATTCTTGTGCAATTTGGATGTAACAATTCAGAGACTTTAGAGATGCAGTGTGGAAACAGGCCCTTCAGCCCACCGAGTCCATGCTGACCAGCAATCACCCCGTATACTAACATTATCCGACACACTAGGGACAATTTACAATTTACAGAAAGCCAATTAAACTAGTCTGAAGAAGGGTCGCGACCCGAAACGTCACCCATTCCTTCTATCCGGAGATGCTACCTGTCCCAATGAGGTACTCCACCATTTTGTGTCAACCTACAAACCTGTATGTCTTTGGGGTCTTGGAAACCTGAGCACCCAGAGAAAACCCACATGGTCACAGGGAGAACGTACAAAGTCCGATTGATGGGTCAAATGGCCTCTTTCATTCATATCATGATTCATGTAAAGGAAACAGGTGGGAGTTTCTTTCCATCGTTCCAACTGAGGAAAAACTCTGCTCACAGCCTACCAAGCATTACACCGTAAGTTAATACTTAAATAACTGGTATAATATAAGACTGTAATATATATCTAATTTCTGGGAGCAGGCAATTCACGATGGGAGGGTTCAGGTATGGGAAGGGCAGAGGATGGCGGGATGTGAGGCAGTTCCATGCAAGCAAGCTGGTGCAGAGTGGGGGAATGGGAAAAGCAAAGCAAACAATCACCTTCATCGCTCACTGAGTCATCGTCTAGCTGTCCCACAGGCGGGGGCCAAGGGAGCTCTTTAATTTCCTTAATCTCTACTGCAATGGTGATCATGGACAAGGTTGCAGGATAACAAGAGGGAGGAGAGGTAGGAGAAAAAGGACAGAAAGAGCTGAGAAAGGTCACATGAAGACAGCATATCTCTCTCCCCTCTCCATGCGGAGATGGTCTCAACAACTCACCCCGTGTTTTCGCATTAAAAATGGCAATTACAAGAAAATTAAACCCTTTGTGCCCCAGCAGTCCTCCCACACCCAGCCATGACCATAGGGAGGGGAAGGATCACCCATTCCTTCCTTCCGGAGATGCTGCCTGTCCCGCTGAGTTACTCCAGCATTTAGTGTCCATTTTCGGTGTAAACCAGCATCTGCAGTTCCTCCCTGCACATCACCGCAACCCGACTAGTTATTCTCAGGTTAAAAAAAAGGACACAAAGTTCTGGAGAGCATGGATGGGCGACACTTGGTTCTTTAGTGTCTGAAGAAGAGTCCGGGTCCAAAGTGTCTGAAAACGGGTTGCGACCCGAAGCCCACCTTTCCATGTCCTCCAGAGATTATGCCTTGATTTGTAATTTGTCTTGCAGAAAAAATGTTCCCCATGTTGGGGGAGTCCAGAACCAGGGGCACAGTTTTGGAATAAGGGGGAGGCCATTTAGGACTGAGATGAGGAAAAATGTTTTCACCCAGTTATGGATCTGTGGAATTCTCTGCCACAGAAGGCAGTAGAGGCTGATTCACTGGACGTTTTCAAGAGAGAGTTAGACTTAGCTCATTGGGCTAATGGAATCAAGGGATATGGGGAAAAAGCAGGAACGGGGTACTAATTTTGGATGATTAGCCATGATCATATTGAATGGCGGTGCTGGCTCGAAAGGCCGAGTGGCCTACTCCTGCACCTATTTTCTATGTTTCTATGTAAACCAGCATCCGTAGGTTCCTTGTGTCTAGTTTGCTCAGGGGCTATGTGTTTCACAGCTTCAGTCACCAGCTTGGTCCACAGCACTGGGGGGGGGGGGGGGGGGGGATTAAAGGATCATTCAATCCTCAGCCATTCTCTGGCACAGTTTATGGGCTGGATGTATAGTAACAGGCAAGCCGCAGTCCCTCCTGACCAACCAAACATGAATGAGCTCTTAATTAAAAGCAGGATTGTAAATTTACATAGGTCCCCCTCGTCCCCCTCCCCCGATCCATTTCCAAAATCCTGGAGGAGCGGAATGTTCATGTTGAGTTCCTCTGAAGATTCAGCAGGAGGCCAGTCCGCGCGCCGTGAATATTCTATGCCGCAAATTACGACTAGATATTTAATAAATCATACTGTGTAAGAAATCTTCACACCAGATAAAGGGTAACCTGGGACTAGAATCAGAACTTAAGTCTGCCAAAGCTCACTTTGAAAGCAACTTACTTGAAAATTGATAAGATGCAATATAAAATGAAAATATTTCTTTTGATGTATGCATTCTTAGTTTGAGACTGCACAAATAATAAAAGCTATTGCATTTATGTAAATATTGTTATATGCTCAATATATCCTGAAGGATTTTTACATTCAATTAATATCTTCTGAAGTGTTATGGCAGAATGTCACATTCCTTTCATAGTCTTGCTGTAACTAGTTCCATTGCACAAATCATCCCGTGTCTTTTAATATTATTTTAGGTTGGTTAAAAACTTCAAAGAGCAAAAAACATGATTTTATGACAATCGTGGATTTTAATTAAATTGTCTATCAAACAATAATTTCCAGGTTAAAGGAACTGTCAGCAAATTAGAAAAGGCACAAAGTGCCTATTTCAATAAATCTCTGGAGCTTTAATTAAATGTGCTGTGACAATCTTCCTTATCTCCAGTGAGCTGAAATGAAGACACAATCTCTGCCATCTCCTGATCTAACTTACCCTTTAACAGGCCTAAAAAAACTGTGTACAGTTCACACAGCCCACGTTGTCTCTGAAAATGTATGTGGGATAGAAATTGCAGAAGGTCTGAAGAAGGGTCTCGACCCAAGACCACCCAATCCTTCTGTCCAGAGATGCTGACTGCCCGCTGAGTTACTCCAGCATTTTGTGTCAGTCTTTGGATGGAGATTCAATTGCATTAAGTTTCATGTCAATTCCGATTTGGGTATTTCTAGGTGCATACCCTGCTCAATCTCCACATCAAAATGCAACAGATGATGGCGGACCCTATCAATGTTCCTCTTGCCAGCATTCCTGAGGAACGTGAATTGTGTTGTCTGGGCAGCAACCATTGTTGGACATTCCCAGGACAACCTGATTCACAGCACAGGGCAATTCCCAAACTCAACTAGCAACATTCAGGTGGCCACTCAGTAACCACTTCACAATCCAAAGAGAGACACAAAATAACTCAGCGAGACAGGCAGCATCTCTGGAGAGAAGGAACAGGTGACGTTTCAGGTCGAGATCCTTCTTCGGACCCGAAACGTCACCCACTCCTTCTCTCCTGAGATGCTGCCTGTCCCGCTGAGTTACTCCAGCTTTTTGTGTCGATCGACGATTGAAAGCATCTGCAGTTCCTTCCTCTTACTCTTCACACTCCAAGCTCCACTTCTATAACCCGTGATGCAGTCGGGAAGCGCCTATACATGTGTTGACTCATCTCCCACTCCTCTGGTCCTGCAAGTTCCCCAAGCTCACCCATCACTCTCCAACTTTCTGCTTCTGCTGTCCCCACAAATACCTGCCCCAGCACAGCCTTGTTGGGGTTTAAAACCATCCTTGCCATTTACCTTTCTTCCTGAGGATCGGTGTATTCTACCTCCAGCCCTTACATGACATGACACAGGTCACCTCTTGTGTTACAGAAAATCACCTTTTCAAAAGATAATTGTGTCAACGGAGTACAGGGGTTGAAGGCCGGAGAGTTTCAGACTCGCCGTCACAAAGTGATTTTTCTTACAGGGTTTTCAAAGGTACAGGTCTTTTCAACAGCAATAAATTAATTTTGTTCAGTCTGAGTCTGATTCTGAAGAAGGGTCTCGACTTGAAACACATTCCTTCTCTCCCGAGATGCTGCCTGTCCCGCTGAGTTACTTCAGCATTTTGTGTCTATCTTCGGTTTAAACCAGCATCTGCAGTTTCTTCCTCCGCAATTAATTTTGTCACTGCAAGCTGAAGATACTCAAGGCAGTTTGACGCAGGGTTTAATGGAATATCATTGCACAAGTGCCAATAGATGCAATTGTTTAGCAATGTCAACAGCCACCCATGGTTAAGGAGACAGCTATGTTCTTCAGGGGCAATGTGCTCGATTGTTGCATGGAAACAGAATGTTTTGTCCCCTGTACTGATTTGGGTCAGCACAGTGATGCAGCGGTAGATTAGTTGCCTTACAGCGCCAGAGACCCACCCGGGTTTGATCCAGACTATGGGTACTGTCTGTACAGCGTTTGTACGTTCTCCCTGTGACCGGGTGGGTTTTCCCTGGGTGATCCGGTTGCCTCCCACACTCCAAAGACGTACAGGAATGTAGGTTAATTGGCTTCAGTAACGGTTGTCTCTGGTTCCTGGTATGTAGGATAGTACTAGTGTACGGGAATTGCTGCTTGGTGCGGACTGAGTGGGCCGTTTCCACGCTGTTAACTAAACTAAACTAAATCAAAGACAGCTTTTTTGAGGCTTGTGTATTTCCAAGGTAACCTTTAGGAAGTTCTCAAGTTCCCGTTCGAAATCTCATTATATCGATTCGACTCACAGGAAACAAATAGTCTCCCCAGTTCATCACTCGTGCTAAATCTAATCTGTGTTATGAAAACATGCGTCATGGCAGAACTACTTGTACTGAAGCAGGCCCCACTAATGGTGTGAAGGTCTCCAGCACATTGACAGCTGCAGATGGCTGGGACTATACACACATATAAATGAAAATGAGAGGTGTAGTCTTCCAATATACAATATGTACCATCGCACACTTGCGGATCAGCTCATGGAGAGGATTGGAAAGGAAACATTTAGGCCGTACAATTCAGATGGAAACTTCCATTCTATTTTTCATTGTGATTGAATTGTGTGCTGCAGTCTAACATGATGATAGACACACAAGAGAATGCAGATGATGGAACCTTGGGCGAAAAAACAAAACAAGAGTGCTGGAGGAATTCAGCAGGTCAGGCCGCATCTTTGGTGGGTAAAGGACAGATAATGTTTTGGAATGGGACCCATCTTTATAGTTAGTAGGAAGGAACTGCAGATGCTGGTTTAAACTGAAGATAGACACAAAACGCTGGAGTAACTCAGCGGGACAGGCAGCATCTCTGGAGAGAAGAAATGGGTGATGTTTCGGGTCGAGACCCTTCTTCAGAATGAACAGACTTCAGACTCGACCCGAAACGTCATCCATTCCTTCACTCCAGAGATGCTGCGTGTCCCGCTGAGTTACTCCAGCTCTTTGTGTCTACCTTCTTTATAGCTGCTGGAGTAGGCAGGAGAAAGCTGGGGGAGATGACAGAGATGATAATATCTTTGAGTGGAGTCTAAGTGCATTGAAACTGCTCCAGCAGCACGTTGAGGCAGTTGTGTGGGCTTATATGTGGTGGAGGTTTGCCAGTTGAAAGGGTCAGCTTATGTTGTCAGTCGAAATAACTACACGGATCAGTTGCGTTGTTGAATCCCTGCCAAAAATGTTCGGTTTATTGGAATGTGGTAACTTGACGCCAGCATTCAAATGTTTATGGAAAGGAGGAGACAGAAGGGATTTCCTGATTTACTGCATCACCACTCTTCCTTGTGTCCTACATTCACCCAGAGGGCTGCATTTGTTGGTTGGATTAAAGTACGAATATTTGCTGAGTTGAATTCTTCCAGCTAATGTTGTATCTCTGCAGTCTGTTAAGACTGGGACTAATAGGCTATTTACAAGTAATAATAGTCACCTCAGTTGCTTACAAACAAGACAATCAAGGGCAAATGTTAAGGTATGGATTATTCATCACGTAACTTGCCTTGTGTTGGTTAAGCGGGCGCATTAGTGCACTGCAAATGCACACACATGTATAGGCGCTTCCCGATTACATCTCATGGACCCTTGCGTAAGTCTGATGGTACGTAAGTCAGAAACGGAAGTTTAAATTTATACTGTATATTTGTACTGTGTATCTGCTGCACTTCATGGAGCAATCTGTAGTTGTGCAAATACCTGGAAATTCCAAGTTTGCACCAAAAAAACTAGAAGCAGGTTGAGACAATCACTGGGCACGTTATTTTAGTTCAGTTTTGTATAGTTTAGAGATACAGCGAGGAAACAAGCCCCTCAGCCCAGCGAATCCGCGCCGACCAGCAATCCCCATACATTAGCCCTATCCTACGCACTAGGACAATTTCCAATTTTTATCAAAGCCAATTAACCTACAAACCTGTATGTCTTTCGAGTGTGGGAGGAAACCGGTGCACCCGGGAAAAACCTATGCGGTCACAGGAAGAACGAACAAACTCCGTACAGACACCACCCGTGATCAGGATCAAACCCAGGTCTCTGGCCTTGTAGAATTAGGCCATCGTGCCCCCTTTTTATGGAAAAAATAATAATTCTTGGTCAAACCATAAATTTAAAATTTAGATGCAGCTTCGAGGTCTTTTTAGATCATGATGTACACAATAGTTATGTGTGTGGACCAAGTGGGAGCTTCGACACGGAGACCACATGCGAGTATCCACGAGAACAGCCGAGTGGTTTGCAGACACGACACATGCGATGGCAGTAGCGCACTGCTACCGAGACGCGCAACTTGGAAAATAAAGCTGTGGGCTTGAAGAATTGCTGATGTTGGTGCGAGTTTATGTAGGTCCCCTAGTACTAAAGTCAGGGAGTGTCTGTACCAGATACGCACATGCGAACAAATGTCTATTGTGAACAAATGCATACATATGTATGCTTTGACATTTCTCCATAGGCACACGGTATGCATGCTTACCCACGCCAAAGCTTATACACGGACTATTATTTTGAGTCAATCACAATGCATCACCAGGCTATTTGATTTTAAATCTTATTTAGTTTCAGCGTGTTAAATGGAGTATTTAATTAGCCAAGTTCACGGAAGTCATATCTTCAAATTGGCTTGTGTTTGAATGTAAACCCAAATGAGCTCTGCGACTTCGCTGTTTCTAACTCACACAGATTAGCTCTAATCTCTGTCTGAGGCTCACAGCATCACACACGTAATATTAATCTTTGGTTTTCTCCACCCAGGGGGCCTGTGGAGGCTCTGTGGTTTAATTCATTCAAAAGTAAGATTACTATGTTTCTGGATATAAAGGGAATCAAGGGATGTAGGGGATAGTGCTGGAAGATTGTGTTGCAGTGGATCAGCCATGATCTATGTGAATGATACAGAGTCATACAGTGAAAACAGGCCCTTCGGCCCAACTTCCCCATGATGACCAACGTGCCCCATCTACTCAAGTCTGCCTGCATTTGGTGCATATCCTTCTACCCTACCCTATCCAAGTACTTTTCCAAATGTTTTTTAAACGTTATGATAGTAGCTGCCTCCTCTTGCAGCTCGCTCTAAATATACACCACCCTTTGTGTAAGAATGTTGTCTCAGGTTCCTATTAAATATTTCCCCACTCACATTAAAGCCATTTCCTCTGGTTCTTGTCCACTACTCTGTTCTGTGCATTTATCCGATCTATTCGTCTCATGATCTTATACACCTCTATCAGATCACCCTTCACTCTCCTGTGCTCCAGCTAATGAGGTCCTAGCCTGTCCAACCTCTCCTTATAGCTCAGGACCTTCGAGGCCTGACAACATCCTCGTAAATCTTCTCTGCACCCATGCCAGCTTAAGGACATCTTTCCCGAGGGCCAAAGGGCCAGATGGCTTAATCCTGCTCCTATGTTTGTGATTCTTATGTTATTATATCTAACCTAATTCTCAATGTAAAAACTAAACGTTCTCATTTTCACCAGGACACAAATAAAAAAACTTATCCATAAGGATATATAGATACTTCCAACATCTCTCAACACAAAATGATGAAGTATAACAGCTGTAAACTGTGCTGGAGGGAATAGGTGAACAGACATTGTGGGCTGAAGGGCCTGTGACTCTCCCTCTGAACCATGTTCTAAGGTGGGGTGCGTGGGTTGAAATATAGTCTTAAATCAGGTGTGAATTTACCGTGTGCCCATACATGGAGAGTTTTGTGGTCAAAAACGTGTCCCTATCATTCGAGGTTTTATGTTTCCAAAGGCAGCAATTCCTAATTATCTATTTAAAATATCTATCCCTCTTCCATGAGAAATAAGTTTTGCACTTCAATGGTTAATCTACTCCCTCAATCATGTCACGTCTTCGGCCCGGTAAGATTTATACTTTGATTTCTATTAATGTGCCTCACGATGTTTCATTGCGTCCGACGGTGCTATTTCAATACAAGTTGCCGGATATTTTTCGACAGTTCCTCGTGAATGTTTATGTGTGACAGGCCCGCTTGCGTTCTCTCCCCCCAAAACCCGACGCCCAGCTCCGTGGTACCACAGATTTAATTCTCCGCGTAATGGCCGCCATTCTTCAATTGGCAAGAGCAGCTGCTGACAACGTTCGCGAAGGAAGGGAACATCATTGCAGTGTGTCACCGTAGTTTCATTACGTTAAAGTGCCAGATTATAATTTACAGGCCTACCTTTCCTGTCGGCGCTGCACATATTACAATAATTGCAGGCTGTTCATCATATCCCAAGGCTACTTTTTAGTGTTAAAAAAAGCGATTTACCCCCCATTAAAATGCATAACTTTACAAATCATGTTAACGGGTTGTGTTCTTTTCTTCCTCGTTTTCGCACTGTATGTGATAAGAATGCAAATGCAGAATTGGTCTGACATCCCATTTCATTTGCCTCAGCCTAACGCCGGCTAAAATATTAGTCTGCGAGAACAATTCCAGCAAGTTGCCCCCTTGGGTATTAGCTGGTACAAGGCAGGCAGCGTGGTATGAACATCTCCCTCCACTGCTTCATTTCATCAAGAATTACGAGAATTCAAATCTGTCATGTTAGCCCTAAATAATAATTACACGTAACAAACTACTTGGCTGTTCATTTCATTTCACTGTCCTTGGGAGCAACATAACAACAGGAGCAAGCTACTGAGCCACAGCCTGGATCCATTTACTACCCTTGGTTCCATGTCCCACACCACCCTTACCATGCCAACATGTACCAGTAATTTTTACTTCTTTTCACATCATGCTCCATTCAGCCCTGCTGCGAAGTGCATTTTGTAATTTCCAATCAGTATAGTACCGAGCCCCCACATTAAGTCCAGTTCAGCAAATTGAGAGCTACAGGGAATTGGCACAGGGCCTGGAACAGATCAGACATGATCATTTTGAAAGGTTGGACAGACAGGCTTGAGGGGCCGAGTGGGCTTGCTCCTATTTTCTGTTCTTATCTACAGATTTGACTCCAAGCCTGCGTTGAGTTGGGTGATCAATGCCAAGATGGTTGGTGGGGTGCATGTGCAGCATGTAAGTGCGAGTAAGAATGGAGTGCAACATGTGAAATGACGTCAGGTGTATCCTTTTTCCAGATGCTAGCATTATATGTGATTTTACTGCATTCAATAAAGGAAGGCTTGTTGATAGCTCCTCTTCAGTTAATTGCCTTCGTATGCAGGAACACTAATGAGCTTGCAGACATTGCATTAGTGAAGAGTCTGAGATTACTGCTTGAGGAAGAAGCAGAGCAGTGATTTGGTGGGAAGGAAATAACGGAGGAGGCACCTGAAGTGGAGCAGTGATGACAAGCAACTGACAAGACGGACATCTTCACAAGTTCACAAGTTCTAGGAGTAGCATTACGCCATTCGGCCCATCAAATCTACTCTGCCATTCAATCAAGGCCGATGTCTGCCTCCTAATACCATTTCCCTGCCTTCTCCCCATAACCCTTGGCACACTTTCTAATCAAGTATTTGCCTATCGCTGCTTTAAAAATATCCACTGGCTTGGTCTTCACAGCCCTCTGTGGCAATGAGTTCAACAGATTAACTACCCTCTGACTAAAGAAGTTCCTCCTCACCTCCTTTTTAAAAGGGCGCCCTTTAATTCTGAGGCTATGATCTCTGATGCTAGACTCTCCCACCAATGGAAACTTCCTTTCCACATCCACTCTATCCATGCCTTTCATTATTCTGTAAGTTTCAATGAGGACCCCCTCAACCTTCTAAACTCCAGCGAGTACAGGTGTCCAGTGCTGTCAAACACTCACCATATGCTAACCCACTTATTCCTAGAATCATTCTTGTAAACCTCCTCTGGACCCTCTCCAGTGCCAGCAAATCCTTCCTCAGATATGGGGCCCAAATTTGCTCAGGGTGCTCCAAATGCGGCCTGACCAGCACCTTAGAGCCTCAGCATTACATCTCTGTTTTAGTAGAGCTAATAGGACTTGATGTTTTAATCCCTGTAATAAGTCGGCACTCTTGCTATTTGCAGTGGGATTGGAGTGGTGAAGGGTAGGGTGGGTACGTCATCGGGGTCATCCGGAGGGCACCCTCCTTCTTTGACATTTCATTTATAAGCCCACAACGTCTCCAGAGGGCTCAACGGTGATACCCGGCATCCCAGTTACACTCCCCTTAATTCCATACCCTCCTGTCTTCATCTTGCAGCCCAATTGTTGTCTCTCCTTTTGATCCAAATCCAGTTTGCTGCAGAATTTGATAATGATTTGATTGCTTGTTGGAGGGAACGACCCCTCACCCCCATTTTCTTTCACAGATTGGTCGTAAATGTACAGCAAGTCCCCTGCATCCCACTTCCACAGGGAAATTCTTGGTCTTCCAGCCATTCTGGGCAGCTTCAGCTGCCAGTTCAGAGTACTTGGTCTTTTTACTCTCGTATGCTTCTTCAACACCATCTTCCCATGGAACTGTCAATTGCACAACGTATGCCAACTTGGCTGTTGTGGACCACAGGACCATGTCTGGCCGGAGTGTTTTTCCAAGTCCACTTCCATTTTCCAATCCCGAGCAGGCTGCAGAATGCTTGCATCCTTTGATGTTATCTGGTGCTCTGATGTTGGCCTGCTGGTATAAATGCCATTTGTGATTGTTCGCCTCTGTTCCAGGATTGATGCCAGCTGTCTGAGAACTTGGTTATAAGGCCCTTGGGTGAGGGTCGTAGTGCATCCTGTTAAAATGTGCCTTCGTTATGCAGGTGCTGGCAAAGGGAGCAAGCGGGGTCTTCTCCGAACCATTGCTTCAGGATGGTAGAACATCATAAGTGGTTCTGATGACAAAACTTCGCCGAGATCCTTCCATTTGCCAAATGTCACGCCGGCTGAGTTTCCTCTTTTCCAGGCTCTCCCAGTTAGTCCATTGGCCCTGCTTGGCCATTGAGACGGCCTTGGCGTGTCGCTCTGCCTCCTCCCATCTTCTCACCTCCCCCACCATGAGCCATCTCTTCTGCACTGATGTTGCCTTGTGCCATTGAGGAGCTTTTGGGACGAGCCCGAGCACGGCTCTCCCGTGTTGGACTTAGCCAACCACATACCGGAAATGAAGTGCAGACTTAGCACTCTGAAAGGCTTCAGATGGGGTCCACTTCCTCCCCGTTGCCACACAGGGGGCTGCTGTTCGAATAACAGTTTCTTCAGATTCAGTGAGGGTCATGACCAACCTTGCTTTAGTGCATTTGAACTCTTCCACAAGACCTGCAAAGGGTAATTCCAATTTGCCACTCCCGTACAGTCCGTCAGCACTTAAGCAACGTGGAAGTCCAAGCCACTGTTTCACATGTGTGCTGATCATTCTTTCCAGCTTATCCACTTTCTTGATGGGGATTTCACACATAGTTAAAGGCCACATGATTCTTGGAAGTATGCCAAATTGGAAGTACCACAGCTTGAGGTCTTGTTGATGCGAGCTATGTGCGTGATGGTATCCTTTTTGGGTTGTTCAAACTGCTCTAGAGGTATTCTATATTCCTCTTGATATAAATGGTAGAATTTAATTTGTCTTCCTTACTACCGATTCAACTTGCAAATTAACTTTTTGGGAGTCCTGCACCAGTACGCCCAAGTCCCTTTGCACCTCCGATTTCTGGATTAGCTCCCCATTTAGAAAATAATCTACGCCTTTATTCTTATTACCAAAATGCATGACTCCACACATTGCTATACTGAATTTCATCTGCCATTTCGCTTCCCACTCTCTTAATCTGTCCAATTCCTTTGGCAGAACCCTTGCTTCCTCTACACTGCCTGCCCCACCACCTATATTAGCGTTATCTGCAAACTTGGCCACAAAGCCTTCAATCCCCTTATCTGAATCATTAATATACAACGTGAAGAGAAGCAGCCCCAGCACTGACCCTGGCAGACCTCCACTAGATTTGGATCATGGGACATAAGGCCATGGGATATAAGGCCAGAAAGAGACAATTAGGGAAGGGCTACCCAAGAAACTGAGAAACATTTCTGCAAAATAAGGAGCAGAAAAACTAATAATTCAGCACGCTCAATACTTTGATGGTGAGGGAACAGTCGATATCCTGTACTCTTGAGAGTTAATTTAATTAATTTCTCAACACATTTTAATTGACATTTTTAAAAAGATGTTACACACTATTATAATACGTTTTCTTGTGCGCTGGGTAAGTTTCAAAGGAGCACAGGAAAGAGGGCTCCTGTGAATGGAACGGAGTGTGGGGACTGGGGGGCCAGTGAAAAGGAGTAGGTGAACTGTGACACCCCCCGCCTAGGTGAGTGGAAAGGGAGTGCGAGATTTTAAGCACCATTGAGTGAGAAGAGAGCCTGGAAATCAAGGCCTCAGTGAATGGAGAGGAGGTGAACTGGAATCCCGATGAGTAGTAAACAGCAGCTAGTGAGACAGCCACCAAACCATTGGGATTTAGCTTTGGGATACAGCATGGAAACAGGCCCTTTGAGCCACTGGGTCCATGCCGACCAGCAAACTAACACTATCCGACACACTAGGGATAATTTACAATTTTTACCAAAGCCAAATAATCGACAAATCTGCACGTCTTTGGAGTGTGGGAGGAAACCGTAGCGCCCAGAGAAAACCCACACGGTCACGGGGAGAGTGTACATACTTCGTACAGACAGCGCCCGTAGTCAGGATCGAACCGGGTCTCTGGTGCTGGGAAGCAGCAACTCTATCACTGCTCCACTGTGCCAATTTCTGAATCATCACATTGTTATTGATCAGAGGTTTAGTGTAACAGACCGGTCAGAGAATAGAGTGAACAGAACCAGACGGAAAGACATTTTGAGTTTAGATAAGTTTAGCATATTGTCACGTGTACCGAGGTATAGTGAAGTGCTTTTGTTGCGTGCTAACCATTCAGCAGAAAGAGTACATGGTTACAATCGAGCCGTTCATAGCGTACAGATACATGATGAAGGGAATAACGTAATAACATTTAATGCAAGATAAATCCAGTAAACTCTGATCAAATATAGCCCAAGGGTCTGCAATGAGGTGGATAGTAGCTCAGGACTGCTCTCCAATTGTTGGCAGGAAGGTTCAGTTGCTTGATAGCTGGAAAAAAACTGTCCCTGAATCTGAAGGTGTGCGTTTTCACACTTCTATACCTGATGGGAGAGGGGAGAAGAGGGAGTGGCCGGGATGTGACATCCTCAGTCGAGGACTAGTGAACTGCAACCCAGTGTCCATGGAAGATAGACACAAAAAGCCGGAGTAACTCAGCGGGACAGGCAGCATCTCTGGATTGCAGGAATGGGTGCCGTTTCGGGTCGAGACTCTTCTTCAGACTACATGGGCCTGAGTCAGAAGCATTTTGTGGACAGTAATTTGGCTTCCTCAAAACAAAGGGACTAATCAGAAACCTCAAGGGCAGGTAGTTCATCAGAAGAGTGTATGAACAGTTTGGTTCACAGGAACTTCAGGACAGCCACGGCATCATTACTAGAGACCTCAGACAAGGTGAGAAGCAGAAGACTCAGCTTGAGCTGCCGGAGTGAAGTAATATTGATTGTATCTGGCACAGACACTACTGATAGAGACAACAAGACGATAAGATTTCTGGAGAATAACTCAGTGTCTGCGGTGCTCATGTTTACAGAAGTGCTGAATGGTTTGAACCAAAGCAGAATGAATTGGATATGCTCAGAGACGACTAACTGCTCTGCAATGAGGAGACAGACTGAAAGCTCTGAAAATCTTTAACTTCACTGTAGTCAGACGTATCAATATCAATGTGTAGGAAGGAACTGCGGATGCTGGTTTACACAGAAGATAAGACACAAAATGCTGGAGTAACTCAGCGGGTCAGGCAGCATCGCTGGAGGAAATGACTAGGTGACGTTTCAGGTGGAGACCTTTCTTTTGAACTCAGTCTGAAGAAGGGTCTCGACCCGAAACATCACCTATTCCTTTTCTCCAGAGAAGCTGCCTGTCCCACTGAGTTGCTCCAGCATTTTGTGTCCATCTTCGGTATTAACATCAATGATGAGTTGGAATACATGGAAGAGATGTGGAACTGTGTCATGGTGTTTGAGTTCTTAGTATTCAATAATGTACCAAACAGAATGTAAAAATTGAAACTACTGGAGTAATTTGCAAGAGCTGTTAAGCACGTATTGAGTTTTAAGTGAACAGATTTGTGAATGGCACACAGACACCTCGGAAATGTTAAAAACTAGAAGGATGTACATCAGACAATAGAGTCATGTGAATTGTTAAGTGCATACTGGCACCTTTAGGTTTATAAAAAAAATGTTAATGGTTAAAGCAACAGTTGCATGTAAGATCAGACAAAGGCAAACCAGAGAAGTGATCCACTGGAGTTATCAATGCCTGAGTGGACCCTTCACAGTGAAGAACTTTGCTGAGGAGAAGGCAACAAAAAATAAAATCGATTTAATTTATAAATGTACCTTTTTAGTTTGGTTTAGTTTAGAGATACAGAGCGGAAACAGGTCCTTCGGCCCACCAGGTCCGCACTGACCAGCGATCAATGCATTTTAACACTATCCTACACACTCTAGGGACAATTTTACTTTCATACCAAGCCAATCAGCCTACAAACCTGTACATCTTTGGAGTGTGGGAAGAAACCGAAGATCTCCGAGAAAACCCATGTGGAGAACGTACAAACTCCATACGGACAGCACCCATAGTCGGGATCGAACACGGGTCTCTGGTGCTAAAAGCTGTGAGGCAGCAACTCTACTGCTGTGCCACTGTGCCACCCCTCTATGAATAACTAACTACTTGCATAATTTAATGCATGAAAATTATTGATGATTTGCATAGGCATATACATTTGATTTATAGGAGAAGTTGAATAATCTATACAGGTGTGGAATTACTTTTGATATATTATTGTTCCAATTACTGCCGCCAGTTGTGTGTGTTGGGGGAAGAGGGGGAGTTAATCCAAATGTGGGGAGATTAAAAAACGGGATTAATGTGGGATTTGTGTAAATGGGTGATTGACTGTCAATATGGAGTCAGTGGGACGATGAGCCTGTTTCCATGCTGTACATCTCAATGATTTTGTTTCATGCTGCAAATCTATTCACCCGGGTTATTTTGATAGCAATTCAACCTGTTCTGATGCAGGTCTCGTCCTGCAATGAAGACCAAGCCTTTACCTCCACAGATGCTGCTTGACCCGCTGTAGTTCCTCCAGTAGTTTCACTGACAGTTCCTCCCAAATCCATTCCATTTCCACTAAAACCCATGTCCCATGGTACGAGTTAATTCCAAGAGTGCTCTCGTGTTTTCCCTGATTCGAACTTGGAGATTTTCTGTAATGGCCACTCGTCAGTACTCGGGGCTCTCGTGGACGTTTTTCATCATGTTGAAAAATCTTCACAAGTCTTCCCGTGCTTACCTGCCGTTAGCAAGTCTTCCCGAGTACATGCCGTTAGCGCCAAGAGACGTCACCGAGCTCCGATGTACCCGCTACGTTCATTCTCTGTGCTTACCGCGAGTTTGATTTTTTTTAAACTCGGGAGATCTTGGAATGAACTTGTACCGTGGGACAGGGCTTTAAGAAGGAAAAGGCCAATGGGTGCATGAGAACACCACCACCTGCAGGTTCCCTTCCAAGTCGTACAATATCCTAATTTGAAAGTATATATCTGCTCCTTTAACATCTTTGAGTCTAAATCCTGAAAGTTCTTCCCAAACAGCATCATGGGTCCACTTTCATCAAAGGATTAGAGTGGCCAGGAAAGTGGCTTCTCAAAGGATTGGGGATGGGCAGTAAATGCAGGCCTTGACAATGTCGCGTAGATCCTCAAATTAATAAAGAAATGATGCTACCTGCAGAGTATTTTCTCCCATTTTAATTTCAGATTTCCAGCATCTGCAGTCTTTTTCACCTACCATTTTAGTCAAGGCAATAATCAGTATTGAAATAGCAGGTTAATTTGTCACTACAGCAGCAGTTGGAAGAAATCTAGACCAAGAGGTTAAGGGTTTGTACTGAAATTAGCTAAATTAGGGAGGCACAGTGGCACAGCAGTAGAGTTGCTGCCTTACAGCACCAGCGACCCAGGTTTGATCCAAACTATGGGTGATGTCAGTATGGAGTTTGAAGTTCTCCCTGTGACGGTTTGGGGTTTTTCCGGGTTCCTTCCACATTCCAAAGACGTGCTGGTTTGTTGGTTAATTGCCTTCTGTAAATTGTCCCTAGTGTGTAGGATTGAACTAGTGTATGGCTGATCGCTGGTCGGCGTTGACTCAGTGGGCCGAAGAGAGTGTTTCTGTGCTGTATCTCTAAACTAAATTAAACTAATCTTTTTAGAGCCAGTATATGTTAACATTTCAATCTAAGCCTGGATAGACATACAAAAGGTCACTACAGTGTTTCAACGATGCCAGATCACTCAACTCACTCCGACTCAATAAAGCCACATGGCCTCCAACTCCTGACCTAGGGAGAAATTTATTGTGTAAGTGGAATAAGGATGAGTCACAGGACGGATACAGGAAAGTTTATTCATGGTATAAAATATATAAAAGATGTGGCACAGTGGTAGAGTTGCTGCCTTACAGCGCCAGAGACGAGGGTTCGATCCTGACTACCGGGTGCTGTCTGTACAGAGTTTGTACATTCTCCCCGTAACCGCGTGGGTTTTCGCCAGGTGCTCCGGAGACGTGCAGGTTTGTAGGTTAATTGGCTTTGGTAAAAAGATTGTAAATTGTCCCTAGTGGGTCGGATAATGTTAATGTACGGGGATCGCTGGTCGACGCTGACTCCGTGAGCCGACAATAATCTATTTCTGCGCTGTATCTCTACACTAAACTAAAATGTAATCTTTTGTCAAATTAATATATTTCATTTTCTGATCAGATCTTCTACCTGACACAATGACAATTTATTTTATCATTGACCCGTTAAGTGTTCCCAAATGTTCTGTTTTTATTTTCAGATATTCTGAATCTGTAGTTTTTCAAATTTTTAATGTATTTTAGACTTCATTAATGTCCAATTATATTTGCACTCATTTCAGTGACTGCACAAACCAAATAGTCCCAGGTCCTCCTGGTACTAATGCATCTATACCAGTGGGATAATGCATACAGTTTCTTCTCTTTTGCAATATAATTTGAGACATTGTGTGCAGGCAGTCCCGAGGGGCAATGATCTAACATCTCACTGAAATGGCAGCTCATTAATGCACTCGTACAGTGAGTATTGGAGGCAGGAAGGTGAAGGTTGTACGTGAGAGAGAAAAATCTGTGTGCAGGAACAGCCTCTTCCCCTCTGTTATCAGGCTTCTGAACGGTCCATCCATAAGTGAGGGTACTGTCCAATTCACCACCACCCCACCGTGGGCATTAGACATTGTCTCTGGAACTGGTGCATAGCCACGCTGCAAGCTGTATTCTGCACTGTGTATCTTTCCCTTTGTGCTACCTATTGTATGTGAATCTGGCTTGAATAGTATTATGTATAGTATTATCTGATTTGACTTGTTAGCATGCAAAACAATGCTTTTCACTGTATCTTGGTACATGTTATATTAATAAACCGAAAAATCTATGAAGTTGCAATAACAAGGATCCATAGATGCTGACTTACCAAAGAGGGACACAAAACGCCAGAGGAGCTCAGATGAGTAGGCAGCATCACTGGAGAACATGAATAGGTGACGTGTCAGATTGGGACACTTCTTGGGGAGATCTGTTTGGGGACGGCAGGGGACAGGAAGGGGGAAGGGGAACAAAAACTGAAGGAGAGGAAGGGCAGGACACAGCCTGGCTGGTAGAAGATGAACAGAGACGAGGGGATATTTGATGGGGAGATTGGTGGACAAAGGCCAGAGATGAAATACCAGGTGTGAGTTAAAATGATTAAGAGTTGCAAAGTTCGAGGATAGAAAAGTGCAAATTGTGACGCTGGAGGAAAGAATATAAGTGGAGGGGAAGGTAAGAAACCAGTACAAGGTCATTCAGGGGAGGGGGAGGGGAGTGCGGAGTAGGGGGAGGGGGTTGGGGGATAAAGGGGTGGACGAAAGGTGTTTGTAAAAGTTACCTAAAATTGAAGAATTCAATGAAGCAGTGAATTGATTATGAACTGTTGGCACTGTGGTGAGTGGGTGACTTCCACAGGAATATTGTCCACATTGCACAACTTTCAATAAGACGAGCCTCACGGTTACAACATGCTTTGTGTTGCATTCTCAAGCATAAAGGGCCTGTCCCACGATGCGAGTTCACCCAAGAGTTCTCCCGAGTTTAAAAAAAAATCAAACTGGTGGTATGTACGTAGAATGTACGTAGCGGATACGTCGGAGCTCGTGGATGTCTCGTAGCGGCTAGTAATGCTAACGGCAGGTACTCGGGAAACGCGGAAACCCGTGAAGTTTTTTCAACAGTGTGAAAAGTTTCCAAGAGTAAAAAAATACTCGTGATGAGGTACCACGAGTTTGATTTTTTTTTAAACTCGGGAGAGCTCTTGGGTGACCTCGCACAGGCCCTTAACAGCGGTGGGCTTTCCACAATCACTCTGCGAGTGTGATTGAACAGGTGTCACAGAGGCAGAGAGTGAAACAGGCCCTTCGGCCCAACCTGCCCACACCGGCCAACTAGTCCCTGCTACACTAGTCCCACCTGCCTGCGTTTGGTCCATATCCCTCCAAACTTGCCCTATCCATGTACCAGTCTAACTGCTTCTTAAATGTTGGGATAGTCCCTGCCTCAATTGCCTACTCTGGCACCTTGTTCCATACACCCACCGCCCTTTGTGTGAAAACGTTACCCCTCAGATTCCTATTAAATCTTTTCCCTTGGACCTCTGTCCTCTGGTCCTCGATTCCCCTACCCTGGACAAGAGATTCTGTGCATTTACCCGATTTATTCCTCTCATGGTTTTATACACCTCTATAAGATCAAATACACCTCCATAAGATCACACAACGCTATAAGATCAAGGCGGACTGCATTTGCTCAACAATCCCATGTCAAATCCCAGGCAATAGGATGGGGTCAGATCAAGATATCATAGCAGGGTGAGTTTCTGGTTTCTGAGCATCATTCAGTATGAGTGCCTGCATGTGTGGTGATGTTAGGTACAGATTGTACAAGGTTTGTAAGCCCTCTGGTGCTGCTTCTTACCAAAGTAGAGCTAGCAACAAAAGCGTGCTTTATTGAAGGCAGTGAGCTCCCAGCTAACCGTTATGGCTGATACAACACTGCACAGAGATTTATGTCACACAATACTCTCGCCAGTTAAAGGTGCAGTAACCTGATGCGAGGCAACCTGCTGCTCAATAATCTACTCTCAAGAAATCTCATGGAGAATGGGGGTGGGGGTGGATTCTGGATTAGCAAAACCACAATTACAGGAACTGAAGAAGGGTCCCGACCCGAAATGTCACCCATCCTTTTTACCCGGAGATGCTGCGGGAGAGAAACTGAAGGCAGAAAATGCCTCTACCACATGCTTTGACTGAGGTTTTGGCAGGCATTAGCAAGTGGGCCAGGACACAGGATGAAACAAGGACACTGACTGAAAACTAGTTGCAAATATGAAGAAACAAAGAATTGTAGATTCTGATTAATACACAAAAGGACACAAAGTGCTGGAGTAACTCAGCAGGTCATTGGAGCTGGTTAAGTGGCATCAGAGCTTTGATGTTGGGGAGGTGGGCTCATAGGAACATAGGCAATAGTTGCAGGAGTAGGCCACTCGGCCCTTCGTGCCAGCACCGCCTCTCAATATGATCATGGTTGATCACCCAGAATCAGTAACCCGTTCCTGCTTTGTCCCCTTACCCCTTGATTCGGTTAGCACGAAGAGCTATATCTAACTCACTCTTGAAAACATCCAGTGAATTGGCCTCCGCTGCCTTCTGTGGCAGAGAATTCCACAGATGTATAACTCTCTGGGTGAAAAAGTCCTCGGTGAGGACACTGACATTTGTTTGTTTATCCTGTCAAAGGAGTGCTTTGCAGTGCTAGCTCGGGTAATCCATGCCTTAGGATAGTTCAGGAGTGCAAGGGTCACTGCTGAAGATACACCATCAGATTGTGCTGGGTTTGAAGTCTTGACCTTTTCCCTAGAGTGTTTAGTTTAGTTAGTTGTCACGTGTACTGAGGTACAGTGAAAAGCTTCTTTGGTGCACGCTATCCAGTCAGCGGAAAGACTTGTACATGATTACAACCAAGCTGCCCACAGTGTACAGATACAGGATAACAGGAATAACGTGCAGTGCAAGATAAAATCCGATTAAAAATAGTCCGAGGGTCTCTAATGAGGTAGATGGTAGCTCAGGACTGCTCTCTAGTTGGTGATAGGATAGTTCAGTTGCCTGATAACAACTGGGAAGAAACTGTCCATGAATCTTTCACACTTCTGTACCTCTTGCCTGATGGGAGAGGGGAGAAGGAGTGTCCGGGGAGAGACTCGTCCTTGGTTATGCTGCTGTCCTTGCTGTGGCAGCGTGAGGTGTAGATGGAGTCAATGGAAGCGAGGTTCGTTTGCGTGATGATGTGGGCTACGTCCACAATTCCCTGCAATTTCTTGTGGTCTTAGATGGCCCATGTGCTGGAACATGGAAGGCAACGGTGAATGGTGTTACTTGCCTTTGCTGAGGAGATGGGGAAAGTGGTCCATGTTTGCCAGAGTCTCTTTGCAGCCCTTCTGTATCATGGGGACTGTGTTGCAGTGGGGACAGACTGGTCAGGGACTTCAGTTTTACACCTTTTTAGTGTAAGAAGTGTCAGAAGTACTACCTTGCAAATGATTTGTTAGATCAAGGTGTGACTAAGAAACGGCAGCAGGCGGAACCCTGTCGAGTTCCCCTTCGTTCTAGGTGACCCATTCCAAGATGCAGCACAGAACGCCACAGGAGATCCTTCTTCCCTGTGGCTATCAAACTTTACAGCTCTTCCCCCTTCAGTCTGTCGTGGGGTAGACTGAGACTGACTCCTCTCCCTCCTCCCTCCCTCACCCTCCCCAATCTTTGCCCATCCCCCAAGCCTTTCCACTCATCACTTTAATGTCATGTTTCATGTATTTTGTGTTTTATGACTGTTGGCAGATCAATTTCCCTCCTGAGATAAATAAAGTTCTATCGTATCGTATCGACTATCCGCTGGCCCCCAACCTAAAACGCTTTGTGGCGTTTGCTACGTGAAGCAGGCCGGCGAGAATGAAGGGGGACCCAACAGGGTGCCGCCTGCTGCCACAGGTGGCGGTGGGCCGGAAATAGGGACTGTTCGGTGAACTTTTTGGAACTTTGGCGGCACCAGAAATGTGGCGACTCTGTGTGTACTGCCGAGGTGAGGTCTGCGGTATGATTTTACTGGGATGAATGGAAAACAAAGCATTTCACTGCACTTAGGTACATGTGACAATAAAGTATCATTAAATAAAGACAATGCTTTCACAGTTAACAAAATAAAGAGCAAGTCAGGTAGAAACCAACAGGTCGGTTGCACTGCTAAAAATCAGAGACTAAAGGGCCTGTCCCACATGGGCGTCATTTGCGCGGCATAATTTACATCTCATTGATGCACGCATGGCATGCATTACGCATGCATGGCGTGCATTACCTGCATTACGCACGCATGGTTGTCGTGACGTAGGCAGTGACACGCGGTCGCGCGCTGCGCCCCAGGATTTGGGGATTCACAAAATCTTCGCACGCCACCTGCGTGACACACAAATGACGCCCAAGTGGGCCCGGCCCTGAAAGTGCTTCCATTCAGCTTCAAGGAAGCAATCTCATCAAAGCAGCACTCTGTTCAGATAATTATCAGATCCACAGCATAACAGCTTGATTCTGACAGGTCCATGATGAATTGCTCCAGTGTCTGACAGCACGTTCCAGGGAAGCGTCAGGATAAAAGGATTGGATCCAAATTTAGTGCATTACTAAGAGTGGCTGACTGTGTCTCAGTCTGCAGAGCTGAGCTAACAGTGAGCGACAGCTTCCAATAATGATATTTGTAATATACCAAGGGACTGCCTACCATCTCAATTTCTTCACACAGCCCGGCTAATGTGACTCACCGCTGAGTCAGTATTTTGTGGGTTCAAGCCCCACTTTAGCACGTAATGTCCATTGCCAACGCGATGCTGTACAGAGGGAGCCGGAGAGGTTATCAGGAGCGGTTAAATCACAGGCCATGTCTGTAGCGTGACAGAGCGTAAGACATTGTAGAATATTTCCTGATGATCAGATCGCTTGCATCCTGGCCAAAGATTACTTCCTCAAGCAACACTGCCGACACAATCTGACATGTACATCAATTAATTTAAAAGTGATTTTATCCATTATTTTAGCACAGATGTCATGGGATATATTTACTGTGTTTCACCTTTGTGTTGGGTCATACTGACTTTGGCTTTATACCGTGCATAGACCTGCCAACATCGCTTAAAGGAACTGACTCCCTCTCATATCTTTGGGATGTGGGAGAAAATTTAAGCACCCAGAGGAAGCTCGTATGGTGACAGGGAGAAAAGGCAAATTCTAGATAGGCTGCATCTAGCATCAGGGTTGAACCTAGATCTCTGGAATTCTGAGGGAGCAGCTCGAGCAGTTGCACCACAGTGCCATCCTTCAATGTCCAAGAACTAAGGATTTTACTTCGGAGTCAGGTGAGTGATTCCGTGAAGAAGGCCCGCAAGACCGCATGCGCAGCATTACGTGAGCCGCATTGGCGCGAGCACCGGTCTGGCCGGACACAGCTCCTGCCGGTGGCCAGTTAAACTTTAAGGTAAGTTTGGTTTTTACTTACCAGGTTTCACGCAGGAGCCTATTTTTACAAAAAGTTTTTCCTGCCAGTCTTACAGCCCGACAACTTGCCGGTTGAACTGTGGGAAAACCCCATTCCGACCGCAAATGCGGAAACCGGCTAAATTAATTTTTTCTCAGTTCCTTCTTAAACTTTGACAGGGGGTCCCTTTTGGGAACATCTATTCACTTTCCAACTGGAATACAAAGGGAGGATATCATAAAAAAGGACCAGTTGGGCAACGAAGAAACAGAATTAAATAGCAAAACCTTTAGGAATATGTCCAAATAGAATTGGCATCCCCAACACTTACCCTGCAAAGCTGATGCACCCCAGACTGTGAGATAACCTAGTACATGTAGGTAATTGGCATACAGATCAATGGAGGTATCAATTATGCCACTTATGAAGCTTCAAACATCATATCAGAATATAGCAACACATTGTGTGGGAAGGATCTGCAGATGCTGGTTTATACCAAAGATAGACACAATGTGCAGGAGCAACTCAGTGGGTCAGAGAATATCTCTGGGGAAAAAGGATGGGTGATGTTTCGGGTTGGACCCCTTCTTCAGACAGATAGCAACACACTGTTATTTGCACAACCTTCCCTCATCCTCCGAACAAAAGCAATGAAGACTCGCTGAAATTTGAGGCAAATCACATTGATCATTTGAGGGGAAACAAATCAGCTTCAGGGAACAATGGAATAGAAGATTTGCTGCTGGAGTTGGACAGATTTCAGGGGACAAAGCCCGAGAGCAACAGATACCTGCACAGAACAGATGGGCTGAATAGCCTGTTGGTGCTATAAACGTTGTCAAGAATAGAGAAGGCATTAAGCATGTTTCCACTAGTGGAAGAGTCTAGGACTAGAGTGCGTTCTTTTAGAAAGGAGATGAGGAGACATTTCTTTGGTCAGAAGGTGGTGAAGCTGTGGAATTGCCACAGAAGGCTGTGGAGGCAAAGTCAGTGGATATTTTTAAGGCAGAGATTGATTAGTACAGGTGTCAGAGGTGATGGGGAGAAGGTGGGAGAATGGGGTTAGGAGGGAGAGATAGATCATCCATGATTGAATGTCGTAGGCTTGATGGACCACATGGCCTAATTCTACTCATATTCCTTATGGATGGCTTTGGTTTGAAGAGAACATAGACTGGGTGGTCAGTGGCCACCCCTCGTCAGTGAGTGCCACACTTCTTTGTCTTTCAGTGGGAAGAGAAGTGACAAAGTGCTGTCTAGTGAGATGTAGCAACAGTCCCACTGCAGATAGCAACAGACCCGTCAAGTCACAGTTGGCTCCGTTAAAGATAATCTATTGTTCCTCTGGCAGCCGTGGCTACTCTGGATTGAAGATAACCACGCAGCTTTGAGGGTGGTCACTGCCGCAGCCACTGGTCGTGTATTTAGTCGGGTTCAGCTTAGGAACGTTGCTGTGGCAACAGTTTTAACAGACAACAACAAAAAACAGCCGTATCGCTTGATAGTTGTTACATCAATCACAAGGAGTGTGTGATCATATCACTGGTAGCTTTACTGGAACTGACCTTAAACACTGAGAAGCACAATAGAATCAAGCTTCCAACATGGCCTAGAGAGAAAACCGACTGTCTGGCTGTGGTACTCAACTGCGTAGATTAGAAGGCTCAGGTTTGACACAGTTTCAACTAAGCTGAGGCTTGTGAAGCTACAAGTCACTTCAAAGCTATGGTTTTTAGCAAAGGTGCTGTGTTTCTTATCACTAAATAATTAGTGTTCATTAGTTTAGTTTAGAGATACAGCGCGGAAACAGGCCGTTCGGCCCACCGGGTCCGCACCGACCAGCGATCTCTACACTCTAGCACTATCCTACACATTAGACACAATTTCCAATTTGACCAAAGCCAATTAACCTACAAACCTGTATGTCTTTGGAGTGTGGGAGGAAACCGGAGCTCCGGGAGAAATCCCACGAAGGTCACAGGGAGAGGGTACAAACTCTCTGCAGGCAGCGCCCGTAGTCAGGATCGAACCCGGGTCTCTGTCGCTGTAAGGCAGCATCTCCACCGCTGCGCCAATGTGCCGCCCTTAATGTGTCCGGGTATAATGGGAAAGAGAGGACACAGCAGGACATGGAGTCCAAAATTCAGGCCATGAATAACAATAAATCCAACGGATATTTCCAGGAAAAATAAGAGAGTGGTGGGAATGGAGCACAAGGAACAGCTGATGTGAATAGCACTGACACATTTAAAGGGAAGGTCGATAAGGGAGAATGGGAAGATAAGTAAACGATAAGTGACGGCACCAAGAACATAAGGACGAGAAACAGACGACCATTTGGTCCATCTTGCCAGCATCTACTTGAAGTTAGATGATGGCTGATCTCCTACTCCCATATCGCCTGTTTCACTTGAGGAGGGAGGTTGGGAAGTCTTGTAAGGAGCAATATATTCCATTACATTTACAGCCGGAGAGCAGGAATATTGTTCCATTCTCTTCCCTGCCTCTCCAATGCCTGCTTCTTCAACCAATATTCAATTCAATATTCAATATCAGTTTTATTCGTCACTTGCTCATAAAGTGCAAGTGAAATGAATTTGCCAGTAGCGGTGCAATGAAAAAGAACACTCAAAAACATAATAACATTTTTTAACACAAACATTCACCATGGCATTCATCACTGTGGTGGAAGGCACATAAGTTGGCCAGTCCTCCTCCATTTCCCCCCCGTGGTTGCGACCTCAACCCTCCAGAAGTTCAGACAAGGCAAAGTCCAGATAAAGTCCAGGTAAGTCCTAAATCGTTGCCTCCCCACCGGAGACCGCGGCTTCAGGTTGGTGTAGGCCGCAGGCCGGCGGTCGAAGATTTAAAGTCCCCGCCGCGCCGCATCCAGAAGCACCGCAGACGGCAGGGCCGGCGGTCAGAGCTCCTCTCCAGGGATCCCCGGCGAGGGACCCACCTCCTGATGGTAAGTCCCCGCCGTGCCCGCAGCAGAAGTAGGCCACGGGCCGGCGGTCGGAGCTTCTTCTCCTCCCGGGTCCCCAACAAGGGATCCCAGGCTGCAGACGCCGCTCCAGGCTGCCGCGGGCCTGCGAACAGAGCGCTCCCTTCCGGTGACCCCCGGCGAGGGCTCGCCCGCCGCTCCGGGAAAGGCCGCCCGATCCTCGATGTTAGGGCACGGGGAGGCGACATGGAAAGTCGCCTCTCCGTGGAGGTGGTGACCGAAGCGGTTTCCCTCTTACCCCCCCCCCCCCCCCCCCCCCCCCCACACAAGACACACCGAGAGCCAACCCTCCTCCTATCACCATTTCAAACATGAGCATCAAGACTGCCAATACTCAGGTTGGTCCATGAAGAATGGGGAAGTGACTGTGTTGAATTGAGATTGAGTCGAGTTTAGTTTTAGTGTAATATATACCGGTGAGAGAATAGAGTGAACAGAACTAGATGGAAATTTTGAGTTTAGTTAAATTTAGCTTATTGTCACGTGTCCTGAGGTACAGTGAAAAGCTATTGTCGAGTGCTAACCGGTCTGCGGAAAGACAATATGTGATTACAATCGAGCCATCCTCAGTGTACATATAAAGACATGATAAATGGACTTATGTGAATAATGTTTAGTGCAAGACAAAGTCCAGTAAAATCTGATCAAAGATAGTCCAAGGGTGACCAAGGCCGGGCAGGATCCATGGAAACAGCCTTCACCCTAAAGGATAAGATGGCTGGGTGAGGAGAGAGAACGAGAGGCTTAATGGAAAACATGGGATGTCACCATCCTAATTCCCAGGAGAAGAGGGCATGGCTGACATAGAAATGTCATTTTCCATAAACTAATCCCCAATCCTTCGACAGTGGAAACTCTAACCAGGCTTTTCTCCTTCGGAATGGAAGTGGGTAATTTTGTCAGACAGCAGAGGCTCACAGTTCATAAATAATTCAGCCCAGCAAAGTGCAAACCCATGTCAAATTAATAATAAATCACAGGCAAGACACAGACAACAGCTTCTGCCCTCTCTGTTACCATAATCCTTTTAAGAATTACCAATCTCATCAGGGGTCAACTATTTCTTTTTGTCCACTGACAGACACTATCCGAGCCCGTGCATTTACTGCGGAGAGCCATTATGCCACTTCTCCAGGGCTGGGCCAGCTAAAATTGATGAAACTAATTATAATGGCTCAGTGCTACAGGCTGCAAGACGCCTGCCTCTAACCAGATGTTTGGGAGACCAAATCCCATGGACTGCCTGTCACATCAGCCCACCTGCCAGTTTTAAGAATGAGTTTGTTCAGCTCCCCACTGGGAGCGGAGATGAAGTGTCATTGCCACAGTGAGGGGTTGAGTCAGGGTGGGGGAGAAGGGGGGGGGGGGGGGAGAGGGGGAAGGGAACTGACGAGTTATCCATTAAGAGCAAGTTCATTTCAGCTCCCTGTAACCTTTTCTTCAATCTCCGCTGCTCTCCTCAGCGCTTCCTCTCCACGTACCTGCCAAGTATACACCGGGGAGCTCATTTGCAAGGAATCTCGAGTCAGTGTACGAACCGCTGGTGATTTGGAAACTGCGGCAGCAGTGAAGTGCAGTCTTCATTCTTTCTTTGAAGTGCGCAAGTGTTCCAATTCTTCCTCGGCCCCCTGTTCTAATCTTCCTCGGCCCCTCTGTTTCACGTAAAACAAGACGCCAGCCAAGCCGACCTGTGACAACTAAGCCTAGGAACCCAGCAGTTTCAGGGTGGGAAGCTGTGTCAGAGGTTATGGGGAGAAGGCAGGAGAATGGGGTAAGGTGGGAGAGATAGGTCCCACGACTGAATCCCATGATTGAATGGCAGAACAGACTTAATGGGCCGAATGGCCTAATTCTGCTCCTATCATTTATGATCTTATGATGTTACGAAGAGCACTCCTGGGCTATGTCTGCATCCACCCATTTAATTCCATTAATTCCCCCAAAATATATCCAGCCACGACAAATTCCATCACATTTGTTCATTTTTTAGTTTGCAGCCTTCACCCAAAAGGACAAGACGGCTGGGTGAGGAGTTTGCAGATTTCATCAATGGGGCACAATTCTCCAATCACTCCCCACACAGTGGACCTCAGACCCACTTAGTCCCACCAATATAAGATCCAACGCAAACTATTTGGTCACCCCTCCTAGTCTTTAGTTTAGTTTAATTTAGTTTAGTTTAGAGATACAGCGCAGAAACAGGTCCTTCGGCCCACCGGAGTGAGCTGCTGGGATAGTGGTTGTGGCAGATATCATTGATTCATTTGAGAGATTTTTGGATGGGCATATGGATATGCAGGGAATGGAGGGGTATGGATTATGCGCAAGCAGATAAAAGCGGGTCTTAGCATCATGTTCGGAAAATACATTATGGGCTGAAGGGCTTGTCCGTGTACTGTTCTATGTTCTATATTCAAGTCCCTTTTCAATCTTTCCATGCTAAACTTACGGCTACGTCCTCCAATTATGATGAATTTTATATTTTATCAATATTTTGTAAAATCTGCAATTCAGATAGATAGCACAGATTTTTGACTTGTTTAGTTTAGGTGTTTAGTGATACGGGGCGGAAGCAGGCCCTTCGGCCCACCGTACTGTGGCGTGGTGGTGCCTATCGGCAGCGGCTCCACTACAGTCCATCTGTCTATTTTTAAATTTTTGTCTCGTTAAATGTATGTCTTGACTCTAGTTTTTATTATTTTTCTTTAGCTGTGTATATGCGGGGGTTTGGGGAAACCGTTAATCTCTTCCCTGTACGGGGACCCGACTTTTTCCCTGTCGGGTTTCCGGTGTCGTTGGGCCTAACATCGTGGAGCCGGCGGCTGCGACCTGCGGACCTGACATCGGCCGACTTAGGAACGGGAAGAGTTGTGGTGGCGCGTGGCTGTGACTCAATTTCGGAGCTTCGGAGTCTCTGGCCGCAGGCCCGGTGGACAGGAACATCGGGAGCTCGCAGGTCCCTGGTGGGAGCGCGTTTCGGAGCTCCCGCAACGGCAACCTCTCCTGCTGGAATTGCGGGGTTTAAAGGACTCGGAGCGGGGCCTAACTCTATCTCTCCTGAAACCCAACAACCGATCTAATCTTCTCAGCCTTATCCACTGCCCCGAGAATATAAAGTGTTGGATGACCCAAAACGTCCTCCAATTAAACGAGAGTAAGTCTGAGGTCATCCTACTCGGATCCTCGGGCTCAATCAAAACGATAGCTGGCAGCCTTGGAAGCCTTACCCCACTACTCAAACCTCACGTCAAAAACCTTGGCGTGATATTTGACTCCGTGTTGAAATTTGACAAACAAGTCAATGCCGGTAAACGCTAGCTTCTTCCAGCTTCGGACGATAGCTAAAATAAAACAATTCCTCCAGTTTGACGACCTTGAAAAGATCATCCACTGAATTATATCCTCCTGCCTCGATTACTGCAACTTCCTTTACACTGGCATCAGCCAATTGCTGTCCCGCCTGCAATTGGTCCAAAACGCCGCAGCGAGACTCCTGAAGGGACCACATCACCCCGATTCTGGCCTCTCTCCACAGGCTCCACTGATTTGCGGTTCCGAATCAATTTTAAGCTCCTTCTTTATGTCTACAAAGCCCTTAACGGGCTTGCCCCCACCTACATCAAAAGTCAGCTCACCCACCACACCACCTCCAGGTCCCTCAGATCGGCCGACTTGGGGTTACTGACCATCCTGCGGTCTAGGCATAAGCTCTGGGGCGACCGCGCTTTTACGGTTGCAGCTCCTAGACTGTGGAACAGCATCCCTCTTCCCATCAGAACTGCCCCCTCCATCAACTCTTTTAAGTCTAGACTTAAAACTCATTTCTACTCTCAAGCCTTTCTTGAGGTCCTCTGAGGGAGCGCTGTATGTATGCATCTATGTATGTATTGTTGATCTATGTACCACTGTTTGTAGCACGTTAGTACCTGCCCTAATGTAAAGCACTTTGGTCAACGAGAGTTTTTAATGTGCTATAGAAATAAAATTGACTTGACTTGACATAAAATAAACAGCACCATTTATATTCATGTAATGCCTGATCAATTTGAAATTCCTTAAAACGCATCATACAAATGCACATATTTAAGTCCACTGACTTTTCCTAATAGACTAATTCACAATCATTAATGATATTTGGCAAGTGCAATGATGGAATGCTCTTTGAAATCCTTTGCAGTTTCTTCAGGAATAATGTGGCGAGATTTCATCCAAAATAAAAGCACCCTTGACAGGCCAGAGAGTACTAGTTTGGACTGCCTGCCTGCCTTGATGTACAATTAGGCACCAACCTAGCCCCACCACCTCACTAAAAAGCAAAAGTACTACCAGCAAGGACAAGCAGACTATGATTGAAATCCCATCAGCTACATCTTTCCCCTCTCACTTTAAACTTGTGCTCTCTGGTTCGTGATTCCCCTACTCTGGGTAAAGGACTCTGTGCGTTCACCCTATCTATTTCCCTCATATTTAAACAGGATTTGAACTGAACTATTCTCAGGATGTAAATGGTCAGAAAGATTGAAAATGAAGAATTGAAATAAATTGCCTCACAGTCTACATGGAGAAACTAATTGGGTTACAGGATTACAATGTGTCTGTGCCTAAAACACAGACAGCTCCATGTTTTGGGGACAGACGCAGTGTAGAACATTTTCCATCTGCACATGTGTTCTCGAAAGTTCCCTTGTACCAGACGCACTCGTGGAATCTTTGGCTGCCTGTGAATATGGCGGTATGGGGGATGTTTGGTGAAAATAATTTTAGTGATAACTTTGGTGTTAGTTTAACAGCTTACTTGTGACTTCTGCAAAAACATAAGCTTTGATGGTGATGGCTCCCAGAAACAAGTGGCGCCATGGTAGAGTTGCTGCCTTACAGCACCAGAGACCAGGGTTCAATCCTGACTACGGATGCTCTCCGTATGGAGTTTGTACATTGACCATGTTGGTTTTCACCAGGTTCTCCGGTTTCATCCTATGCTCCAAAGATGTACAGGTCAGTAGGTTAATTGGCTTGGTAAATGTAAAGATTGTCCCTAATGTGTGTGGGATTGCGGGCCGGTGCGGACCCGGTGGGTCGAAGGGCCTGTTTTCGGGCAGTATCTCTAAACTAAACTATATTTAAGAGGGAGTTAGATGTGGCCCTTGTGGCTAAGGGGATCAGAGGGTATGGAGAGAAGGCAGGTACGGGATACTGAGTTGGATGATCAGGCATGATCATATTGAATGGCGGTGCAGGCTCGAAGGGCCGAATGGCCTACTCCTGCACCTAATTTCTATGTTTCTATGTTTCTAAACTAAACGAGTGGCACAAAAGTAGAGTTGCTGCCTCACAGCGCCAGGGACCAGGGTTCGATCCTGACTACGGGTGCTGTCCGTACGGAGTTTATACGTTCTCCCCATGTGGGTTTTTTCCGGGTGCTCCAGTTTCCTCCTACACTCCAAAGACACAAACGTTTGTAGGTTAATAGGCCTTGGTAAAATCGTAAATTGTCCTTAGTTTGTAGGACAGTGCTAGTGTACGGGCTGGTCGCTGGTCGGCGTCGACTCGGTGGGCCAAAGGGCCTACTTTCACGGCGTATCCCTAAAGTGTAAAGTAAAAGCAAAGAATCTCCCTATGTAAAGCTTCACAGCTGAGGTGAAGAGGTGACATGATGTGGAACTGCAGCCAGTACTGCCCAAGAGAACAGGGAAGTCGAAGGAGATAAAGTAAGAAGCACGTTATGTTTAGTCCCAAGCTTTCAATAACTGCAGAGGGAATACAGATTGCTGCAAAGATAAATAAATGAAGACAGTCGAATAAAATATTTTATGGATATTGACATGGCTTCGAAGTCAATGGAGCAGTGATACACTCCTTTAAAAAAGAGATGTGTGGATTGAATTTAAAAACAAAGAGAGTAAAAAGAAGATAGAGCAGCACTAAACTGAAGTAGGTTATCTGGGAAACATCAGCGAGAGAGAGGCCCATTTGTCTTGCAGGCTGGCTGTCCTCTCTCAGATTGGACTCTTATAATTCCATTGTTCAGATAGTGTCAGTGGCTGTGGCAAAGCTCAGTCTGCGATGACCTTCCCTTCTCTCCTGATCCGTTAAGTGTTGTTGCTGTAATAGACACATCGGTTGATAGCAAAGACGGGTTGCTCTGTTAAAAAAACTTACGTTCGGATAGCTTTTTGTTCTATTCGACCAGACGCAGCATCCTAAACGGAAAATTGTCTGATTCCAAATAAAACAGAACACAGAACACGTTCATCTGAGGGGGGCTCCCGATGCCTCGAGTAATAATTAATGAGATCATCTCACTGCCGGAAAACTAAACATCAATCTGCACGGCATCCACCCTCTGATTTCAGAACCACTTTTGAGCCGTATTCTCAATATCAAGCGCTGTTTTTGACGTGTCAGTGTGATCCTGTATTTTATGTCTTTTCCGTGCTTGATGGAATACAAATGCAAAGTTTCCACTTGCAACTCCAAAACCTCAGCCACTTATTGCCTCCACCATCCATACTATTAGAGTTGGTCAACCGTTTGACCATGAAGGGCATTGCTCCTGCCCCAATACTGTCCTCACTCCACAGAGGAACTCAAGCAGTACATCGGCCTTTATTGCACAAAGATCTCAGATGAAGAAAGGAGATTTCTACCTTCACTTATTTAGGGGAGAGATCTCTGCTTTCTGGTAGACCATGCTTGTGAGTTGAGGGTGGTGGTGTACTCATCATCAATGTCTGCTTCTTTGAGAGTTCATAAGTTAATTGATTCCAGGAGCAGAATTAGGCCATTCGGCCAATCATGTCTGCTCCGCCACTCAATTATGGCTGATCTATCTTTCCCGCTCAACCCAATTCTCTTGCCTTGGCCCTATTACCCCTGACACTCTTACTAAACAAGAACCTGTCATACCTCCGCCTTTAAAAATATTCTAAAATGGTCCCCCAAAATATGGAAAGTGGTCCTTGTTTTCCAGGGTCCAGCATAAAACATTGTTGCCAGATGACACTAAGACTAAGGTTAGTGGGGGACCATTGCAAGCCAACTGATAAAGAGAACAGGGAGCCAGATCGAGATTTTGTGCCCAGCAGAGTTCAGCAGTGGAAACAAATCGTTCATTTATACACTGAACCCTTAGGCGAACCTTGTCTCTAGCTTATAAACTGGGTGGATGACAAATGGATTGTTTATTGACTCAGAAAGACAGTAATGGATTACTGAAGAGGAAAAAACATATAAACATCTTTTCTTTTATGTAAAAGCAATAGGCTGCATGGTTCTTTGGTGTCTGATAGGGTTTATGCAGTGAACCGTCACAGATTAGCAAGATCCCATATCTATTCCCTGATATATGCTACAGGCTCCATCCATGTGTAAACTAGATGGAACCTTCCAACGGGATTAGTGACCCTCATACTCCAGCATGACGAACTGTTTCTGAATCACTGCCCAGTGCCCCTGCTACGAAGTAAGACATCACAGTGGTGCGGATGGTGGATGATTGGTTCACCATGCCATTGATCCAAGTTGAGTCCTGACTGTAACTGAGGCACGGTGGCGCAGCGGTAGAGTTGTTGCCTTACAGCACCAGAAACCCAGGTTCGATCCTGACAGCGGGCGCTGTCTGTACGGAGTTTATACGTTTTCCCCGGGACTGCGTGGGTTTTCCCCTGGTTCTTCGGTTTCTTTCCACACTTCAAAGACGTACAGGTTTGTAGCTTAATTGGCTTCAGTAAGAATTGTAAATTGTCCCTAGTGTCTAGCATAGTTTTATTGTACGGGTGATTGCTGGTCGGCATGGATGAAGGGCCTATTTCCGTGCTGTATCTCTAAACTAAATTAAATAGAACAAAATCTCTGGTGCTGTCTGGGTGGAGTTTGCACATTCCTCCTGTCACTGCGTAGAATTCTTCTGGATGCTCTAGTTTCCTCCAACAACCCAAAGATGTGTGGGTTGATAATCAATTAGCCACTGTAGAACTTCCTTCAGGACTATAGTTAGATGGTAGAATCCCCTAAATAGGGGATAGTTAGGGGGTTTAATGGAAATTCAGGGAGAATAAATGACAGGGAAAATTAGTGGGAGATAAAAATAATGTGATTGACCTGTGAACCAGTGGAGACTTAACGGGGTGAATGGTTACCTTGTCACACGGAAATATGGAACAGGAAGCTCTTGGTATTGGGTTCTGATAGGGGTAGTAGAGGAGTTGAAGAGGTAATACCCACCTACACCACCATTCAAAGTCAATCAGTTGGGAACTAAAGTCCGATTTGAAACCAGGATTGTAATTATAGGCCGGGGAATGGGAGCAGGAATTCCCTGGGCCAATCAGTGCTGTAATAGGAGAATTGGGCTTTGGGACGAGGAGAGATTGGACCTGAGGAGACCAGGCCGTGATGTTTCCTGTGGCTACACTGCCATGGAATGCATTTTATCAGGATGCATCACAGCCTGGTTTGGGAACAGCTCCATCCAAGACCGCAAGAGATTACAGAGAGTGATGGAGAGAGAGCCGATCATCAGGCAAACCAACCTCCATCTACAGTTCATACTGCCATCATAATCAAGGACCAGTCTCACCCCAGTCACTGCCTCTTCTCCCTTCTCCCCTCGCCCATCAGGCAAGAGGTACAGAAGTTTGAAAGCACGTACCTCCAGATTCAAGACTGATTCAGTTTCTTCCCAGTAGTTATCAGGTAACTGAACGGTCCTCTCATCAGCTAGAGTCAAGTCAAAGTCAAAGTCAAACAAACTTTATTGTCATTTAGAAATACATTGATATATGCAGTTCCAAACGAAATTACGTTGCATTTGGCTCCCTGTGCAACACAATAAATTAACCGAAGGATAGGTATGTATGAAAAGGGTAAATAGACAATAGTGGCAGCCCATTTACATGGCATTCAGGAGTCTGATGGCTCGTGGGAAGAAGCTGTTGCGGAACCTTGATGTTCTGCTCCTCATGCTGCGGTATCTTTTTCCCGAGGGCAGCAGAGTGAACAGTCCGTGATGGAGATGTGTGGGGTCCTTTATGATACTGCTGGCCTTAGACACACAGCGTTTGGTCGCAATATCCCCGATTGAGGGGAGAGAGGTCCCGATGATTTTTTCCGCTGTCCTCACCACTCTCTGCACAGACTTCCAGTCGGAGGCTCTACAGTCCCCAAACCAGACAGAGATACAGCTGGTCAGAATACTCTCTATGGTGCCCCTGTAGAAAGTAGTGAGGATGGGATGGGGGAGATGAGCTCTTCTCATCCTGCGCAGAAAGTGCAACCGCTGCTGCGCTCTCTTAACAGTTGATGAGATGTTAGTCGACCAGGTCAGACTGTTAGTGACCTGCACCCCCAGGAACTTTGTGCTACTGACCACCTCCACATCGCTGTCATTGATGTGAAGTGGTGTGGGACTGTGCCCGGTTTTCCTGAAGTCGACGATAATCTCCTTTGTTTTCTCGACATTCAGGATCAGGTTGTTCGTATTGCACCAGTCCACCAGTTGTTTCACCTCCTCCCTGTAAGCCAGCTCATTGTCGTCCCTGATGAGGCCCACCACTGTTGTGTCATCTGCGTACTTCATGATGTGGTTTGTACTAAACCTGGCACAACAGTCGTGAGTCATCAGGGTGAACAGCAGTGGACTCAGGACGCAGCCCTGAGGGGAGCCGGTGCTTAGAGAGATGGTATTGGAGGTGTTATTTCCAACCCTCACAGACTGAGGTCCAATCCCCATGGACCTCCCATCCCCCTTATTGGAGACCTTTCACCTATCTTTAATTGGAAAATGTATCAAATTTTCTCGCACTAAATATTGTACACTTTATCCTTTATCTGTGTACTGCGGACAGCTTCATTGTAATCATGATTAGTCTTTTCTCTGACCGGATAGCGCGCAAACAAAAGCTTTTCACTGTGCCTTGGTAATAAATAAACTAAACAAGTCTGTGGGACACATTCAATTGCATCATCATCATCTGTTCTCTATAAACCCTTGAAAAGCAGAATGGTATTATCCGACACACAAAAGGAAAGGTTAACAATTGAAAGCAAGATGGCCTAGGAATGCCAGAGTGCAGGCCAGGGTCTCCGCTGAACAGGGTTTCGAAAGGCAACATTAAAATCACGGAGCAGTAATGAGATGTCACCCTCTTGAGTTTTAAAAGCCTGTTGGAGGAAGGGTAGACTGAGAGGAGAGCTGAGGAATCCCACTGTTTTTGAAGTACGGGGAATAAGTTAATTAGTGCTGGAGATGGTGCGATGAGTCTTGATTGGAGCGCAGTAGTGAGGCGGAGAATGAAAGAACCCTTGCGGCGAAGCTTAATTTTGTTCTCCTGCCTTCTCCCCTCCAGCCCCGTGCCATTTCCCTGCATTTGGCTGCTGGCGTGCCGATTCATGTCAGAGAAGGTTTTGAATTATTGATCCTGCTTTTGCTCGGGGCGTCTCGTGGGCCTGTCTCTGCTCCAAACCCCGCCCCGCGCCACTCCCCACTTGCCCTCCGCACTGCCATTCACCCAGACAGCCGAGACAGAGAGAATCGTTTCATTTGTGGCATTCATTTGTTAAATAAATGAATGTGGTTGCTTTAAAAACTCCCATGCAAAGAAAAGCCTTGTATTTTGGCGGTCTTTAGAACGACAACTGGGGTTTCCAACAGATCTTTATTCAAAGGTTCGATTTCCAGTATACAGGTTCTTTAGACACGTCTGCCCACAACGATGGTCAGCACTGAACTAACGCGCGCAAGAAAAAACCGCGCGAAACAAACGGCCCCTCCCGAGTCACGTGACCGCGGCTTCCGAACGCCGGGTTCGATCCCTGCGTACGCCAGCAGTCGCCGCTGCAGTATTTCCATTACCCTTGCAGTCAATAAAGCACTATAGAGATGTAACTACTGTTAGAATGCTTCAGTGAATTTATGCATAGCATATCCACAGGTAACAATGCGATAATCACCTGATAATGTTTTCAAGTTTAGTTTAGAGATACAGCACGGAAACAGGCCCTTCGGCCCACCTGGTCCGCGCCGACCAGCGATTCCCACACACTAACACTATCCTACACCCACTATGGACAATTTTTACATTTACAAAGCCAGTTAACCTACAAACCTGTACGTCTTCGGAGTGTGGGAAGAAACCGAAGATCTCGGAGAAAACCACGCAGGTCACGGGGAAAACGTACAATTTCCGTACAGACAGCACCCGTAGTCAGGATCGAACCCGGGTCTCAAGCGCTGCATTCGCTGTAAGGCAGCAACTCTAGCACTGCGCCACCGTGATGCTGGAGGAAGGTACAATCTTGAAATAACACAGTGGGAAGATTCTATGCCTCTTTATGCAGGAAATTCTTCATGACCTTAAAGACGGACACAAAGTACTGGAGTAACTCAGTGGGTCAGGCAGCATCTCTGGAGAAAAGGAAAGGCGATGTTTCGGGTCAGGAGCCTGCTTCATAATCTTTCCTTAATTTCCAAAACAGCTTGCAAACATTCCACACTGTCTTTGGAATGCAGCCAATGCCATCAAGGACCACTCACACCCACCGGTCATTCTCTCTTCTCCCCTCTCTCATTGGGCAGAAGCTACATAACATGAAAGCATGTACCATCAGATTCAAGAACTAATTCTTCCTTGCTGTTGTCAGACGTTTGACAGACCACTCATGAGCTAAGAATGTATTCTTGATCTTACAATCTACCTCATTGCAGCCTGAACACTTTTTTTAATCTGCACTTCTTTGAAGCTGTAAGACTACATTCTGCACTCTTTCCCAGTTGGCTTTTCTCCCCTTTTTTCCAGAGGTGCTGCCGGACCCGTTGAGTTACTCCAGTACTTTGTGTCCATCTTTAAGATTATGAAGACCTTCCAGCTTAAAGAGGCCTAGAATCTTCCCACTGTTTTACATCAAGATTGTACCTTCCTCCAATATTCCTCAACACCACTAATTAAAATCATTATCAGGTGCTTATCACATTGTTGCCTGTGGGATTTCGCTATGCACAAATTGGCTGCAGCATTGCGTATAGTCTAACATTAGTTACAATGCTTCATGTTCCACCTGCGTGTCTTATAACACAATGGAATGAACATTGAATTCTTCAATGTTAGGTCACTCTAAAACTCTCCCCTTTCCCTTCATTCCCCCCAACTCACCCCCCTCCCCCACAACATGTCCTACGTTCCCCACCTAGACCAGCACCTATTCCCCCTCGCCCTCGCCCTCCACCTACTTTCCTACCTCGAGCTTCACAATTCTCAACTGTTCAATCCTAATGTCTCACACCTTCCATCTTTTCATCTCTCGCCTTTGTCTACTGTTTACCTTTCAATGCACCCCCAGTGCCTCTCATCCGCATCAACAATCTATTTCCCGCCAGGTTTTGTCCTACCCCCCCCCCCAGCAATCTTTCCCACGCTACAATCAGTCTAAATAAAGGTCCCGACCCGTAATGCCATCTACCCATGTCCTCCAGAGATGCTACCTGACCCGACGATTTATTCCAGCACTTTTGTCTCCATTTTCCCCCGTAAACCAGCACCTGCAGTTCCTTGTATCCACATTCTGCACCGTGTTTCCTTTTTCTTTTTGCACTACCAGTTGCACTCATGTATGCTTTGACTGATCTAATGTCTGGTATGATCTGCCTGGATTACAACAAATCCCACTGTATCCTGACATACATGACAATAATCACAATCACAATAATACTTTATTCTGCTTTAATGTATCAATACTTGTGATTTCAATTATTTTTCTCCTGCTCGTTTTCCTATCTGTCTGTAAAACTTTGTTCTCATATTTACTTACAACATAGAACTAGGCCACATGGCCTTTTGACTCTATACCATTTCTCAGAACAAAACCATCCATCCTTTTCCATGGAAATCCACATTGGGCAGGAAATGGTGTTGGATAGACTGATGGGACTGAAGGCTGATAAATCCCCTGGGCCTGATGGTCTGCATCCCAGGGTACTTAAGGAAATGGCTCTAGAAATCATGGATGCATTGGTGATAATTTTCCAATGTTCTATAGACTCAGGATCAGTTCCTGTGGATTGGAGGGTAGCTAATGTTATCCCACTTTTTAAGAAAGGCGGGAGAGAGAAAACGGGGAATTATAGACCAGTTAGCCTGACATGGTGGGGAAAATGCTGGAGTCAAATATAAAATATGAGATAGCCGCACATTTGGATAGCAGTAACAGGATCGGTCCAAGTCAGCATGGATTTACGAGGGTAAATCATGCATGACTAATTTTCTGGAATTTTATGAAGATGTAACTAGGAAAATGGACAAGGGAGAGCCAGTGGATGTAGTGTACCTGGACTTTCAGAAAGCATTTGATAAGGTCCCACATAGGAGATTAGTGGAAAAATTAGGGCACATGGTATTGGTGGTAGAGTGCTAACATGGATAGAGAAGTGGTTGGCGGACAGGAAACAAAGAGTAGGGATTAACGGGTCCCTTACAGAATGACAGGCAGTGACTAGTGGGGTACCGCAAGGCTCGGAGCTGGGACCACAGCTATTTACAATATGCATCAATGATTCGGATGAAGGGATTCAAAGTAACATTAGCAAATTTGCAGATGACACAAAGCTGGGTGGCAGTGTGAACTGTGAGGAGGATGCTATGAGAATGCAGGGTGACTTGGACAGGTTGGGGGAGTGGGCAGATGCATGGCAGATGAAGTTTAATGCGGATAAATGTGAGGTTATCCACTTTGGTAGCAAAAACAGGAAGGCAGATTACTATTTAAATGGCGTCAATTTGGGAAAAGGGGATGTACAACGGGATCTGGGGATCCTTGTACATCAGTCTATGAAAGTAAGCATGCAGTGAAGAAAGCGAATGGCATGTTAGTCTTTATAACAAGTGGAATCGAATATAGGAGCAAAGAGGTCCTTCTGCAGTTGTACAGAGCCCTAGTGAGAACACACTTGGAGTATTGCGTGCAGTTTTGGTTCCCTAATTTGAGGAAGGACATTCTTGCTATTGAGGGAGTGCAGCGTAGGTTTACAAGGTTAATTCCCGGGATGGCGGGACTGTCATATTCTGAGAGAATGGAGCAGCTGGGCTTGTACACTCTGGAGTTTAGAAGGATGAGAGGGGATCTCATTGAAACATGTAAGATTGTTCAGGGCTTGGACACACTAGAGGCAGGAAACATGTTCCCGATGTTGGGGGTCCAGAACCAGGGGCCAGTGTTTAAGAATAAGGAGAAAGCCATTTAGAACGGAGATGAGGAAACACTTTTTCTCACAGAGAGTGATGAGTCTGTGGAATTCTCTGCCTCAGAGGGCGGTGGAGGCAGGTTCTCTGGATGCTTTCAAGAGAGAGCTAGATAGGGCTCTTAAAAATAGCGGAATCAGGGGATACGGGGAGAAGGCAGGAATGGGGTACTGATTGGGGATGATCAGCCATGATCACATTGAATGGCCAAAGGGCTCGAAGGGCCGAATGGCCTACTCCTGCACCTATTGTCTATTTCCCCCACTTACAACCTAGTCTGTAACCAGCTCTCTCTCACAGATGCCGATCAACACGAGTAATTCTCCTTCCATTCACCCTCACTCAAGGGCAAGCAGTCAGGAAAATCCAACAATAATGGGAGGACGAAGGAAAACATGAGAGGCAGTAACATTTTATTATATTTTTTCCATTTCCTCTTGTTGGACCCTGTTGCTTCATCGCAAACTCCACTGGTTATAGAATCCTAGAGTTATACAGTACGGGCCTTCGGTCCAACTCGCCCATGCCAACTGAGTATTGTGTGCAGTTTTGGTTCCCTAATTTGAGGAAGCCCCATCTAAGCTGCTCCCATGTGCCTGCATTTGGCCCCTATCCTTCAAACCCGTTTCTATCTATGTAGCTGTCCCAGTATTTTTGTAAATGCTGTTATCTGCCTCAACAATCACCTCTGGCAGCTCGTTCCATTCACCCACCACACTCGCAGTGAAAATGATGGCCCTCATATTCGTATTAAATCTTGCCCTTCTCACCTTGAACACACGCCCTCTTGTTTTTGTCTCCCCTCTCCTGAATAAAAACAGCTCTGAGCACTCACTCTATTTCTTCCCTTCATGATTTTATACATCTCTATAAGAACACCCCTCAGCCTCCTGCGCTCCAAGGAGTAAAGTTCTAGAACTGCCCAACCGCTCCTGAGTTAGCAGGAAGTCACTACAGAGCTCGATGTTGCAGTGAGAGCACCAGGGGAATAAATGGTTGAGAAACAACAGGAGAATTTAACATGCTGAGAGCCAGGTTCACCTGGAACTCATATGTGATTGGAGCAGAATTAGGCCATTTGGCCCATCATGTCTACTCCGCCATTCAATCATGGCTGGTCTCTCTCTCTCCCTCCTGATCCCAATTCTCTTGCCTTCTCCCCATAACCCTTGACAGTTATGAGGAGGACACGAAGGATTAGCTGAGACGGGAGATTTGGGATGAGTACTGATGAGGCGGTCTGGACACCGGAACAAGCTCCGATACACCGAATGAGCCCTGCACTGCCTCTTGATTTTTCTCATGCTCTTTTATAAATCGTTGTGAGTCCGTCGAGTCCCAACATAAAATAGAAGTCTGACAAGGCATTTAACTCAAGTCAGCACCACTGCATGCTGAAACACACACTGACAAAGAGCTCGGAGCTATGCTCCCAAGCTGCATGTGATGGTGGGGTGGGGGAGCAAGCACAGCAATCAACATGAGATAGAGTTCAATTAATCTGTTACGCTAAACATTCTCTGATCCCGGATAACTCCTAATCTTTTAAGAATAATTTTGTTTTAATCTGCATGAACCATTAAAATAATAAGACAGTGCTTTTCCGAATCCTCAGGTCGCAGCCAGGTCACACTCATAAATAAATTAAACCTGGCATTGATTTCCATTACCGTGGATGAAAGAGCTCATTTATTAATTCCCAAGAGATCTGATATGGAGCTATAATTCTTTTTTTCTTTTTTATATACACACACGAAAAAAAAGTTTTCTTTTAATGCATTATGGTATCGAGTGTTAGGGCAACAGTAGCAACCAATCTCCTCCACAGACGACTGCAGGGGTAAGGTCCCTCAGGCTCCGTCAATTCTTCAGTACTTGACCCAGGCGTCGTTCTTCACACATACGTTCCAAACAACAAACCTCAACAGGAAAAGGTAGGCAGCTGTTTGACTAAAAGGGCTCTCACAGCCAAGCTTCACCTCCCAAAGGTGTATACAAGCACTAGGGGGGGGGGGGGGGGAGGGGTGGTGGTAGGGTGAATGCACAGTGTCTTTTTACTCAGGTTAGGGGAAACAAGAACCAGTGGACGTAGGTTTAAGGTGGGAGAAGACAGGTTTAATAGGAACCCGAGGGGCAACATTTTCACACAGAGGGCTAAGGGGCAATGGAACGAGCTGCCGGAGGAGGTAGTTGAGCATTTAATAGTCACTTGGGCATTTCATGGATAGGAAAGGTTCAGAGAGGGTATGGGCCAAATGTGGGTAAATGGAACTAGCTTGGATGGGGAGTCTTGGTTGGCATGGACAAGGGCCTGTTTCTGTACTGTATGACTATAACACAAGTAGAAACAAGGAGTTGTAGATACTGGTTTGTCAAGGAATTACACACAATTGTGGAGTAACTCAGTGGGTCAGGCAGCACCCATGGAAAACCTGGATAGGTGATGTGCCATAATGAAACATCACCTAAAACTCCGGTACTTTCTTACACGGAGATTAGGGAATGGCAATCAGATGAATCTGGTGCATTGCAACCGCTGCCCAGACAATGGCTGAGAATGCTAACATACAACCTTCTGTCCATGATAGACTAGATGCTAGGAAAGCACAAACCTGGGATTGAACCACCTATTCAGTAATATTACCTGAAGGAAAAATACCAGACTGAGTCAATGGCATAATTACCAAAGCCGCGGCTGCCATGTGGTTGAGTTTACTCAATTAATGTGGTCGTCAGTTATGTCGGCTAATTCTCATCCTAATGAACATATTTTCCATTTTTGTTTAATTTGATCACCACCAAAGACAATTGCATCAGGCAACAGTTTCTCAGGTTCAGTTGGTTGGAAAATGCCAGTTCCCCAACAAACCATAGTTTATACTTCACTCCCCCTTGTAGCATTAACATTGCTTTCGTATATATTGGCCTGAATGGTCTCCACTGTCCTGCGGTCATTCAATGATTCTATAAGGTGGATGATGATATTTGGAGACTGACACATGATAAAGAAACCCAGACATGAGTCTGGCAGTGTGAGTTTGGCACAATGGAGGGGGCAAAGACTATGTTACAGAGTTGGGTCATTTGAACCACACCTCAAATTTCACGACCACACATTCTCCCATCGCTTCTCGAAAATGAAAATAACTCAATTTCCGACATGGAGGAGAAGCAGCGGTTTTGCTGTTGTCTGCTGTTCTCTAATGCGAAAGAGCACCGAAAGGGTTAATGCATTAGAGATAAAGGCCACAGCTGCTTGGAGAAGCAATTTATCTTTGGAGCGAGCAGCCCAGGATATATTTCCAATTGAGATGCCAGTTCCAGTTGTTAGGCCTCATTGCTTTTTTCCAAGACTCCCACTCTTGTTATTATAGCAAAAGCAAACCCTTCCCCCAGCTTATTTCTTTAAAAAAGCGTCCCTGAGGAAAGTGTTCAGTACAGAAACTTTCCATTAGCCTTAACTATTTAGGTTGTGGGCTATTTTGTTTGCATTTTTCTAGGCTTCCATTAGATCCCATTCCATTGGGACATCAATCCCAAACTACACTGTTCGACACTGTTCAGCGTGCACCTGAATGCATCGACAAGTCTTTGGATTTAACATCTTGTACGACGTCCCTGGAACAGCAGGGCACCCTCAGGGCAGCGCTCAACGTGTGCAAGAGTTCTCGAGTGAAGCTCCAGCCTGCAGCCACCTACCTGAAGAACACCCAGCGGAGTAAATGGTGTGGGAAGGAACTGCAGATGCTGGTTTACACCGAAGATGGACACAAAATGCTGGAGTAACTCAGCGGGTCAGGAAGCTTCTCTGGAGAAAAGGAATAGGCGACGTTTCGGGTCGAGACCCTTCTTCAGACTGAGAGTCAGGGGAGAGGGAAACGAGAGGTATGAAAAGGCACGGAACAAATCAGAGCCAGCACCGATGAGTCAGGAAAGGTGGAGCCCACAATGGTCCACTGTTGACGGTGGAAGTGATGATAACGAGTGGAGACCTGCGTTACTACTTTGATAATTTTAAACAGTGTAGCACAATTGGTGTAGTGCTAGCAGGAGTGGATTGTGCGGTTTAGGACACCTGTCACACTCACTGCTGGGGTTTAGGACTGGGGAACAGCTGCTGTGGTAAAGCATCAGATGGCTGCTGCCATCTGTGGAGCCAGCAACCCTGGTAGACTCAGCGCCAGCGACAGAGAGAAGCAGAGAGAGCGATGTGGAGGGGAGGGGGGTGGGGGTGGGGGTGGGGAGGGTATTGGTATAACTGCAGACCTGCCCGTGCCTTGCTCATTCTTGCATTCCGCCCCATTGTATACAGCGCACGGTGAGATAGACATCAAGTCTGTTTGTCACGCAGGCTGGCAGCTGTCAGTCCGAGCAGTACTTAAGGGAGGCATGCATCAACACTCACGCCATCAATTGCAAATATGTCACATCACGATGAAAACGCCACAGTCAGCAGGCAAACTGTGAGCTGAAGCGTTAGAAGATAGGACAGGCGCAGGTAAAGCATCCTTCACATCCTCAAGGGAGGAAGCTCTCGACTGTCAATTGAGAGTAGTTGACGATTTTCTAATTTTGCCCTTATTTTGAGGGATAGATGAGCAGACAGGAATCTGTTCGTGCAGCACACTGACAGGTAGATGCCAGTCAGTATAATACAGGAGCAGGCAGCTATCAGCCTGCACAGTACATGGATGAGAGCCATTATGCAGCACAGCTTATGAGCAGGCAGATTAAAATATGTATTGTACATAAATCGGCAGACATCAGCCCATGATACATGGGCAGGCACGTTTCAGTCAGGGAGGTCAACCGGGAGATATATAATAGTTTAAATGACCCTTGGGAAGGCAGTTATCAGTCTGGCCGGTATAGCACAGCTTTAAGGTGAGAGAGGCATAGTTTATAGGTTATGTGCGGGGCAGGTTTTTTTTTGCATGGATGGTGATGAGTGCCTGTAACGTGCTGCTGGAGGTGGTGGTTGAAGCAGATATGTTAGTAGCTTGGATAGGCATATGGATATATAGGGAAGAGAGGGACATGAGATATGTGCAGGTAGATGGGCAATGGTCTCGGCATCATGTTCGGTGCGGACGTTGTGGGCCGAGGGGTCTGTTCTTGTGTAAAGATACAGTGTGGAAACTGGCCCTTCGGCCTACCGAGTCCACGCCGACCTGCGATCACCCGCCATCGATCATCTGTACACAAGTTCTATCGTACACGCTTGGGACAATTTTTACAGTAGCCAATTAACCTACAAATCTGCACGTCTTTGGGATGCGGGAGGAAACTGGAGCACCCGGAAACATTTTCACAAGTTATAGGAGTAGAATTAGGCCATTTGGCCCATTGAGTCCACTCCGACATTCAATCATTGCTGATCTAACCCCATTTTCCTGCCTTCTTACCATAACCCTTCACACCCGTTCATAAGGGTGTCAAGGGTCAAGAATTTGTCTTTCTCTGCCTTAACCCACGTGGTAACAGAGAGAACGGGCAAACTCCACACAGACAGCACCCGAGATCAGGATTGAACTTGAGTCTCTGGAGCTGTGAGACAAAAGCTGCGCCACTGTGCCGCCCGCTATGCTGTCCTGTTGTTCTGCTCTGTGGGTAGAGGGGCCATCAGTACCTACAGTACATGGTGAGACACAGATTAAGCTGTGAGATACAAAGGCAGGCAGGTATTAGGTTGGATGTATAGGTGACAGTGATGAGTTTATGTGATCCATGGCAGACTACTTTTATTTTTTTACAGTACATGTAACAGCAGATATCAGTGAAATAAAAGGGCGGGTTAGATTCATTGATGGTATGTAGAAGCAAACACTTTGTGAAGATTCCACCTCGTACAAGCGTACCTGCAAAAGCTTTTGAGATGTGGTCCTTCTTCCACTCCCAGGGCTGGTCGTACTCATCAGCAGGCCGCTCGTCATCTTGAGGGAGGCGGCTCTCTCGCACCTTCTGACCAACGGCGTGCTCTGCATCCGACTCCGTGTCATTCTCCTGGGGCTCGTAGGGGGTGTCGTAGAGTTGGAGACCCTTCCCCTGTTTCTTCTCACCTTTCCTCTGGAATTCTGCGAAAGGAAGAAAGAGTTTAAGGCCCTGATCACAGAATTTCTCACGCTTCCAGATCTCCTCCACACTCTGAATGACTCACCAATGAGAGTAGTTTTCTGTCGGCGGGTTTCCTGTAAAGAACGAGCAATTTGATTGGCTTAAGCCCATCGCACACTATTAATATGCACAAGCATCTACCGACAATGATCGATCCAAAGTGAAACAGTTGTTATAGAGCTCCCATACGCCGTATCCCATAAGCTGCATACGTATATGTTTGTTATGCCCGCGCAACATGGAATTGCGTAACGTTGCCAGATCGAGTCCGGGTACGTTATACGTGCAGACGACCTCAGCTCATCATTGCACTTTGGTGAATTGAGAAGTTCGGGCTTCACTGACAGTGACTTTGCACGGCACGTATTTTGTTTATGATTAGTTGGTTTATTTATTTGTGAAGTGAGTGTGCATTAACTTTATTTTCGGGAATTTAGTTTTAAATGGGCAGAAACAAACCCCCCCCCCCATATAAAAAGACTCCAAGACCTCCAAAACAAAACGATTTGACGGACTAAAAATTAAAATAAATGATGAAAGTACGAACAGCTGCAGGCGAGGTTGCCACACTCGATGGCGCCACCGCCACAAAGGAGATAGAGGTGCTGATAGTGCTGCTGCCTCACAGCTCCAGTGACCCAGCCAGGTTCAACCCTGACCTCCAGTGCTGTCTGTGTAAGTTTGCACTTTATCTCTCTGACCTCTCCGGTTTCCACACACATCACAAAGGCATGTGGGTTGGTAGGTGAGTTGGTCACTGTATGTTGCCCCTTATGGAGGTGGGTGGTAGAAAAATCAGGTTGGAGTGGATGGGTAGGTGGGAGAGAATACGAAATAAGTGAGGAAAAGGGAATGACGAGATTTTTATGAGAGGCAGCATAAACTTGATGGGCAGAATGGCCTCCTTCTGTATTATGAGAAAAACCGAAAAAAAGTATCATTCATACCCGTAGGATGATTCGAAAATAAAATGAGTACAAGCTTAATATTTTCCATTAATCTCACTGCTTTTGAAAAAGAATTAACTAACTACCTCCTGCTGTGGTAGGTACCTTGATTCCCAGTCAGGCAACAAGATCTATTAAAAGACTCATCAGCACAGTTTGAAAATGGACCGCTGTGACAATATTTTATCATGTAGCTTGGGTCTCTGGCAGTACAGGGGGGTGGAATTGTCTTCATGTTATGGAGAGCAATGCCCCTGTCCCACTTAGGAAACCTGAACGGAAACCACTGGAAACTTTGCGCCCCACCCAAGGTTTCCGTGTGGTTCCCGGAGGTTTTTGACCAGAACCTCTGGTGGCTCATGGAGAGTGACCAGAATCCCCGGGAACCTCAAAGGAACCTCTGGGAACCCCACGGAAACCTTGGGTGGGGCACACGGTCTCCAGAGGTTTCCGTTTAGGTTTCCTAAGTGGGACAGGGGCAGAAGAGGAAAGCCAATGATTTGGCCTCCACTGCCAACTGGCTCCACCGCCGGCAGCACGGTGGCGTAGCAGTAGTGCTATGACTGCCTTACAGCACCCGAGACCCAGATTCGATCCTGACTACGGGCCCCAGCTGTACATTCTCCACGTGACCTGCGTGGGTTTTCTCCGAGATCTTCAGTATCCTCCGGCACTCCAAAGATGAACAGGTTTGCAGGTTAATTGACTTGGTATAAATGTAAAATTGGCCTTAGTGTGTGTAGGGTGGTGTTAATATGCGGGGATCGATGGTCGGTGTGGAATCTGTGGTCCGAAGGGCCTGTTTCCATGCTGTATCTCTAAACTAAACTAAACTCAACAGTGGCTATGAATCCGACAGATTCACCACCCTCTGGGGATCAAGGAAAGGGCGTTCACATGGCGGCCCTGTTTCCACCAATCTTTCCACCACCACGCACAGGAAACACAAGAAGCGCAAGACAGACACTATTGTATGCAGATACCGAGAAGTGTTCAGCACTGGCTGAACAACGTCTGATCTTCTGTGTGGACTCGACAAGAAAAAGACCACCCTCTAGCTAAAGAAATTTCCCTTCATCTCCTTTCTACATGTACGCGCTCTTATTCAGAGGCTGTGCCCTCTGGTTCTAGAATCTCCCATTGCTGGAAACATCCCTCCCATGTCTACTCTTATCCAGGCCTTTCATTATTCTGTAGGTTTCAAAGAGATCCAGTAATCCCAGAGGTGATTCCCAACAAACCAAGTCAGGAGACCTGGAAATGATTGTGAAAGAATCAGCTGATTTGTTAGATACCTAGAAGTCGAAAACACTTGTGTAAATCTAAAGAATCAGGGGGACTGACACTCCCTAACTTATTGTGTTACTATTGGGCAGTGAATATTAAAAATATAATCTACTGGTTGGACAGTTCCGCCCAACAGGTAGGTTGGATAAGAATGGAGAAAGAGGATTGTTCCCCTCACTAAATAGAAGTGATCATTCTTTCCCCCGATGAAACTGAACAATATAATATATAAGAAGAATAGTAAGATTGAACGAGAACTTACCAAGTTTGAAGGTTGATCTTTATTTCATGAGGAGTTGCGGTGAGGGATTTCGTGAAGAGCCCGCCGGCACGCATGCGCGACATTCTTCAAAGCAGCGGTGTGGAATCACAGAAACAACAACAGAAATGACTTGGCATAGTAAGATTTAAAGAGACTCTGATTACCAGCTGAAGATGATCGAGGGTTGGGAGCGGAGGGCACGAAATCCCTCACCGCAACTCCTCATGAAATAAAGATCAACCTTCAAACTTGGTAAGTTCTCGTTCAATCTTACTATTTCATTTCGGAGTCACGTGAGTGACTTCGTGAAGACTTCAAAGCTTCTGTGATTACACGCCCTGGACAACGTCCATGCGGACACACCACTAGCAAGGATGGATTGGAGTAAACAAGTTGACGAAACGAGGTTATACTGAAACAAAAAGAAGATTTGTTAATAACACAACAAATAACACCCTTTTAATCAGGGACATCCCCACGTTCACACCCGGCGTTCAGCACGGCCTCTGCGAACTGAAGGGGAGCAGCAACAGGCTTATTATAGAATCGCTGGAACACAGCTTCATTCGCCCATCCTGCTGTGGCGAGGATATGGTCCATGGGTACCTCCATGACTCTCGCCGCCGACGTAGATGCAGCCCTGGTGGAGTGGGATGTAAACACATTAGTGTCAATACCTGCCTTATTCAGGACGATCCGGAGCCACCTGGATATCGTCTGGACTGTCACTCGATGGTGAGGTCTTTTGTGAGTGACAAGCAGGTACAACTCCATTCCTCTGATGCTCCTCCTCACCTTGATGTAGTAACGGATGTGAGTGGCTAAACATAGCCGAGCATCTGCAGGGTATGCCGGGAACTTCAGCTGCAGCCCTGTGCACCCAGGTCTATGCTGCTTAAGTAGCTCATCGATGAAAAAGACTACTTCTCCTGGGGTCGACGTCATCCTGTCAATACGTAGTTTGTGGAGCGTCTGAACCCGCTGTGCTGAAGTCAGCGCTAGTAACATCACCAATTTCATAGTGAGTTGGTCCAGCTGTAACCCTTCCATGGGTGACCACGACCTGAGCAGGGCAAGTACATCCCTGACATCCCAGGTGATGTTGTAGCGTGGTGTAGGCGAATTCAGATTGAATATTCCCCGCATAAGCCTGGACACTAGCCTGTTCGATCCTACCTTGATGTTGAGGTAGAATGATAGCGCACTCCTGGCGCTGTTGATGGCAGTATAACTCAAGTGCTCATCATGGTGCAACCCCGCGAGGAATTCCAGGACGTCGGCTATGGAGACATCATCACAGGTGATGTGAGAGCGACTGCAGTAGGCTTCCCACTTGGTGATGTGGGAGAGATATCTCCGCCTGGTTGACTCTCGACATGATGCTCCAATGGTGTTCATGGTCCGGGTGGTAAGGCCATACTGCATCCATGGCCTGGTCAGAACCTGCAAGCCAGTAATTTTAGATAGGCATGGCAGGGGTGTAACTCCCCTGAGACAGGGTGAGAAACCAAATGTGGGCAACCCTCTAGAGGGACCGAAGGTTGACTAATCATGTCAGAGACCACCGGATACCAAGGCTGTGTGGGCCAGTCGGGTATGACAAGAATGCCTCTGGCAGAATCCATCCTGATTTTTTGTAATACCCGACTGATGAGGCAAAACGGGGGGAATGCATAGAAAAACCACTTCCCCCAGTCTAGCGAGAATGCATCAATCGCTAATGCCCCAGGGTCTGGTTCCCATGAAACATATGTCGGTACCTGATGGTTCAACCGGGACGCAAAAAGGTCGATATCCGGTTGGCCAAATTTGGCTGTAATTTGGGCAAATATTGGAGGATGCAGCATCCACTCAAACTATCATTGAATTTGCGTGACCTGGTGTCTGCCACAGTATTAAGCCTACCTGGCAAATAGGTAGCTGAAATCCAAATATCTCGATCAATACACCAGCACCAAATAGTATTAGCCAATTTGTCACAAGAGACTGACCTGGTACCGCCCATATGGTTTAAATATGCCACCGCTGTAGTGTTGTCTATTTGGAGACGGACATGAGTACCACTAAGATTAGCACAATATGCCCGCAGTCGGTGAAATGCTGCAAGCAGCTTCAAATAGTTAATCCCTTGTATTAGCAAGATGCTAGCTTCAAGGGGATCCCACCTGCCTCCACAACTAGAAGAGCTGTCCGCAGCTCCCCAAGCTTGCGTCAGTTTTGCAAATATACCACCGGATTGGGCACAACAATGGGTTTGAATGCCTTGCCAATATTGGACACCCACCATTGTAGCTCAACCTTAGCATCGGAAGGCAGCCCCATAGGTCTGTCAAAATGACCAGCGTTCTTTTTTTTTTATTTTTTTTTAAATTTTTTTTATTTATTTTATTTTTTTTTTATTTTTTTTTTTTTAACGCAGCAATCGTGGCCCTTCGCAGATTTTGATAATGCAAAGGTCCAAACCGGGCTGCCGGAAATAAAGCTACGATTTTCCCAATCATCTTAGCTGTAGGCCGAATAGATGGTATACTGGCGGATGCGAGATCCTGACATGCAAGGGAAACATCCTCCACCTTGTGAAATGGAATGTTGGCCCTCATTAGAATAGAGTCCACCGTGAAACCCAAATAATCCATAACCTGGGATGGGTGAAACTTCGATTTTTCTGGATGGACTATAAACCCCAGCTGCTGAAATATAGTAACAGTTGCTGAAACAGCGCTTCCAGAGTGTTGCCAATAAGCAGAATATCATCTAAATAAGCCATTACAATATGATGTTGTATACGTAATTTGGCCATAATAGGTTTGAGTAATTTAGTAAAGCCTAGGGCGGTAGTAAGCCCATTTGGTAAGGCCCGATATTGCCAGAGCTGATCCATCCAGACAAATTTCAAAAATTTCCGGTGATGTTTCCGGATGGACACTGAATAGCATGCATCTTTCAAATCAATACATGCCATAAAGCAACCATGCGAAAGCAGTGATTTGGCTGTCTCAAAAGGTGTCCATTTTAAAATGTGTATATGTTACAAAGGTATTCAACTGGTCAAGTCAATAATCACCCGACAACCTCCATCCTTTTTTGGCCTAGTAAAAATATGGGAGACGAATTCAATGGGCTCGTGAATAGTTTTCTCTATCACGCCTTTTGTTCCGACGAAAATTTTCAGCCGTGCCTGCTGCCTGCTCAACGGCAGACAGCGTAAACTTCCGTTGAGGCATATGCTGGGATGGAGGACCCCGAATATCCTTCCCTCTTGGAGAAGTCTTCCCCGAATTTTGTTGATTCTGCTGCAGGAGGGGCTCCAATATCCGCTCCATCCTGGCCAATACGCCCCTTGAGCTAAAACTCGGGCGGCCGAAGTCCTCATGTTCTGCTGAACTGCTGGGGCTTCGTCCATCGGCCCACACCTCATCGAGGTGAACCTGGTGCCGGAAAGTTGTCGCCGGTAGCCGCTGCAGCGAAGCTGAGTGATTCCCGCGCGGGAGGTACTCTCAAACGCCTCCTCGGCGGAGCTTGGTCTCGCTGCCTCGGAGGGCAAATGCGATGGGAAGTCGGCACCTGACTTAGCATGGAGATCCGACGCCCGCGCGGGCTTGCCGGCTGCCCATATCATGGACCTAGCCGACGCATAGTCTCGTCCTCCCATGCATGGGGGACTCGGCGACCGTGGCGTATGGGCTCGTTGAAGGGAGGAGCAGTTCGCTGGGCTTAGTGTCTGCTGACGGTTCTCAACTTCTGCTGACGGCGGTTAACCTCCCTGTGCCTACTGGAGCTGGATGGCTCCTCTCCAGTAGCCGCGTCATGCGGCCATACGCCCTTCACCCTGAACACTGGGGTGGTCGGAGACCTCCGGCTCAGAAAGATTGCCGGGGCTCCTTTCATCGGCCCGCACCTCTGAGAAGTGATCTCGGTGCCGGAAGTTGTCGCTATCGGCCGCCGCAGCGAACCGCGCGATTCCCGCGCGGGAAAGGTGTTCAACCGTCTCCGTTTAACGGGAGCGGAAGCCGTTGCCACAAAGGGCCCTGACGGCTTGGGGTCGACTCCAGCAGAAGCATGGAGCGACGCCCGCGCGGGCTTGCCGGCTGTCCACATCGTGGACCTTGCCGACGCACGGTCTCGTCCCCCCCATCGACAGGGGACTCGGCGACCGAGGCGGGACCGTACCCAAGCCCCCCGTCCCAGCGGCGGGGTTTGGGAGTTGGATAGCAGATCTCACAGACCCAGGTCCCGCCGTTGCACCAGACCGCACCATGGCGGCTGGTGGAGCCTTGGCCCGAACCGGGTTTAGGCTTACGGGCTCCTCCCCTGCCCTTCAACGAAGGGCTAGCGGAGGGGGGTCGGGCCGCAGCACGACCCCTTCCCCGTGGTCGCCAATGGCGAACTTGTGGCAGGGTCCCCCCTTTCGAGAGGCACCCCGTTCTCGGCTCCTGGAATCAGCATTGGAGCTGCTGCTCCTCGAATCAGCACAGGAGCTCCTGCTCCTTGAATCAGCACTGGAGCTCCTGCTCCTGGAACCAGCACTGGATCTCCTGCTCCTTGAATCAGCACTGGAGCTCCTGCTCCTCGAATCAGCACTGGAGCTCCTGCTCCTTAATCCAGCACTGGAGCTCCTGCTCCTGAACCAGCACTGGAGCTCCTGCTCCTCAAATAAACACTGGAGCACCTGCTCCTTGAATCGGCAGTGGAGCTCCTGCATAGCGGCCGGTCGGGCCCGGTAACAACAGGGCTCCCCGACATCCACGTCTATTTCCCCACGTACCTGCAGGGAGAGAACATAATATACACCCGCCACAACAAGACACCAACTCACACTGGAGCTCCGGTGTATCGGCGGGTCGGGCCCTGTACCAACAGGGCTCCCCGACTACCACGCCTGTTTCCCGGCCCGACTCGCAGGTGAGCCGCTGAGAAAGGCTCCGGGATAAGTGGCGGCGACTCCAAATCCACGTTCCTGTAGGGAGAGAACACACTGCTCCCCCCCCCCCCAACAGGAAACACCAACTCTAGGGGGCTTAGCCTTACCTGAGTCGGCCCTCTGAAGGGCTGGTCGGGAGCCGCGCTCCCGACCAGCCGTCGGCAGCAATGCGATGCGACGATATGTCGCGCATGCGTGCCGGCGGGCTCTTCACGAAGTCACTCACGTGACTCCGAAATGAAATCCAATTATTCACAGTATAATACGAATTTGGAAACAAATAAAATTAACTTTAAAATCAAGAAATTTATCGCTTCTTTCTCCAATAGCTAATAATCCCTCATTCAAACCATCTATTATTGATAAAATGTTTATCCATTGGAAAAGAATAGGAATTAAAATGATGGGAGATGTGTATGAAATGGGAAATCTTTTATCATTCCAACAATTATAACTAAAATATAATTTGAAAAGTAATTAATATTTTAAATATCTTTAATAATTTAATAAATATTTTAAATATCTTTAATAAATTCAAGATTATTTGAAAAAATATGTACAAGGATATCAACTCTAATCCCAGATTTATTAGAGAAAGGAATGAACAGATAGGCAGAATCAAGCAATTTAATATCTTACTTATATAATATAATTCTAAATATAGAAATACCAACGACAGAGGCAATTAGAAGGGACTGGGAACAAGAGTTATTGATAAAAATTCCGAACGACAGATGGTAAAAATTCAATAAAAAAATTTACATAGATTATATTATTTGAAAACTAGACTGAATAAAATATTTTTAAATGTTTCCCCATCTGTGACAAATGTCTAACTCAAAATTCCACTATAACACATTCCTTTGTCTCTTGTACACAACTGCATAAAGCTTGGAATGAAATTTTTGGAACTTTTACAAAACTATTTAACACAAAATTGAACCCCAATACAGAACTGATTATCTTTGGAGCAATGGAAGAGGGAAATAAACTAAGTATATTCCAAGAAGCTTTTCTTAATTACGATTTAATAACGGCAAAAAAACTTATACTCAAATTCTGGAAAAACGCAACGACACCAACGTTCAAAATGTGGATTTCAAATATGTCGGAAACGCTACATCTTGAAGAAATTAGATTCCTCCTACTTGGCAAAGTAGACCAATTCTGAAAGACTTGGTCTTGTTTTATCAACTTTTTGCAAGCATATGGTGCAACATAACAAAACCTTAGAAATTAAATGGTTCAGAACCGGGTGACGGATGGGCAAAAATACGAAATAGGTAAATCTCTCCTAATTTCCCTTTTCTCTACTTTCTCTTTTTCTTTCAATCTTTTTAGCTTCTCATCTCTGTCCTTTATTTCTTTTGCTATCTGTTTCTACTCGCTTGTCTATCTATTCCGACACTCTTTATTTCTTTTTTCTCTCACTGTACTTTTATTATTAAATTAAAAATACGAAGTTGTACAAGAATGGGAATATGTATGTATGTATTAGGTACTCAAGTACCACACTATTGTACTTACTTCTAACAAAAAAAAGAAAAAAAAGAAAAAGATACCTAGAAGTCTCGGAGGCCTTAGGTTGGTTGAGACCCATCTTCAGACTCAGGTCTGAAGAATGGTCTCGACCAGAAACGTCACCCATTCCTTCTATCCAGAGATACTGCCTGTCCCGTTGAGTTACTCCAGCATTTTGTGTCTATCTTTGATTGTGGATTCATGCTGTTCCCAAACTTCAGAGTGAGTTCTACACTGTAGGCAGCAAGGACATGGCAGAGAAAATATCAACTGAAAAGGGGAAATAGTTCTATTCGCAATCTCTTATTGTGCTCTTTTCTACGTTTTTTGTTACAGATCCCACATTGGAGCAAAGGGTCAGGAATTGTTCAATGCCAATAAATGCCTCAGGCTGGCAGTGCACAGGAGGTTCACCAATACCATAACTGGACGGTTCACAGCTGAATAAATCTATAGCACACAAAGTCCAAAGGCTCGTACCCTAAAGAACCAGATCCACACTGTTAACATTTTTTTTTAATGTGCTCAGCCTTCGTGGAAAACCAGTCATAAGGTCATAAGGAATGGGAGTAGAATTAGGCCATTAAGCCCATCAAATCTACGCTGCATTCAACATGCCTGATCTATCACTCCAGCCTAGCCCCATTCACCTGCCTTCTCCCGTAACTTCTGACGCCCGTACTAATCAAGAATCTGCCTGCCTGCGGTTTTCATCCACTTTGTGGATCCATGGGATGGTGCCATGAGGAGAGATCAAGGGTCCAGTAGAAAAGGGACAACAGGAGGTTTGGGGACAGATGCACTGTTGTGGTGTTGGGGATGTCCACTTGATGATCCAGGCAAAGAGGTTGGAGTGACCTTGGTTTGCTCCGTTAAGAACCGAGATGTAAAGTTGTAAACTCTGTCATTCTTGCAAAATTATATTATAATTTAAATATCGTCAGGTAGAAGATAGATAGGTTGGACATGAAGCAGAAATTCTCGGCTTTACAGTGAGAAAATAAGGAGATGCAGTCATTGGTGGGTATTACAAGGTAATGTTATTATTTATTGCCTTGCTGTCCAATGTCCCCTTAATCAGTCACAGGATGAATGACCATTGGATCCAGAGGTCTTTGCAAGTTAGAATAATGGCCTTGAAATGATGCCTCATACACAAACTTTCTTGCCATGATGAATTAAAAAATAACTTGTTGCAAGATCTTCAAGGTCCTCAATTTTCTTTCAAGGTTCCCCATGTATCTGCCACGCACTGATGCATGAAGCTGTCGAGATCTAACGCTATCATGTATAAATACCATTTAATACTAAATGCTCATGTATAAATATGAGTTACTTTGTGGGTTTTAGTCCGGGGGAAAGTAACCCTGGGAAGACACCAGCCCCATAGTCTTGTGGACAGTTGAGATGAAGATTAATTTATATCAGAGTGATGGTAAGAGCAAATTATGGAGGAGAGAAGGAACTGCCCAAGATCCAAAACATACCACCTTATCTGTGAAACATGATGGTGGGGATGTTATGGCCTGGGCATGTATGGCTGCTGAAGGTACTGGCTCACTTATCCTCATTGATGATACAACTGCTGATGGTAGTACAATAATAAATTCTGAAGTGTATTGACACATCATATCTGCTCAAGTTCAAACAAATGCCTCAAAACCCATCATCCTCACAATGATCCCAAACATACTGCTAAAGCAACAAAGGAGCTTTTTAAAGCTAACAAATGGTCAATTCTTGAGTGGCCAAGTCAATCACCCAATCTGAACCCAATTGAGGATGCCTTTTATATGCTGAAGAGAAAACTGAAGGGGACTAGCCCCCAAAACAAGCTGAAGATGGCTGCAATACAGGCCTGGCAGAGCATCACCAAAGAAGACATCCAGCAACTGGTGATGTCCATGAATCACAGACTTCAAGCAGTCATTGCATGCAATGGATATACAACAAAATATTAAACATGACTACTTTCATTTTCATAACATTGCTGTGTCCCAAACATTATGGTGCCCTGAAATGGAGGGAATATGTTTAACACTGCTGTAATTTCTACATGGTGAAACCAAAATGTATAAAAATGGCCTTTATTAAAATCTGACAATGTGCACTTTAACCACATGTGAATTTTTTTCTATTACAAATCTCAAATTGTGGAGTACAGAGGCAAATAAATAAGTGATGGGTCTTTGTCCTAAACATTATGGAGGGGGCTGTATAGTAGTCAAGTCAAGTCACTTTTATTTCTATAGAACATTTAAAAAACAACTCTCGTTGGCCAAAGTGCTTTACATTGGTATAAGAATAGTATAACAAACAACAGTGGTTCATAGATTAAATACAAACATCACTACATACATATAGCCCTCGCTCAGAGGACGTCAAGAAAGGCTTTGGAGTAGAGATGAGATTTTAAGTCTCGACTTAAAGGAGTCGATGGAGGAGGCAGTTCTGATGGGAAGAGGATGGCAAGCCACGGTTGCCCAGCCAGATGCAACTAAATTTAAAGTGGCACTTTCTTCCCAATAAACCTCTCTGGCTAAACCCCTCCCTTCACCACCTCCAGTTTAAATTCCAGTTGGAATATTTTGGAGGACATGTAACCAAGAACCAAGAACCAAGAGGTATGTTGTTCCACAGTCTAGGAGCTGCAATCACGGTCGCCCCTGAGCTTATGCCTAGACTGCGGGATGTTCAGCAACCCCAAGTCGGCCGATCTGAGGGACCTGGAGGTGGTGTGGTGGGTAAGCAGACTTTTAATGTAGGTGGGGGCAAGCCCGTTGAGGGCTTAGTAGACATAAAGGAGGATCTTGAAATTTATTCGGAACTGCAAAGGGAGCCAGTGGAGAGAGGCCAGGATCGGGGTGATGTGGTCCCTTTTTCGGGTGCCCGTCAGGAGTACCAGAGTAACGCAGCTCTGAACCTTCTTCTCCTGGTTGCAGTACATGAATGAGCAGAAATGGCAATTGATTAAACTAGCTTCAGTAAGTCTGATCACTTGCAGCCTCCAGACAGAATAAATAAAAACACGAAAGCTGCCAGTGTTAAAAATCAAATCCTTCCCAGGTGACACCAGCCCACACATTGCAGGAAGAGCAGCGAAAAGAAATACTAATTAAATACTAATTTCACTGAAAGATCTGCCATGTTTTAGAATTGCCTCCCACAAAATCCTCTACCAGAGGAATCCTCTTGCCTATGTCCACTGTGCCAGTCACTTGAAGATAGCTATTGAATCAGTCTCATTCCCTGTCTCTTTCCTCAGAATCCTGCAAAGTATTTTCTTTTCAAAGTAACCACTGAATCAACTTTAACTACCCTTTAATGGAAGAGTTTCACAATATAATTGCGGCTGTCACCCTATTGTGCAGTCCTCGTTTATTTTCAACCATCCTGTGAAAAGTATCCTTTAGAATAGATCTTTCAGTCAAGGATAGATTTACTGATAACGCCTGTTCAAAGCCGAAGCTTCACCCAGTGGGGAATTGCACAAGAGTGGTGTTCAGATATGAGTTGTGAACACATAACTGTCTGGCCTTTGTTCCCGTTAGCTGGAGCTCCTTTCTGAGTCATTTTACCCTTCATTATCAGTTCAAATTAATTTACAGGTTTTGTCCGCGCCCCAGAGTGGCTTTAAAAGTGGAGGCACTCAGAATGGATGGAAGAATGGGTGTGTCGGAAAGAGCTGCATATGCTGGTTTCCACCGAAGTAAGGGAAGGTATCCCATGCCAGGGGGCCACATGAGTGGCACGGGTGGGGGATAGATTCGTGAAATTTGAGCGATGTATATAGACTGTATGGAACAATTTGTATAGCCTCTGAAAATGTCGGATGAATTTTTCGCACGGTTCATGTATTGTATATATTTATTACTTGAATAAAGTCTATTTTGAAATATAAAAAGATTTCCACTGAAGTCAGACAGAAGATGCCGGAGTAACTCAGCGGGACAGGCAGCATCTCTGGAGAGAAGGAATGGATGACTTTTTGGGTCGAGACCCCTCTTCAGGATGAATGGGTTTTCTGGTATCGTTTCCTGCAGTAGTTAGAGGTGCCTGATCCCAGCTAAGGCACCAGTATGCACTCTACAACGGATGTCTTTACCTTAGACTTCACTTCAGACTTTAGTGATACAGCAGGGAAATAGATCCTTCGGCTCACCAAATCCACGCTGACCAGTGATCGCTGCGGTACACTAGCACTATCCTACACATTAAGGACAATTTACAATTTGTACCAAAGCCTATTAACTACAAAACTGTACGTCTTTGCACCCGGAGAAAATCCGCGCGGTTCAAACTCCGTACAGTCAGCACCCATAGTCAGGATCGAATCCAGGTCTCTAGCACAGTAAGGCAGCAACTAATCTGCTGCGCCACTGTGCCGCAGCTGGAGTATAACTAACAGGAATGTATCCAGAAACAGGGGAGTTCCGTCCATGGAGACACCAACTTAATGCATTCCAATGACCATTAATCTCTAGTATAAAGTGTTTGATGATAATTGTTGTTTCCTTGCAGACTCTTGTTCTCCAGTGAAGTTTCAAATGCTAACAACCTTCCTGCTAATTAAACTTAGAGTCAAAATCTGCCTCTCAAGTGGTTAAATAAGACAGCCTCTTGGTTCTTGGTTACTTGGTCCTCCAAAATATTCCAACTGGAATTTAAACTGGAGGTGGTGAAGGGAGGGGTTAAGCCAGAGAGGGTTATTGGGAAGAAAGTGCCACTTTAAATTTAGTTGCATCTGGCTGGGCAACCGTGGCTTGGTGGAGATTATTCCATGCTTTAATAGTGCGTGGGAAGAACAAATTGCTGTACACATCTGTCCTTGTGGCTGGGACCACAAATTGGATCGAATGCCCTCGTCTGCTCCTAATTGGTTTGGGGTTGGTGTAGGTCTTGTGATCTGTGTCTAGCTGACCATTTAACATTTTGTAAAAACTGGTCAAACGGTGAGCTTCACGTCTGTCTTGGAGAGGGTTCCACCCCGCCCAGAGAATTCAGAAGTTTGGTGACACTCGCTTCTCTCTCGTAGGTGTTTGCAACAAATCGAGCGGCCTGTCTTTGGTCTCCATTTACATGGAGGTTACTTTAGTTTAGTTTAGTTAGAGAACAACAAACGCCGTACAGTCAGCACCCATAGTCAGGATTGAACCCGGGTCTCTGGCTCGGCAAGCAATGTAAGGCAGCAACTCTACCGCTGCGCCACCGCGCCACACTTCATGTCAATTATGTGGCAGATTCAGTCAGAGCAACTTTCTCTAAAGATTTACTGAACGTTCTTGCAACTGCCAGCATTTGGTCTTGCAGATGCATTTGTCACAGCAAAGACAGACACCACAATACAAAGAACATTCCAACAGCTACAATGATGTGTTGCTGTTAATGAATAGATGGTGCAGTGGCAAGAGGGTAAGTGGGTGGGTAATACCCTCAGGGTGAAAAAGATTCAGGCAGGCTGGTAGAACTGTTGCCTCACAACGCCAGGTTTGACCCACACCTCAGGTGCTGTCTATGTGGAGTCTGCATGCTCTCCCTGTGACCACACGGGCTGCCTCCAGCAGCTCCAGTTCCCCCCACATTCCAAATTAGCCCCAGAGATCAGGTTAGTGGATAAGAAAGTAGGATAACGTTGAACTAATGAACGGCTGATCAATGGTCAGAGTGGACTCGATGGGCCGAAAAGCCTGTTTAGATCAGAAACAATGTCTGTTGAGACATTCTCTGTACGCAAGTGTACAATGCACATGCTCCTGTGACACAGGCATATGCTTCCAGGAACTGCCAGCGATAACATTACATAAGACATACAGGTTTGTAGGCTAATTAGCTTGCTATAAGTGTAAATTGTCCCTAGTGTGTGTAGGATAGTGTGATCACTGGTCGTTGCGGACTCGGTGGGCTGAAGGGCCAATTTCCAAACTGTATCTCTAAATTAAAAAAAAGAATAAATAAGAAGTCTCTGAATGCCTACACGTCGAGGAAAGCACTCTGCCACCTCCTCAATCTTAGCACTCATTCAGAAATTTGTCTTGGGTGGGATTCTCATTTTCCCTAGCACCTTTTGTTTCCGAATAAAACTCCCCCAAAAGATGTCAACAGTGATGTAACATGTAAAATGCATCTGCAGCTTGATCCTCAGCCTCACTTAAAAACAACAGTCCTCATTCATCCATGAAAGCATCAGCTTTTAATAACTGTGCTCGCTCTGAGCACTCAAGCTGCAAGCTTTGACCTCGCTGTGACCTGTGACCTCAGATACAGCTGCACACGTTTGCCTTGTCTATGTTGGTTGTGGAGGTCAGGGTTACAGTCACTCTCAGCTTCCGCAACTTGGGGGATTATCCCAGCCGGCTGCTCCTGATCACTACTGTTTTTCCCAGTTTGCAGGGAGATTGCTCACACTCCAGATTCAAAGGCAATAAACTTCCTTTATGGCCAATACAACTGGTAGAGAGCCTTCGTCAAAGTGTAGACAACCAGAACAGGCCCAATGTTGCTTTAGTCTGGGCTAAAGCGACGTCTAAATGGAAAGTACCATTTTGTTTTTGGGATGTACAAAGGAAATTTAGTTTAGTTTAGTTTTGAGATACAACGCAGAAACAAGCCCTTCGGCCCACTGAGTTCGTGCAGAACCAGCAATCCCTGCACATTAGCAATATCCTACATACTAGAGTCAATTTATATTTTTTACCGCAGCCAATTAACCTAGACCTGTACATCTTTGAAGTGTGGGAGGAAACCGGAAATCAAGAGGAAAAGGGGAGAATATACAAACTCCGTAGAGATAGTGGTCAGTATCGAACCCAGGTTTCTAGCGCTGTAAGGCAGCAACTCTACCGCTGCATCACCATGCCGCCCTTCTAAGCCTTATTTTGAATAACCAGGAGACCCATAGCCGGGTCATGGAGAGAGTTCTCAGCGAGAAGTGCTTTGTTCTCCTGATTGAACATTGGGTTCAAAACATTTTCTCATAACGACTTTACCAGTCACAGCTAAATAACGGGACTTCCTCAGTTTGTTGTCATGTAATTGCAAAAGAATTTTCCTGAATATTTTAACCTTTATCCTGTTTTTCCATTGTGAGTGCAGCCTTATTGTGATCTATTGGAATAGCACAAACGTTGGAAGTTCAGCTTGTTCTGTTGAGATGAATGACCATCCCCGGTTAAAATAAAATGGAGTTCCTGGAATCACTTGACATCAATCCCACACAGACACATCCCAAGATCTTGCGTATGTCCGCTACTCGCAGCTGAACCTTGCTGAGGATCACTTATCAGAAGCTTCCCCAACAATGGAACTGGAGAAGTTTGTTTGTTTTTATTTAAACAGGGACAATACATTTTGATGAACATTTACATGTAAATATGCAAGATTATAGCCAGTAGCTAATTTCCATCTTTAGTCCCTCCAGGTTTCTGCAGCCATACAACAAGAAGAAACAATTTTACAAGATACACAACCAACTCCTACAAACATCCATCACAGTGAATCTCCTCCACACTGTGATGGAAGGCAAAGTCTTGCCTCTCCCCTGCTATCCATCCTCTCCCGATGTTAAAGACCCCGGCGGGTGATGGATAGTCCCAGCGGCCGTTAAAGCCGCGCCGGGCGATGTAAGGCCAGCTCCGGGTCGCCCTCAGGCCCGCAACTTGAGCGGGAGAAGCTGCCGCGGCGGGAGCTCCGAAAAGTGGTCTCCCACCAGGGACCCGCGAGCTCCCGATGTCACCGTCCACAGGCCTGCGGCTGGAGCCTCCGAAGCTCCGAAGTCTGGCCACAGCCGCGCGCCACCACAGCCCCCCACGCTCCGAAGCTGGCCAGCCCCTGGATGGTAAGTCCGCAGGCTCCACGACTGGAGCCCCCAGGTCGTTCCCGCTGGAGGCCGCTCCACGGTGCTAGGCCCCAACGACAACGGAGACCCGACAGGGAAAAGGTCGGGTCTCCCGTACGGGGAAGAGATTGAAACGTTTCCCCCACCCACCCCCATGTATACACTGTCAAAAACAACATAAAAACCACAGCAACCTACACATTGAACGGGACAAAAAAATTTAAAAAGGACTGACGGTCTGCAGGGGCCGCTGTCATGAGGAGCCGCCATTTTCTCATAGGGCAACATGATGGGAGCTTTTGGGGAAAGGAGGGAGCGATCGGCTGAATGGCCTGCCTCAACTGCAGAAGATTTAGTGACAAGGCTGCATCTCAGCACAGAGTTGGAAAGGAACATCGAGCAATAGCTGTGTGGTCAATAGCTGACAACCAAGACACTGGCGGTGCAAAATAACAACTTTACAACAGATTATGAAAGGATGACCCCCCTATCCATCATCTGCCTCACACCTCCGTACATCACAAGCATATAGTAGCCTCGGGCAACTCTGACACACAGTTCCCCTGATGCATATCCTGTGAGCAGCTGGGGTTATAGGATAGAATTGGTTTGCTCCATTTGGCTTCATCGAAAAATAAGGGCCATACAACACGGAAACAGGCCCTTCAGCCCAACTCGGCCATGCCAACCAAGATGTACCATCCAAGTTAGTCCCATTTGCCTGCATTTGGCCCACAACCCTCTAACCCTTCTAAATCTATCCATATTCAATAGGTGCAACAGCATTGTCAATCCTGACCGGTGAATATAAAATATATTATATCTAGCAGAACTGCTAGATATAAAAAAACAAAATGTTGACAATGTTCATCAGCTCAGCCAGCATCAGTGAAGGGAGAATCATTGCTAACCATTCATTAGCTTTCTTTCTCTCTCAAAGTGTCTGCCAACCCTGCTGATTATTTCCAGCATGTTTTGCATTTATATCAGACGCCCAGCATCTGTAGTGTCGGTTTCACCATCACCACGGGAAGCAATCCTTTGTGACAAGCAATACTTTGTGCGCATGATTAGCAAATTTGTTGATGATACAAAAGTTAGTGGTTTTGCAGATAGTGAAGAAGGTTGTGAACGATTGCAGCAGGATCGTTATGCCAGGTGGGCGGAGAATGGTTCTTCTTCTTCTTGCGTGCACAGCCTAAAGTTGTAGGACAACTTGTTCTAATCGATCTTATTTGATTGTGCACGGCAGGTTGATTGCATTGATTGAAACAGGGCGGACCATGTGAAGGTTGCAATCTCCCACCCCGGAGGAATGGTTGATGGAATTTAATACAGGGAAGAGTGAAGTGTTGCATTTTGGGACATAGAACAAGGGCAGGACCTCTACAGTAAATGGTAGGCCTCTGGGTAGTGATGTAGAGCAGAGGGATCTAGGAGTACAAGTGCATGGTTCCTTGAAGGATGAGTCGCATGTAAATAAGGTGGTCAAAAAGGCTTTTAGTACTTTAGCCTTCATCAGTCAGAGTATTGAATGTAGACGTTGGGAGGTCATGTAGCAGATGTATAAGATATTGGTGAGACCGTATTTGGTACTTGATTGAGGTCTTGAAAATGATGAAAGGGATAGACAGAGTTGACGTGGATAAGCTTTTCCCATTGAGGGTAGGAAAGATTCAAACAAGAGGGCATGACATGAGAATTAAGGTACAGACGTTTATGGGTAACATGAGGGGGAACTTCTTTACTCAGAGAGTGGTGGCTGTGTGGAATGATCTTCCTGCAGAAGTGGTGGAGGCAGGATCGATTTTAACATTTAAAAGTAAAGTGGATAGGTATATGGACGGGAAGGTAATGGAGGGGTATGGTCTGAGTGCAGATAGATGGGACTAGGAGAAAATAAATGGTCGGCACGGACTGGAAGGGCCGAGAAGGCCTGTTTCCATGCTGTAATTGTTATATGGTTTATATGGTTATATTGTGTTCAGTTCCGGGCACCATGTTATAGGAAAGATATTGTCAAGCTTGGAAGGGTTCAGAAAAGATTTACAAGGATGTTGCCAGGACGAGAGCACGTGAGCTATAGGGGGAGGTTTAGTAGGCTGGGTCTCTATTCCATGGAGCGTAGGAGGATGAGGGGGAATCTTATAGAAGTATACAAAATCATGAGAGGAATAGATTGGGTAGATGCACAGAGTCTTTTACCCAGAGTAGGGAAATCGAGGACCAGAGGACATATGTTCAAGGTGAAGGGGAAAAGATTTAATAAGAATTTGAGGGGTAACAATTTCACACAAAGGGTGGTGGGTGTAGGAAGAAGCTGCCAGAGGAGATAGTTTAGCCTGGGACTATCCCATCGTTTAAGAAACAGTTGGACAGGTACATGGATAGGACAGGTTTGGAGGGTTATGGACCAAGCACAGGCAAGTGGGACCAGTGTAGCTGGGACCTTGTTGGCCAGCGTGGTGAGTTGGGCCGAAGGGCCTGTTTCCACACTGTATTACCCTATGACTCTAGTCCGTGTAAATTTTGAAGGAATGGACGCTCAGCAGTGAGAATAGTCCCATCGTGGTTATGTTTATGGATAATGGGCAAAGCTTTGGAAGATAAAAATACTGGTCAACATTGGTAGAATAGAGAAGAAAACAGCAGTATTCATTGAAAAATGACAATAGGCATTGTGTGTAGGATTCTGCAAATCAGTTGGAATAAAATCCATTGGGTAACTTCACTGAGGAGCGACACAGTGGCGCAGTAGATAGCAGGCACGTGCCGTGAGTGATTACTCAGGGTAGGCAGTCAGCTTTAAAAAAAATCTAAACCGCGCGTGTGCAGATTGTTCCCCTCTCCGTAAAAATAAAAATAAAGACAGTAACAATTCAATTTGCCCAAGGCGTCCAAGTCTCCTTCATTCTGAATTACTGAATGGGTGGGGGTGAAGGGTGACGGCAGGTGCCGAGATGGTGGGAAAAACGAATGAGTTGAATCAGTTATCATCTTATTGAATGACAATACTAGTTCAAGGGACCAATTGGGGGGAGAGTTCCTTTCACAGCGTGTGGAGAGTCTGTGCCAGGGGTAAAGTTGCGGGGAGGAGCATTGAGAAGGAGGGGGTCTGGGATCATGCCAGTAACTCACTCACTCACTCACCGCTGCCTCAGCACTCCGGGCGCAGAGCCACCGCATTGTGGCCGGGGAGGGAAGCAGCTTGGGTGGCTGCGAGCGGCCGCCGGGACCCGACACCAGAACTGGCCACCACTTCAGCGTCTTCTGCCGGTCCGCTCACCTCTGGCAGTGCTCTCTGTCTGAACACCCCTCACCGGCCGCTCGCCAACTTTGCTCTTGTCAGCCGCTTCCCGCAAATCCTTAAATTCCTCTAGTGTCTTTGGGTAGGAGAGAGGCTTTCAGATGGAGAGCACTGCCAGAGGTGAGCGGGGGCCGGCAGAAGGGGCTGAGGTGGTGGCCGGTTCTGCTGTCCGCCACCGGAGCTACTTCTCCCCCTGGCCACAATGCGGTGGCTCCGTTCCTGGAGCGTCGCAAGTGGGTTACTGGCGTGAACCCCGACCCCCTCCTTCTCAACACTCCTGCCCTCCCTGCAACTTTACCCCTGGCCAGACTCCCCATATACTGTGAAAGGAACTTTCCCCCCTCCCAACCTCTGGAAATACGGTATTTAAAAACATATAGCACCAAGAAATGTACTTACCACGTCATTTGTACACAAACTACATTCTTCTCTCTTTGTTTCCTAAGATACACTTAAGATAATGGCAATCCATATTTGAAAAACTCTCTTTTCTTTACTTTCTCCTTCTATTTCAATCTTTTCAGCTTCTCTTCTATGTCCTTTATTTATTTTTCTATCTGTTTCTACTCGCTTGTCTATCTATTCCGACACTCATTATTTATTTTTTCTCTCGCTGTTCTTTTATTATTAAATCAAAAATACGAAGTTGTACAAGAATGGAAATATGTATGTATGTACTAGGTACTCAAGTACCACACTATTGTACTTCTAACAAAAATAAACAAAAAAAAAAAAAAAAAAACCCGCCAAGAAACTTGCACTGCGCATGCGCAATAGGCTGCTGTGCAGGCGCAGTACCTGCTTGTCATTGACGGCTTAAAGCAGCGTCGACGGCACGTGCGCTGCACAGACCTTCAAGGGTAACACGTGCTGTGGATGAAAGGCACGGAGAATGATGCCTACCTAAGAGATCGATCTATTAGATAAGCATTATTCTCCCATGCCGTTACAATTTATATTTAATAATTACCATTTCATAATTTTAGTCAGGGTAGGCAGTGCCTACCTTGCCTACCCTGACAACACGTGCCTGGTAGGTAGAGCTGCTGCCTCGCAGTGCCAGAGATCCAGAATCGATCCTGAACGGGTGCTATCTGTGCGATGTTTGCACGTTCCCCCGGTGACCGCATTGGTTTCCTCAGGGTGCTCCCATTTCCTCCCGCATCGCAAAGATGTGTGGCTTTGCAGGTTAATTGGCCTTTGTAAATTGCTCCTCATGCATCGGGAGTGGATGTGAACATGGGATAACATGAAACAAGTGTAAGCAGGTCAATGGTTGGTGTGGACTCGGTTGGTTGAAGGGCCTGTTTCCATGCTTTACCTCCAAACTAAACTAAACCCACTGCACTGACGGAGAACACCGCTACTCTGCATCATTAACAATGGGAAAAACTCAACATTGGGGTCAAAGGAGGAATCAGTAAATTTACTCTCAAGAAAATCCCACATAATACTGTCCACTGGTAAAGTATCAGAATTAGAATCACACTTTATTCGCCAAGTATGTTTTGCAACATATGAGTAATTCATTGGCCAGGTCAGTCACAAAATGAAAGCAACAGATCACTCAAAAACACATTTTAACATGAACATCCACCACAGTGATCCCTACACATTCCTCACTGTGATGAAAGGCGAAAGTCCCTTCGTTCTGTTCTTCCTCGGACGTGGGCCTCGAGCCCCCGTTGATGGTACGAACTTGACACCCGTAGCTGGCGGCGTTCTGGACCTCCTCGTCGAGGCGGTCAAGCTCCCGGGCGATCGAACCTCGCGTCGGGGCTGGTCGAACCTTCCACGATGTTGGAACTACCGAGTCAGCCTCACCCGAGACTGCGAGCCCTTGATGTTGATTCCACAGTGGTCGTGGTGGGAGCGATCCCAGGCAAGGGATCAGCTCCGATGTTAAGTCCACGCCCCACGGTGGGGCTCACGACAGTCCCAGGGGGCTTCCAGCTCCATGGATGCAAGGCCGCAGAGTGCCCGGAGAAGGTGATCCGAAAATTAATCACATCTCCGGGAAGGTAAGAGCTTGAAAAAAAAAGTTTCCCCCGATCCCCTCCCCCACATTAAAACAACCTTGAACACACTAAAAAAGAACAAAAATAAATGAAAAAATGCACAGACTGCCGGCAGGGCAGCCGTCCCCCCGGTGCCCCTGGTGGTCTTTGTTGGGTTCAGTATTTGGGTTGGGACTGCCTCCATAATCAGCATACACAAGGAACTGCAGATGCTGGTTTACAAAACAAAGATGTACAGACACAGGTTATGAAAGGATGGAGAACATAGACGCTATGTTTCTTATTATGTGGATATGCAAGTTCATTTACAATCTGACAAATGCCAATCCAAGGATGGTTTATTTTAAACCTATACCTGCCTGGAGAGAGATGCTGCCCCGGGATGGTGTGGACTTCACTGTCAGCCATCAGCAGTTAAGAGGGATGTTAAATAATGATTTCAGATATGGCGGCTAATGTTAAAGCATTGCCTCGAGTCAAGTCTGGTCCTGACAGGAGCACTCAGGAGATGCTTCATATATTATTGTGCTGTCTGGCAACGACCATTATCCCAGGCAATGTTTTCAGCTCAAACATAATGTAATCAGTGGAAATAAAATTAAACTAACCACCAACCCTTGAAAGCGCTCGTGTTTTGAAAAGAAAATTGAATAAAGTTTCACATCACTTCTGCTTGCGAAAATATGGTTGGACAGATTCAGCTTGCAACATCCTTCATTTCTGTGTGCCTATTTGTCTTTCTGTCCAATTTGGAATATAGAATAAAATATGGTTAGAAGGGAGGAAGGCATCTCAAAGTCAAACTGTTCCCCTCCTTCTCTGGAAATATTGTGAGATCAATGACTTGTTGCTTAATTAATTTATATTAAGTTATAAATAAATGAGCCATAATACAAGGTATCGGGTTCTGATCCTCATTGACATTGATGTCCATAGTTCGGGCACTATAATTGGCCTCAATGTCTTATTTAGGGGGATTTGCTGCTATTAAGCTGCGCCCTCTAACCAACGATAGACACAAAATGCTGGAGTAACTCAGGCAGCATCTCTGGAGAGAAGGAATGGGTGACGTTTTGGGTCGAGACCCTTGTTACTCCAGCATTTTGTGTCTATCTTTGGTTAAACCAGCATCTGCAGTTCCTTCCTACACCCCTCCTCTCTCCATTCAAGTGTTAGAATGTGAAGCAAGTCTTGGTCAGATATAGCTGTGATACTTCAAGCTGTTCTTGAAAATCCAGCTATCTCCAGTGAACAAAAATATATATTTTTTAATCTGCAAATGCTGAAAATCTGAATTAAAGCTGTAAATGCTCGACATTAGACAGCATCTGTGGGAAAATGATGCTTGTGTCCAAGGTTCTTCATCAGAACTGGGAAAGAGAGGAACGTTTCAGGACATAAATTTCACGACAATCAATAAGACACAAGAACATGAAGTTCCCTAGTTCCGACAAAGTACCTTAGACCTAAATGTTGACCCTGCTTCGCTTTCCACAGATGCTGCCTGGCTTGCTGAGTATTTCCAGCATTTCCAGTTTTTATTTACTCACAAACAAGACTCATTCCTGAATTGGCAGCACACTGAGGAGCCATCGTCAGTTGAATAAATGGAAATTGCTCAGGTGTGGGTGGGAAAATTGGTTGTGATACCAAACAAATGCATTATGGATTGTGCGTTCTGCTCATATCATTAACATTTCCAACATCACGTTGGAAAGTTATTTTCTTCTCCCACAATCGACCAAGAATTCATTCCCTTGGGTTTCAGCAGATGTTGTTGTTTAATTACATTGCTGCCTTTAAATCTAGCTAGACGGGAACTGCTGCTCATCTTTCCTTCCAACCTGACCATGAGTGACTATACGTATATTGAAAATCTCATTTGTTATCTGCTGCTGGTGTCTTCAGGGCCTTTGTTAAGTAGTTTAGTGTCAGAAGGTATTTGCAGTGTGGCTACCCAAGGCTCCCTTGACTATATCCGACCGCGGTGCTCATCTGGTGCCTTGTCTACACGGAGAAGTCCGCAGCTGGAACTAAGCAGAACCTGTCGCCCTCTGGGCTGTGTATACACTACGTCTTGGCTGCCATCTTGATAAAGCCGATACACACACTAGTTCGTTATGATTTCCTATCTATCTGCACCCCTGGCGGAACATGCCAGCTTGAGAGCAGCTTTAATACTCTTATATATCCCTTCGAAAATCACAAGGTGGTTTAAAACAGAAAACTAGTATTTTACTCTGGTTTTTATCCTCCCCAGGCACACTTGTCTGCCCCGAAACATCTTGCCCTCATGTCACACTGATTGTTCAGAGCCTTGAGATTTATGTCCAAAAGTCTCCTGAGAACAGATATCTTGATTTGCCGTTCTAGTTTAGCCTTGTGCCAACTAGCCTGCCTTGCCGACTAGATCTGAGGCAGCAAGAATCTCCAAGCTGATGAGTGAATCATCATTAAAAAAGACACACTTAAACCGACAAGCTCAAACCAAATAATCTTGGATCTAAACAGAATAATAAGTAAAAATGGTAAGAAGCTACTCTTCTCAGATTGAACTAAGTCATTAACATCAGTATTGACAAACTCCTTAAATGGACCAAGACTAACTAAACTGGCAAAAAAATCAATAAATCACCATGAACTTAAACTTTGGCAATTAGGTGATCATAAGATCATAAGTGATAGGAATAGAATTAGGCCATTTGGCCCATCAAGTCTTCTCGCCCATTCAATCATGGCTGATCTATCTCTCCCTTCTAATCCCATTCTCCTGCGTTCTCCCCATGACCTCTGACACCCGATCAGACAGGAGATTCGACAATGGAGATGCCCTCCTGCTTAGATCCTCCCACATCTGTCTGCAGGTGTGCACACAACTGTGGTATCCCAGAGCCTCTGCTGTAAAGCAGCCTGCAGCTGGGAACTGCCCATGGAGCCCAGCATAAACATAATGGGTGTAATCAGTGTTTGTGCTTTTCAGTCTTGTCATTTTTGCAAAATAAAATTGTTAACCAAGTTACATTTTTCATGATTAGACTTTCGACTTTAGAGATACAGCGTGGAAACAAGAGTTTCGCCCACCGAGTCCGCGCAGACCAACAATCCTCATCATAGACACTAGTTCTATCATACACACTGGGGACAATATTCGGAAGCCAATTAACCTACAAACCTACACGCCATCAAGGAGGGAACGTACAAACTCTGTACAGACAGCACCCGTAGTCATGATCATGCAAGGCAACAACTCTACCGCTGCACCACTGTGTCACTGAAGTTCCTGAGGTACAGCAATTGTTGGAATTTATGGTAGAATTAGATAATAAAGAAGTGGAAATGTGACACTGAAGTCTATTGCACAGTTATATATATTTTTAAACAAGTCGTGAATAATTTTGCATGTGAGTATCTCAGACACACAAACATATTCAAACTCTGTTGGCAGCGAGTGAGCCTGGGGGCAAGACCTCTCCGACTGTCAATGCCATTCTGTGAGGGTAGTCAACACATTGTACTGGGATTGTCCATGGGCAGCACTGCTGATGTGTTGGGAGTGAGCATCCCAGTGTAAGACTGTGGCTCAGACCACGATGGAAAGAACCATGTGGCTCACAAACATTCACCTAATCACTGGTCAACAGGACATTAGCCCACGAGGGGGATAGACACAAAACGCCGGAGTAACTCTGGAGAGAAGGAATGGGTGACGTTTCGGGATGAGACCCTTCAGACTGAGAGTCAGGGGAGAAGGAGAGTAGAGATATGGAAGGGTACGGTGTGAAAATGACAGATCAAAGCAGACGATGGTCAAGGAAATGCAGAATGGTTCATTCACGAGGAGGTGTCAGTTCTCACACTGTATACTGGTTGTAGCCGCACATAATTACAGCAAAGTTACGTTGGAAACATGAAATCCCTTTGGGGACTCCTACAACTCTGGCCCAGTGCCACCACCAGGACAATGGGCTTTTATGGCCAAGTACAGACTTAAACAACTTGTTTAAGAAGGAACTGCAGATGGTGCAATATTGAAGGTAGACAAAATGCTGGAGAGACTCAGCAGGTGCAGCAGCATCTATGGAGCAAAGGAAATAGGCAACGTTTCGGGCTGAAACCCTTCTTCAGACTGATGTTGGGTGGGGAGAAGAAAGGAGAAAGGAAGAGGAGGAGCCCGTGGGCTGAAGTAGAGCTGAGAAGGGGAGGAGGCAGCAAGGGCTACTGGAAATAGGAGAAGTCAATGTTTATGCCGCCAGGGTACAAACTGCCCAAGTGGAATATGAGGTGCTGCTCCTCCAATTTCCCGTGGTGCTCACTCTGGCAATGGAGGAGGCCCAGGACAGAGAGGTCGGAATGGGAGGGGGAGTTGAAGTGCTGAGCCACAGGGAGATCAGGTTGGTTAATGCGGACTGAGCGGAGGTGTTCCGCGAAACGATCGCCAAGCCTACGCTTGGTCTCACCGATGTAGATCAGCTGACGTCTTGAGCAGCAGATGCAATAGATGAGGTTGTAGGAGATGCACGTGAACCTCTGTCGCACCTGGAACAACTGCTTGGGTCCTTGAATGGAGTCGAGGGGGGAGGTAAAGCGACATGTGTAGCATCTCTTGCGGTTGCAAGGGAAAGTGCCCGGGGAAGGTGTGGTGCGGGAGGGAAGGGATAAATTGACCAGGGAGTTGCGGAGGGAGCGGTCTTTGCGGAAAGCAGACGGGGGGGAGATGGGAAGATGTGGCGAGTGGTGGGGTCACGTTGGAGGTGGTGAAAATGACGGAGGACTATTTGTTGTATGTGACGGCTAGTGGGGTGAAAGGTGAGGACTAGGGGGACTCTGCCCTTGTTACGAGTGGGGGGATGGGGAGAGAGAGCAGTGCTATGGGGTATTGAAGAGACCCTGGTGAGGCCCTCATCTATAGTGGGGGAGGGGAACCCCCGTTCCCTGAAGAATGAAGACATTTCCGATGCCCTGGTGTGGAACACCTCATCCTGGGAGCAGATGCGGCGTAGACGGTGGAATTGGAAGTAGGGGATGGAGTCCTCACAGGAAGCAGGGTGGGAAGAAGTGTAGCCTAGATAGCCATGGGAGTCAGTGGGTTTATAGTGGATGTCGGTCAGAAGTCTATCACCTACGATGGTGATAGTGAGGTCAAGAAATGGTAGGGAAGTGTCGGAAATGGTCCAGGTGTATTTGAGTGCTGGATGGAAGTTAATAGTGAAGCGGATGAAGTCAGTCAGTTGTGTGTGGGTGCAGGAGGTAGCACCAAAGCAATCGTCAAATTAAAGGAGGTAGAGGTCGGGGATGGGGCCCTGGTACGCCTCGAACAAGGATAAGGTGTTCCACACCAGGGCATCGGAAATGTCCTCTTTCTTCAGGTAACGGGGGTTCCCCTGCCCCGCTAAGATTTGTGGCTCTCACCAGGGTCTCTTCATTACCCGTAACACTGATTTCTCTCCCCATCCCCCCACTCGTAACAAGGGCAGAATCCCCCTAGTCCTCACCTTTCACCCCACTAGCCGTCATGTACAACAAATAGTCCTCTGTCATTTTCGCCCTCCAACGTGACCCCACCACTCGCCACATCTTCCCATCTCCCCCCTGTCTGCTTTCCGCAAAGACCGCTCCCTCCGCAACTCCCTGGTCAATTTTTCCCTTCCCTCACGCACCACCCCCTCCCCGGGCACTTTCCCTTGCAACCGCAAGAGATGCTACACTTGTCGCTTTACCTCCCCCCTCGACTCCATTTAAGGACAGAGGTTCACCTGCATCTCCTCCAACCTCATCTATTGCATCCACTGCTCTAGATGTCCGCTGATCTACATCGGTGAGACCAAGCGGAGGCTTGGCGATCGTTTCGCTGAACACCTCCACTTAACCAACCTGAGCTCCCTGTGGCTCAGCACTTCAACTCCCCCTTCCATTCCGAATCCGTCCTTTCTGTCCTGGGCCTCCTCCATGGCCAAAGTGAGCACCACCGGACATTGGAGGAGCAGCACCTCATATTCCGCTTGGGCAGTTTGCACCCTAGCGGCATAAACATTGACTTCTCCAATTTCCGGTAGCCCTGGCCGTCTCCTCCCCTTCTCAGCTCTACCTCAGCCCTTGGGTTCCTCCTCTTCCTGTCTCCTTTCTTCTCCCGCCCCACCCTACATCAGACTGAAGAAGGGTTTTGGCCCGAAACGTTGCCTATTTCCTTCACTCCATAGATGCTGCTGCACCCGCTGAGTTTCTCCAGCACTTTTGTCTTCCTTAAACAACCTGACCTTGAAAGGTACACGATGGCAACAGAAAGATGGTAACTCTTGTGTACTGCCTCAGTGTGACTTACTAGGAGTCTTACACTCTTGTATTTAAGTAGATTGTGCTTTGTATAGTAAGATTTTTACTGAACTGTATGCAAAAAAGGAATTTCATTGTACCTTGGACAACAAAATTCCATCTTACCTATTTGACTTATTCATTCCTTTGTTAAGTAATTATATAAAATTTGTAGTTGAAAGCAATTAACCCCAATGAATGTTGATTGTTCAGTAGACAGAAGCCACACAACTATGCAGGAGAAGAATGGAAATGACTTTGTTTGGGGGATGGGATACTCCAATCACACAGCTTAGCCAGCTGTCGCGATTGTGGATATTTCTGATGTTTTCAAACAATATTAATCTTAAACAAGTTAAATTATTATACTCTCCCATTGTAGTTTTATACCAAATTGCGAAACACGAAAACAGTTTAAAAATAATTGCCGGCACATTGACGGAACAGATTTTGCGAGTGAGAGGTGAGGAATTGTGCAAGTTCACGCTCTCTCATGGGACTCCATGAGGTGCTGATATTGGAGGGCAGACAGGAGTATGATTGTAAACATCTGCCTGTCACTTTGGGACTTCTGCGCTACGCACACTGAGACAAACTGCGTTTGAAATTGCTGTATTGGGTTACTCCAACATTTTGTGAGAATAGAACAGTTGTCTGACAGAGACAGAGAGAAAGAGGGAAGAGAGAGAGAGAGAGAGGGGGGAAGAGGGAGAGAGGGAGAGAGGGAGGGAGGGTGGAAGAGAGAGAGAGAGAAGAGAGTCATGTTTCTGATCCGCTCTAGTTTCTGATTTCCAATAGAGGTAACTTGAAAGGACATGCAAGGTATGGAGGGCTATGAATCATGCGCCGACACATGAGATTCATTTATCTTGGCATCATGCTCAGCACGGGCATAGTGGCCCAAAGAGCCTCTTCCGGCGCTGTACTTTTGTATGTCCTATGAACAACACTAACATAAAATAGAAGCTCCCTGTGTCTGTGCTTTGCCCTAAAAGCATTGAGAGATGCGGATGTACGGAGAAGCATTTGTACACTGGGCTTAGTTCCACCAGCACAGCAGATGCCGGGAAATTTAAAACTTTGCCCAAGTTTCCTATTCTAAAATGCACTACTGGGATATTTACCATCAGGAATGTAATTGAAAACTGTGATTGGGTCACATTAAAATTGAAATGGTAATATCCCCGAGGCAGGAAAGGGAGAAAATGTTGTCATTTGCTAAGATGAAGAAAAGGGAAGTTATATAAAGTGTGTTGGATCAAAGGCAATTCTGCAACAAGAAACAGGGGTTTGTTGCTCCAGCAGCTTTTTCTGTTTGAGATTCCTGCATCTGTCGTCTCTCGTGTCAGCAATTCTGCAGTTTCTATTGGGTGTGGCGGTGTGATTCCACCTTCAACGTGAACCCTTGGCCACTTCAGTCAGCAACAGTGAGCTGGTCATTTGCCAGCAGGCATTCATAACGTCATGTGTTCTAGGAGCAGAATTAGGCCATTAGACCCATCAAGTCTACTCCGCTATTCAATCATGGCTGATCTATCTTTCCCTCTCAATCCCGTTCTCCTGCCTTCGCCTCCATATCCCCTGTCACACGTCACCCACACACACATAGTCGGGCAGTGTCAGAGATGCTGCCGTACAGCGTCAGAGTCCCGGCGTCGATCATAACTGTAGTTATTGCCTGTATGGAGTGTGTACCTTCTCCCCATGGTTTCCACCCGGTGCTCTGGTTTCCCCCCACATTTCAACGACGTACAGGTTTGTAGGTTAATTGCCTTCAGTAAAAATTGTAAATTGTCCATATGTGTAGGATAGTGTTAGTGTACGGGGAATGCTGGTCGGCATGGACTTGATGGGCCGAAGGGCCTGTTTCTGTGCTGTCGACGGTGGTGTGCTAAGACGGGAATATCGCTCGATCATATCGTCATTATGCGGGTCATTACAGCTTTTATTCAAGGTTGCTGTTTGACCTCATTGATATAAGCTTGCCTGTTTTAGATTAAATAAACATCCTACTCTCGCTATATTCTTCTGTATCAATGTGGTGCTTTTGTGGAAAGAAAATAATCTTTAGCGTGGATGTTCCCTGGGCAAACACACACACATGCAGGTTTCAAAGTGCAATGAAATCACTTTGTTGAACACTAGACGCCAGAGGAGAAAATGGCTGAGTTGTGCTTTAAATAGATCGCTGCAGTGAATGGGGCCTAATGAATAGCTGCTTCCCCCTGAGTGTTGCATGAAATTTTCTTAATCGAGCTGGTGGGGGTGAAAATGGTCATTGCATGAAAATCGACACACTAACTGTGAACACTGTGCAAGGAAAACACTGTATGCCTGCTTTTTATGCATAAACTCCAGGTACAAATTTTGCAAGCCCTGCAAAAATCACAATTCAAGCATTTTTTTCAAAAATTTACAAGCAGAAGAATTTGCCTAAGATTGCTGTACAACTTGCTCCCATTTCTAAAGATAGACACAAAATGTTGGAGTAACAGCGGGTCAGCTGATGTTTTGGGTCAGGGTTCCAACCCGAATCATCAACCCTTTCCATGTTCTCCAGAGATGCTGCCTGACCGGCTGAGTTACTCCAGCACTTTGTGTCCATCTTTGGTATAAACCAGCATCTGCAGTTCCTTGTGATTACATTGATCTCATTTTTAACCTGGTTTTTATGAATGTCTTTCCCTCCACATAGCAGCTTTTGCATGGGGTTTAATTGGGTGAACATGGTGATGTTATACATAGCTGGTGGCTCTCCCACTTCAAACCTGTCTGACAGCAGAGGCAAACGTGAAGAAATAAACCATGTCTTTATTTTCATTGGCCTTGATGAATCTGGCAGGTTTATAGGGGAACCGTTGTCAACAGCGTGAGCGCTCTGTGTCAGGAACCAGGGTGCCAAATGCCCAACTGACACCAAATATCTAAACAGCTTGTACTTATTCTGGATCTTTCACATGATCCCACAGGGTTTATCTCCCCTTCTTTGCAAACCAAGGCATTGGCAGCAGCCTAAGGATCAAGGCTTCAGTGTTATTTCAGAAATCTATCTGTCATCTCACCAGGTAATTTGCATTCTCGTTTCCTGAAGCAAGTGGGAATGCGTACATTCATCTGTGAAGATTATTCTAGAGGACAAATAGGATGTTTTACATCCTTTTTACGCACACGGTTTGAAGGAGTAACTAATCCTCTATTATTTATCCATTCTACAGTCTTTGTTGAAGTAGAAATATTCTAAAGAACGTCACCTGTACCATGTGTAGGAAGGAACTGCAGATGCTGGTTTAAATCGAAGATAGACACAAAATGCCGGAGTAACTCAGTGGGACAGGCAGCATCTCTGGAGAGAAGGAATGGGCGACATTTAGGGTCGAGGCCCTTCTTCAGGCCTATACCATGTTCTCCAGAGATGTTGTCGGACCTCCTGAGTTACTCCAGCGTTTGGAGTCAGTTTTGGGAATAGTTATTTATGGATCCCACAAAATATACGCATATACGGAAGTTCCTGGCATTCTCTTTAAGTAATATCAAAACCCTCGTTTAATTTCTTTGGTTCAGGAGGCAGACTTTACATTTCCTCAGCTCCATTACTTTGTTTGTATTACTAACAATATAAACTCACTGGTGCAAAGCTAATCAGAAGCATTGGTTTAGTTGAAGAAACACCTGATCTCTTTAGATTAAAATTATGGGCAACCCAGCAGGATATCTGCCATGCAGGAAATGCAATCAAAAGCATTGGCATGAAATATTTCTATTCTGAACAAATGCCTTCTTTCTAATTTTAAATTCTCCTGCCTGATAGCCACGTAATTTAGTGTATAACGAATGTGAAAATGAGTAAAGAGACCCAGATAATTCTAGGTCTCATTCCCTTTTTAATTCCCTATTTGTATGCAGTTCACTCCCCATTCCACTGGGAATTTTGAATTTAATGATTTGGAAAATTCCCTTGTTCTTATGTAACATAGCATTAAACAACGCTATTTTAACCCAAACTTCCTGTTCATTTTAAATGACGATGTTTTATTTTAAATGCACTTAAACCTCTTACTTTATGCATTGAACTTTCAGTAACCCCTCTCACATTGTACTTTACACATAACCGACTTGTGTTACTCATGTACATTAGTTTTGAGACTAGTCGTTTCAGCAAGGAATAGGGAGAATTCAAAGTGTTATTACTATTCTATGACTTTCCATCGGCCAAAAGCAGAGTGAACATGTAATTTCTCATTATAGGTAAGCTATTTCATTCTCACCAGGTTAGTTCACGGGGTACCTGGAATTATTGCCCCCTCGCTGTGACAGAAATTGATAAATATTAGAAAAACGATGGGAGTTGATATGAATGAAACTGATCCTAGTTCCTTTTGTCTTGTTTGGCTGGGTTGGGGTAAGAAAGGGTAGAAGATGTCTAGATGGCTGGGGATAGGAAACTCTCCACTCTGTAATATTTACGTTGTGCAAAGTCATTAATGCGTTCTGATTGAACTGGCGCTGGAACTGGCTCACTTGTGCTGAGAAAACACAAGCGAAACTCCGTGACGAAGTGATTAAGGTAAGCAGCCAGATCTCAAAATGAATTCTTCAATTAATTGGAGTCAAATAGAAAGTGTTTTGCATAAACTGAGGCACCTTAGGATTAATCCATTTCAATGAGAGAATGGGGGAAGGAGAGTAAAGTATTTGCAGTGTTTCGTTCAGTTTTAGGAAGGGTGATAAGCTGGAAAGAATGCAGAGAAGATCTATGAGCATTTGTCAGCACCTGAGGGCTTGAGCTGTAGACAATAGACAATAGGTGCAGGAATAGGCCAACCGGCCCTTTGAGCCAGCACCACCATTCAATGTGATCATGGCTGATCATCCCCAATCAGTACCCCGTTCCTGCCTTCTCCACTTATCTCCTGACTCCGCTATCTTTAAGAACCCTATCTTGCTCTCTCTTGAAAGTATCCAGAGAACCGGCCTCTACCGCCCTCAGAATTCCACAGACTCACAACTGTGATAAAAAGTGTTTCCTCGTCTCCACTCTAAATGGCTTACCCCTTATTCTTAAACTGTGGCCCCTGGTTCTGGACTCCCCCAACATCGGGGACATGTTTCCTGCCTCTAGCGTGTCCAAACCCTTAACCATCTTATATGTTTCAATAAGATCCCCTCTCATCCTTCGAAACTCCAGAAGTGTACAAGCCCAGCCGTTTCACCATCCTGGGAATTAACCTTGTAAACCTACGCTGCACTCCCTCAATAGCAAGAATGTCCTTCCTCAAATTAGGGGACCAAAACTGCACGCAATACTCCAGGTGTGGTCTCACTAGGGCTCTGTACAACTGCAGAAGAACCTCTTTGCTGAGGTGTATTTGAGTCATCTTGTTATAAAGGCCAACATGCCATTTGCTTTCTTCACTGCCTGCTGTACCTGCATGCTTACTTTCATAGACTGATGAACAAGGACCCCCAGATCACGTTGTACTTCCCCTTCTCCCAAGTTGACACCATTGAGTTAGTAATCTGCCTTCCTGTTTTTGGTACCAAAGTGGATAACCTCACATTTATCCACATTAAACTTCATCTGCCATGCATCTGCCCACTCCCCCAACCTGTCCAAGTCACCCTGCATTCTCATAACTTCCTCCTCACAGTTTTCACTGCCACCCAGCTTTGTGTCATCTGCACATTTGCTAATGTTACTTTGAAAGATTGGGAGTGGTTGGGAAAGCTAGGTCTTGGAGCGCAGGAGATTGAGGGGTGATCTTATCGAGGTGTATAAGATCATGACTGGAATACGTGGGGTAATTGCACAGTCCTTTAGCCAGAGTAGGGGGATTCTAGAGGATATATGTTTAAGGTGAGAGGGTAAATATTTAATAGGAACTCGAGGGACAAGTTTGCACACAGAGGGTGGTGGGTATACGGAATGAGCTGCGAGAGGAGGTAGTTGAAGCAGGTACTATAACACCATTTAAAAGATGGACAGGCATATAGATAAAAAGACAGAAAGTACATGAATAGAAGCGATAGAGGATTAGAGGGATATGAGCCAAATGTAAATAGGTGGGATTAGTGTAGCATCTTGGTCAGCACGAGCAAGTTGGGCTGAAGGGCCTGTTTCCATGCTGTTTGTCTCTATGAGATAAACTGGTTCTAACTCGCACCAGTGGCTCTGGTCAAGGGTTAAAGTGCGTCACTAGGATGACAACAAGGTTATATATGACCTGCCATATCTCCCTAATTTATTAGAACCAACAGATTGATATTAATGTCTGCAGTGCAGTTAATGGGTTTTGCAATTATTCATCCATTCAGCACAAAGTCTGCCTCGTCCAACGATAGGCTAAAACACTTCAATCAGTTTGGAACCTGACTTTCATACGACCAACTGCCCACCCCTTATGTCCCACTTAAACCCTGCAGTGTTACAGCTTCACCCTGCACCTTGCTCACATAGTCAAGCGCAAGCTTGCAAAGAGGTTGGAGCAAATGACCTTGTCCACGGAGCCGCAGCGGGTGGGAGGGAGGGAGGGGTGACAGAGAAAGCCCGTCAATGCCTCTATGTCCTTAGTAGATTGAGGAGATTCGATATGTCATCATATACTTTCTTGAACTTCTGCAGGTGTACAATAGGGACCATATTGACTGGTTGCATCGCGGCCTGGTTCGGCAACTCGAATGCCCAGGAACGAAGAAGATAGCAAAAAATGGTGAACACCGTCCAGTCCATCACGGGTACTGACCTCCACACCATCGAAGGGTAGTACACGAGTTACTGCCTCAAAAAGGCAGCCAGCATTGTCAGTGACCCACACCACCCTGGCCACACGCTCAGGTCACTCCTGCCATTGGGAAGAAGGTACACGAACCTGAAAACGGTTCTTCGCCACAACCACCATGCTATAAAACACCTCAACCTCCTAATAAGCTCCAAACTGCATAGACTTTGGGGCATTGTATTGAGGTGGGGGGGGGGGGGGGGCTCTGTCTGTCTGTCTCTTTTTCTCTCTCTATTGGTTGTGCTGCTGCAAGTAAGAAATGAATTGTTCTGTTTTGGGATATATGACAATAAAAAACTTATGACTCTAGACATAATCACTGTCACCTTCTGTCCCATTCTTGCCTGGAAGCACACATCCTGTTGCTGCCTCTTCCAAAAATGTGGGGCATGAGATCGTAGGTTTGATCATGGAAGAGTTCTGTCCCCTGTGGAGGGTGGACATAATTCGGGCCGTTGAATGGCATTGAGGAGCTGGTTTTCTACCTTCTCATGAATTGAGGCCAAGTCTACAGACACAACCACTACAAGGAGGAGAGCAGCATTACACAGAAAATGAGTAAATTTCTGCGTGAGCATTACCACATCTTTTCTTTTACCTTCTTTCAACGTTTATTTCTAAAAGAAATTTTGAAAGAAGATATTAAATTCTTGCAGACAGAAGGAACTGCAGATGTTGGTTTACTAAAAAAAACCCCACAAAGTGCTGGGAGTAACTCAGTGGGTCAGACAGCATTTTTGGAAGACACAGATAGGTGACATTTCAAAAGGTTCCCGACTTGAAATGTGATCAATCCATGTCCTCCAGTAGTTGGTAATCAAATTTCAGGGCTAAGGTTAACACTGAGTCCGAAGGATGAGTGAAGAAAGCCAAATTCTGGGATTGGGAGGTTTCATGTTAGATCACATTTCGAATGGCAATCAAGGATCTTTCTTCCAGTTAGAGTCATAGAGTGACACAGTGTGGAAACAGGCCCTTCCGCCCAACTTGCCCATGCCAGGCCAACAATGTCCCAGCTACACTGGTCCCACTTGCCTACGCTTGGTCTATATCCCTCCAAACCTGTCCTATCCATGCAACTGTTTCTTAAATGATGGGATAGTCCCAGCCTCAACTACCTCCTCTGGCAGCTTGTTCCATACACCCACCATCCTTTGTGTGAAAAAGTTACCTAGGGAAAAGGATTCCTATTAAATCTTTCCCCCTTCACCTATGTCCTCTGGTCCTCAATCCCCCTACTCTGGGAAAGAGACTGTGCATCTACCCGATCTATTCCTCTCATAATTTTGTAATGCTCTATAAGATCACCACTCATCCTCCTGCACTCCATGGAATAGAGACCCAGCCTACTCAGCCTCTCCCTATAGCTCACAACCTCTAGCCCTGGCAACATCCTTGTTTTCTGAACCCTTTCAAGCTTGACAATATCTTTCCTATAACATGGTGCCCAGAACTGAACACAATATTCTTAATGTGGTCTCACCAAAATCTTATAGAGCTGCAACATAACCTCCCAACTGATGACTGATGAAGGCCAAAGAGCCAAAAGCCTTTTTGACCACCGTACCCACCTGCAACTCGACTTTCAAGGAACCATGCACCTGTAGATCCCTCTACTCCACAACCCCGAGGCCTACCATTTACTCTGTAGGCGTTGCCCTTGTTTGATGTCCCAAAATGCAATGCCTCACACTTCTCTGCATTAAATTCTATCAACCATTCCTCTGCCCACCTGGCCAATCGATCCAGATCCTGCTGCAATCTTTCACAACCATCTTCACTTTCTGCAAAACCACTCACTTTTGCACCATCTGGGTTGCTTGTTAGTGCTTAATAGAATCCAAGTACTGACTGGTGAAACAACAGATGACCCTCAGCTTGTGACAATTTATTGCTTTAAATTTCTTTAATTCAGAGGTATAATCTATTTCCTACATTTACTGATTATATAAGGAATACCCACACAGTGACTGACCCCAGCCACTGATTGAATTACTGAGGACTCTACAATCACAGTTTATCAAATTCAAATTGAAAGGAAATTTATTCAAATTGAGTACTTCCTGTGGGCACTTTAGGATGAGCTATTTTCAGTGACCATATCTGGGCAGTGAGAAGGAATTGAGGAGCCATTAGCTTTACTCAGTGTGGAAACATTTGGCTAAATGGCCTGGGGTTCAAAATGGAATTGGACTTGTGCCAACCATTCATTACCCAGCAAAGACTCTCAAGGGTTGGTTCAAAAATGAATTATTTCAATTGCTCTCTCTGGTTCCAGAAGCTGCTGGTCTTTAGTCCAGCCAAGCTTCATCTGGGGAGCCCTGCTTCATGTGAGACAGGATTTATGGGTCTTGCTGGCTTCAGAGTGATTTGATTTTATAAATTACTTTCCACATCTTCTGTTGGCATTGCCAAGATATTTTCAAATCACAGCTGCTAGTTACCAATTGGGAGTCGTTGGCATATTACATATTCTCTTCATTCTTGGAAATGGGATATAAAGTCCTCTGCAAGCCTTAAATTTGTCTACTCACTCCCTGTGCCTCTTGCTGTTCTCCTGGACTTACATTACTAAAAACAAACCTTACTTGACTACCTGTCCTAAGATCTCCTCAGAGAGATATAAAATGCTGGGGTAAGTCAGCGGGACAGGCTACAACTTTGGAGAGAAGGAATGATCAACGTTAAGGGTTGCGATCCTTCTTTAGTCAGAAGGGTCTCATCCCGAAACGTCACCCATTTCTTCTTCAGTCTGAAGAAAGGTCTCGATCCTAAACGCCACCCATTCCTTATCTTCAGAGAGGCTGCCTGTCCCGCTGAGTTACTCGAGCATTTTGTGTCTATCTTCGGTGTAAACCAGCATCGGCAGTTCCTTCCTACATTTAAGATCTCCTCAGGTGGTTTGCTGCCAAACATTGTTTGCAATCCTGGGATGTATTTGTAGGGACATACGGGCAAATGGTGTTGCCAAATGCTCATTTGTACTACGTGGCATTAAGTTGCCTTCTAGTTAAGATGCCTCCAAGCCATTGATTAGCATTCAATGACACAGCCCATAACATGACCAAGTGGCCATCAAACCATTGCCAGCCCTCTGAAAGACCTGCAATAAAACCCTCTCTTCCTCCACATCGCTTACTTGAGATCGAACCCGTTTCCACCACACGTCCAAACCATAATAATTTCTTACGTCAAAAGATTCACATCCGCTGCCCAATTATTTTCTTTTGTGACCTCCAGTTTCCACTCTTAACAAAGCCCCTAGGAAATTTGAGGCACCTCCAACTCTTGTAACATCTGTGCTAAACTTCTCTGCTCCAAGAAAATACTTCTTGGACTCATGACAGGCATGTAAACCTTGTACCCTCAGATTAATAGTCTGATGCCTCATTGCCCATTCATAATGCATTGCATTCATGTTAATCCCAAACAATAAATGGACCCAGCTGTGTAACCTTCTCTGCTTCATACCTCTCCACATAGCCACCATTTACACAACGTTACAACGATGAATGCTCATTTCAAATTTAGCATTTATTCATTAGTTTCTCTGCAGACGTTTCTGGGGTACAACCTTGTTCAACCAGTGAAAAAGGCAGTGTAGTCCTTGAAATGGTGACCTAAGTGACAATGGTGTAGTGTTTAATATCTATGTTAAGCAGTAAATTATGCACAACTGAACAGTTCCTTAAACCAAACACCGCTGTGCCGGCTGCTCGCTCATTGATTTCAGTTAAAATCTTCTGACAGCCACCAATTAATTTTGTTGCACTTCTCAACATGAAGCAGTTTCAGTAAAATTAACTTCTGTGTATTATCGGGAATGGGGACTGTGATTCAAGCCTATTTGTAATAAAGCTGCCCGTGTCTTGGTACGGGAGGCACATTTTAACACCTCAATCAATTGCTTAAAGGCTTGTTTAAAGCTGCATAATATTGTTCATTGTGATATAACGAGGCATGCTTCTCCATCTGCCGAGCCTTGGGGGAGGGGAAGAGTAGATGCCAGCAATCTATCCAAGTGTCCGCAGATGAGTGGTCACCGTGGTATTTGAACTGTCCTCACACACATCTGTTTTGCAACTGTGGATGAGGGGAGGGGGGGGGGGGGTCTATTGATTAAGAGCAAGGAACCTGACTGTTACTCCCTGGACTCAGTTTTGGGACCAATTACTCAGTTAAACGAGTTCCTTCAACTACTGTGGGCCTGGATAGAGTGGATGCGGAGAGGATGTTTCCACTAGTGGGAGAGTCTAGTACCAAAGGCCATAGCCTCAGAATTAAAGGACGCACCTTAAGAAAGGAGACGAGAAGCAATTTCTTTAGTCAGAGGGTGGTGAATCTGTGTAATTCATTGCCACAGAAAGCTGTGGCGGTCAAGTCAATGGATATTTTTAAGGTGTAGATTGATAAATTCTTCATTAGTACAAGTGTCAGGGGTTATGGGGAGAAGGCAGCAGAATGGAGTTGAGAGGGAAAGATCGATCAGCCATGATGGAATGGTGGAGTAGACTTGATGGCCTGGTGGGTGGATTGGTGGGTGGACTGGACGTGCTCAGACAGCTTTTATTCTACTAAACTTTAGCAATCAGCAGAGATATAAACGATAGCTGTGGCCTGGTTAAAACTGGGAAGGCAAGAAAGAATACTTTTTATCTTCTTCCGCTTAGGCACCCTGGCCAATCCCTCTTCTCCCCTCTCCCATCAGACATAACGTGTAGGAGTGGGAAATCGCACACCTCCAGGTTCAGGTACAGTTTCTTCCCAGCTGCTATCAAGCAACTGAATCATCCAACCACAACCAGAGAGCAGTGCTGAACTACTATCAACCTCATTGGTGACCCTCGGACCAGATCAGACTTTACTGGCTTTACCTTGCACAAAAGGTTATTCCTTCATCATGTTTCCAAATGCTCGATTGCAATCATGTATTGCCTTTCCGCTGACTGGTTAGCACGCAACAAAAGCTTTTCACTGTACCTTAGTACACGTGACAATAAATGAAACAAACTAACTAACGAGTCTCTCAGGGTCAAGGATAATTTGTTTTCAGTTCTGTAGGTTGTGGGTGGCTGCAGACACCCAACGATAGAGTTGGTGTAATGCAGTGAGGGCAGATTAGTGGATGGCCATTGTCTTCCTGATGTTGTGAGTATAATGGCCCATCCTTTGTAATATTCCAATGAAGGAGCTGATGATGATTTTTAGCCTGGCACGAGTATGCACAATCTCAATGCCTGACGTTGGAAACATTTTAGTACTGGAATTCAGATGACAAAATGCTTTACTATTTGTTCAGAACATCAATTCAGCAGAGGGAGTGAGATGGAGGTGAAAGGCATTTAGCTCCAAGGAAGAGTGAGAAGAGTTTTGGAGCATGGGCTGGCACAGCAGTAGAGTTGCTGCCTTACAGCACCAGAGACCCGGGCTCTATCCTGACTATGGGTGCATAGTCCTCCCACATCTCTAAAGACGTAGACCAATAAAGACTTTATTGGTTTCAGTAAAGATTGTAAATTGTCCCTAGTGTGTAGGATAGTGTCAGTGTATGGGGAGTTTGACTGCTGGTCGGCGCGGACTTGGTGGGAAGAAGGGCCTGTTTCCGCGCTCTCTCTAAATTATACTAAAGAATAACGTAGACTTGCTTGATCTCATTTTAAATTGGGATTGGACCATTAGTTGGCACTTTGGTTCGGATCTCGCCTTGCATTATCTTTATTGGCAGTTAGCCAATGTTAATGAGGTTCTGAGGACAGTCAAACAATGCGACGACTTGCTTGAATTTTTGAGGCCACATACAGAGGTAGACATGCCGAGCTGAGATAAACTGCTGCAGCGACGGCAACCACATAACAATGAGGACTGTATTACCTACAAAAGCAAATCAACACCACTCTAGCCATTTATTGTCCTCTTAATCTACTCTTACTCAGCCATGATCATATTAAATGGCAGTGCTGGCTCGAAGGGCCGAATGGCCTATCTCCTGCACCTATTTTCCATGTTTCTATGTTTACTCATTTGTAAAGTAAGGAAAATGTCAGAGAAAGCGGCACTTATTAATAGTCAATCCACTTCCAGTCTTTTTTGAATTCCGGGAAAGGGAAATGCATTTGACCAACAATGATGACAGGGAATATAATAACACTGAAATTAGTGAGAATCGGTTTAAATATGCTTCATCAACTGGTGCGCATGAGGAAAACGGCTTTGTTCATTCAGAGAGGCAAATCACCTCAGCTCTAGGATATCATGCAGGAGTACTTCAAGGCAACAGGCTGAGCCTAACTTCATTTAATTCTATGAACACCCATCCATTATAAGGTCAGGTGTTTGTATGCCTGTTGACCATCTTGGGACATTGCTGTTCCATTCGCATCCTCTCACAAAATGAAGCAGCCCATGGCCACATGCAGCAGGACATGGACAATATTCACAAGTTCACAAGTTATAGGTGTGGAATTGGGCCATTTGGCCCATCAAGTCTACGCTCCCATTCAATCATGGCTGATCTCTGCCTCCTAATACCATTTTCCTGCTTTTCCCCATAACCCTTGACACCCGTTCTAATCAAGAATTTGTCTATCTCTGCCTTGAAAATATCTACTGACTTGGCCTCCACAGACCTCTGTGGCCATGAATTCCACAGATTCACCACCATCTGACTAAAGAAGTTCCTCCTTTCTAAAAGAGCGCCCTTTAATTCTGAGGTTATGACCTCTGGTGCTAGACTCTCACAGCAGTGGAAGCATCCTTTCCACATCCAGGCTAACTATGCCTTTCATTATTCTGTGAGAGCGACGAGAAGCTACGTGGGGAGGAGCAGACACATAGTGGGGAGAAATTACCATGGGGCGACTGAATTCTTCACCAAGATGGAGAAGGACTGGGTTCTGATAATAGCTTCTTGAATCAAAGCAAAGGGAGCTACAATGTTATGAGGCGAGACCTTGGTGTTAAGTTGGCAATGGCCAACTATAATAATTGATCATTCTTGTCCAGCACAAAAAGTAAACACAAAGGGAGGTTTGTCTGTGCATAGTAAGAGATATTAAAGATAGTATTAGATCTGAGGAGAACAATTTGACCTGTAAATGCAGCAAACTTGAAGACTGGGAACTATTTAGAACTCAGCACATGAGGGCCCAGGGATTAATTAAGAGGAGGAGAATAGAGTACAAGAAGCAGCTCACAGGAAACATAAAAACTAATGATAGAATTTTCTGCAGATATGTGAAGGGAAAAAGAGATTAGTGAAGATAAATGTAGGTCCCTTACAGTCAGGGACAGGGGAATTTATAATGGGCAATAAAGAAAAGGCAGACCGATTGAACAAATGCTTTGGGTTCGATCTTCACAAAGGAGACACAAATAAACTCCCAGAATTGTTAGGGACTGACGGTCTACTGAGAGGGAAGAACTGAAGAAAATAAGTACGAGTATGAAAATGGTGTGAGACAAATTTATAGCTGAAGGATGATAGATCTCCAGGGCCTGGTAGCCTGCAATTCAAAGTACTTAAAGCAGTGGCCATTGAAATAATAGATGGTTATTTTCCAAACTTTTTCTGGATCAGTTCTTGCAGATTGGAGGATTGCTAGTGTAACTACACTTTATTGCAAGAAAGAAGAAATAGAAAAAAACAGTTATAGACCAGCTAACCTTTTATCAGTAGTGGGGAAGATGCTGGAGGCCATTATTTAAAATGTAAATAGCAGAGCATTTGGACAAGCATTTTCATGATCAGTTACAGATCGACTGGTCAGAGGCTTGTGACTGGATTCAACGTAAGAGATTAATGTGCAAAATAACAAAGGTATTAGGGGTCTTGTTTTGACATGGTTGAGAGCTGATTAGCAGCCAGGAAAGAAAAAGTAAGAATAGTCTGGTCCTTTGGCAGGCAACGATCAATTGTGGGCTTTGGTAATTGGACCCAAGCTATTTATGATATCCAGTACAGACACAAAATGCCAGAGTAACTCAGCGGGACAGGCAGCATCTCTAGAGAGAAGACATGGGTGACATTTTGGAGAAAAGCGCTAACTCCACTAGTCCGGGCCGTTGTCCCGTCAGTCCAGGGCTGTCGGTTAACCTGGCGGGACAGGCAGTTGAGCTGGAGTTAGCGCTTCTTTTCCGCGCTGGTTTCTAAGCCTGGTCCGCCACTGCTCTGGGCCGGTGTCCCGTCAGTCCAGGGTCACCCCGGACATCCCCGGCCGCCCCTGGACAGGGGTGGGACACTCGGGAAGAGACAGGAATGGTCTAGTAGCAACTCCACAGCGCTAGCAACGCCGGAGACCCGGATTCGATCTTGACTACGGATGAAACGCAGGTCTGGTTCCATGCAACAGCACAGATGCCAAGAATGTTTATCGCGAGTGACCTATGACCTGGGCATGCACAGTCGGAATACTGATCTCACTTATTGCTCAGGTGTGTTTAATTGCCTCCTTCATGCAGGTATAAGAGAGCTCTCAGCACCCAGTCTTTCCATCATCTTTGGAAACGTTTATTGCTGTTCATCAACATGAGGATCAAAGTTGTGCCAATGAAATGCAAAGGCACCATTATGAGACTGAGAAACAAGAATAAAACTGTTAGACACATCAGCCAAACCTTAGGCTTACCAAAATGAACTGTTTGGAACATCATTAAGAAGAAAGAGAGCACCGGTGAGCTTACTAATCGCAAAGGGACTGGCAGGCCAAGGAAGACCGCCACAGCTGATGACAGAAGAATTCTCTCCGTAATAAAGAAAAATCCCCAAACACCTGTCTGACAGATCAGAAACACTCTTCAGGAGTCAGGTGTGGATTTGTCAGTGACCACAGAAGACTTCATGAACAGAAATACAGAGGCTACACTGCAAGATGCAAACCACTGGTTAGCCGCAAAAATAGGATGGCCAGGTTACAGTTTGCAAAGAAGTACTTAAAAGAGCAACCACAGTTCTGGAAAAAGATCTTGTGGACAGATGGTTCAAAGATTGACATATCAGAGTGATGGCAAGAGCAAAGTATGGAGGAGAGAAGGAACTGCTCAAAATCCAAAGCATACAACTTCATCTGTGAAACACAGTGGTGGGGGTGTTATGACCTGGGCATGTATGGCTGCTGAAGGTACTGGCTCACTTATCTTCATTGATGATACAACTGCTGATGGTAGTAGAATAATGAATTCTGAAGTGTATAGACACATCCTATCTGCTCAAGTTCAAACAAATGCCTCAAAACTCATTGGCCAGCGGTTCATTCTACAGCAAGACAATGATCCCGAACATACTGCTAAAACAATAAAGGAGTTTTTCAAAGCTAAAAAATGGCCAATTCTTGACTGGCCAAGTCAGTAACCCGATCTGAACCCAATTGAGCATACCTTTTATATGCTGAAGGGAAAACTGAAGGGGACTAGCCCCCAAAACAGGCATAAGCTAAAGATGGCTACAATACAGGCCTGGCAGAGCATCACCAGAGAAGACACCCAGCAACTGGTGATGTCCATGAATCACAGACTTCAAGCAGTCATTGCATGCAAAGGAAATGCAACAAAATACTAAACATGACTACTTTCATTTACACGGCACTGCTGTGTCTCAATTATTATGGTGCCCTGAAATGGGGGGGACTATGTATAAACACTGGTGTAATTTCTACATGGTGAAACCAAAATGTGTAAAAATGGCCTTTCTTAAAATATGACAATGTGCACTTTAACTACATGTGATTTTTTCTATTACAAATCTCAAATTGTGGAGTACAGAGGCAAATAAATCATGATGGTTCTTTGTCTCAAACATTATGGAGGGCACTGTAGATTCTTCCAACTTCCCTATGACCTTCATGGCATTCCTATAGCTGACTACAAACATCCCATGCAGTTCACCAATGAGCAAGTACCCATTTGGACCAAATACTGTGACCACGTGAACATAGTGGTGACAAAGGCATATCAGAAGTAGGGTTTCTGCAGCAAGTGATTCACTTCCTGATTCCCAATGCCTTTGCAATGAATACAGGAATACTAAAGAATATCGACTACCTGCCTGGATGTGTGTGGATCAACAACACTCAAAATGTTCAACACCGTCAGAGCAAAGGAGGACAAACAGGACGGCACAGCGGTGGAGTTACTGCCTTACAGCACTAGAGATTAGGATTTGATCCTGACTACAGGTGCTGTCAGTACGTAGTTTGTGAGTTCTCACTGTGAACGTGTGGATTTTCTCCAGGCGCTTCCGTTTCCTCCCTCATTCAAAAGATTTGGAGGTTAATTGTCTTCTGTCAATTGTCCCATTGTGTGGGATAGTGTTAGCGTACAGGGCTCGCTGTTTGGCGTGGACAAGGTGGTCCAAATGGCCTGTTTCCACATTGTACATTAAAGGCTAAAGTCCCCTCCACCACGGTGACTCTATGGCTGTAATGTATCCCATCTACCAAATGCACTATATCTTAGATCTCTTTAATAACACCTCACAATTTTGAAACCACTACCACCACAGGACGGATGTCAACAGCATCAGTGCCGCCAGCTGCACCTTCTCCTCCTAGTCATAGATAATCCCGACCTTGAAAGGGATCAAGTTCATGCTTTTGAATGCATTGTTACAGGGATCATTTAGAGGGGCTCCGTACCGAGCAATACAGTGGTAGTGTCCTCACCGTAAAGACTCTTGTTGCTCAGGAAGGCCAAGCACCTCGTGTGGCACGTTGGCGCAGCAGGAGAGTTGCTGCCTTACAGCCCTTGCAGCCCCAGAGACCCAGGTTCGATCCCAACTACGGGTGATGTCTGTACGGAGTTTGAATGTCCTCCCCGTGACCGCGTTGGTTTTCTCCCAGATCTTCGGTTTCCTCACACATTCCAAAGAGGTACAGGTTTGTAAGATAATTGGCTTGGGTTTGTATACTTGGTATAAGTGTAAATTGTCCCAAGTGTGTGTAAGGTAGTGTTAATGTGCAGGGATCACTGGTCGGTGCAGACTCGGTGGGCCGAAGGGCCTGTTTCTGCACTGTATCTCTAAATGAAACTAAACCAAACCAAAGTCTTCTCTAGAGATGGACAATCTAGGCTGGCCTTACCACCGACCCACATCCCATGAAGCTGTATATAACACTCTGGCACTGCCAGCACTGGTTAGTCTTAAAGGAGATGATTAAGCTTCAGGCAAGTCCAATTTATTTTTGAGTAGAAAGTATGTGATAGCAGGGGAAATGAGCCAATAATCAGTGCGTGCAACTGAGAAGTGAAATGGAGTGGATCTGTTTGAGTTAATAAGGAATGCATATCAGCAAAGGGTGAAGTGGAAAAGTATCTCATCAAACACAATCCTTATAAAAACATGAAGATAAATGCACGCAGCTAAACCAGGCTGTGACTTTAATGAACGGAGGAAACAACTGGAATATCTGCTGAGAGATCGAATCACGTAGAACCATAAATTCCTGCATCAGGCCATAACATTTCTGTGATAGATAAATGTGAAAGGAAGATGATTACCATAGAAACAAATGTATATGTCTTCCAATTGACACCCAACGACTCCGTTTTTAATGAGACCCACTGGTTAATGATCAGCAATGTCAACAGACTTCTTTGCCTCGTCGAAGGTCACTTGAAACCCACTGTATACCGTCAACCCCAACTGGAGCTCGGCCCAGTCTGGGGATCAAACTGAGTTGTTTCCTGTCTGTGTAGCTTATTAGTTGCACTTAAAAAACAGAAATGGATTGTGCGTCACGCTAGAGGCACAGTGAACTGTAAAATAAACTCCAGTCGTGTCACAAAACAGCCCCGGACAAAGTGGGTCTTTTCATGAGCTCTCGAGGAGCGTACAAAGACTGGAATACCACATGGCCCGGCTGAAGCTGAAAAGAATCCAACTGGCTTCCCAGTTAATTAAAGGAAACAATATTTATTTCATTGAAATCGTTACCTACTCATAATCAAAAGCAGACCCTTCACCTTTTATTATGCCTGAAAGGAGCAGGCTAGGTCTCGGGGTCATTGCAAGCTAGAGACTCCAGTTATGAAAGGATCAGGGCTTGCCCGGTGCAGATGGCTTCTTTTAATTTCAATTTTACATTTTAAACAGCTTTATTCGTATCAGTTCAAGGGCTGCAGTCCAGTTTGTGAAGTTGCAGTTGCTTAGTATTTATGGCTATCAGCCTGACAAAAGAGAGGACAGGGGAAAGGGGAAGGGGATAGACAAGTCTTGCCACTGTCACAAGTGTTTTATTATCGTAGTAGACCAAGTGCAGACCCGTTGGGTCAGCTGCCCCAATGCACCCGTTCCCTACCTGTAGCTCCCATGGGGGGGGCGTGGTCCTCCAACTCAAGCCGTTCCCAAACGTACGATTCCAGCACTCCCTTGCTTCCCTCAGCAGTGCTATTAAAAAAAAATCCAATTGCACTTGTCCTGTGTGTTGCAATAGCAATTCGCCCTCCTCCTGCTAGTCTATCCACTGTGACGTCATCAGTTGAAGCTGCCATTGTGACGTCATCAGTTGTCGCTGGTCAGTTTGAATTTCAAGGTTTTTTTTCCTTATTTTAATTTAATCAGTAATGTCGATAAATAAAGCATAAAATGTTCAGTGAAAGTGATCTCTGCCGAGAGGGGAGAAATGTGAATCAGAATATGTAAAAATCCTGTGAAAGTTGGAATTTTTAAAGCTTTAATCGCGAATATCGTGTCAAATATAGGATGAAATCTTCATTGAGCCCGATTTCTGCTAGCTGAGCCATTGTGACATCATCAGTTGAAGCTGGTGGTTTTAATTTCAAAGTCTTTTGGCATTTTTACAGTTTTAATCATTAATGAGTCAAGAATAAGTTGAGAAATAAAGCATAAAATATTCAGATAAGGTGAACCCGGCCTCGACGGGAAAAATGTCAATCGGAATATGTAAAAATGTAATTGTTACCGCGTAGTGTTTTTGCGAAGATGTAAAGACAACTCCATGTACACACACACACAATCAGACTTTTAAGAAATACTAGACCAAGTGCAGACCCGTTGCTCCCCCAATACACCCGTTCCCGACCCTTAGCCCTGAAATAGAACAATGAAGCTCTTACTTATTTGCAGCAGCATCTATACAGTGCATTTAGAAAATATTCACACCTTCACGTTTTACACATTTTGTTACGTTACAGCCTTATTCTAAAATGGATTTAAAAACATTTTTTAACATCAATCTACACACAATACCCCATAATAAAGTGAAAACAGGTGTTTTTAAATTTTTGCAAAGCAATGAAACAAAAATAACTGAAATATCACATTTACATAAGTATTCAGACCCTTTACTCGGTAATTTTTTTGAGGAACCTTTGGCAGCGATTACAGCCTCAATCCTTCTTGGGTAAGATGCTACAAGCTTGGCACACCTGTATTTCGGTAATTTCTCCCATTCTTCTCTGCAGGTCCTCTCAAGCTCTGTCAGGTTGGATGGGGAGTGTCACAGCTATTTTCAGGTCCCTCCAGAGATGTTTGATCGGGTTCAAGTCCGGACTCTCGCTGGGCCACTCAAGGACATTCACAGACTTGTCACAAAGCCACTCCTGCATTATCTTGGCTGTGTGTTGGGGTTTGTTGTCCTGTTGGAAGGTGAACCTCCAACCCAATCTGAGGCCCAGAACGCTCTGGAGACGATTTTCATCAAAGGTCTCTCTGTACTTTGCTCTGTTCATCTTTTCCTTGATCCTGACTAGTCTCCCAGTTCCTGCCGCTGAAGACATCCTCACAGCATGATGCTGCCACCACTATGCTTCACCTTAGGTATTGTATTGGCCAGGTGATGAGTGGTGCCTGGTTTCCTCCAGACATGACGCTTGGCATTCAGGCCAAAGAGTTCAATTTTGGTTTCATCAGACCAGAAAATACAATGAACTTTATTTTTCCAGTCTTGTCTCTCACCTGCTCTCCATCCTCCCCGTTGTCAAAGCCCCCGGCGGGCGTTGGCATGTCCCGCGGCCGTTAAGGCCGCGTCGGCGATGTAAGGCCCCGCTCTGGGTCTTAACATTGGAGCCCCCGGCGGGCGATGGCAAATCCCGTGGCCGTTAAAGCCGCGCCGGGCCCCGTTCCGGGCCGTTTTCAGCCCCGCAACTCGGGCGGGAGAAGCTGCCGCTGCAGGAGCTCCGGAGAGCGGCCTCCCACCAGGGACCTACGAGCTCCCGATGCTACCGTCTACCGGGCCTGCGGCTGGAGCCTCCGAAGCTCCAAAGTCTGGTTGCAGCTGCACGCCACCACAGCTCTCCACGCTCCTAGGCCGGCCAGCCCCACGATGGTAAGTCCGCATGCTCCGCGACTGGAGCCCCCAGGTCGCTCCGGCTAGAGGCCTCTCGACGGTGCTTGGCCCCAACGACAATGGAGACCCGACAGAGAAGAGATTCAAAAGTTTCCTTCCCCCCCCCATACACACAGCTAAAAACAATATAAAAACCACAACTATACACTCAACTGGACAAAAATTTTTAAAAAGGACAGATGAACTGCAGGGGGCGCAGCCATTACAGCGCCACATACACAAACAAAAATCTTGTTTCTCATGCCTTTGGCAAACTCCAAGCAGGCTGTCATGTGCCTTTTACTGAGAAGTGGCTTCCGTCTGGCCATTCAACCATAAAGGCCTGAATGGTGGAGTTCTGCAGATATAGTTGTCCTTCTGGAAGGTTCTCCCATCTCCACAGAGGATCTCTGGAGCTCTGTCAGAGAGACCATCGGGTTCTTGGTCATCTCCCTGACCAAGGCCCTTCTCCCCAGATTGCTCAGTTTGGCCGGCTCTCTGAAGAGTCCTGGTGGTTCCAAAGTTCTTCGATTTAAGAATGACGGAGGCAACTGTGCTCTTCAGGATCTGCAATGCTGCAGAAATCATTTTATACCCTTCCCCAGATCTGTGTCTCGACCCAATCCTGTCTCGGATGTCTACGGACAGTTCCTTCGTCTTCATGGCTTGGTTTTTGCTCTGACATGCACTGTCAACTGTGGGACCTTATATAGACAGGTGTGTGCCTTTCCAAATCATGTCCAATCTATTTAATTTACCACTGGTGGACTCCAATCAAGTTGCAGAAACATCTCAAGGATAATCAATGGAAACAGGATGAACCTAAACTCAATTTGGAGTGTCATAGCAAAGGGTCTGAATATGCATGTAAATGTGATATTTCAGTTATTTCTTTTTAATTACTTTGCAATACTTCACGCTTATCAAAAGGCACCGCTCATCACCTTGCTAATTGGTTTGGTATAATTGTAAATTGTCTCTAGTGCGTGTTGGATTGTCAAAGTCAAGTCAAAGTCAGTCAAAAGTCAAAGTCAAAAGAGTTTATTGTCATGTGTCCCTGACAGGACAATGAAAATCTTTCTTTGCATAGCACAACAGAACATAGAAGGCATTGGCTACAATTCTATACATAAATATACCCATGAATTAATAAATTAATAAAGTGCAAATAACAGATGGAGGGATATTAATATTCAGAGTTTTGTCCGAGCCAGGTTTAATAGCCTGATGGCTGTGGGGAAGTAGCTATTCCTAAACCGGGTTGTTGCAGTCTTCAGGCTCCTGTACCATCTACCCGAAGGTAGCAGGGAGATGAGAGTGTGGCCAGGGTGGTGTGGGTCCTTGATGATGCTGCCAGCCTTTTTGAGGCAGCGACTGTGATAAATCCCCTCGATGGAAGGAAGGTCAGAGCCGATGATGGACTGGGCAGTGTTTACTACTTTTTGTAGTCTTTTCCTCTCCAGGGTGCTCAAGTTGCCGAACCAAGCCACGATGCAACCGGTCAGCATGCTCTCTACTGTGCATCTGTAGAAGTTAGAGAGAGTCCTCCTTGACAGACCAACTCTCCGTAATCTTCTCAGGAAGTAGAGGCGCTGATGAGCTTTCTTAATAATTGCATCTGTGTTCTTGGACCAGGAAAGATCTTCACAGATGTGCACGCCCAGGAATTTGAAGCTCTTGACCCTTTCAACCATCGACTCGTTGATATAAACAGGACTGTGGGTCCCCATCCTACTCCTTCCAAAGTCCACAATCAGTTCTTTGGTTTTGCTGGTGTTGAGGGCCAGGTTGTTGTGCTGGCACCATATGGACAGTTGCTCGATCTCTCTTCTATACTCTGACTCATCCCCATCAGTGATACGTCCCACAATAGTGGTGTCGTCAGCGAACTTGATAATGGAGTTCGCGCTATGACCGGCTACGCAGTCATGAGTATAGAGTGAGTACAGCAGGGGGCTGAGCACGCAGCCCTGAGGTGCTCCCGTGCTGATTGTTATCGAGTCTGACACATTTCCACCAATACGAACAGACTGTGGTCTGTGGATGAGGAAGTCGAGGATCCAATTGCAGAGGGATGCGCAAAGACCCAGTTCTGCGAGTTTGGTAACCAGCTTGGAGGGGATGATTGTGTTAAATGCCGAGCTGTAGTCAATGAATAGCAGCCTGACATATGAGTTTTTGTTGTCCAAGTGGTCCAGAACGGAGTGGAGGGCCAGCGAGATCGCATCCACCGTTGATCTGTTGTGGCGGTAAGCGAACTGCAGTGGGTCCAGGTTTTTGTCGAGGTAGGAGTTGATTTGCACCATGATCAACCTCTCGAAGCACTTCATCACCACAGGCGTTAGTGCCACAGGTCGATAGTCATTGAGGCACGTCACCTTGCTCTTCTTGGGCACCGGTATTATTGATGCCCTTTTGAAGCAGGTGGGAACCTCAGACCTCAGAAGTGACAGGTTGAAAATGTCTGTAAAAACTCCAGCCAGTTGGTCCGCACAGGTTTTTAGGACACGACCAGGTATTGTGTTAGTGCATGGGGATTGCTGGTCGCCGTGGACTCGATGGGCCGAAGGGTCTGTTTGCACTCTGTATCTCTAAACTAACCTAAACTAAACAAAACAAAGTTATAGGCATGAGTGATATATTGGATGCTGGTTCCCATGGCACCGATCTCTAGACTAATTCCCCACTTTACAAAGTAGAAACTAAAAGGGAGATAAAAGGTTAAGTGGGGGGGAGGAAAAATGTTTTAGATTGAACCAAACCTGACTTTGTTATATAGCTGGTGGTAGCATTATTGCTAAATACCCATGGGCTGTGTACGCTAATGCTTAGAAGACATTTCCAACTTCACAATACCAAATACAGTGAAGTTTCCAGATGTCAGGCAGATTGAAATAAAAATGCTACCTGGAAGAGGTCTGGCGGTACTTAAAGAGTTAAGTGCCTTGGGACAGCATAAATCACTGCGCAATAGGTTAATGCAATCCTTTCACCAAGCTCGGCAAATGCACGGCAACTGGATTCATTTTACCGTACATTGTGATTGAGGGGAATCAAATTACCGTATCTTTTACACGACAGATTTTAGCTTGCGACAAAGAGGCGATTTCGGAATGCAAATGAATGCATAAGCTGTGATCTCAATGCCCAACAGACCCCATTGTGCAGCACAAAGTGGACTTTGAACATGTGTTATAAGCTTCTGAGCAAGGTTCTGAATGTTAAACCACTGCAAGGATTTAATAATTGGCTGGATATGTTGATAGACCCTCTCTGAGGGATGGTATGAATTTCTTTATCAAAGGTTACTGTGAGAGTGTCTCTCCCATCTCAGAGCTGGAAGGTTGGCAGATCCAAATCGCATTTTAGTTTAGTTTAGTTTAGGAGATACAGCGCAGAAACAGGCCCTTCGGCCACCGGGTCCACGCCGACCAGCGATCCCTGCACATTAATGTGTGCAGGATAGGCAGTCCCGGTGGCGCAGGGGTAGAGTTGATGCCTTTCAGCGAATGCAGCGCCAGAGACCCGGGTTCGATCCTGGTTACGGATGCTGTCTGTACGGAGTTTGTACATTCTCCCCGTGACTGCGTGGGATTTCTCCGAGATCTTCGGTTTACTCCCACAAACCAAAGACGTACAGGTTTGTAGGTTAATTGGCTGGGTAAATGTAAAAATTGTCCCTAGTTGGTGTTGGATAGTGTTAATGTGCGGGCATCGCTGGTCGGTGCGGACCCGGTGGGCCGAAGGGCCTGTTTCCGTACTGTATCTCTAAACTAAACGAACACTATCCCACTAGGGACAATTTAGATTTCTACCAAGCCAATTAACCTACAAACCTGTACGTCTTTGGAGTGTGGGAGGAAACCAAATATCTCGGAGAAAAACCCAGACAAACACGGGAAGAACGTACAAACCCCGTAGTCAGAATCGAACCTGGGTCTCCGACGCTGAAAGCACTGTAATGCCCCTGTCCCACTTAGGAAACCTGCACAGAAACCTCTGGAGACCTTGTGCCCCACCCAAGGTTTCCGTGAGGTTCCCGCAGGTTTTGGTCAATTGCCTGTAAAGCCTCGACTGAGGCGTGAGCTGCATCTACTGATCAAAGATCCTATAGGATCTTTGCTACCGATCACACACACACAAACACATCGCGAAGGTGGGGGCCAGGGACAGCGGAGGAGCACTGTCTGCGCGATAAAGAGGAAGGTAAACGGTTGCCACAGACCACGGTAAGTCATTTAGAGAGCGCGGGAGGGAGTAAGAGAAGGGGAAAGAAGGGGAGAGAAGAACAGAGAAAGGGAGAGAGAAGGGGAGAGAAGGGGAGAGAAGGGGGGGAGAGGGGGAGAGAGGGAGAGAACAGGGGGCGAAGGAGTGGAGACCGTTTTAAGAAGTTTAATAAAGTTAGTGGGCATTTTACCTTCCGGCGAATCATCTAGGTCCTGAAAACCAAAGATCTGACAGGATCTTTGCTGAAAACTCCAATGAGCCAATCAAAATGGCCGGTCAGCGAAGGAGATTGCCTTCGACTGCCTGTAGGTAAATAGCAACCCCACTCCACTGGCTTCGACCAAACGGCAACCTATTTTTAGTCAAGGCCGGTTTTTAAAAATAATAATCACAGGAACATAGCAGAAGTCTCGACTACGTGGAAACCACTTTCCACCATTATGGAGAGTGACTGGAACCTCCGGGAACCTCACGGAAACTTTGGGTGGGGCGCAAGGTCTCCAAAGGTTTCCGTTCAGGTTTGCCACTGTCCCACTTAGGAAACCTGAATGGAAACCTCTTAAGACTTTGCGCCCCACCCAAGAATTCAGTGCGGTTCCCGGAGGTTTTTGTCAGTCTCCCTAATGGTCGAAAGTGGTTTCCGTTTTAAAAATCGGTAATTTTTTAGTCGAAGGCGGTTGCGATGCTAGTTGAAGGTGGTTGCTGGAGGACAAAAACCTCCGTGAGCCTCAGGGAACTGCACGGAAACCTTGGGTGGGGCGCAAATTCTCCAGAGGTTTCCGTTCAGGTTTCCTAAGTGGGACAGGGGCATAATAAGTGGGACGGGGCATAAGGTAGCAATTCTACCGCTGCGCCATTGTGCCACCTCATTTTGCAGGCATGAACGCATAAACCTAGCACAACATTGCAGTGCAGACTGGGAAAAGTTCATCACCGTCAATGAAGCATCATGTTGAAGCCATGACTACCACCTCACATGGATGGAAAAGATTCCCATGCACTATTTTAAAGAGCAGGGAAACTATTAGTCGATGGCAAACCATCAATCAATGCTGTAATGCCCCTGTCTCACTTAGGAAACCTGAACAGAAACCTCTGGAGACTTTGCGCCCCACCCAAGGTTTCCGTGCGGTTCCGGAGCTTGTTGTCAAAAAAACCTCCAGAAAATATTCAAAACTACCCGCGGCTAAAAATAGGTTGCCATTTTAAAAATCTGTCATTTTTTAGTCAAAGTCGGTTGCGATGCTAGTTGAAGGTGGTTGCCGGAGGTTGCAGGTAGTGGAAGGTAAGACCTCCCTGGTCGAATAAAACTGGGTGAAAAAAAGGTCTTACGTCCGGCAACCACCTTCAACTGGCATCGCAACCGGCTTCGACTAAAAAAATTACCGATTTTTTAAACGGCAACCTATTATTGGTCGCGGCCGGTTTTGAATTTTTTGAAATAATCGCCAGAACATAGAAGAAGCGGAAACCACTTTCGACCATTAGGGAGACTGACAAAAACCTTCGGGAACCGCACGGAAACCTTGGGTGGGGCGCAAAGTCTCCAGAGGTTCCCGTTCAGGTTTCCTAAATGGGACAGGGGCATTAAAAACTGACTGACCTAGATATAAAAGCGCCTATTACAGGCAGGTTATTATATAACCAAAAAGGCAATACGGGGATAAAAGATGAAGTACGAAGTTAAGCTCGCCAAGAATATAAAGGAGGATAGTAAAAGCTTCTTTAGGTATGTGAAGAGGGAAAAAGACAAATGTGGGTCCCTTGAAGACAGAAACAGGCAAATTTATTATGGGGAACAAGGAAATGGCAGATGAGTTGAACAGGTACTTTGAATCTGTCTTCACTAAGGAAGACAAACAATCTCCCATATGTACAAGGAAACAGAGGTCCTAGGGCGATGGAGGAACTAAAGGAAATTTATATTAGTCAGGAAATGGTGTTGGGTAGACTGATGTGACTGAAGGCTGATAAATCCTCAGGGCCTGATGGTCTGCATCCCAGGAAACTCAAGGAGGTTGCACTAGAAATCGTGGACGCATTGATGACCATTTTCCAATGTTCTATAGATTCTGGATCAGTTCCTGTGGATTGGAGGGTAGCTAATGTTATCCCACTTTCTAAGAAAGGAGGGAGAGAGAAAGCAGGGAATTATAGACCAGTTAGCCATCAGTGGTGGGGAAGATGCCGGAGTCGATTATTAAAGATGTAATAGGGGCACTTTTGGATAGCTGTAACAGGATCAGTCCCAGTCATCATGGATTTACGAAGGGGAAATCATGCTTGACAAATCTTCTGGAATTTTTTGAGGATGTGACAAGTAAAATGGACAAGGGAGAGCCAGTGGATATAGTGCACCTAGACTTTCAAAAAATCATTGATAAGATCCCACACAGGAGATTAGTGGGCAATACGAGCACATCGTATTGGGGATAGGGTATTGACATGAATAGAGAATTGGTTGACAGACAGGAAACAAAGAGTAGAGATTAACGGGTCCCTTTCAGAATGGCAGGCAGTGACTAGTGAAGTGCCACAAGGCTCGGTGCTGGGACCACAGCTATTTACAATATACATTAATGATATAGATGAAGGAATTAAAAGTAACATTAACAAATTTGCAGATGACACAAAGCTGGGTGGCAGTGTGAACTGCGAAGAGCATGCTATGAGGATGCAGGGTGACTTGGATGGGTTAGTGGGCAGATGCATGGCAGATGCAGTATAATGCGGATAAATGTGACATTATCCACTTTGGTGGCAAGAACAGGAAGGCAGATTATTATCTGAATGGTGTCAGGTTAAAAAAAGGGGAAGTACAACGAGACGGAATTTGGAAGGATGAGAGGGAATCTTATAGAAACATTTAAAATTGTTAAGGGATTGGACACGCTAGATGCAGGAAACATGTTCCCGATATTGGGGGAGTCCAGAACCAGCACCCACAGTTTAAGAATAAGGGGTAGGCCAGTTAGAACTGAGATGAGAAAGAAATAATCTCACACAGAGAGTTCTGAATTTGTGGAATTCTTTGACTCAGAAGGCAGTGGAGGCCGATTCACTAGATGCATTCAAAAGAGTATTAGATGGAGCTCTTTGGGCTAGCGGTATCAAGGGATTTGGGGAGAAGGCAGGAATGGGGTACAGTTTGTGGATGATCAGCCATGATCACATTGAATGACGGTGCTGGCTCGAAGGGCCGAATGGTCTACTCCTGCACCTATTGTCTATGTATATATCTATGTATCTATGAAGATACACAGTGAGCCAATTTTGATTCTGGGTCCACCTGCCTATCCCAGCACCCAAAGAGAGGGAGAGTAAAAGAGAGTGTTCTAAAACAGAACAATGCAATTCTTATTAGCAGCAGCAGCAGCAGCATAACTTGTTTGTAAACACAGTGCTTCATGTATGGTCACAGTACTTAATTTTGAGTCCACTGTTTCCTTCGTGCACTGCACGGCAAGTGAGGAAAATCCACCATTAAAGGTATAAGGCCTGGTTTTGGGGTGGATGGAGCAGGCAGGTGGTAAAACAGGCAAGGCTGTATGTGTGGGAAGGAACTGCAGAGGCTGGTTTAAATCGAAGATAGACACAATATGCTGGAGTAACCTAGCGGGGGGGGGGAGGGAGCATTCACTTGAGAGAAGGAATGGGTGATGTTTCGGGTTGAGACCCTTCTTCAGACTGATGTCAGGGTACAGGGAGATACATAGATCCGGGGGTGTAAGGTGTGAAAATAGGACAAAGGGAATGGAGATCAAGGAACATGTAGAATAGATCATTGTTAGCTGGGAGAAGATAACAGCAACAAAGTAAACTGAGATAAAATGTACTCAGAGGCAGTAAGACTGGTCAGAGAACTGGGAAGGGAGAGGGATGGAGAGAGAGTGAAAGCAAGGGCTACTTGAAGTTAGCAAAGTCAATGGTCATATCGCTGGGGTGTAAGCTGCCCAAGCGAAATATGAGGTGCTGTTCTTCCAATTTGCGCTGGGCCTCACTCTGACAACGGAGGAGGTCCAGGGCAGAAAGGTCAGTGTGGGAATGTGAAGGGGAGTTACAGTGTGCAGGAATGGGAGGGGAGAGTAAAGCAGTATTATCTTCTTGGGTGGGTCAGGTCAGCAAGAAGATCGGGGCCAAGCGTGGCTTGTGGTAGACAATCAGAGTCGGGGCCACGGACACTTTGAAGGAAGAGCTTGAAGGACAGAAGGCACAGTGGGACTGAGATCAGTGTGGCCCCAGTCTAATGCTGCACAAGGAGTTAAAATCAGAGAGCATTTCTGACAATGAGGCATACCAGATTTGTGCCTATTGCTCAGCTGAGGTGAAAATTATCTTCAGTTATGTGGTGTTTCTCAATTATCATTAGTGTTTGGCAAAATCAAGTATGTTTTTGATAGACACAAAGTGCTGGAGTAACTCAGAGGGTCAGGCAGCATCTCAGGAGAAAATGGATGGGTGACGTTTTGGTTCGGAACCCTTCTTCGGACTGTAAGTGGGGTGGGGGGGCTGGCGGTGAAGTGGAGGTAGAAAAAGGCCAAAACAAATCAGGGCCGACTACAGGTGACCAAGGACGGGTGGAGCTCATAATGGCCTATTGTTGGCTGGGGAAGAGGTGATAATGAAGGGATAAATTTTGATTATTAGAAGAGCATGGAAATGCCATCACCTTTCAATTTCTATGATAAACTGCACGTGAATTGGTAGCTAAGAAAATAGAAATAGTTATAATCATAATAATCATAATAATATTGCATATTCAAGGCCGTCCTCTGCTGCCAGTATTTCTACAATAACATGCTCTGTGGGCAGTCACATTTTGTCATTAATCTCTGAATAACATCTGCATTTTCATAGTATCGTAAAACAAAATGTCATGTCTTATTGGTACAAAAAATAAAGGGCGGCACAGGGGCACAGCAGTAAAGTTGCTGCATTGCACGGGTTCGATCCTGCCTAAGGGTACTATCTGTCCGGAGTTAGTACGTTCTTCCCGTGATATGCGTGGGTTTTCCCCGGGTGCCCTGGTTTCCTCCCACACTCCAAAGACATATAGATCTGTAGGTTAATTGGCTTCTGTAAAGATTGTAAATTGTCCCTATTGTATGGGGATCGCTGATCGGCGCGGACTCGGTGGGACAAAGGGACTGTTTCCTTCGCTATATCTCTGAACTAAACGAAACTAAACTAAAAGAGGTTGAAGAATAATTGGAGGTGATTTTTAATGATTATCAGTCATAAAAAATGAATGTCCTAATTATAACACCAAGTCATTTCAAAATGTTAGCTCCTGCTCATTTGCCCTAACATTTCACTATCCAAGGGAAGGAAATATTACAGTGGGAGGGACTGCGATACTTACCACCTCGATTTTATGATTGGATTTAGCTTCACACATTTTAAGTAAAGCGGTAACTGAATTCACAGCAGAGCCCAACAGAGGAATTGGAACCGTCGGAAAATGACTGCCGCTAATCTAGTACGTCCAAGAAAGAAAAGGTTGCAAGGCGCTGCAGAACTTTGAATGTATCCTGTAAACAGGGAACAAAGAAATGGCGCCAGAATCAGAGGCAGCACAAAAAGGTTGAATGTCAACCTGCAATAGTCCCATTGATCACGGTGAGCGATAGAAAGCATGGAACAGAGTGGGGGCAGCCATCCATTACAGGAGAAATGGGAAATCAATAAATGCTCTCCTCCAATTTATAACTGGTTTAAAAATAAAGCTGACTGTTACACATTACAGATCACTCAAGGACGAATGAAATCCACAAATTTCAGAGCCATCCACATCTTTTCTCTTGAAATGGAGTAAGTCCAATGGCCAAGATGCAAGCTCACCTTGGTGGTAGGAGACAAATGGACACGTTGATATGTGAAGAGTTTTAGGCTATCACAAGGGCTGCACGGTGGTGCAGCGGTTCAGTTGCTGCCTTACAGCACCAGAGACCCTGGTTTGATCCTGACTACGGGTACCGTCTGTCTAGAGTTTGTACGTTCTCCCCATGACTTGCGTGGGTTTTCTCCGGGATATCCGGTTTCCTCCCACACTCCAAAAACATACAAGTTTGTAAGTCAATTGGCTTCTGTAAAGAATGTAAATTGTCCCCAGTGTAGGTAGATAGCTTTAGTGTGCATGGATCACTGGTCATTGCAGACCCGGTGGGCCGAAGGGCCTGTTTCTGCACTATTTCTCAAAATTAAACTAAACTTTATAGTAGGTTGAAGGATGAGCCAGCAGGGAGCGCATTGGGATAATTATGTTGCAAGGTTTTAACAAAGGTGTCTGCAGAGGAGGTGTACCAGGAACTGAGTTGTGGAGTGATTTGGATAAGAATGTCAGCATAATTGGGGATGGCACAAGGAGCTCATAACAAATCAGTGCAAATTAATAAGCAAGTACTGCAAGCAATTAGGATGGTAAAAAAATGTTGTCCTTTATCGCAAATGCATTCAATCCAATTATATAAGACCCAGGTGAATATTGTTATGGATTTAGTCTAATAATAGCCTTGGAGGGAGTACAGCAATGATTCTCCAGATGGATTTCAGGGGCGATGAGTTTGTTTCAAGTGGGAAGTTGAAGGAGATTGGAACTGTATTCTCTCGAGGTGAGAAGAATGAGAGATGGTCTCAATGAAAGATACATAATACTGAAGGTCTTTAACAGGTTTTATATGGAGTTGATGTTTCCCCTGGTTTTTTTTTCCACACAGAGGGTTGTGCATCTTTACAATTCCCTACACAAAAAGACTGTGAAGATCTGTCAATAGGTACATTCAGGGCTTAAATCATTGCTTGGTGGCATAGAGAGTGGTCAGTATTACTACTGCAAAACTCCAATAAGCCAAGGTCTACCCTGATGCCTGGGTCTATCTGTGTGGAACTTGCACTTTCTCCATGTGGCTACATGGGTTTCCTACAGAAGCTCTGATTCTCACCATCTCCATCATGGTCTGGTTTGGCTCAGCCACCAAGCACGACATCCGGAGGCTGCAGCGAATCGTCCGATCAGCTGAGAAAGTTATTGGCTGCAACCTTCCCTCCATTGACGAACTGTACACTGCAAGGGCCTGGAAGCGAGTGGGTAAGATCATCTCTGACCCCTCTCATCCTGGCCACAAACTCTTTGAATCACTTCCCTCTGGAAGGCGACTCTGGACTGTCAAAGCTGCTACCGCCAGACATAAAAACAGCTTTTTTCCCCACGAGAAGTAGCTCTACTCAATAACCAAACATCTGTAGCCTCCTTTTGTTCTGGCATTTAATTTAATTCACATGCCTAATTAATAATGTTTTATTATTAATGTTTAATAGTTATATGTGTCATTCCTAACTGTCACTGTAGGTCATGTTGTCACATGCGGGCGGAGCACCAAGGCAAATTCCTTGTATGTGAATACTTGGCCAATAAACGTATTCATTCATTCATTCCACGAACATCAGAAGTACACTGTAATCAGTTGATAAATTAGCTACTGTAACTTAGCCTTGTATGTCAAATTAAATGACTGTTGGGCAAGTCAAGTCACTTCAACTCAATCTTATTGTCATATGCACAAGAATGATAAGGTACGTACAATGAAAAACTTTGCTGTGATGTTGCTGGAAGCAAGATATTCATTGTATCTCTCCATACTTGTGCCTATGAAAATAAACCTGACTTGACTGGACCCATCTCCAGTGTAGGCGGACAGCAGGAGAATCAGAATGGAATTGATGGGCACGTGAGAGAAGAGTTACAGGGAAATAAATTGGGGCGTGATTCCTGAAGATGGCCCAATCTCAATGAGCCAAATTGCCTCATTTACAATGGATGGACCATACAGGAGAGTGACAATGAGGTGAAAGATCAGCTAGTATTGAATGGTGAAGCTGAATGAGTTGAACAAGGAGGAGGGAAAAAAATAATTCCTGTTTTTTTTGTGTTCCAAAAATCATCTCTTATTTTTGTTTCCAAGTCAACTTGAGGGTAGAATCGTGCATTTGCTATCAGCCCCATCCCTTTCACATAACACACCATTGTTGAAACATCATTAACACCTGCACAGCTCACTGCCAAATGCGTATTAGAATGTTTCATATCGAGCCATCACGTTTTCCTGCTGCAATTATTAACAGGAGCAACTTCATTCCCCACTTGATTACTGCAAACTGCTCATACATTTTAAAGTGATTTTTTAAAATTTCAGAATCAAGTTAGTGAATAAATTACTGGGGATGACACTGCAGCAGAAAGCTTTTCTTCTCCAATCAATGCAGTACTCTGCGTCTAATCAAAATCAAAGTGATAAAATTATATTAAATGTTACATAGGGGGGCTTGTTAAATTCAAACTCTCCCTTCACGGGCCATCAAGGTTCCTTTTAAAATGGTCTCAGGTTTGAGATCTTGAATTAATTATATTGTCTGCACACGATTGGGTGTAAAACATAAGAGAAACTCTGCCTCCCAGCTGGAGATCAATAAAGTAAGAATCATTAGAATGAAAACCAATAAGACCTAGCTGATAAAGTGAGAGCTAATGTTGCTCTCTTCATATTTTGCCCCCCCTGTTTGAAGTTATTGATTCTTCACTGGGAGCTGTATACTCTCCACAAGGAGCCAGTGGTAGTTGGTCTTTCTTTAACCCAGGAGCTTACAGTTTCATTGTAGCTAGCATCTTGGTGAGATCGGTCAACATAGCTGTTGGAGATGGAACGATAAGATACGGTAGCCATGATCACATTGAATGGCAGTGCTGGCTCGAAGGGCCGAATGGCCTATTGTCAATTGTCTATTGATAAGATAGAACTCTATTTATCCCTGGAGGGAAATTAATCTGCCAAAGGTCATAAAACACAAAATACATGAAACATGAAATTAAAATGAAGAGTGGAAAGGATTGTGGATGTACAAAGATTGGAGAAGGAGGGGGGGAGGGGGGGAGGGGGGGAGTCAGTCTACCCCACGACAGAAAGGGGACGAGTTGTAGAGTTTTATAGCCACAGGGAAGAAGGATCCCCTATAGCGCTCTGTCCTGCATCTTGGTGGAACCAGTCTGTTGCTGAAGGAACTACAACGGTTGACCAGTGTGTCATGGAGGGGGTGAGCTGAATTGTCCAAAATGCTCCGCAGTTTGAGGAGCATCCTCCCCTCCAAGACCACCTCCCATGAAACCAACTCCGCCCCCAGGACAGAGCCAGCCTTCCTGATGAGTCTGTTAATCCTGTTGGTGTTCGCGGCCTTCGGGCTGCTGCCCCAGCACACGGCAGCAAAGAAGATGGCACTGGCTACCACCGATTGGTAAAACACCTGCAGCATCTTACTGCAGACATTGAAGGAGTGGAGCCTATTCAGCTGGTTCCAATGACAGGTCCTTGGCTACCCTTGTTTAACAGATTGTACGTGGTATTTGCGGCATCCTCCGAGAATCAAATTAGGATGATTTATTCCAGTACAGGTACGAATCGAAAAATTACACTGGAGCACATTTTAGTGGTATTCCTTGGAAAGAATGGCCAATTAGTCACACTGCTCTTTTGGCCTGATGCTACAGGTTTTTAATTTCCATTTCAAGTAGTGAGCTGTTGGAATATGGAATGAGCTGCTAGAGGAGGTAGTTGAGGCAGGTACAACACAACATTTAAAACACACTTGGACAGGACTAGAATCAAGTGTCCCAGACAGACCAATGAAATTCTCAGCTGCAGTAGCACAACAGAATATGTAAACATAGTACTCTGAAACCAATAAGATAAATGAGAAAAAAATGTTTAGTGTGTATATTATATATATATATATAAATTATATATTCTAAATATATATATATATATACACACACACATATACATGTAAAAACAAACAATAAAAAATAGGGAATGTTTAGAGGGATATGGACCAATTGCCACCAGCTTAAATGTGGCATTTTGGTCTGCATTGAAAAGTTGGGCTGAAGGGCCTGGATCTGTGCCATATGACTATGCAATTTAGCTAATTTTCTTTAAAAATATTATTGGAATAGTAGGTTCCAGATCTAGAAATTTGCCCGTGTCGATTCTGTAAATCCATGTTTAAAAAAAAAGCAAGAACAGATTTCTACACGCATGTGGACAGACAATTTTTGGGAAGCTGGTCTTAGCTGAAGGTTTAATGAGGCATGGATGACAGGCTCCTATATTTGGACCAGAGGAACGGTAAATGTCAAAGTGCCTTTGTGTACATATCACGCACAGAATTGGTTCTCCCTAAGAGTGCAGGCAGGGAAGTCAGACTGTCTGATGTGAGCTCTACTGCTGTAATGTCACAGCAGTAATTGACTGTGGTCTGTGAATGCAAAAAGGTATAGGTGGAGGGGGGTGGGGGGGGGGGGGGTGGGGGAGAGACGAGAGAGCGACATGACAATCTGTATCTCGTTATACACAAAGAGGTGACTCTATGCTCAGAATTTAATGACACTAGTACGATGGCACAATAATGTGCCATTCATAGTCACGATGGGATTAGGTGACAGTTATCGTCTTCCCGGATAAGACAAATGTGTATTTATAATTACAAAAGGACAGGCGTCTGCCTGTATTTTGTGAAATATTTAGCAGGCCTGCAGACAGTGGTTTAGGTTAACAGGGAAAAGTCTGCTCCAGTTTAAAACAGCAAAGACAAACATAATACAGACATTCAACAGACCCTCTTTCCATTTTCAAACCCAAACCACTATCCGCAATGTCCCATAATCCAACAACAGCTTGTAATTATATAATGATTTTAATATAGCAAAACATCACAACATGATTCACAGGGCACAATAATAAAATGCAAACTGGAGCGTCAGAAAGCAATATTAAATGGCCTTAACATTGGCCAGAGGTAGGCTTTAAGGACCATAGTTAAATAAGCCCTATTTGTGTCTCCCTCCAAGATGCCAGATGACAACTGGAATGTTTTTTAACACAGTGCTTTATGGTAAATGAGAGAACGTATGGAAACATGAATCATTTTCCTGCTACAGACAAAAAAATACTTATTCTTGATAGAAGGACGGACTTTTTGGTGGTGTTTCTTTGAAAACTTGAAGTAAATACAGAGAAAATGTGATCTCATGCTGTGATCTTTAGAGGTCGGCACACAATATCATGTAAATCACCGAAGATAGACACACAATGCCGGAGTAACTCAGCGGGACAGGCAGCATCTCTGTGGGCAAGGAATGGATGATGTTTCGGGACCCTTCCTCAGACTGAGAGTCAAGGGAGAGGGAAACTAGTCGGAGAACTAGGGTGGAGAGGGATAAAGAGAGAGGGTTACATGAAGTTAGAGAAATCAATATTCAAACTGCTGGGGTGCCAGCTGCCCAAGCGAAATAAGAGGTGCTGTTCCTCCAATTTGCTTTGTGCCTCACTCTGACAATGGAGGAGTCCCAGGACAGAAAAGTCAGTGTGGGAATGGAAGGGGGAGTTAGAGTGTAGGAAGGAACTGCAGATGCTGGTTTAAACCAAAGATAGACACAAAATGCTGCAGTAACTCAGGTAGCATCTCTGTATGAATGGGTAAAGTTTTGGGTCGAGACCCTTCTTCAGAATGATGTCAGGGGAGAGGGAGATAAGGAAGTGTAAGGTGTGCAAATAGGACAACGGGAATGGAGATCAAGGAAAATGTATAATAGATCATTGTTAGCTGGGATAAGCTAACAGCAATAAAGCAAACAGAGATAAAATAGAGACAGTAAGACTGGTCAGAGAACTGGGAAGGGTTAGGGATGGAGAGAGAGGAAGAGCAAGGGTTACTTGAGGTTAGAGAAGTCAATGTTCATACCGCTGGGGTTTAACAACCGGTGGACAGCGAAGGTGATCAGCGAAACACATTCGCAAGTGGAAGAGAGCTCTAGAAGCAAAGATCTTTAGGTGGGAAATTTCATGGCTTAGACTTAAGGCAATGACAGCTGAAAGCCCTGCCAGCAGTGGTGGATTGATTCATTTCAAAGTAGATCAAGTGACCAGAAATAGTGGAGCAACGTAACTGTGCAATTATAGGGCTGGGGAGATTTCGCTGATAGGGAGGAGTGAGATCATGGAAGGCTTTAAAATAAGGGTGAACATTTCAGAATGATGGCACTTTATAGTAGCAGGTGTGCAAGGGATGGATAAATTCAATTTATGCAGATTAGGAAATGCATTCCAAATCCTGAAACATGCCTCAGTTTAGTTTTTAAGTCCCATGTTCAAATAGAACATGGACTTAAGTCATGTAGACATCAGGATTCAGAAGAATTCAATATTAAGCAGTATAGGAAGAGTGAGTGTGTCTCAGGAGCCGAAGATAGACACAAAGTGCTGGAGTAACTCAGCCGGTGAGGCAGCATCTCTGGAGAATGATAGGTGATGTTTTGGGTCGGGACTCTTCTTCAGTCTAAAGAAGGGTCTTGACCTATTCCTGGTTTAATCCTGGTAAAGACTACAAGGTTATAGATCAGCTTGTACTAAACACATTGGTTTGCATTACCTTTTAACTGCACAGAAAATGGCTTGGGGGTTACACAAAAAGCTGGAGAAACTCAGCGGGTGCAGCAGCATCTAAGGAGCGAAGGAGATAGGCGACGTTTCGGGTCGAGACCCTTCTTCTTCAGCTTTTTGTGTAACCCTCGATTCTCCAGCATCTGCAGTTCCTTCTTTAACATAAAATGGCTCTGTGCTTTATAACTATTAGACATAGACATAGAAAATAGGTGCAGGAGGAAGCCATCCAGCCCTTTGAGCCAGCACCGCCATTCATTGGGATCATGGCTGATCATTCCCTATCAATAACCCGTGCCTGCCTTCTCCCCATATCCCTTGATTCCATGAGCCCCTATGGCTCTATCTAACTCTCTCTTAAATCCATCCAGTGACTTGGCCTCCACTGCCGTCTGTGGCAGGGAATTCCATAAATTCACAACTCTCTGGGTGAAAAAGTTTTTTCTCACCTCAGTTTTAAATTACCTCCCCTTTATTCTAACACTGTGGCCCCTGGTTCTGGACTCGCCCAACATTGGGAACATTTTTCCTGCATGCAGCTTGTCCAGTCCTTTTGTAATTTTATATGTTTGTATAAGATCCCCCCTCATCCTTCTAAACTCCAGTAAATACAAGCCTAGTCTTTTCAATCTTTCCTCATATGACAGTCCCGCCATCCCAGGGATCAATCTCGTGAACCTACGCTGCACTGCCTCAATCACAAGGATGTCCTTCCGCAAATTAGGAGACCAAAATTGTACACAATACTCCAGATGTGGTCTCACCAGAGCCCTATACAACTGCAGAAGAACCTCCTTACTCCTATACTGAAATCCTCTTGTTATGAAGCTCCCTCCCATCTGGTGAAGGAGATGGAACTAATAGCTACTGTGAATGATGATTAAAAGCTCTACCTGTCCACTTGCTAATTTTAAAACTATAAGGAGTAGTTTAAAGCTATGTACAGTGGTTTGATTATGACTATTTCAGTTCAGTTTCATGGCATATTAACCTAAATTTCAGTTAATCTAGAAAAAGAGTGAAGACATTCCTAGAGAGAGGAAAGAAGAATTTTTGAAAGATCAGATTGGGAGCAATAGGGAAAAATTGGCACAAAAGAGGAGACGAGGCCTGGGGCAGATCAGCCATGATCATTTTGAACCTCGCGGCAGGCTTGAGGGGTCCGGAGTTCTACCTCTGTTGTTATTTCCTTGTGTTTTTGAGCAAGGGCTGGGGACTTGTAAGTGCCGACATAATTCAGCTTTCACAACAAGTCACACATTTGTCCTTGTCTTCATATTATTTATTATTAATTCTCGTATCCACATTAATAATGAAAACTGCCTACATTAACTGGTCACACTGAAATTAACTCAACCCTACAGTGTTTACATGGGTACTATCCATTATAAATGTGGACGGTGCACGCTTTTAATTTAAAAATAAATTGACAGCAATTCTATTTATTTCCATGGTTTCTTTAAGACTTTCATTACAGAGAGAAGAACAGATAACGTTAGATAGAAAGAGAGAATGTATACCATATAAGACACAAGAGGCAACAAACATTATCTGTAAAATGGTGGATACAATGTCCACACTGGTTCAATAAAGTCGGTAACATTAATTATAAAACATATTGAGAAATATATTCACATCTACAATGTAATCTCCTATTAACGAACAAAGGTGGTGCACACCCCATAATGGAGGCCACATGTACCTCTGCAGTGTAACAAAGGCAGTATGCAGCCCCATATTGTAAGAATGCCGCTCCAGGCCGCGGAGATTGAACCGGCCTGTTCGCGGAGCTCGGATTCGGCCGCGGGACTTACCATCACCCGGCGGGGGGGGGGGGGGGGCCCAACATCGAAAGCCTGGATCGCCTCAACGCAGAGGGAGAACAAGGAGGGAAGAAACAAGGACTAAGAATTTTGCCTTCCATCACAGTGAGGAGGTGTCTGGTAGACTCACTGTGGTGGATGTTAAACTGTGTTCATTGTCTGTTTTGTTATTTTATTCTATGTTATGACTGCAAGGTTCGCAATTTTGTTCACACTGAAAGGTCTGAATGACAATAAAGGATACAATACAATACAATACAATACAATACAATACAATACAATACAATACAATACAATACAATACAATACAATACAATACAATACAATACAATAAGGGGCAGTTTATATCCCTTCAGGAAAAGATGATGTTGTATAAACTCCTTACTATAATGGAGGCAGTAGACATTCTGTAACACGGCAAGTGCCTGAACAAAGCTTTGTAAAATAATGAGACAGTATGCATTACTGTAAAATAATATTACATAAAGCAATGTCATGTTTGTACACCATACAAATTAGAAACAGAGGTACACCCTTTTGTGCTGGCTCCAGCAATGCAAGTTCATGGTTGATCATTCCTGTACTTTTCCCGTATCCCTCGATTTCCTTAATATCCAAAAATCTATACAAGCTCAATAATGAAGCCTTTATGGTCCTCGGGGGAAGAGACTTCGATAGATTTCAGGAAATAAATTTTGTGTCATCCCAGGCCAAAATAGACAAGCGCCTTCTTCTGTGAACGTCATGTCTGCTTCTAATCTCATTGTTCTCAACTCTCGAGGTTACATGCCGGTCGGTCTACTCAATCACTCCTCATATGGCAAACCCATGTTCTAAGGAACCATTCTGGCTAATGTCTGTTGCATCCCTATGTGGCAGGTACATTTTTACTTTGAAGAGGAGTCCGAAACATACACACGATTGTAGGACAACTTCAGACTTCAGACTTCATACTCCAGTTATATATCAGATCAGACTGAAGAAGGGACTTGACCCCAAACATCTCTCGTTCCTTCTCTCCAGAGATGCTGCCTGTCTCGCTGAGTTATTTCAGCATTTTGTGTCTATCTTCGATTTAAACCAGCATCTGCAGTTCCTTCCTACGCATTTGATATATATATATGAGTGTATGTGTGTGTATATATACACACACACACACCCACACACACACACAAACAAACAATAATAGTGCAAAAAGACAGAACCAATGCCCCTGTCTATGTAGTTCCGAACTTATTTGGAGTGTTATCAAGCGACAGCATACACCTATACTGTGTAGCATAATCAGAATGCATGCATTTATAAGAGATAAAGCAAAAGGACTAAGAAACAATATGCACTGGTGATGTCGATATAGAGAGGTAATATCACAGACTCTCAGGGGTTGCAAGCTGTTTCTGGTTCTCTGTTTCTCTCCAGAAAGTACACATATTTTCTCAGTACACTTAGTCGTTAAACCTCTATCTTTGATGCAAGAAGGTTCATCAATAGAAGCCGAACAGCACACAGGTGGCTGACTCCTTTTAATGGGTTAATCGAACTCATTATGAGTGTAGCAAATTTACAATTAACCTTTACTGAACTGCCAAAGACAGTAACAGCATCATTGGGCAAAACACCTGATAGCTTAAGCTCAGCTTTGGTGACAAGATGACAATTGATGATCCCGTTCCTTCATTAATTGCCAAGATGTGAAAGTGCAATGTATTTCTGGAAATGATTTCTTGAAATCAGAGAGATGGGACCATAATTCAATATTCGGTTCAAAATGCAACATTTCAGTTTAGCCTTCCTGGGTGAGCGAATTTAGACTAAAGTGTGAAACCCCAGAGAGGTATTGAACCCCCAACAAACTTCTTATTTAAAAACAAGTTTTTTTAGAATACAGCGCTGAAACAGGCCCTTTGGCCTACTTAGTCCATGCCGGCCAGCGAACCCCACACATTAAACTATTTTATACACACTAGGGCCCATTAACAATTTTACCAAGCCAATTAACCTACAAACCTGTACATCTTTGGAGTGTTGAGGGTAAACTGAAGCTCCTGCGGGAAAACCCATGCATTCAGAATACTTAAAGCAGTTTTGATCTCTGTATGCAAAGAGCAAACTTAATTTGGCATCAGAGGTGTATGTATTGGCTTGGCTGATCACTAGAATGAGCCTATGGAAGATTGAATAAAATTGGAGTTTGGGTGGCACAGCTAATACAGTTTCTGCCTCACAACTCCAGTGACGCTGGTTCAATCCTCACCTCAGGTGTTGTCTGGGCGGAGTTTGCACGTTCTCCCTCTGATCCTGTGCATTTCCTTGGGTGCTCTGGTGTCCTCCCACCTTCCCAAAGAGGTGCGGGTTAATAGTTTAATTTGCCACTGTAAATTGCTTTCAGCATATAAGTGAGTGTTAGGATTTGGGATGGAGGAGTGATGTGAGGGCAATGTGTAGAGAATAAAATGATATACAAGTTTGATGGTTGGTGCAGGCACAATGGATGGAAAGGCAATTATTGGTACTACCTGACTATGACTTTAGAAGATGGTCTCATGAATGATTCTTAAAGGGATTGAGAGCATCGATAATCGATACCATGAGGCAGCTTCCCGGCTGCTGGATGGTGTTGGGTGAATAGGTGTTGTTGTCTAAGAATAAGAGCAGAATAATGATCCAAAATAAAACGCCCTACCTTAGAGGGGTTTGTGGGCGGGAGTGGGGGGGGGGGGTTGATGGAGAATATTCACTTCATCCATGAGTAGATATGTTGGACACCAAAGGAAACAGATGACATGAAGCACAAGATCTGTCATGACCACATTGAATGATAGAACAAGCTTCAGTAGCGTATGATCTATTCCTACTTACATTTCTTAACCGCTCAGTACATCAGAGGCAAAGATGACTTTGGCCCACTAACGTTCTTGTGCGGGTTCACAGTAATCCTCATTGAAACTTGCAGAAATCTTCAGTTTAATGAAAGGCATAGATAGAATGGATGTGGAGAGGATGTTTCCACTGGTTAGAGAGTCTAGGACCAGAGGTCAGAGCCTCGGAATTAAAGGACGCTCTTTTAGAAAGGAAGTGAGGAGGAACTTCTGTAGTTAGAGAGTAGTTCAAACTGTGGAACTCATTGCCACAGAGGGCTGTGGCGGCCAAGTTAGTGAATATTTTTAAGGCAGAGATAGACAAATTCTTGATTTGAATGGGTGTCAAGGATTATGTGGCAGAGCTGCCAACTCTCACGCATTGAGTGTGGGAATCACGCATTTGGCCCAATTCTCACGCTCTCATGCTGATCACAAATTTCTCACGCTCTGTCGTTTCAAAACTAATATCAACCGGGTGCCGTGGGTGTTGGAGAGCCAGTGTGGGGGGAGGGATGGAAGCAGAAGCAGCGGCAGCGACAGATGCGGAAGGGGGGCCGGGGCTGTCGAGTGTTTGCCGGGCTGGCGAGACGCTCGCTGCAGCTCCGGACGTGGAGCAGCCTCAGTGCATGGGTCCCGGGCTGTCGGAGGCGTTGGAAGCGTTGCGCCGCTGCCTTGTAAGTCTCTGCACCGAATTTGCCCTGGTGACCAGCATGGACCAGGCTGCGGCTTGGTGCATCCTGGAGGACAACCAGTGGCTGCTGGAAATAGGTACCAAGCACTGGGTAGAAGCAGTGGAAGATGGTTGGAGAAAGCATCCTGCTTGCCTGCTAGATTTTCACTTACTGTAACTGCAGGAAAAATGTTCTCGATGTTGGGGGAGTGCAGAACCAGTGGTCACGCAGTTCAAGAATAAGGGGTTGGCCATTTAGGACTGAGATGAGGACACATTTTCTTCACCCAGAGAGTTGTGAATCTGTGGAATTCTCTGCCACAGAAGGCAGTGGAGGCCAATTCACTGGATGTTTTCAAAAGAGAGTTACATTTTGCTCTTGGGGCTGGTGAAATCAAGGGATATGAGGAAAAAACAGGAAAGAAGAACTGATCTTAGATGAACAGTCATAATCATATTGAATGGCAGTGCTGGCTCGCAGGCCCGAATGGCCTATTCTTGCACCTATTTTCTATGTTTCTATGCTTGAGCATATGGCAATAAAACCACACCACTTTATTTTGAAGCATTCATGCATGGTGGAGGTATAATGTAGTCATAGAGTGACAGAGTGACAACAGGCCCTTTGGCCCAACTTGCCCAGACATGCCAACATGTCCCAGCTACACTTCCTGCTTTGGTCCATATCCCTCCAAACCTGTCCTATCCATGTATCAGTCTAACTGTTTCTTAAATGCTGGGATATTCCCTGCCTCAACTTCCTCCTCTGGCAGCTTGTTCCATACACCCACCACCCTTTGTGTAGAAAACGTTACCCCTTAAAAAGTTAGCTCTTAAAAATACTTTACAAAAAAAAAATTAAATTTTATACTTCTACAATGCACTAAAACAAGATTTTAATACATCAAATTTCAAAAAGTACCCCCCTCCCACACCCTCCCTCAAGCTTGGTCTTGCAATTTCTCACTCCCAACTCCCTCCCAATCTTGGCAGCCTCCTGGGAGGGGAGAGGACATTGTGAGGGAGGGGACATTGAGGGGGAGAGGAGGGAACATTGAGGGGGACGGGATATTGAGGGGGACGGGACAGGGGGAGGGGCGTGGGACTGGATGGGAGGGGGAAGGGGTTACAGAATGGTAAAATAATAGCATACAGCTGATGCGCTTAAGGGGACCAGTGGTTGGCCTATTTACAGGTGCCCTCCCCTTAATTCCACCATTTATTGGTGCCCTCCCCTAAACCCCCCACATTTACAGGTGCTCTCCTCTAAATCCTATTTATAGATGCCCTCCTCTAATTCACCATTTGCAGGTGCCCTCCTCTAATTCACCATTTGCAGGTGCCCTCCTCTAATTCACCATTTGCAGGTGCCCTCCTCTAATTCACCATTTGCAGGAGCCCTCCTCTAATTCACCATTTGCCGGTGCCCTCTAAATCCCATTTACAGGTGCTCTTCCCTAATTCACCATTTAAAAGATGATCACAAAATATAAATTAGATAATATTATTTTATTGTTCTGATAATAATAATCTCTGATTTGTAGAGTTTCGGGTCAAGACCTTTCTTCAGACTGAAAGTCATGGGAGATGATGATGTAAAGAACAATGAATAAAAGATATGCAAAAAGTAACAATGATAAAGGAAAAGAGCCCATTGTTGGGTGAGAACGAGCTGGTGCGAGAGAGAGAGCGAGATGGTGGGAATGCCGGGGCTACCTGAAGTGAGCAATGCCCACACGCTAACACTATCCTGAAATTTCCCAATGTAAAGTAGTACTGAGTAAACACAGCACTCTGTCCATAATATAATAAACAAGAAAAAAATGTTCAATGTGTGTGTGGGATGGAATTCCCAAATTTGGTCAGTTGGGATTTATTGGTCGCCTGAACTAACTTCAGGCAGCCCTGACATTCTCTCTCTTTCTATCCTTCGGTTTAAACCAGCCTCTGCAGTAACTTCCTATATATCTAAAATCCCAACTGACCAAATTTGGGAATTCCCTCGCTGCCATATATCAGGACAAGTTGTGCCGAATAAAACTGGCCGAACGTATCTTAGGCCGAAGATGTAGTCAATCCGTCTAAAAAAACCCCATAGAGCGCAAGTTCAGTTCAGTTCAGTTTAGTTTATTGTCATGTGTACTGAGGTACAGTGAAAAGCTTTTGTTGCGTGCTAACCAGCCAGTGGAAAGAAAATACACAATTGCAATCTAGCCATTTATAGTGTACTGATACATGTTAGGGGAATAACGTTTAGTGCAAGGTGAAGCCAGCAAAGTTCGATCAAAGATAGTCCGTAGGTCACCAATGAGGTAGATAGTAGTTCAGCACTGCTCTCTGGTTGTGGTGGGATGGTTCAGTTGCCTGATAATTGCTGGAAAGAAACTGTCCCTGAATCCAGAGATGTGCGTTTTCACACTTCTATACCTTTTGCCCTGATGGGAGAGGGGAGAAGAGGGAGTGGCCAGGGTGACTTGGTGAGTGAATCATTAAACTGTGGTAGAATTTAGAACTTAGAACAGGCCCTTCGGCCCACAAAGTCCATACTGATCATGATGCCAAGTTATACTAATCTCCTAGCTTTAGAGTTATAGAGTCATAGAGTCATTTCACGAAATTCTCACGCTGATCACAGAATTTCTCACGCTCAAAAAAAAAAGATTTTTTTGTAAATAATTAAATAAAGTCACGAACAAGTCAATTCGCCCAAGGCTTCCATTTCCATAAAGAACGAGCAATTTGATTGTCTTAAGCCCATCGCACACTATTTAAATTGGCAATGTACTAATGGCAGTACTAATGATTCCATTTGACATTTATAGAACCAAAATCTGTAGGTGCTGGAAATTCAAAATACAGCAAAAATTGGTTTAGAGGCGAGTAAAAGCCATGAGGGGAATATATAGGGTGAATGCATTGTCTTTGCCCCGGGATATGTGATTCAAGAACTAAGCATTTGTTTAAAGCAGGCGTGTCAAAAGGTAGTTTACTTTAGAACAAAGGTGATAGATCTTTAGTTTAGTGTCTAAACTAAACTACAAATTCCTGTGCAGATGGTGTGATAGGTGAGACACAGCGGTGGTCCAAACACCAATCCCGGACGCACCGCTCACACCTCCCGACCCTCTGTCTGTCGGCCGCTCTGTCCACACCCCATGGAATTTTAACCCCGGCCCGGAGCCAGGAGCGGACTGGGTGAGTGGGGGCGTCTATGCCGCCTCCGGAGCAGCGGAGACGAATCCAGGGCTAATTCTGCTCCGATTCGCGATTCCCGGGTCACTGTCCCTCACCTCCCCCGGACCCCAGCTGGACACAGAGAACCTTGGCCGGCCCGCATGCCCGGGGGGTGGGGGATAGGGAAATGCTCCCCGGATGTTGCCAAGTCTCCGAATTTCCGCTCACTCTGGGTGGTGTCGCCTCTTCACTGACACATGCTCTCAGACGCAACCTGACACACACTCTCACACACAAACACACACACACACACACACACAACCTGACACACACTCTCACTGTCACACACGGGCACACCCTCACACATACACTCTCACACCCACTCTCATACACACTGACACTCTCACACACACACACACTCTCACACACGCACACCCTCGTACACACCCTCACACATACTGATACACACTCTCACTCATGAGTTTGACACCCCTGGTTTAAAGTGAGAGAAGAACGATTTAATAGGAACCTGAGGGACAACATATTCACGCAGAGAATGGTGGGTATGTGGAACGAGCTGCCAGGTGAAGTAGGCAGGTAAAATGACAGCTTTTAAAAGACATTTGGACAGGAACGTGGACGGGACAGGTTTAAAGGGATATTGGCCAAATGCGGATAAATGGGACTAGTTCAGATGGGGTATCTTGACCTGCAAGAAAAGTTGGGATGAAGGGCCTGTTTCCATACTGTGAGACTATGACACATTGTAGAAAGGGTGCAATTGCTCTGGAGAGGATTCAGGGGCTATTTATGAAGATGATGGCAGGGCTGGAATTTTTTTTTTACTTTGCAGAAAGATTTGATAACTGGGATTGTATTCTCTGAAGCAACGGAGTTGATGAAAAGATTTAGTTGAGGTGAATAATATTATGAGAATAGGACCTGTTTCGCTTAACAAAGAGTATAGGAAGGAACTGCAGGTGCTGGTTAAACTGGTTTAAACTGAAAATAGACACAAAAATCTGGAATAACTCAGCGGGACAGGCAGCATCTCTGGAGAGAAAGATTGGTGATGTTTCGGGTCGAGAGCCTTCAGACTGAAGAGGTTGAAAACCTGCCAAATAGATGTAAAACACAATGACTGGAGATGTATGCTATCCAACTAAGGGCAGAAATCAGAATCATGCGTTCATCTTCATTGATGTGACACCATAATAAATATATTACAGAAAAAATAATTTAATGGGGTGGCACCACAGACCCAGATTTGATCCTGACAATGGGTGCTGTCTGTACATAATTTGTACATTCTCGCTATGACCACATGGGTTTTCGCTGGATATTCCGGTTTCACCCACATCCGAGAGAAGTGCAGGTTTGTAGGTTAATTGGCTTCTGTAAATTGTCCCTGGCATGTAGGATAGAACTGGTGTATGGTAGATTGCTGGTCAGTTTGGACTTGGTGGGCCGAAGGGCCTGTTTCTATCTATATGTTTTACATGTATATCTTACATGTATATTCATTATATATTGAACCATATACTTGGTTGAATATATGGCATTATTTTTGTCTTGTTTCTCTAGTCAAAGGGTAAGGTTGATTAATTTATTTGTGCATGAATTATAATCTGATTTCCATACATGAATATACTAAGGCCATTCATGTGCTGCACCTGTTGATCACAGCCTGGCTCTATGTGGAATGTAATTAGGAATGTAATTTAGCCTAACCTTATACCAAATCCAATTTAAAGCATAAATCTTGCATTCAAGTGTAAGTTAAAAGACTCGTTACAGTATGGACCAGATTGCACAATTTTAAGCTTAAAAATGCAAATGTCCCTGCCGTGGGTTGTTGCACACCCTAGCAATTTCTCACTCTCAACTCTCACCCAATGTTGGCAGCCCTGATGTGGAGAAGGCAGGAAAATGGGATTAGGAGGCAGTGAGATCAGCCATGATTGAATGGCGGAGTAGACTCGATGGGCCGAATGGTCTAACTCTACTGTATTGTGAACTTGTGAACTTGTAATCGAGTGTTGGATTTCATTTAACACGGTGTTTTATACTTTGGCTTTCCATCTCAAATTCCTGCTTGTTGAGGACATTTTACAGTAACGTCCCGGATTTAACTCTTCATTTAGTGACAGTAATTGACCTATTTTGAATGAGGAAGATAACAAGTGGCAGGTTTCCCAGTAATTTGGAGGCGGCTTGGTGATGATTGGTGGTAAGTATTTTCAGGAGTCATTAAAAAACAATTAAGACCCTAGTTAAAGGGTAGGCTGACAGCGAGCAATGTCATGTGTCGGATCCCACTGCTCAACACCATCAGGGCTTAATGCAAACTTAACTTGAGTTTAATATACTGATACAATAATACAAATCAATCCAGTATAATCCACTCAACATGAGTTGAAGCTCAGAAATCTCTACAATACACCAATCCATTACTGCACAACAGCATCAATGGACACAGCCACGAGTTCATGGTGAACAACAGAGTCAGATTCCCTTCTGCACGACATGTGATTATAGACATTTTAACCTGTATGATTATAGCCCGCAATTATTTCAACCTTGCCTTGAAAACCAAATCCAATGCTTTGGTGTATTCTCGACCCAGGGTGGACTTGCACCGTAACACACAGCCTCTGTGCGAAACACACCCCTGTTTGCGATTGAAAATATTTTGCTCTTTCTTTTAATGAAGACAGAATTTATTCAGCATCTTTCACCGAGTCCCCTTAGAGCAATGATCGAAGCAAAGGCTGAAGGGTCAATGAGCAGTGTGCAAGTTAATTGAAAGAGGCAGGAGATAGGATGATGGAAACCGAGAGGCAGTGGAGGGGAACATTTCAAATTAAAGGGTTTGCTAGGAAGGGAAGAGTGGGAGGCAGCTTTGAGGTCATAGGAGAGCCAGCCCCTCTCCTGGCTTCTTTCAATTAATTTGGCACCAATCCATCTTTTAAAATCTACATTCAATAGGAAGAAAATCAAGCATGGCCCATGTGCCGGCCTTCTCGTTTGAAAATGAACAGAATATTTCACATCTGAGATCGTCCAGAGTGCTCTGAATGGAGATGATTTAAAATTTAAAAACAGAACATACTGTATGTATTCAGCAGATCATTGAGCATTGCGAACCAGCAGCATTGACCTGAAATGTTAATTCCAACTCCCTCTTTTCATATTTCTGCGGAAGTGGATGTTGCTGGAAATAGCAGCATTTATGATCCATCCCTAATTGTCCTTGTGGTGGTGGAGAACCACTTGCTTGATTAGATGTGGTCCTTTTGGTGAAGGTGTCCCTGCAAGACTATTCTAGAGAGTCTCAAGAATAAAGAGACTATGGCATAGATAGTACCATGAATGAATAAATGCAAAGCTTTGCCAAGTCAGGGTTGTACATGACTTGAAGGGGAGCAAGAAAGTCATGGCGCTCCCGCTTCCATGCGCCTGCTGCTCGTGTCCTTTCTGGTAGTAAAAGTTTGCGGATTTGGGAGGTGCTATTAAGATTAACCTAGCCTACATTTTGAATTTGACTCTTCGGTTCATATCTGGGCTAATGCTGTGATGGGGTCAATAATGAAAGGTCCTGGTAAAACCCAGACTAGGCAGCACAGAAACCAATCCAAACAAACACCCTCTAGTTTTAGATTCACCTACCATGGGTACAGGATAACATTATCTACCCCATCTACACCCAACATAACCTTTATCAGGCCATCTCTAGCCACCTTTACTCCAGGGGGAAAAAATGGAAGTGTATCCAATTATTCCTTATAACTCATCCAGCAGCTCAAGCAATATTCCTGTGAGTCTTTTCAGCACCTTTTCTAGCTTAAGCAAGTCTTTCCTATAGCATGACAAGCAGAACTGCACACAGTTTTCCAAGTACGTCTTACCCAACTATTTGTACAAGCATATGATATCCTAACTCCTATAATCAATGCCTCAGCAGTTGTACACAGTCCTAGTGAGACCACACCTGGAGTATTGTGTGCAGTTTTGGTCCCCTAATTTGAGGAAGGACATTCTTGCTATTGAGGGAGTGCAGCGTAGGTTTACAAGGTTAATTCCCGGGATGGCGGGACTGTCATATGCTGAGAGAATGGAGCAGCTGGGCTTGTACACTCTGGAGTTTAGAAGGATGAGAGGATATCTCATTGAAACATATAAGATTGTTAAGGGTTTGGACACGCTAGAGGCAGGAAACATGTTCCCAAAGTTGGGGGAGTCTAGAACCAGGAGCCACAGTTTAAGGATAAGGATTAAGCCATTTAGAACGGAGACGAGGAAACACTTTTTCTCACAGAGAGTGGTGAGTCTGTGGAATTCTCTGCCTCAGAGGGCGGTGGGCACAGGTTCTCTGGATGCTTTCAAGAGAGAGCTAGATAGGGCTTTTAAAAATAGTGGAGTCAGGGGATATGGGGAGAAGGCAGGAACGGGGTACTGATTGGGGATGATCAGCCATGATCACATTGAATGGCGGTGCTGGCTCGAAGGGCCGAATGGCCTACTCCTGCACCTATTGTCTATTGTCTATTGTCTCAGCCCATGAATGCAGGCATACTATATGTCCTCTTCACCATTCTCTCTACCTGCGCTGCCAATTTCATTTCGGAGTCACGTGAGTGACTTCGTGAAGAACCCGCCAGCACGCATGCGCGACTTATCGTCGCTCGCATTGCAGTCGACGGCTGGAGAGGAGCGCGGCTCACCACCAGCCCTTCATAAGGGCCACTCAGGTAAGTATAGGCAACCTTGAGTTGGTTGTCCTGTGTGAGTAATTGTGTTTTCTCCCACAGGGAAATGGACGTAAAAAGGAGTAAGGGCTGCAGAACTTCTGGAAGGAGTTGCCGGCCACCCATCCCGGAGTCCCCGTCTACAGCGGTAGGACGGGCCGGGAAAAAGGCGCGCAAATCGGGGAGCCCTGTAATAACAGGACCCGGTTCACCGACGCAGCTGTGCTCTAGCGGGGGTCCCGCAGAGCAAGAACTCGGTACAGCGCCGGAGCAAGTGCACCCTGACTCCATTTCTCTGTCACCCACTGGGTCATTGGCAGAGACGAGCAAAAGGGATCCGCGTGCTGCCGCACGGCCCTTCTCCCTGAGCCCTCTCGAAGGAACCAGGGATAGAGCTCGACTACCTAGCCCTTCTCGGGCTGAGGTCTCACCAGAATGTGGTCTGGTGAATCGGCGAGACCCAAATCCACTGGCAGACCAAGGAGGGCCAGCATGGACTCACCACCCAGGGGGACCAGGAGGAGTCACGCGGGTGGAGTCTCGTCACGGTCACCGCTTCCCCCGCTGGGGGCGGGTCGGGACCGTACGCCGTCTGGGTCCAGATCAAGGACAGTCGGCAAGCCCGCGCGGATGTCGGGTCACCACGCTGCGGCGTTGGGTGCCGACCTCTCCCCACCTATGCCCTCAGAGGCAGCCGGATGCAGCTCAGCGAAAAGGAGGCGCTTGAGCAGATCCGCGCGGAAATCGCTCAGCTTCGCCGAGGCGGCTGGTAGCGACACATCGTCACGGCACCGATATTACCTCGACGAGGTACGGGCCGACGACAGGAGCCTCAGTAGTTCCTTCAGGCATGAGGACTCTAACCGCCCATACATGCACGATGAAGGGCGCTTGGACCGTATGGAGAGGATATTGGAACAAGTCCTGCTAAATCAAAGACAGGACACTCACAGTTCCAGGGGACTTATGGACATATCCCCATCACCATCTATGGACAGCATGAGGCCAGAAGAGGAGGAGATCCTGGTACATGCCCCAGCAGCACCTGAGGTCCCCCAGGAAGAGCTCCTGGATGTGGCAGCCAAGTTCGGGTTACCCGTATCTTCAGGACAACCCCTCAACACTAAACTGGCCGCGACCATAGATTACCTCACGAACCACCAGCTACAGGAGGAGGTCCTTGCAAAGGCCATGGAAAGACACACGGCTCCAGGAAATTGCAATTCACTCAACGTGCCGATTGTAAACATGCCAATCTGGGGCAATATCAGCCCGGGCATCAGAGCGCAGGAAGTGAAACTGCAGAGAATCCTGAAACTACTTACGTCTGGGATTACCGCTTTTGCAAGGTCAGTGGACGGGGTTGATTTAAACACCGAACAGGAGGATGCTCTAGCACTGCTTTGTAATACGCAGTACGAAATCAACGCTTTCAGGAAAAGCATAATTAAACCTTCGTTGAATCCCAAATTTGCGGGACTATGCAGAGCACCTCCTACACCACCACCCAGACAGCTGTTCGGAGAAGACCTCTGGTCACAGTCTGATGAGATCACATACTGTGACCAGACATTCGGCCAAGAAAACACCTTACTTCAGGCCGCGAGGTCAAACCGACAGGCCAGCAAGGACCTACATTCCGGCGCCTCCTCAATATCAACAGCCTCCTCAGCCCAGGCCTTTTTTAGGACTAGGCCCTCAGCGGCCAGCATGGAAAATGCGGACTCCACATCAACAACGCAGCCCAGCACCTCCACGTCCCACCAAACATATCAGGGACCACCGATAACCATGAAGGTAAGGCGGTCTGGATTCCATGCACTTGCATGTCTAACCTCACAGGTTGGGGGCAGACTACGGGGATTTAAGGAGGCATGGGAAACCATCACCTCAGATGAGTTTATCTTACGAAGTATTCAGGGTTATGAAATTGAGTTTATTAATGGCCAATTGCCTCCACCTCAGCATATGCCAAATCGCAAATTTGCACTTTCCAAAAAGGAATCAGCAGAAGGCTATGCTGAAATCTTGAGATTACAAGAGAAAGGGGTGATAGAAAGAACCACACATGAACCAATTGAATTCGTGTCTAATATATTTACTAAAACCAAAAAAGATGGTGGATGTCGGGTCATTATAGATTTAACTCACTTGAATACCTTTGTAAAATATACCCATTTCAAAATGGACACGTTCGAAACAGCCAAATCTTTGATTTCGAAGGGCTGCTTCATGGCATGCATTGATTTAAAAGATGCATACTATTCAGTATCCATTCGGAAACATCACAGAAAGTTCTTGAAGTTTATCTGGATGGATCAGCTTTGGCAATACAAAGCATTGCCCAATGGGCTTACCACAGCCCCCAGACTGTTCACTAAACTACTCAAGCCAGTACTAGCTACACTGAGGAGGCAAAATCATACGGTCATGGCTTATTTGGATGACATTCTGATAATTGGACATACACTAAAGTCAGCAGAATTGGCAGTTACAGCCACAGTGGAAATTTTTCAAAAAATGGGATTTATTATCCATCCAGACAAATCAAAGTTCTTCCCCGCACAGATCATGAACTACCTGGGGTTCACGGTAGACGCCAATCGCATGATCACCACCATACCAACTAATAAAGTTGGGGATGTGTTTCAAGCATGTAAGAATCTGGTCTGCGCCAGTATATCATCAATTAGACAAACTGCCAAGGTAATTGGGAAAATTGTAGCAGTCTTTCCAGCTGCTCAATTCGGACCTTTACATTATCAAAATTTGCAAAGATCAAAAATAGCAGCATTAAAATCAAATGCTGGACATTTTGATAGACCTATGCAGCTGCCGCTCAAGGCAAAAATTGAGTTGCAATGGTGGATTGGCAATATCCATAACTCATTCAAACCCATCATTGTGCCTCGTCCGGTGGTATACTTACAAACAGACGCAAGCTCCCATGGCTGGGGAGCAACGGACAACAACACCAGTTGTGGAGGTAGATGGGACTCACTTGAAGCTACTCTGTTGTCAGCACAAGGGATAAACTATTTGGAGATGCTGGGAGCATTCCACGGACTAAGAGCTTATTGTTCAAACATTACTGACACTCATGTCCGTCTCCAAATAGACAACACCACTGCGGTGGCATATCTGAATCATATGGGCGGTACCAGGTCAATTTCATGTGATGAATTGGCAAATACAATTTGGCTCTGGTGTATTCAACGGAATATTTGGATCTCAGCTACCTACTTACCAGGTAAGCTCAACACAGTGGCGGACACCAGGTCACGGAAATTTAATGACAACATCGAGTGGATGTTGAACTCCCAAATATTCACCAAAATTACAGCCAAATTTGGTAAACCGGATATTGACCTTTTTGCGTCACGGTTGAACCATCAGGTACCAACATACGTATCATGGGAACCAGATCCTTGGGCAATGGCGATGGACGCGTTCTCGCTAGATTGGGGGAAATGGTTTTTCTATGCATTTCCTCCATTTTGCCTCATCAGTCGGGTATTGCGGAAAATCCAGCTCGATGCTGCTAAGGGCATCCTCATCATACCCGACTGGCCTACGCAGTCATGGTATCCGGTGGTCCTTGGAATGATAAGTCAACCATGGGTCCTCTTATAGGGTTGCCCACAATTGGTGACGAACCCTGTCACAGGGAAACCACACCCCTGCTATAGTCACTTGAATCTATTGGCTTGCAGGATTTGAACAGACCATTACTACAGTATGGTCTATCATCAAGGACAATGGATACCATGGGAGCATCATGCAGGGAGTCCTCAAGACGGCAATACTTATCGCACATCAGGAAATGGGAAACCTATTGCGGCCACCTGGACATTGCATATGACTCCGTTTCCATCACAGACGTGCTGGAATTTCTTGCGGGGCTACACCATGGTGAACATCTCAGTTACAGTGCCATCAATAGCGCCAGGAGTGCCCTATCATCCTACCTCAATATTGAGGTAGGATCTAACAAACTGGTCTCCAAGCTGATGCGGGGAATATTTAATTCCAACCCGCCAAGGCCCCGTTACAACATCACCTGGGATATTGGAAAAGTACTGACCCTACTCAGGACGTGGTCACCCATGGCGGGGCTTGAACTGGACAAACTCACCCTGAAGTTGGTGATGTTGATGGCGCTCACTTCGGCACAAAGGGTGCAGACGCTTCACAAGGCCAATATCGACAAGATGATCTCTACCCCTGAGCGGGTCACTTTCTTCATTGATGAATTGCTGAAGCAGCATAGACCTGGATTCACAGGGCTGCAGCTGGTGTTTCCAGCATACCCCGCTGATGCTAGGCTGTGCATAGCCACCCATATCCGCCACTATATTAAAGTGACGAGGAAATTAAGGGGAATGGAGCAATACCTGCTCATCAGCCACAAAAAACCTCACCATAGAGTGACGGCACAGACGATCTCCAGATGGCTCAGGATCGTCTTGAACAAGGCAGGTATTGACACTGATGTTTTTAAATCCCATTCCACCAGGGCAGCATCTACGTCGGCGGCAAAGGTCATGGAGGTGCCCATGGACCAGATACTTGCCACAGCGGGATGGGCCAGTGAAGCCACCTTTCAGCGGTTTTATAATAAACCCGTCACCATACCTGGAATGTTCGCAGGAGCCGTGCTAGATGCAGGCCGAGAACATACAGTCACCCCTCAGTGAGGGTTTTTTTTGTTGTTGTTATTAATAAATATTATTATTTTTCAGAACAGCAGCTTCGGAAATTGGTTACTCCTGTCCATCCTTTCAGTAGCGTGTGTGATAGCATGGACGTTGTCCAGGGCGTGAAATCACAGAAGCTTTGAAGTCTTCACGAAGTCACTCACGTGACTCCGAAATGAAATAGTAAGATTAAACGAGAACTTACCAGTTTGAAGTTTGATCTTTATTTTATGAGGAGTTGCGATGAGGGATTTCGTGCCCTCCGCTCCCAACCCTCGATCATAAAGTCAACTGGTAACTAGAGTCTCTTCAATCTTACTATAACAAGTCATTTCTTGGTCTTGGTTCTGTGATTCCACACTGCTGCTTTGAAGTATGTCGCGCATGCGTGCTGGCGGGTTCTTCACGAAATCCCTCATCGCAACTCCTCATAAAATAAAGATCAAACTTCAAACTGGTAAGTTCTCGTTTAATCTTACTATTCTCAGGAAACTATAGACTTAAACCCCAAGATCTCCCACTTCAATAACACTCCCAAGAACTCTGCCACTAACTGTGTGTGCCCTGGCCTGATCTAACTTCCCAAAATGCATTATTGATCCCCATTTTTCGACTGCCAGATTTGTTCTCTCCATAGATGCTGCCTGGCCTCACTGAGTATTTAGACATCCTTGGTCTTATTTTGAATTTGTAGAGTTTGTAATACTTCAGCTTTGGACTTCAGAAATGAAATGCCTGCCATTTTCTCAGTCTTATCACGTGAAAAAATAGCTGGGAAAAGCTTGTGAATGAATGTATTATGTTCGATAATTATTATATTAATGATCTCGCCTTGCATTTTCAAAGATTAACTGGGTAGTACTGATTTCTATCGTTATGAAAGGAAAGGCATCAGAATACAAGGCGCCGCGATGCTGCCCATCTCTTAGCGTGCACTTGAATCTGCCACAAAATGCCTTATAACCAATTAATTACAACATTGAATAAGAAACCTCAACCTTAACAGACTATTGAGAAAGAAGTCAATATAAGTTCTAAGTGTCAATATGTTCTGCAGAACCTTCTCTCGGCACTGAAACTGCCAAATACGATGAAAATCACTGAAAACACTGCCTATCTACAGATGCAGAGAATAATGTAGCCCAAAGCCCATGTGCCCGTGCTATTTCATTATAAAACCTGCCCAACTCGTGCATCCTCTGTCAGTCCTCAGAGCCCTTCATATTTTTTTTCCTTTTCAAATAAATATCCAATTCATCTTTTAAAGGTCTTATTGAAACTGCTTCGGGTACATGTCGAAAGATGCCGGTTTATCAACAAAGAAACAAAGTGCTGACCAGCCACGTTATTCCAGCAAAATACAACATTTCCAGACTGATGCAAAACGGTCCAGTTGTGGTTTCAGAGAAATAGATTTTCAATTGTGTAACACAAAATCAACACTTGCATTTTGAGGTTGAATTTCCCTGATTGTTTTCTTTTATCCTTTAAAAATCCTCCAGTGAACCACCACGCATTTTGGTGAAACACCACCTTTTCTTTAAGGCAAGATGGCGCTGAAGCCAGGTGACTGTTTGCGTGCTGGTCCCAGAAGAATATCTGCTAAATTTAAAAGTAACCTTGTTCGAAACACAGAGAACATCTCAGCCTTCTCTCTCCAAAGAGCATCCAACAAGTAAAATGTCAAACCTCTATCAGTCTTAGCTCTGCCAATAGTTTGTAAATCACTGCACTTAAAAAATAAACAATGCTCCCTCTTGTCTGGTTGTTTTGCAATTATCATAAACTGACCTACCTGCTATAACTCTCTGGGCTTCATATGGTTCCATGTAGCCGTTGTTCTCAATGAGCTCTTTGTCGATGGTCTCGCCTCTGGAATCATGCCTGATATCGAAAGGGTCGGAATAATCGTCGTCAGGCAGCGTCTAGATAAAGAAACAGATTTGTTGGTTAGTCAAGTTGCTAAACATGGATATTGCGTGTCAAATATCCCCCTGCCTGTCCTGGAGGCTCTGATATGTGACGTCTTGTGCATGTGGGCCAGTTCGGACATTGAGTATTGACTGACTATTGTCCTGTGCTGACACATTGCTTCTAATCCCACTCCACACAGAAATCAGGGCAGGATTGTGTATTTTGTGGAGGAGGTGGAGGACGAAATGTGGAGGCCTGTTGGCGATTGCTCAGCAATCTCAGCCGAGCAAAAGTCTCACGATGATGTCGCCAACATTCCTGTTGTTGATTCTTTAGGGTATTTAAAATGGAGACTATTTGGAGAATAATCGACTTTGCTAGGTGTCTCCAAGGTGAAAAAAGCCAATAAAAGCTGCTGCAAGTACGGATTTAATAGTCCTGTTCCCAGTGCACGTGACAATTAAACACTCTTGACCATGGAACATACCTGTCGGTGCCAGAGGAGCTATCCAAGAATGAAACATGTCCTCACTATGTCTCATGATATTCAGTCCAGAATATCACTGTGGATTCAACCTCAGTCTGGTTTCACAGGTATATCAATATGTTATTTCAATGACATAGGTACATGATGTAGGTGAACTGGCCAGTTGCCTCGAATGTGTAGGAGAGTGGTAGGGATGGAGAGTACAATGAGAATGGTGGAAAGGGTGATTGATAATCAGTGCAGATTCACTGGGTGGAATCACCTGTTATCAAGAATTTGATAACTTGCAACAGTTATTATTATCTTGTCAGAAGTTGATAACTGTAGCAAGTAAATTATGACTAAGTGGTAGAGTTGCTGCCTAACAACTTCAGAGACCAGGGCGCGATCCTGACTACAGGCGTTGACTGTACAGAGTTTGTACGTTCCCCCTGAGAACTCATGGATTTCCAGCACCTGTTCTTTTGATTTGCATCTAAACTTGTACAGTTATTTTGTTTCATTTGTAATGTTGAGGGGTAATATTAATGTTAATGCCCTTAGAGGGCCAGCATAGTGGCACAGCTGTAGAGATGCTGCCTGACAGCATCAGAGACCCGCGTTCGATCCTGCCTACGAGCGCTGTTTGTACAGAGTTTGTACGTTCTCCCTGTGACTGCGTGGACTTACTCCGGATGCTCCGGTTTCCTCCCACATTCCAAAGTGCTGCAGGTTTGTAGGTTAATTGGCTTCTGTAAATTGTCCCCAGTGTATCGGATGCAAAACTGGGACAACATAAAACTGCGTGGGTTTTCCTCGGGATTTCTGGTTTCGTCCAACACTCCAAATATTTACAGGTCTGTAGGGTAATTGGCTGCGGTAAACATTGTAAATTGACTCCAGTGTGTAGGATATTGCTAATGTGCAGGGATGGTTGGTTGGCACGGACCCAGTGGGCCCAAGGGCCTGCTTCCACGCTGTATATCTAAACGAAACTACATAAAATGGAGGAGTCCCTAAAGCAAAAAATGGTCTCCTCTGACTTGCTTCATTCTTTAATTGGAGTATAAAGAGTGCCTGGTGTTTTTGGCAGCTATGGGTAAGCAGTCCTGGAGTACATTGCATTCAATGTGTGGAGTGGGAGAGAACTCTGGGAGAGTCAGTTATACTTTGATTAGGATTTTACAGTCGATCGGTCCTGACTAAATAACTTAATGATCCACAGTAATTTTGTGCATTGAATTTGTATGTCTGGAAAATGAGTTATGGATTTATCAACTGTTTGTACTTGCAGGCCTTTTGTTGGACAGGTGCAAAAATAGAGATGTTTTTCAAGTGATAGATCCATAAGCTCAACGCACTGCCAGAACCTCGCCCAGCATTCCTTATGTTTAGTGAATGCAAGGACATTACATGACTTAAATAAGGAATTGCTTTCCAGTGCAATTTTATGGTGCCAGTGTACATATGTGCTGATAAATGAATCATAATATTCACAACCTCCACTTTCTGTTCTACTTCAATGTATGCTTTCAGCCAACATCCTCACAAATAATGCCCAATCCACCGCCTATTCTACCAGCCTCTATTCTACTCCAAAACCCTTCTCCGCACTCAATTCTTTTTACACTTTACCTCCACTGACTGCTGCCCACAAGTTTCAGATCATCCAAAGCGATTCTTCTCACATCCTACTCTTTATAAAATCCTACTCACTCACCATTGTTCCTAGGGACATGTAAGCGTCCCCAATCCTTAAATGCATCCAAGTTAAAATTCACTGAGTTTGTTAAAAAACTGTCTCATGCAATGTCACAGCTTCCACTCCAAATCGCTGCGCCTCTAAACTCATCCTATTATGCATCTCTCTCTCCCTACATCAAATCAGCCTTGCCTTCAATATTGAAATCTTTGCCCTCTGGAAATCTTGCTTCAAAATCCTCTTCCACTTTGCTTTTGTGATCCTCCTTAAAAACAACTTATTTGACCAGTCTTTCAGTCAAACCTGATGTTTTCTTGCTTGAATCAGTGCCCATTTCAATTTAATCACCCCTCTAAGATGTGCCCTTTTCCATATTTGATTTGTTATGTAATACATTTGGTGATGGGATTGTGAATGAGTCACATTCTGCTAAGAGGCTGCCAGACTAATGCATTGGGATTTTATATAAGCAAATAAAATCTCCAGCAGGGTTTTAATGAGAGATTGATTAAAAAAAGGATTGATATCTAACATAATTTGAACATTTATGGAATTTGTTGCACCCATGTAGGTCACGGGGAGAACCTACAAACTCCGTACATAATTTTTAAAAAATATATCAGTACTGGCCACCAAGTGAATTATTGGCTTTTAGGTTTAGTTTTAGAGATACAGCGCGGAAACAGACCCTTCGGCCCACCGAGCTGACGAGCGATCCACACACTCTAACACTATCCTACTCACACTAGGGACAATTTACAATTACACCAAACCAATTAGCCTACAAACCTGTACCTCTTTGGAGTGTGGGAGGAAACCAGAGCACCCAAAGAAAACCCACACAGGTCATGGGAAGAACGTACAAACTCCAGACATACAACACCCATAGTCAGGATAAAACCCGGGACTGTGGTGCTATGAGGCAGCAACTCTCCCAATGTGCCACCGTGCTGCCCGGTATTCCTGAAGAATTTTGAAGGATTGTTTTTGCAAGACTACCCAATTGTTCTTCCCCTACTGAAGATTGTACTCTATGCAGGAATCAAAACAGAAACACTAAGCAGATCAGACAGCATCAGTGGAAAGAGAAGCAGAATTAATGTTTCAGCTCAAAGATGCATCATCAGCTTCACACTGCAGAGGGCTAGCAGGCTGATACCATCAACCTATTTCAGATCTCCTCAACCCAAAACATTAACTCTGTTACTCTTTCCACCACGGATGATGCCTGACCTGCTGAGTATTTCCAGCACTTTTGTTTTATTTCACATTCCGAGCACCTGAAGTTTGTTTGAGTTGCATCTATACTTGTACTGTTATTTTGGGACGAGACAGTGGTGCAGTGGTAGAGTTGCTGCCTGACAGCACCAGAGACCTGGGTTCGATCCTGACTATCGGTGCTGTGTGTCCGGAGTTTGTTTGTTCTCCATGTGACCCCGTGGTTTTTCTCCGGGGGGGCTCCTGACTACGGGTGCTGTCTGTATGGAGTTTGCACGTTCTCCTAATGACCGCTTGGGTTTTCTCCGGGTACTCCGGTTTCCTCCCACGTTCCAAAGATGTGCAGGTTTGTAGGTTAATTGGCTTCTGTGAATTGTCCCTAGTGTGTCTGGTAGAAATAGTGGACCGGTGGTCGTTGGTTGGTGCGGACAAGGTGGGCCGAAGGACCCGATTCCACACTGTATCTTTAAACTAAACCAACCAAAGACTCCTGACCAACCATTTTTCAATACATCGGATGCAATGTTAATCTTATCTGCTGACAGGAAGCTAACAGGATGAGAAACATTAGTTTGACAATGTTCCCTTGCATTGAAGGGTAGGGAAATATTGCATGGGTTGAAAGCCATCCGCTGTTACTAGAGAAAAAACAGAGCATTCCACTTCGGAATTCCTTTCCATTGATTTTGTACATACAACGAGGGAAGTGTTTCAAACTCTCAAAATTAATATTATTGCCTTCCTTTTAGTTTAAGTACTAAGTGACCAGTTGTATCAGTTCACTCGCATCTCCACTGTGTTAATTCACCACAGAGTGATGATTAAATTGCCGTCTCAGTGATACACTGACCGGTAATTTTACGAATGGAGCAACGAAGAGTTAATTCTTCCCAAAGTCATCGAATGTAAATCCTCAGAGGGTAAATGTATCCACAGTAAAGACAGAGGTTTCAATACATTGCCTAATTAAACAATTACACCCGACTACTCAAATGATTGAATTCCTGACACTAATTTCTCATCTCCATTTTTGTAAAGGAGATGTATGGGCTCTGGCGCTCCTGTCAGCCGCACTGCAATCTCGCTGGATTTGCTAAAACTATCTATCAGCGAGATCTGCGGGTTAGCGGGCCAGTTTAATGCAATCCTCACTCTGTAGTTTGACTACAGCTGCTAGAAAACAGCTTTTTTTCCACGAGTAGTAGCTCTACTCAATAACCAAAAATCTGTAGCCTTCTTTTGCTCTGGAATTTTATTTAATTCACATGTTTAATAAATAATGTTTTATTATTCATGTTTTATGTGTCATTCCGAACTGTCACTGTATGTCCTGTTGTCACTTGTGGGCAGAGCACCAAGGCAAATTCCTTGTATGTGAATACTTGGCTAATAAACGTATTCATTCATTCATTAGAAGAGGAGCATGGTTTATGGTGGACAGGTCATCATCATATTGGGACAGAGTTTAGTTTAGTGATACAGCACGGAACCAGACCCCTTGGCCCACTGAGTCGGTACTGTCCAACACATTAACACTACCCTACACGCACTAGGGACAATTTACACTTATACCAAGCCAATTAACCTACAAACGTGTACGCCTTTGGAGTGTGGCGAAAAGGCATTTCCCTGAGAAAACGCACACAGGTCACAGGGAGAACGTACAAACTCTGCACAGACAGCACCCGTGGTCAGGATCGAACCTGGGTCTCTGGCACAGCAAGCGCTGTGAGGCAGCAACTACCGCTGAGCCACTGTGCCACCCCATGTTCCCACGCTTGCTCAACATGAACGATCCAGCCCTCCGAACAAACACAAAGTGAAGGATTATCTATTTGCAGTGTCAGCCTGTCAAGTATCCTCACATTCAATGAGCATGAACATATTGTAACTAATGTGTGCTTCAACAAAGCCCTGCAGCAACTGGCCACCCCTCACCTTCTGTCAATAGCTCAGAAGCATCTTTACAAGAGGAAACCCTCACCTTCATTCTGCTTCATTCTGCTTCCAGCAGGAAAACCACACACGCTATTGAGGAACGCAGTCCAATACCACGTCAGTGAACAAACTGGGCAAGTTAGCAGAACTTAATTTGAATGAATTGGCTTCACCCACTCCATTTTAGTTCAGTTTAATTTAGAAGATATACAGTGTGAAAACAGATCCTCTGCACACACTTAACACTATCCTACGCACACTAGGGACAATTTACCAATTTACCGAAGCCAATTAACCTGCAAACCTGTAAGCCTTTGGAGCGTGGGAGGAAACCGGAGCACCAGGAGAAAACCCACATGAGGAGAACGTGTAAACTCCGTACAGATAGCACCCGTAGTCAGGATTGAACCCGTGTCTCTGGTGCTGTAAGGCACCAATTATAACGCAGCGCCACTGTTCCACCCTTCTTGCTAACTTTCTCCTATTTTTCTGGATAAGGATCCAAAGGAAATAATTTTTTATTTCAAAAATAAATTTGATTCATAAAATTGTACAGAGGTAATGTGAACCAGTGTACGTCTGCCTTTAAATGGACAGTGAGGTCAAGTTTATATACTTATAGGGCAGTGAAGTCAATACATTAAAAGCGAACCAAGTTAATCCATTCGATGTACGAAGCACCAACATTAGACTCCAAAGAGGTACAGGTTTGAACACCACACCCTTTGTGTTGTGGAGCTGTTAAATGAGGCCCAGTCCCTCATTGTCCAGTGATGGCTGGACTTTAGATGGCAGTCAGACGCCACAAGGTGCAGGTTTGGTGCTTCCTTTGTCGTGTGCTTCGACAGACTAGAATGTGCCAGGAGGCAGCGTTCACTTATGGGCATCTCACTTCACAGGAAGACCAAAGTGCATCTTTCACCCAGCCGATGACCTTCCAGAGGACTAGATGTTTGTCTTGTTTGTGGTCCAGGGAGCAGTCCCTGCATCAAAGAGTCCTCTGATCCAACGGTCACGGTGGCACAGCAGTAAAGTTGCTGCCTTACAGCGAATGCAACGCCGGAGACCTGGGTTCGATCCCGACTACTGGTGCTGTCTGTACGGAGTTTGTAGGTTCTCCCCGTGAACTGCATGGGTTTTCTCTGAGATCTTCGGTTTCCTCCCACGTTCAAAAAATGTACAGGTTTGTAGGTTAATTGGATTGGTAAATGTAAAAAGAAATTGTCCTAGTGGGCGTAGGATAGTGTTAATGTGCGGGGTACACGCTGTCGGCGCAGACCCGGTGGGCCGAAGGGCCTGTTTCCACGCTGTATCTCTAATTGCGCAGCTTTTTGGGACAAACCCCTTTAAGCAGAAAACACTTCTGATAACTCTAATAGCCCGAGTAGCTAATTCTGATCCTTGAGGAATCCTGTGCTCAAAGCCAGAGTACTTTAAAATAGAGATGAGTAAATAGCTTAAGGCGGCAAATCTTTCTCTCCCTGGCATTAATCGTGATTCAATTAGAAGTATTCCTTTCTCCAAGTTAATAGGCTGTGGGTTCTAGCTCCAAGTCAGACAGTCATGATTGTAATTAGTGGTGCAGCGGTAGAGTTGCTACCATGCAGCTCCAGGGACCGGGTTCGATCCTGACTATGGGTGCTTGTCTGTACGGAGTTTGTACGTTCTCCCCGTGACCTGTGTGGGTTTTCTCCGGGATATCCGGTTTCCTCTCACACTCCAAAGACAAACAGGTTTGTAGGTTAATTGGCTTGGTATAATTGTAAATTGTCCCTAGTGTGTGTAGGATAGCGTTAGTGTGTGGGGATCGCTGATCAGCGCGGACTCGGTGAGCTGAAGAGCCTGTTTCCGCACTGTACCTCTAAACTAAACTCAACTAAACTAAACACACTACTTACACATGTAATGGGGAATTAGAAAACTATTTGCAGATGCATGGACATTGGGAAGAGTGGAATAGCTCTTTGAAGAAAGCAAACTCAATATAACTAATGTCCTTCTTCTATACTGCGGTATTCTATAAATCTAGAAACACATAACCCAAATTGCCATGAGAGGGTAACTGGGAGAGTGCCCCGCTGTTGATGTTACCTCTGACAGCAGTGACTGGGTGGTGTCTCGGATGGAATGCAATGATTCAATCCGGCTATTGCACGGAATTGCTGCATCCGTCTTTCTTTCTGGCCAACAATTTATTCCTCAAACTCCATTTAAAAACAAATTATCTGGTCATTACCACAGTGCTAGCTGTGGAATCTTGATAGAGGCGCATTAGTTGCCAGTTTGCCTTCATCCCATTATTGATTATACATGAATAAACTGTTTAATTGAATATAAAGTACTTTGTGACCTCAGTGCAAGAATAAATAAAAGTCTCTCTTTATTACTTGTTGACTCCAGACCACGAGCACGGCAATTATAAACCTGACCGGTCTCCAACATCAGACACACTCAATACAGGCTTCATATCTTCCTGAAGAGTTGGATGGAAAATTATTGCAAGACCATGGGACTGATGCAGTCATGAGGTGAGTCCAATGCTTGTCGAGCCACCTGTGGAGGCTGCATGGGTGCCTTGGGGCAACAGCTGTGTAAATGGTTCCAGGGATGGGAGCGATAGAGTGAGAACGGAAACACTAGAATAAGCGAAAGGGGCTAGCGCAGTGTTAGAGTTGCTGCTTTACCGAACAGTGAAAGGCCTGGATAGAGTGAATGTGGAGAGGATGTTTCCACCAGTGGGAGTCTTAGGAAAGGAGGGCAGACCCTCATAATTAAAGGACATTCCTTTAGGAAGGAGATGAGGTGGAATTTCTTCAGTCAGAGGGTGGTGAATCTGTGGAATTCATTGCCACAAGAGGCGAACACAATGGGCATTTTTAAGGCAGAGATAGATTGTTGATTACTACGGGTATCAGGGAGAAAGCAGGAGAATGGGGTTCGGAGGGAGAGATAGATCAGCCATGATTGAATGGCGGAGTAGGCTTGGTGGGCCGAATGACCTAATTCTACTATAACATTAATTTTTTGGGATTTTCCAGTGCCAAGGACTAGTGTTCAATCCTGACTACGGGTGCTGTCTGTACAGAATTTGTACTTTCTCCTTGTGACCATGTGGGCTTTCTCCAGGTACTCCAGTTTCTTCCCACGTGCAGGTTTGTTGCTTAATTGTGTTCTGTAAATTGTCCCAAGTGTGTATAATGGAACTAGTGTACGGGCGACCGCTGGTCGACGCGGACTCATGATCCGAAGGGCCTGTTACCACGCTGTAACAAGCTGGAAAGGGTGCAGATAAGATTTACAAGGATCTTGCCAGGAATTTACGACATGACCTATAGGGAGAGTTTGAGCCGGATAGGACTATTCCTTGGCGTGCAGGAATTTGATGGGTGATCATATAGAAGTGCGCAAAATCACGAGAGGAATAGATTGGATAAATACACAGACTCTTTCCCAGAGTTTTTCATTGTACCTCGATACAATGAGACTGCACGGAACTGAACTGAACTGAGAGGACACAGAGGACATAGGTTGAAGGTGAGGGGGGAACAATTTAATAAGAGCCTGAGAGGTAACTATATTTTACACAAAGGTGGGCATATGGGACAAGCTGTCTGAGGAGGTAGTTGAGGCTGCTATTATCGCAATGTTTAAGAAACATTTGGACAGGTACACGGATGGGAAAGGTTTAGAGGGATATGGGCCAAACGCAGGCAGGTGAGACTAGTGTAGATGGGGCATGTTGGTCAGCGTGGGCAAGTTGGGCCAAAGGGCCTGTTTCCACGCTGTATGACTCTATGATTCTAATTGCGTTGGATGAGGAGAGGATCATGTTGATACACCCAAACCTGTAGGGGTGACGATCTGTTATTGAAAAGTACAAAAGAACCTTAGATTTGCAGTGATGGGATGTTAAACAATAGTCCTGTCCAACCATCTTGTTTGTGCAGGGAGAGGTGAATGATTCCACGCAGTATGCTTAGAGGATCCCACAAAACCCTCCCCACAATGAACACAAGAACTGGAGCCAATAGCCAATCACCTCAAGTGCTATTTACATGGGGTCTTACTATGCTTCTTTATGGCTGCCATGTTTGGTAAAGAACACCCCCATTCAATGCGAGACCTCTTTTCAGAGCATCAGTGGAAGAATTAAACTGGAGCACAAGGATGGTGGGGTGAGGCAGAGCGTGGAGAATGGGGAAGGGAAATCACAAAACTGCTGTGCGAAAGGATAGGTGTCTGCTGAAGGGTTCTAGAAATAAATCAAAGTGTCAGGACAAAAGTACACTGTAGCTCTGGCACAGACTGGATCTAATAGCAACTGTCCTTAATTAACAAGTAAAATAAATTGTTTTCTGTGCATAATAAACGTTTGAAATAATGTTGTTTATGCTCGCAGTGAATTTTAATGGTCCTATAACACAAACACCAAACCACGACACAGAAGGCTATCATTCTTGAATCTCCTCTCACACTCTTCCCATCAGCTTCCTTTCCATTTCTTCACACTCGCTCATGATATAGAAATGTATTTGGTCCAACACATCAATGCTAGCTTTCAAAGCAATCCCATTAAGTCCAACTTATTGTCCTGTACCCTTTTCTCTTTCAGATCCATCAACCCTCCCCAATTCTCCTACCTCCGAATCATATTAATGTAATTTACAGTGGCCGATGAACCTACCAGCACTTCTTCGTGATGTTTGAGGTAACGAGAGTTGCTGTGGTAAACCCAAATTTGTCACAGGGAGATGTTCTCCCCGTGACTGCGTGGGTTTTCTCCGGGTGCTCCGGCTTCCTTCCACACTCCAAAGACCTATAGGTTTATAGGTTAATTGGCTTCAATAAAAAAAATGTAAATTGTCCCTAATGTGGAGGATAGTGCTAGAGTACGGGGATCGCAGGTCAGCGCGGACTCAATGGGCCAAAGAGCTTGTTTCCACGCTGTGTCTCCAAATCATACTAAAATAAAAGACTAGAATAATGTTCACCTGTGTGCTCCTCATGGCCATATGCAGTCTTGGTTCCAGCACTGAAGCATGGGAACCCGTAGAAAGCATACGTTGCCAGGACAACGGGCCTTCATGGTCAGGCCATGAACCCTGCACTGACACCCACTAGGACTTGTAAATGGTGACTGTCCACTGTGTCAGTGTACTACTGCTATACACTTATACTGTATCTGAGATGCTTATGTCAGATGTATCTAAGTGCTTAAGTATTGTGATATTTGTACTGAGCTGTATACAAAAATGAATTTATCTGTACCTCGGTACATATGACAAATGAAATACCATATCATGCCATACCAAGTATTGCTGGCACTTGGGCAAAGGCACTTTAAGCTTCGGGAAAAGAGAGGAGAAACTATTTTAAAAGTAGACTTTTGTTCTCAATATTTCATCTGTTAATAGGCTTTTCACAGAACCATGCAGTCTCATCAGTTCCTTGAAGTATAATCCCTTGGGCACCCTCACATGTTCTGCTAAATCACTGAAGACACTGGCATGGAACGTGATCCTCGGGAGACAAGGCAGACAGAGAGATCTAAAATTGGCTCAGTGTTACAACTGCCTCCAGGAATGAATCCACAAGCAACGGAAAGGCAGAGGAAAGATCCCTAAGGTGGTGTAGCTGAGTAACGGACACAGGCTACACAAAAGATTTATTGCAGTCCCAACCATGCGTTTTACTCTGTTTGCACACAGAGGGTGAAGGGGTGAAATTGGTACACCTCTTCTTACATTTCTTTATCCCTGGAGATATTAACTCACAATGGTTTCAGATTGAGCTAGTGGACTTTCAACAACCAGAACCATTTTAGTTTGATCCAGGTGTGACACCATCTATTGGAAAGATTTCTCCTTGATTAGCATTGACCTTTATTGGAGCTCTAGAAACTCTAGGGTGGCACTGTGGCACAGCGGTAGAGTTGCTGCCTTACAACGCTTGCAGCGCCGGAGACTCGGGTTCGATCCTGACCACGGGTGATGTCTGTGTGGAGTTTGTATGTTCTCCATGGGTTTTCTCCAAGATATTCGGTTTCGTTCCACACTCCAAGGACATACAGGAATGTAGGTAAATTGGTTTGATAAATGTAAAATTTGTCCCTAGTGTGTGTAGGATAGTGTTAATATGCGGGGATCGCTGGTTGGCGTGGACCCGGTGGGCCGAAGGGCCTGTTTCCGTGCTGTATCTCTAAACTAAACATTGCTTCCACCAGCTGCGTGCTTCCAGCCTGGACTGGGAATGCTTGGTGGGGGTCCACAACATTTGACCCCCTCCCTCTCACTCCTTAGCATCCTTCAGGCCTATGTACAGTTGCTGAACAAGATAGAAGACACCCAAAGAGCAAGACTCCTGTGACAAGGGGACATGAGGTTCAATGATGCAGGAAGGAACTGCAGATGCTGGTTTAAACCTCAGATAGACACAAAAATCTGGAGATTTGAAGAAGGGTCTTGACGCGAAACATCACCAATTCCTTTTCTCCAGAGATGCTGTCTGACCCGCTAAGTTACTCCACCTTTTTGTGTCTATCTTAGTTAGGTTCATTGTTTTTTTATAGGTCACATATGCAACTGCACAGTGCTGTGTACTCTTGCACAGAGACATAACTCTCCAGACATGGTACTCCAGGCCAAGTGATTTTTGAATCCATTGCAGGGACCAGATGTCAGTGTCAAAAGGAAGAGATGACCATTCTACCATGTGAGGAAGTTCTTCACTATCATCCTGACCGCAGTATACATCTCTTCTCAGGTAGACATCAAGCTAGCACTAGAGGAATTAGTTACCGCGATCAACAGCCAGGAATGGTGAGTCCCATTGTCTTCCATAACATCAATGGGGACTTCCATCAGGCAAGCTCAAAGAAAGATTTCTGCTGAACTATCATCAACACATCACCATCAATACCAGAGGACCCAACACGCTCGACCCGCTGCCTGACGCACTGAGTTCATCCAAGACTTTTCAAGACGGAATCAAGGGATATGGAGAAAAAGCAGGAATGGGGTACTGATTTTGGATGATCAGTCATGATCATATTGAATGGCGGTGCTGACTGGACCAAATGGCCTACTCCTGCACCTATTTTCTATGTTTCTATGAATGGTGGTGTTGACTCGAAGGGCCGAATGGCCTCCTGCACCCATTTACTATGTTTCTGCATTGCAAAATAGGATCAGGGCACCTTGCCCTTGCCCACAGATAGGATGATCACAATAGAATGGAGGGACAGCAGCTCTTGTTTGCTCTTTTAATAATGTAACTTATAGAAGATGGGCTGAATCCTTTCTCCCGAAGCAAAGATAAATAGAAGTCCACCATTGTCAACAACAGATACACAAAATGCGGGAGTAACTTAGTGGGACAGGCAGCATCTCTGGAGAGAAGGAATGGGTGATGTTTCGAGTCGAGATGTTTCTTCGGCCCGAAACGTCACCCATTCCTTCTCCCCATGTTGCCTGTCCCGCTGAGTTACTCCAGCATTTTGTGTCTGTCTCTGGTGTAAACCAGCATTTGCAGTTCCTTCCCACACAATGGCAAATACAACTTAAATCAAACTCTCCAGAAAATTTAAATCTTTCCCCGCACTCAACAATTTATTAATTGAAGTCATTTCAAAATCCACTTTAATACCCACTGTTTGAGAGCTACAATTCTTTCTTCATCAGAAGAATCCTATTAAGATACAAAGAGACCGAATTGAACTAACGGCTTCAAATGTAGCCGAGCAATTAACATGACAAAAGGCCCCGTGCAAACATTAGCATTTGAATTGTTCCATTGAGTTAATGCATTAATCTTGATTCCCTTGTTCTCAACTTCTCGTAGCACAGAGACCATTACTTTCAATCAATCAATTAAACTTCTGGATCTTTGCTTTGGATCACCTGAAGGCTTTTTTTTTCGTGGACCAAAGAATGCTGCAAAGGCAAATGTTGCAAATGTTTCTAATATTTGTAGCAAAATGTGGCCTGTTTCAGTTTTGCCCCTTTTGAAACCTGATGGTTTTTGGTCTAAACCCCATACTAAAAGCAGAGTGTCTGCCTTAGTTCAGTCGACAGCGGTGGAGGACACCACAGGTGAATGGAACAAGCTGGCAGAGGAGGTAGTTGAGGCTGGGACTATCCCAACATTTAAGAAGCAGTTAGACAGGTACATGGATAGGACAGGTTTGGAGGGATATGGACCAAATTCTGGCAGGTGGGTCTACTGTAGCTGTAGATGTTGGCCGGTGTGGGCAAATTGGGCTGAAGGGCCTGCTTCCACCTGTATCACTCTATGACTATGACCAGGGCCACGCTTGGCCAGGCCGGAACTGTGAACTTGATGAATTGGCGGCAAACATGGCAGCGCCGGCATTGTATGCAAAATGAATGTTACTACGTAATGTTTAATTGCATATGTGACAATAAATATCCATTGAACTATTGAAAAATAAGATGGCATATCAAAGCTCTGTCCAGCCTGTTAGTCTGCATGAAATTTGAAAAAGTCACCTGGGTGAGTATAAGAAGCAGAGTCTATCTCAAGCCAATAATTCTCCCTTAAACAAACTGCCCGACAAAAGGTCATTGGTAATTCTGTCATCTGCCGTTGGAGTGACTCGCTGGATGCTTACTGACTGCTGAATGTGCCTGCATAACAATACTGACTGCACTTCAAACGCCGCTAATACACTGCAGACTCTGGTACTTTCAGGACATCAAAAGGTGCTCCTTAATGCGAGTTCAAGCTCCTCTTTTGGCTGCAATTTATCATTATTCTTTTGAAGAGCGGTGGAAATTACATTGAAGAACGTGGCAACCGCTCCGCACTCCGCAATAAAATGAATTATACATTAGGTGATGCTAACAGAATTATACAGCCCAGAAACAGGCCACTCGGCCCACCATGTCCGCGCTGCCCATTAGCTGTTCACTTTGGGCAGCGACTACGGCTGTGGACTGGGAATGCACCCGGAGGTCTTTATCGTGGCGCCGCGGTCTCGATGACCCCCAGATCATCTCGTGGAATCCCGGGTCAGGGTTGGCGTAGCCCGCGGCTGGGGCCCGGACCTGCACCACGGAGGCGTGAAGTGGGGCATCGACAGCGGTGAGGCCTCGTGTGGATGCGGCCTCGGTGGTGGTGAAGCCTCGCAGGTCGAGCACCGTGAGGGGGGAGGTTAAGAACAATGTAGGACCCGGTGTGGGGGGGACCGCTGTGATGGAGGTGGGGGAGACAAAGGACAATGGGGAGCCGGCGTGGGGGAACTGTTGGGGGGGGGGGGACACAAATGGGGGAGCCGGTGGGCTTTGTAACCTTGTCAGCGCAGTAGGTGGCTGCTATTTGTATACATTAGGTATGCAAGCAAAGAATCTATCTGTGCTTAAGTCACATGTGACAATAAAGTATTCCTATTCCTATAAAGGGAAGAATTATAAATTCCAGAGTTCTGTTTCTTGAGGAAAAAATCTCATTGCTATTGCACACATCTGAGGCAGTCGACTACCAAGGGAAGAATTATAATTGGCAAAGTCCTGTTTCTCAGAGAAAGAAATATCATTGCTAATGCATGCATCTTTGGTTGTCTCTCAGGATTGAGGGTGGCTTACTTCCACTTTAGTTTAGTTTAGTTTAGAGATACAGCGTGGAAACAGGCCCTTCAGTCTACCGAATCCGCGCCGACCAGCGATCCCTCTACAGTAGCACTATCCTGCAGACTAGGAACTACTCACCATGTAGAAACCAAATTAACCTAAACACCTGAACGTCTTTGGAGTGTGAGAGGAAACCGGAGCACCCGGGGAAAACCCACGTGGTCACGGGGAGATCATACAAACTCTGTATAGACAGCACCCGTAATGAGGATCGAAGCCGGGTCTCTGGCGCTGTAAGGCAGCGATTCTACCGCTGTGCTACCTTGCGTTTTGTGGGTTGTGAGATGGTTGACGAGAGCACTGTGGGAACCACAGCCTCCTCCACAGCTTAGGCAGGAGATGCCTGTCAGAGCAGGTAGTTCAGTAGTTTGAGAGGAGAGGCCCTCCTTCTGCCTCGTATGAGACTCAGTACCATCCCAATGTTCCTTCTCCACTTTCAGTTCAGTTTCGTTTATTGTCACATGTACCAAGGTACAGTGACAAATCTTGTATTGCGTGCTATCCAGGCAACAGACAATACATGGTTACAATCAAGCCATTTACCCTTGTATAGATACACGTCAAGGGTATAATGTTTAGTGCGAGGTAAAGCCAGTCAAATCCGACCAAGGATAGTAGACCGTAGTTCACTGCTCTCTGCTTTTGTGGTCACAACCACACTGGGTGGTGAAGGGCCAGACGTTCCCAGGAGTCAGTGGGAGCATTGCAGTCCGCCAAAGAGGCTTTGTGCCATCTGTTGAATCTTACATGAAGAAATGAACTGCAGATGCTGGTTTACACCGAAGATAGACGCAAAAAACCGGAGTAACTCAGCGGGATAAGCAGCATCTCTGGAGAGAAGGAATGGGTGACGTTTCGGGTCGAAACCCTTCTTCAGGCGGTCTCGACCCGAAATGTCACCCATTGCTGCCTGTCCTGCTGAGTTACTCCAGCTTTTTGTGTCTATCTTCCGTTGAATCTTATCCTCTGTCCGCATTCTAATCTCTTCCCATGGCAGAGCTCAGAGCACTGTGTTTCAGGGGGGGTTTGTTGATGCATTGCCTGTGTTGAACAGTCCATGCAATATATGAGTGATTCAAGCATGATTCACCTTGACACATTTGTGAAATATGGGAAGATGTGATACAAATGATTTTAATCACAACCTCCAGCGTTTGCCTGAACAAACGGAACAGGGTGGTGGAACCAGAATCATCGTTAGAACTGAGATAATTTGCATAGAAATCAACACAATTACTGATGATTTTTAATTATTTGTAAACTGTACCATTACCTAGTTGATGAGACATATAGTGCCCTCCATAATGTTTGGGACAAAGACCCATCATTTATTTATTTGCCTCTGTACTCCACAATTTGAGATTTGCAATAGAAAAAAAATCATGTGTTTAAAGTGCACATTAAAGTGCAGATTTTAATTCAGGCCATTTTTGTACATTTTGGTTTCACCATGTAGAAATTACAATAGTGTATATAAGCAGTCACCCCATTTCAGGGCACCATAATGTTTCGGACACAGCAATGTAATGTAAATGAAAGTAGTCATGTTTAGGATTTTGTTGAATATACTTTGCATGCAATGACTGCTTGAAGTCTGCGATTCATGGACATCATCTGTTGCTGGGTGTCTTCTCTGGTGATGCTCTGCCAGGCCTGTATTGCAGCCATCTTTAGCTCATGCTTGTTTTGGGGGCTAGTCCCCTTCAGTTTTCTCTTCAGCATATAAAAGGCATGCTCAATTGGGTTCTGATTGGGTGATTGACTTGGCTACTCAAGAATTGACCATTTTCTTAGCTTTGAAAAGCTCCTTTGTTGCTTTAGCAGTGTTTGGGATCATTGTCTTGCTCTAGAATAAACTGTCGGCCAATGAGTTTTGAGGCATTTGTTTGAACTTGAGCAGATAGGATGTGTTTATACACTTCAGAATTCATTATGCTACTATCATCAGCAGTTGTATCATCAATGAAGATAAGTGAGCCAGTACATTCAGCAGCCATATGTGCCCAGGCCATAACACCCCCACCACCGTGTTTCACATATGAGGTGGTATGCTTTGGATCTTGGGCAGTTCCTTCTCTCCTCCATACTTTGCACTTGCCATCACTCTGATATAAATTAATCATCGTCTCATCTGTCCACAAGACCTTTTTCCAGAACTGTGGTTGTTTTTTTAAGTACTTTTTGGCAAACTGTAAACTGGCTAACAAGTGGTTTGCATCTTGCAGTGCAGCCTCTGTATTTCTGTTCATGAAGTCTTGCAGACAGTGGTCATTGACAAAACCGCACCTGACTCCTGAAGAGTGTTTCTGATCTGTCGGACAGGTGTTTGGGAATTTTTCTTTATTATAGAGAGAATTCTTCTGTCATCAGCTGTGGAGGTCTTCCTTGGCCTGCCAGTCCCTTTGCGATTAGTAAGCTCAGCAGTGCTCTCTTTCTTCTTAATGATGTTAAAAACAGTTGATTTTTGTAAGCCAAAGGTTTGGCTGATGTCTCTAACAGTTTTATTCTTGATTCTCAGTCTCATATTTGCTTCTTTGACTTTCATTGGCACAACTTTGGTCTTCATGTTGATAAACAGTAATGAAAGTTTACTAAGGTGATGGAAAGATTGGAGGAAAGACTAGGTGCTGAGAGCTCTCTTATACCTGCATTAAGGAGGCAGTGAAACACACCTGAGCAATTACAAACGCCTGTGAAGTCATGTGTCCGAAACAATATGGTGCCCTGAAATGGGGGGCCTATGTATAAACACAGCTGTAATTTCTACATGGTGAAACCAAAATGTATAAAAATGGCCTTTAATAAATCTGACAATGTGCACTTTAACCATGTCATTTTTTTCAGAGTGCAGAGGAAAATAAATAAATGATGGGTCTTTGTCCCAAACATTATAGGGCACTGTATTAACAAAAACATTTATTTGTATCCACTATGAACCATGATTATTGAAGGCAGAAGACTTTCTCTGTAGTTTCTCTGTATTTTGCAGGTTGGTTCCTTTCTGTAATTGCACTGCCTGTTGTACTAGTCTGTAGTTTGACTGTACTCACGGATGCTATGATTTGCCTGCTAGCACACAAAGCAAAATTGTTCACTGTATCTTGACACACGTGGCAATAATACCATGCCTGGAAATCGTACTGAGTCTAGGTTATTGCATGCTTCAACCAGAACCACTTCACCTGTGAACCCACCAAAGCAAGCAGCTGAGATGACATTATATGTGTCTGATGGAGCAACTTCCAGTGGAAAGAGGACTGGTGTTTGGAGACCTGACCAGGCCTTGGAATGGAGGAGTTCATAACTAGGGATTTTAGTTTTGAGATACAGAGGGGAAAACAGGCCCTTCAGCCCACGGGATCTGCGCCGATCAACGATCACACACACGCTAGTTCTGTCCTACACTCCAGTGACAATTGAGAGAAGCCAATTAATCTACAAATCTTTAGAATGTGGGAGTTAGTACATTCTCCCATGTGACTGTGTGGGTTTTCTCCGAAACTCCATCCGTGAATGTACTAACTCCATAAGATGGCACCCACATTCAGGATTGAACCAAGGTCTCCAGTGCTGTAAAGCAGCAACTCTACCGCTGTGACACCATGAACTCCATCACAGACAGGAACCAAATCGGCCCCGATCACTCAGAAGTCCAGAGACAGGATAAGAGGTGAGTGCTGGCTTCGTAATGTTCCAGCGATGCAGGATAGGTGGTGGGCTGTGCTTGCTGTGGCTGGACCTTGATAAACTGCGCAATACATCAATCTGCCTTGGGAAATGTAAGAGATAGGGAGGCAATGTCCATCCACAGACACTCCATGCAAGGTAGAGGTTTTCAGACTACAATCCAGTACATGAACACGCAATGTAGGCTGACGTTGCTTTCCATTAGTTTTAGTTCTAAGTTTTAGAGATACAGCGCGGAAACAGGCCCTTCAGCCCACCCGTCCATGGCGACCAGCGATCCACGCACACTAGCACTGCACTATCCCACACACTACTGCCTCTACTTCCTGAGAAGATTACGGAGAGTCGGTCTGTCAAGGAGACTCTAACTTCTACAGGTGCACAGTAGAGAGCTTGCTGACCGGTTGCATCGTGGCTTGGTTCGGCAACTTGAGCATCCTGGAGAGGAAAAGACTACAAAAAGTAGTAAACACTGCCCAGTCCATCATCGGCGCTGACCTTCCTTCCATCGAGGGGATCTACCACAGTCGCTGCCTCAAAAAGGCTGGCAGCATCATCAAGGACCCACACCACCCTGGCGACACACTCATCTCCCTGCTACCTTCGGGTAGAAGGTACAGGAGCCTGAGGACTGCAACGACCTGGTTCAGGAACAGCTACTTCCCCACAGCCATCAGGCTATTAAACTTGGCTCGGACAAAACTCTGAACATTAATATCCCTCCATCTGTTATTTGCACTTTATCAATTTATTCATTCATGTGTGTATTTACGTATATAATTGTAGTCAATGCCTACTATGTTCTGTTGTGCTATGCAAAGAAAGAATTTCATTATCCTGTCAGGGACACATGACAATAAACTCTTTTGACTTGACTTTTTTGACTTGAAAATGATCAGCTGATATTGTTGCTCAGTCTCCCAGGTGCATGTAAATAATTCTATGAGACCATTTTAAAGACGAGTGGGGAAGTTTGCCCTAAAACCTCCTCACGGCCGATTCCAAAACCGTACAAATTGGCTGTGGCATTTCCTGTAATAGTACAGTGCATCCAGAAAGTATTCAGACCCCTTCACTTTCTCCACATTTTGTTACGTTATAGCCTTATTTTAAAGTGGATAAAATTCACACACAATACCCCAGAATGAAGAGCAAAAACAGGTGTTTAGAAATCTTTGCAAAGTTACTATAACAAAATAACTGAAATTTACATGAGTATTCAGATCCTTTGCCATGATACTCAAAATTGAGTTTAGGTTCGTCCTTTTTCCATTGATTATCCTTGAGATGTTTCTACATCGTGATTCGAGTCCACCAGTGGTAAATTAGATTGACTGGACATGATTAGGAAAGGCACACAGCTGTCTATATAAAGTCCCACAGTTGACAGTGCATGTCAGAGCAAAAACCAAGCCATGAAGACGAAGGAATTGTCCGTAGACATCTGAGACAGGATTGTGTCGAGACACAAATCTGGGGTAGGGTATAAAACATTTTCCGCAGCATTGCAGGTCCCGAAGAGCACAGTGGCCTCTGTCATTCTTAAATGGAAGAAGTTTGGAACCACCAGGACTCTTCATAGTGCATGCAACAATTTCTAAACACCTGTTTCCACTTCTTTATAATGGGGTATTTATTATGTGTAGATTGATGATTAAAAAAAATAAATTTGAATCCATGTTAGAATAAAGCTGTAATGTACCAAAATGTGGAAAAAGTGAAGGAGTCTGAATACTTTCTGAATGCACTGTACATGTGCGTCCAACATTTGCTACTTGGCTGTTAAGAGCTTTGGAATGTCGTGAGGTTTCGAAGAGTCATAAAAAAACCCAGTTGTTTCTTTGACTAAAATGATCTGGATTGAGGGAAAATTCCCGCATCACCTATTCCAGTACAACTGGGCTAACAAAATGTCAAGTTTCTTTTTTTCTCCCCGATCAGCGCATTAGACCATTGTGCGCACTTCATTCCATTCATCTCTCCCATGGATTTCATTAGGACCTGGCAGGGTGGCACCATGGTACAGCCTGTAGATCTAAACCTCACAGCTCCAGTGGCCCAGGTTGAATCCTGACCTCTGGCACTACATGTGTGGAGATTGCACGTTCTCCCTGTTGCTCTGGTTTCCTCCCACATCCCAAAGCCACGCAGGTTGGTAGGTTATTTGGCCGCTGTTAATTATCCCTCGCCTGCAAGTGAGTGATAAGAGTCTGGAAGGGAAGAATAAAATGGAAAGGATATGAGAAAAATCTAATTGAATTAACATGAGATTAATGTTGACTCTTGGGCCCCTTAAGGATTTGTTTCCATAAATTATGACTCAATTGTGAAGAACTATGATAATTCAGAGCCAGAGAAACTGATGACAATAATTGAAATGAAATGGCATAAGAACCAGTGATAACATATAGAAGAACTATCTGGAATCCACTACCCAAAAAGATGTGGCAACAGATTCAGTTTAATTTAGTTTCGTTTATTGTCACGTGTACCGAGGTTCAGTGAAAAAGCTTTGGTTGCGTGCTAACGAGCTATCAGCTATCATTTCCAGAGCAGATAGGATAGAATTGTAAAGGAGGAAAAAAAAATCAGTTTCAGAGAGAGAACATGGGAGTGGGACAGAAGGGAATGCTCCCACAGAGAGCTCACGCAGACTTGGTTATTTACATGCCTTCCCTCCTTCATTTCATGAAGCTATAAGTGTGCTCTGGTTTCTCTTGTCAAAACTGTAAAGATTGAGAGCATAATACAGTGAGTCAGCACCCCCCCAGGGCTGGAATGGGTAGACTTGGAACTACTTCTGTCAAACCCCCAAACCTTTAGGCAAAGAAAGGGGAAAAAATGAATGATTGTAAAAGAGAGAAACAAATTTAGATGTCTGATTTTGATTTTTCAAATGTTTTGCAGCCACTTAAAAGCCTAATTGGTTGACATTTTGCAAACATAAAAATGATTAAGTATGGGACCAGAATTGTAATAGCTCAGCACTGTTTATTCACAATTCACGTCTGCAGATTACAGATTAGTTTGCCATTTCCACCAGGGCACAATGAAATTCCTTGTTCACATGAAGCTCACAGAGTGAACAGTATAGATACAGCAATGATAAATCCAACAAGGGCAAAACAGCAGAATGGTACAAGATTGCAATGCAAAAACTGAATAGTGCAGAAGAATATCATGTACTGCTCAGTTTTCTGCACTGCAATCTTGTACCATTCTGCACCATTCTGCTGTTAACAGATTAACTGATGAGGTAGAGTTATGAGTTAAGAGTAAAGTACAACAGATTAAATGATGAGGAAGAGCTAAGAATAAGAGTATGGAGCAGCACCGATGGGAAGGGGAGGTGAAGAGATGAATAGTTCAGGAGTCAGACAGCACTCGGTAAGAAGCTGTTCTTAAGTCTAGATGACTGAGCTTTAGCTCCTGTATCCACTCCCAGAAGGTGGAAGTGAGAAAAGGGAATGGCCAGGAATGAGTGGGTTTGCTCCGAGATCTTTGGTTTCCTCCCACATTCCAAAGATGTACAGCTTTGTAGGTTAATTGGCTTGGTATAAAAAATGTAAAATTGTCCCTAGTGTTAATGTGTGGGGATCGCTGGTCAGTGCAGACTCGGTGGGCAGAAGGGCCCGTTTCCATGCTGTATGTCCAAACAAACAAATAAACACTCTCTTCCGCCTTTTTTGTTCCTGGGTATTGGAATTGCTGTACTGGGGAATGAGGCATCCGGTCAGGATGCTTTCTAATGTTAAGTATGATCTGGGCTAATGTTCCAAAGAAATCCTGTACACCAGACAAGGTACATATTTTCTGCGTTATTACATTTCCCCAACACTGGACAATGATGAATGCCCATTGCGGAAGTGGCTCCCCCAGCATGAACATGTGCTGACCTTCAAGGGAATTAACTTTTCAAAGATTCACTCCCAGTTTAAAGTTAGCGATTCCAAGGTTGATTGGAGTTGCCACTTGAATATTGTTCAGAGGGGTGACCGACCTGGACTGTACTCCAACCGGCAATGACAGCTTTCAAAGTTCATTTGCTCAACATAGACAGACACACTGCCAAAGGCTATCAATAGAAAAGCCAAATCTAAAGGGATGGATGCACAGCGCCTGCAACAAAGCTGATTAACTCCACCGAAAATAAGCAGACATCCCTCTGAAAAGGTTGCAGTCCTTCGTTCAAGCTCCAGTAAGCTCCACTCCCCCCTCTTCCATTCCCAACATTGGTTGTTTGGCTTTAATCACCAGCGCTCAAAACCTCAGGAACTCGCTCCCCTTTTACCCTTTGTCTTCTTGCATCTACCTCTTAGTTTAAGACTCGTTGAGAATCTCTTTCTTCGGCTCACTGTCAATTTATGTGAAGAGATCAAGAGTGTTTTATTGTCATATGTCCCAGATAGAACAATGAAATTCTAACTTGCAGCAGCACAACAGAATATGTAAACACAGTACATGGTAAACAATATAATAAATGAGAAAAAAAATTGTGTCTATCTATCTTCCCACCCCCCCACCCCCACATCAGTCTGAAGAAGGGTCTCGACCCAAAACATTGCCTATTTCCTTTGCTCCATAGATGCTGCCTCACCTGCTGAGTTTCTCCAGCATTTTTGTCTACCTTCGATTTTCCAACATCTGTCTGTCTGTCTGTCTGTCTGTCTGTCTGTCTTTCACCGTGTGTGAGGGAAAAAGTTGTTCCTCAAGTTCCTGGTAAATCCTTCCATTCTCACCTTGAACCTGCGCCCTCTCATCATTGGGAAAAACTCCTCCGATGGTTCACCACTCACTGTGAAGAAATTTCTCCTCATTTCACTCCAAAATGATCAGTCTCCTTGAGACTGTGATCGCTGATTCTACCAGGAAAACTATTTCCTCAGTGTCTAACCATTTGAACCTTCTAAGCATATTGCATGTTTAATTGAGGTCACCTCTCTGAAGCCTACTCGGTCAAAGAAATGTCTTGGTTTGAAGAAGGATCTCGACCCGAAGCATCACCTATTCCTTTTCTCCATTGATGCTGCCCGGCCTGCTGAGTTACTCCAGCATGTTGTGCCTATCTTCTGTGTAAACCAGCATCTGCAGTTCCTTCCCCTACAAATTTCTTCTCGTGCCTCCCTTACAAAGTCATGCCACAATTTTGAGACTCTGATCACTGCTTCTAGAACATTAGAGATTTACTTGAATTGGAAATTCTCTGACTGCCATGATGGGATGTGAACTTACGGCTTCAAATCAACAGTGCAAAGTTCATACTGTTACCCCAGAGGTCAACAGATGTTAGCCTGCTTGGTGTGGAAAATAAATGTGTAGGAAGGAACTGCAGATGCTGATTTACACCGAAGAAAGATACAAAATGCGGGAGTAACTCAGCGGGACAGGCAGCATGTCTGAAGAAGGGTTTTGACCCGAAATGTCACCCATTCCTTCTATCCAGAGATACAGCTTTGGCCCGCTGAGTTACTCCAGCATTTTGTGTCTATCTTCCGTGGATAGGAAATCGTTGATCTAATGGAGTGTGGCAGGAAATGACAAAACATGTGCGAGAAAATTATTCATCTTTATGAAAGGCTCAAATATTAGAAGCCAAAGGTTGACCATTTCTTCTCAGCCGGGTCGCCACACAAGGCCCGTGGTATGGACAGCGCAATGGCGGGAGGCACAGGCTTACGCAGGAAAGGGAGTCGAGATCTGTCAACTTGCACCTAATAAATATTGTGCTCACTCATATTTTCCTGATCAGCGGCATCAAACTGAAGCACTGAGGGATGACAGTGCAGCCATAAGCAACACGATGATATGATGATGCGGCAGGCAGAGCCGTCACATCAAATGAGCTGTCAACATCACAAGGCTGAGGTTGTGCCACTCTTCTGTCACTACGATTAGAAACAACGATTAAATACACCTTCGCTCAGCCTGCCTGCACCAACCTGATCTCCCGGTCGCTGGACACTTTCATTCTCTTTCCCATTCCTACACAGACCTATCTGTCCTCGGTCTCTTCCATTGTCAGAGGGACGCTAAACGCGAATTGGAGAAACGGCATCTCATATTTCGCCTGGGCAGCTTACAGCCCAGTGGGATGAATATTGATTTCTCTCACTTCAGGTAGCCCCGATATTCCTTCTCTCTCCATCCCCTCCCCACCCAAGTCACACTAGCGTCTAATTTTCACCCTACCAAAAGCTTACAATGGCCTGTTTCCCTTATGATTGCTACTTTTTTGTGTATCTCTCCATCACCGCCTATATCTCTTGTTTCCCTTATCCCTAACCAGTCTGAAGATGGGACTCGGCCCGAAAGTGCCACCCATTCCTTCTCTCCAGAGATGCTGCCTGTCCCTGGAAATGCTGCTGGATTTAAGAGCGAGTTGGAGAGAGTTCTAGGGGCTAGTGGAGTCAAGGGATATGGGGAGAAGGCAGGCACGGGTTATTGATAGCGGACGATCAGCCATGATCACAATGAATGGCGGTGCTGGCTTGAAGGGCCGAATGGCCTCCTCCTGCACCTATGTTTTATGTTTCTATGTCCCGCTGAGCAAAGATCCTATAGTAGCTTTGTTACAAAACTTACCTTCAGCGACGCCGACAAACGGGGATGAATTTCACGTACGGGACAGGTAAAGGAAAGCCGTTTATTTTACATATTTTATGTTGCGAAAAGGTGACTTAGGCCCCATATGAACCGGCGGTGTTCTTCCTGCCGATATGAGGTTTAAATTCACCGCAACCGCAATGTTCCAAACGATCGCGTTCCACAAAATCCCACTCGCAAGATGATTTAAATGGCCATTAATTTACAGGAATTAAACACTAAATTCCTTCCTTTTGGTCTATAAATTCTTGACAATTACATTTTAAAATCACGTTATATGTGAATTCTTGTGTGACCGTTACATGGACACTTAGGCTACTTAAAAATATTAATCTTTTCTTAAGAAATGGATAGATGATTAGATCTAGTAATTGAATTTTGTAATTAGCTACAATTGGGAAACTAACTAATTATATGCTTTAATTTCAGGTCATCCAAGTAAGATTGTTTTATATTTGTTTCAGAATAGTTCATTCTATAATAACTGAATTTCTTTTTCAGTTCTCTTAATTTTTCAGAAAGTTATGGGCTTTTGACTGTCCTCGATCACAGCTTTTGTGTTAAGTCAATGGAAAAGCAATAGGGAACAAGATGCTAATTTCCGAGTATGAAAATGGCCATAACATTTTTAATACTGAAGATATGAAAGTGAATTGGGTGTCAAATTAAACTTATTTTTATGCTTTATCTGATGGGATACATTGCAGACTTGATTTTTCTCATCTCAAAATTTTGTAACTCGACGTAAAAGACGTAGTACGGTCATGGGCAGATTCATGGGTAATTTTCGGCCCCATTTCCGTAACCGGCTTCCGTCTCCGCAGCAAAGATCCCATAGCGGAGCAACGATACTAGTGCGGGGACGGAAGCCGGTTACGGAAACATCCTCATAAAAATAAAAGTTCTTTGGTAAAAATCATCTCCTCATTTTCAGAATTATAATTTATTAACACAAACTGTTCCCCCGCAACGTTAATTACACTGCGAGTCGGGTCTGGTCGGGTTACTGAAATGGATGAAAAAAAGGCCCACGTTCCGCTCTGTTGCGTACTACACGTCAGCCCATTGCATTTAGGAGTGGTCTATCTTGCTCCACTATAGGATCTTTGCTGCTGAGTTACTCCAGCTTTTTGCGTCTATCTTCAATTAAATACCCAATATGTGCTGCCAGTTTGCAGGACCAAGCCAATCGTCATTGCAAACTGAATGCTCCCCATCTCCACACACATGTTCGAACACAGCAGTGTAAACAAAATGTGTGAGGAACTGCAGACGCTGGTTTAAATCGAAGATAGACACAAAATGCTGGAGTAACTCAGCAGGACAGGCAGCATCTCTGAAGAGAAAGAATGGGCGACGTTTCGGGTCAGGTCTGAAGAAGAGTCTCGACCCAAAACAATGATATGTCATTATGGACCACCACCTATTCCTTTTCTCCAAAGACGCTATTGTCTGTTCCGCTGAATTACTCCAGCATTTTGTGTCTATCTACAGCAGATGAAACCCCAATCCCGCTTTTCATCATTTAAGTCCTTCCGCTGTGCTTTGCTCTTCGTACAAGAGTAAAATAGTTATTCGAAAATTTAGTGTCTTAGATAATTTGGTGATGGATGTGTCACCCTGGGTGTGATTCGTAAATATTATTTGTATCGTAATTGAATAAATTATTTTTTATTTTTTTTAAATGGCAGCATGAGAGAGAGGAGAGAGAGAGAGTGAGAGACAGGCAGATGGTGACGTGGAGGGGAAGTGGGGCAATGCATGCAGGGTAGAGAGAGGTGGGCTGCAGGGGTTGAGAGAGGCGGAGGGGAGAGAGGCGGGGGTCGGGAGGAGAGAGGAGCGGGCGCAAGGGAGAATGAAATGGGGGGCAGAGAAAGAGGCAAGGGATATGGGGAAGGGAAAGGCAGAGGGGAAGATAGAGTCGGAGAGCGGGGGTGGGGGAGGAAGAGAGTGGCAGGGTGCAGGCGGAGAGACACGCAGCGGTGCGAGGGGGGAGAGAGGCGGAGGAGGGAGAGAAGCGGGGGCCATGGGGGGAGAGAGAGGCAGAGCTCTCTCATAGGTCACCACTGCAGAGAAAACAGAGGGATATTCATGACAGTAGATTTGAGACAAGAAATGTGGCAATTGAGTTGAGATAATGATCACATCGTCTGCTTTGATATGTCATTTTCACACCTTTCCCTTCCATATCTCTAGTTTGCTCTCCCCTGACTCTCAGTGTGAACAAGTGTCTGAACCCGAAACAACACCCATTCACTCTCTCCTGAGATGCTGTTACTCCGGCATTTTGAGTCTATTCTAAGATAAAGAGCAGGCAGAGAACAAGCAAAAGGAAAAGATAAAATAACTAGGAATAGTTCTCCACCTAATCAAGCCTGCTGGAGTCATAGAGTGCTACAGCGTGGAAACAGGCCCTTCGGCCCAACTTGCCTCCACTGACCAACATGTCCCAGCTACATTATTCCCACCTGCACGCATTTGGTCCATATCCCTCCAAACCTGTCCTATCCATGTACCTGTCTAACTGTTTCCTAAATGTTTGGATAGTCCCTGCCTCAACTACCTCCTCTGGCAGCTTGTCCCATACACCCACCACCCTGCTTGTGAAAAAGTTACCCCTCAAGTTCCTGTTGTCTTTTCCCCTTCACCTTAAACCTATGTCCTCTGGTATTCGATCCACCTACTCTGGGCAAGAGACCTGATGTTGTGTGTCACCGGATGTTTCACATCTGATTAATTACTTTGGAAGAGGTAGTAGAACGTCAAACTCATCTTAAATTCTGAACACGCATATGTGTTACTTTGACCTCCGACTGCCAATCATCACAGCTGTGCAATACGATGTATAACACAGTGGGAAAGCTCTCACACTGCTGACTGTTTAAGTTCCAGCATACGCTTTCAATTTCAATTACACTGGGTGAACTATCGAACTCCCCTTCCCATTCCCACGCTGACCTTTCCGTCCTGGGCCTCCTCCGCTGTCAGAGTGAGGCCCAACCAAAATTGGAGGATCAGCAGGGGGGACGGGGAAGAACAATGGAGGACCCGGCGTGGGGGGATCGCTGTGAGGGGGGGTGGGGAGGGGAGGGGAAGAACAAAGGGGGACCTGGCACGGGGGTACTTTGTAACTTGGTCAGCACCCATATGTGTCGACTATTTACATGCCTTGGGTATACAAGCAAAGAATTTCACCGTGACTTGTTACATGTGGCAATGAAAGTATGAATTCATTCAGACACCTCATATTTCGCTTGGGCAACTTACAACCCAGCGGTATGAATATTGATTTCTCTCACTTCAAGTAACCCTTGCATTCCCTCTCTGGTACTTACGATAACAAAGTACAGATCCTCAACAAAATACTCCCTTGGGAAGCAGCATCAAACTTCAACAATAGATATAAAACAATAAGACTTTAGGTTCTATGTCTGGGGAAACAGGAATGGGCTCATTTTACGCAAACTGAGACAATGCTGGAGAGATTCACATCTTGCACTACGCATGCATTGATGAAACAAAGTGATGGAGGAACTCAGCAGGTCAGGCGACATCAATGATCAAATGCCAAGTTCCTCCAGCAGTTTTGCTTTTTTGCTTCAGATTCCAGCATCTACAGTCCCATGTGCCTCCATGAACGATGTGCATTTCCTCTCCACTTTCACGTCATTTCCTGCTCAGTGCGCTGTTTGTCACCCTGCCCCCTACCTCTTCCCAGGCAGGGACATGGAGTTGATGACCTTACCATCTCACCTCTGCTACCCTGGCCAAACGAGACACATGCCCAGACAAGTTGGCATTAATGCACGATCAATACTGCGCGACTGTCAGTGACTTATGTTCATACAAGGATCTCTCCCACAATAAGAAGAGACTGGATAGTGTAAGAAGGAAATTCTCTGCCTCGGAGGGCAGTGGATACAGGTTCTCTGGATGCTTTCAAGAGAGAGCTAGATAGGGGTCTTAAAAATAGCGGAGTCAGGGGATATGGGGAAAAGGCAGGGGTACTGATTGGGGATGATCAGCCATGATCACCTTGAATGGCAATGCTGGCTCGAAGGGCCAAATGGCCTACTCCTGCACCTATTGTCTATTGTCTATTGCAGATGCTGGTCTTTACCGAACATCGACACCAAATGCTGGAGTAAGTCAGCTGGTCAGGCAGCATCTCTGGAGAAAAGGAAAAGGTGATGATTCGGGTCGAGACCCTTCTTCAGACTGATAGTCAGGGGAGAGGGAAACTAGAAGCATGAAAAGGTCGAGTCTGGGTTAAAATGTGGTCGTAGAGCTGGAGGAATCACAGAGGAAGGGCAGCGAGAGAGTGTGTTGGAGAGAGGAGGAGAACTAGGAGAAGTAGGCTTACCTTAAGAAGATTCCGCAGTGGGGCATACAAAATGTGTAGGAAGGAACTGCAGATGCTGGTAACACGAGGAGATTGGGGTCAAACACCCAAACCTCTATTGATAGTTCTTTGCCAACAGAGAAATGGAAACTAGGTCCGATTAAATTTAAGGTTGCAATTCACAACAGAAGGTTAGCGTAAGGCCCTTCACAATGAATGAAGCTCACTCACGTGCTGTCACTATATTCAACCTGCATACAGCAAATATCTCACAAATAGCATTAGAGCAATTCGTCTGATAAGAAATAGTTCAAGTTCAAGTTCATTGTCACTTAACCAACTAGGGGTGCAGTGAAATGTGATTTACCATACAGCCACAGTAAATAGGGAGAAATACTAAAGCTGTGCTAACTCCGCTGCCTGTCTTCAAGCAGCGAGATGTAGTCTTGTCTGTGCATCTGAGTGATCAGACCTGAAAGATGGAAACTGTGTCACTGTGGCAGTCCCTCAGCACAGGACTGGTATATGAGGCAGCATGTGGATTCAAAGCGGTGCTCACAACCTTTAGAGCTGAGGGTACATTATACTGTGTGGGAAGAAGGAACTGTAGAAACTGGTTTAAACCGAAGATAGACACAAAAATCTGGAGTAACTCAGGTCAGACAGCATCTCTGGAGAAATCTCCTCCCTCTCCGTCCATTCCTCCACCCAAGTCGTAGTACTAGTTTCAAAGTCGCCCTGTTGAGTCTCATTGCCTGTAACTTGTTTTTACCTAGCCCTCAGCTAACAGTGGCCTGTTTCCTTTATCATCGTGGCTCTTTTGATATCTTTCATTCATTTGTCCCATATCTCTCCACATCACCGCCTATATCTCTCTCGTTTCCTTTTCCCCTGACTCTCAGCCTGATGAAGGGTCTTGACCCAAAACATCACCTATTCCTTTTCTCCAGAGATGCTGTCTGACCCCCTGAGTTACACCAGCTTTTTAGTGTCTATCTTCGATGCTTCAGACTGTAAGCCTCAACCTCAGCAGGTGATGAATTTATCCAAAGAGCCGATGATGCAAGTTGTCAGGGGGACTTTGGACTGGAATTTCTTGTTTCATTAAAGCTTGCTGGATTTCAGTGCAAACTCGAGCATTCGGATCGATTTCCATCCATTTGATTAGGCAGAGCAATGGCAACGAGTTGCTCATGAGCACTGTCTCTCACCGTGACCTCAATCAGAGCCTCTGTCCTGAACAGCTCGGCTGCAAGGCAAGATCTACGAGCATGTCTTCCAGGAAGCAATCTTTCGTCATATTTCACAGTTATGCAGGAGAAATGCGTCCGGGAGGAGGTGGAGAGACAATTTGCCTGTCATGAGATTTCTGATCAATAGGTGAAGAAATGAAATTGGGGGAAATGACAGAGGTCACCAGCTTGATGGCTCAGAACACACCCCCAGGGAGGGGATATGATTCCTGGAGATAAAAGGTTAATTGCAATGGGCCTGGATTTCACTGCCACAGACCCGTCACTTCTGGACACCGCTCCTGATCACTGCTTACCGAGAAATACCTCAGCCAAATCCAAGGCGTGGCCTCATTTAAACCGGCGCTCCTGAAGTCAAACAATGAGGCCGGGCGGCAGCGGACCCTGAAGCGATGAAGTGAGTTTGACGAGTAGCTCATGTCCAGACCCTGCCTCAAAAAAACCCTGAAACCTGTGACAGTCAGCAAAGCTCCATGCCATGCTTAGCCGACTGTCAGATCTGTCAGGATTTTTAAATTTTTACCTGAATTAGAAACATAGAAAATAGGTGCAGGAGGAGGCCATTCGGCCTTTAGAGCCAGCACCGCCATTCATTGTGATCATGACTGATCGTCCGCTATCAATAACCCGTGCCTGACTTTTCCCCATATCCCTTGACTCCACTAGCCCCTAGAGCTCTATCCAACTCTCTCTTAAATCCATCCAGTGATTTGGCCTCCACTGCCCTCTGTGGCAGGGAATTCCATAAATTCACAAATCTCTGGGTAAAAAAGTTTTTTCTCAGCTCTGTCTTAAATGACCTCCCCTTTATTCTAAGACTGTGGCCCTTGGTTCTGGGGTGTTAAAGAAGGAACTGCAGATGCTGGAGAATCGAGGGTTACACAGCCTTTTGTGTAGCCCTTGGTTCTGGACTTACCCAACATTGGGAACATTTTTCCTGCATCTAGCTTGTCCAGTCCTTTTATAATTTTATATGTTTCTATAAGATCCCCCCCCTCATCCTTCTAAACTCCAGTGAATACAAGCCTAGTCTTTTCAATCTTTCCTCATGTGACAGTCCCGCCATCCCAGGGATCAATCTCATGAACCTACGCTGCACTGCCTCAATCACAAGGATGTCCTTCCTCAAATTAGGAGACCAAAACTGTACACAATACTCCAGATGTGGTCTCACCAGAGCCCAATACAACTGCAGAAGAACCTCTTTACTCCTGTACTGAAATCCTCTTGTTATGAAGGCCAACATTCCATTAGCTTTCTTCACTGCCTGCTGTACCTGCACGCCAACTTTCAGTGACTGGTGTACAAGGACACCCAGGTCTCGCTGTACCTCCCCCTTACCTAACCTAACCCCATTGAGATAATGATCTGCCCCCTTGTTTTTTTCGCCAAAGTGGATAACTTCACATTTATCTATATTATACCGCATCTGCCACGCATCTGCCCACTCACTCAACCTGTCCAGGTCCCCCTGCAACTTCCTAACATCCTCTTCACAGTTCACACTGCCACCCAGCTTTGTGTCATCCGCAAACTTGCTAGTGTTGCTCCTAATTCCCTCTTCCAAATCATTTATATATATGGTAAACAGTTGCGGCCCCAACACCGAGCCTTGCGGCACTCCACTCGCCACTGCCTGCCATTCTGAAAAGGACCCTTCACTCCTACTCTTTGCACAGCGGTAATGAATTATGGCAGTCGAAAGATTTGAAAAGTATGAAAATGATCCAAACAATTAAAAGAACTATACACTTATACACCTACACACTATACTTACAATAATATGAACTTCACACAACCTTAAATACTTATTTTAAAATTATAGCAATTTACAATTTTTCTCTTTCTTCCCAACACAGGGCAAATTTTAGTTTTTTAAATTTAGTTTAGAGATACAACGCAGAAACAGGCCCTTTGGCCCACTCCACATATTGTCATCACAAATGTCCTCGTTCTTCAGAGAACATGGTTTCCCCTTCCCCACTATAGATGAGGCTCGCACCAGGGTCTCCTCCATACCCCACAACACTGCCCTCTCTCCCCATTCCCCCACTCACAACAAGGGCCGAGTCCCCCTGGTCCTCACCTTTCACCCCACCAGCCAGCGCATACAATAGATAGTCCTCCGCCAGTTTCGCCACCTCCAGCGTGACCCCTCCACTCGCCACATCTTCCCATCTCCCCCCCGTCTGCCTTCCGCTAAGACCGCTCCCTCCGCAACTCCCTTGTCAATTCTTCCCTTCCCTCCCGCTCCACCCCTTCCCCGGGCACTTTCCCTTGCAACCGCAAGAGATGCTACACTTGTCCCTTCACCTCCCCCCTCCACTCCTTTCAGGGACCCAAGCAGTCCTTCCAAGTCCGACAGAGGTTCACATGCACCTCCTCCAACCTCATCTACTGCATCCGTTGTTGCTCCAGATGCCAGCTGATCTACATCGGTGAGACCAAGCGGAGGCTGGGCGATCATTTCCCTGAACACCTCCGCTCAGTCCGCAATAACCAACCCGACCTCCCGGTGGCTCAGCACTTCAACTCCCCCTCCCATTCCGTATCCGACCTCTCGGTCCTGGGCCTCCTCCACGGCCAGAGTGAGCAACACCGCAAGTTGGAGGAACAGCACCTCATATTCCGCTTGGGGAGTCTGCATCCTCTGGGCTTAAACATTGAATTTTCTCAATTCTGTTAACCCAGACTGCCTCCTCCCCCTCCCCACCTCTCCCTCAACCCTCGGGCCCTGACATTCCTTCTCCATCTCCCCCCACCCAGGTCGCACTAGCTTCTCATTTTCACACTACAAACAGCTTACAATGGCCTGTTTCCTTTATCATCAATACCTTTTTGCATATCTTTCATTCATTGTTCTTTATCTCTCCACATCACCGTCTATATCTCTCGTTTCCCTGATCCCTGACCAGTCTGAAGAAGGGTCTCGACCTGAAACGTCGCCTACCTCCTTTGCCCCTTAGATGCTGCTGCACCCGCTGAGTTTCTCCAGCTTTTTGTGTAACCCTCGATTCTCCTGCATCTGCAGTTCCTTCTTTTCTACATATTGTCTATTGTCCATTCACCTGCTGAGATACTCCAGCCCCTTTGTATGGTGAACAAACATTGGTTTCTGCTCTTTTTAGCCACCGTTAATTATCCCTGGTGTGCGGTGAGCAGTGGAATTGATGGGAATGTGGGGAGAAGAGACTGCAGGGAAAATTGTGTGAGGGAATTAGATTGCTTTGCGAGCCAGAATAGACTCAATTGGCCAAATGGCGTCCTTTGATGTTACAAGAAAATATAGAAATAATAATCCTGGCTGCTTGTTAAAATGACCGGCTACCCTTGCAGTATTTTATAGACTGAAAGTGAGGAAGTACTGGGGTGTGCTGACAGAAATGCTGTTTCATGGAACTATGGAGTTTAAATGCTGTGCCTGAATCAGAAGACTGATGCATGATCTCTCCCGATTACAGTAACATGTGGACAGGCGATGTAAGTCTGTGAGCTGTGTGATTCAATTGGGACAATGCACAAAGGAGGACGTAAAATGCTCGAGCCACTTACATTTTAAGAGTAACGTTTCCCAGGAATGTAGACAGTGGAAGGGATTACTTGCTTACTGTGGGTGCACACGATAGAGAATGAAGACAGGATTCACGGAGTTGGACTGGCAATTAAAACAGCCCTGTGTGAGAAGGAACTGCAGATACGGGTTTAAACCGAAGATTGACACAAAATGCTGGAGTAACTCAGAGGAACAGGCAGCAACTCCGGAGAGAAGGAATGGGTGATGTTTCGGGTCAAGACTGATGTCGGGGGCGAGGGAGATACATAGATAAGGAAATATAAGGTGTGAAAATAGGACTAAGGAAATGGAGATCAAGGAAAATATAGAAAAGATCATTGTTGGCTGGGAGTTTGCTGCTTTTTAAAATCTCCGTTCAAAGCAAACAGAGATGAAACATAGTCGGAGACAGTAAGACAGGTCAGAGAACTGGGAAGGGGAAGGGATGGAGAGACAGGGAAAGCAAGAGTTACTTGAAGTTAGAGAAGTCAATGTTCATACAGCTGGGGTGTAAGCTGCCCAAGCACAATATGAGGTGCTGTTCGGCCCTCCTGTCAGTTACGTGACCATCCTACGTCAGGAGTGCCTGGTGAAGCTTTGTCTCCCCCTCACCTCCTCACGCCACCTGACTGTCATCAGTGCCTACGCTCCCACTCTGACCACCAACGACGAACACAAGGATAAGTTCTACGAGGACCTTGATTGCTTGGTGAAGTCAGCTCCTGCCAATGACAAGTTTATTCTGCTGGGGGATTTCAACGCCAGAGTTGGCAGCGAAGGCCAGTGTTGGACCCAGGTGTTGGGGCCCCATGGTGTTGGAAAGATGGTTGGCAATGGGCTGCTACTGCTGAGTATGTGCGCGGAGACCGATCTCACCATCGCCAACATGCTCTTCAGACTGCCCAACAAGTACTAAACCACATGCATGCACATACCATAGAACAGTAAAGCACAAGACAAGGCCCTTCAGTCCACAATGTCTGTGCCGAGCATGATGCCAAGACCAATTCTCATCTGCCTGCACATAATCCATGTCCCTCCATTCCTGCATATTTATATCTCTTAAATGCCACTATCATATCTGCCTCAACCACCACCTCCGGCAGCACATTTTAGGCATTGATCACCCTCTGTGTAACAAATTTGCCCCGCACATCCCTTTAAATGTTTCCCCTTATAGCTATGCCTTCTAGTATTCGATTTTTCCATCTGGGGAAAAAGGTTCAAACTGAATGTGCTATCTATGCCCCTCGCTATGTTATACAGATGCTCCCCAATTTACAATGCCTTGTTTTACGATATTCTGACTTTACGAAGGTGCAATCACTCGGCAACAGCAGCGAGCCGCACGTCACTTCCGGCCACGTGATCAAATTGTATTAAATGCATTTTCAACTTACGATATTTTCGATTTACGATATGTTTATCGGAACATAACCCCATCGTAGGTCGAGGAGCAGATGTATACTGCCCTCAGGTTACCTTGCAATCTCTGGCGTTCCAAAGAAAACAATCCAGGTCTGTCCACCCTCTCCCTGTAGTTAATATCCACTAAATCAGGTATCATTTTGCTAAAACTTACCTGCACTCTTTCCAAAGCCTCCACAACCTTCCTGTAATGGGGTAACTAGCACTGACTCATTTCTGCTACCTGTGGATCAGAATTGGAGGCTATGTGGCCCCTCTGGTCCATGTTGGCTCCAAGCAAAGCAATGCCATCTGTTCCAATGTCCCTGTAGCCCTGTGACATACTGTACACTCCCACAAATCTGTCAACTTCTCTTTGATTCTTTCATTGCCAATTATCTCCCCTGATGGTAGACAATTTGCCTCAGAATGCGCACGTCTCTGCAACGTGGGAGGAGGATACCAGAGCAACTGGGGGAAACCCATGCAGTCACAGGGAGAACGTGCAAACTCCACATAGGAAGCATCTGAGGGTGGGTCCCTGCGGAGCAGTGGAACTATCTGCTGCACCACCAAGCCACTCGCAGATTTACACTGCATTTTGTGGCACATAAACTGGAGCAGACTAAAGTAGCTATTGGTCATGGGTGAGAGAATGGAGTCATCGAGTGAGACCCTCGAGAATTCACTCGATGCATTGCAAGCACTAGAAATAAAATCGTTGGCAGTTACCGGATCTGTACATGCAACCAAGAGAAGGAAAAAGATTACTTAATGCAGCCAAGTCACGGAAAAGGACAGCAACATAGATTTGAAGGACTCGCTCGTTAGGGATTTATTATTTAGGTGGTCTCGGAGTCCAGCCTGAGAAAACGGTGACTGAGAGGTACAGGGTAAACCACAGGAAAGCGCGTGCACACCTGCAAAGCTGCCCACAGCCAGGCTGGAAATGTTGAATGGCTAACAGCAGGAAGGACATGTGGTGAAATCCAAGACAAAGGCAGAACAGAGAAAATACTGGCACGCTTCCTTAGGCATTACAAATACTGTGGATGGCTGTATGGGGGGGGGGGAGATTGACTCGTGTACCAGAACAAAATGTTGCAAAGTGAAATGGAAAACTGTTTTCTGCACACAGTTCACACAGTGGAAAGATGCTGCCTGTGGCTCAAAGCTCTTTTTAAAATGAAACACTCTAGTTCAGTTTAATTTTATTATTGTCACGTGTATCGAGGCACAGTGTAAAGTTTTTTTGCTGCATGCTATCCAGTCAGAGAAAAGATTATATGATTACAATCAACCTGTCCACAGTGTGCAGATACAGGGTAAAGGGTATAGCGTTTAGTGCAAGATAAAGTCCGGTGAAGTCCCAATAAGGTCGGCACAGTGGTGCAGCAGTGGGGATGCTGCCTTACAGCACCAGTGACCCAGGTTCGATCCTGACTACGGGTGCCGTCACCTGTAGTCAGGATTGTATGGAAATTTAAATTCAAATTGTATGGAATTTGTACTTTCTTGCTGTGACTGCATGGGTTTTCTCCGGGTACTCCACATTCCAAAGTCGTGCAGGTTTTTAGGTTAATTGGCTTCTGTAAATTGCAAAAGTGGGAGAATTTAGATCTAGTGTACGAGTGATCGTTGGTCGGTGCGGACGCGGTGGGCCGAAGGGCATGTTTCAATGCTGTACCTCTAAACTAAAGTCCGATTTAAGATAGTTCAAATGGCTCCAATAAGGTAGGTGGAGGTCAGGGCCACTCTCAAGGATGGTTCAGTTGCCCGATGGGGTGGGAGATTGCAACCTTCATGTGGTCCACCCTGTTTCGACTAATGCAATCAACCCAATGTGCACAAACAAATAGATCAAATAGAACAAGTTGTCCTACAACTTTAGGTTGTGCACGCCATATGTAAGAAGTAGAAGTTGCCTGATAACAGCTGGGAAGAAACTGTCTCTGAAACTGGAGGTTTTTAGTTTGCAAACATCTGTACATCTTGCATGATGGAAGAAGAGAGAAGAGGGAGTGAACAGGGTGCGACTGGTCTTCGATTAGACTGGTACTTTTGTAGATGCAGAGATGCTGAGACCAGAGATGCTGCCTGCCCAGCTTTTTGTTTCTATCTTTGGTTTAAACCAGCATCTGTACTTCCTTCCCTCACACCGGTGCTTTTGTTTGTTAACTTAAATTGTGGGCAAATCTCCAGTTTCCAACTGATTGTGATGTGAAACGATACTGCTGACCATCACTTCTCTCTTTGATGATCTGAATGGAAGACCCTGCCCCTTGGCCAAAATGCAAAAGGAGCGTTTAGGATGGTATGGATAATCTTGGTTAAATGCATTACGAGCACCATGAACACACAGAAACAGCAGGAGCTGTGCACAGCTTCACAAGCTTTGTTGAAATTTGGTCCCGGCCTGAAACATCACCTGCCCACGTTCTCTGGAGATGCTGCCTGACCCACTGACCACTTTGTGACCTGAATGTAAACCAGCATCTGCAGTCCTTTGTTTCTTCACAGGCTCCCTACTGGGCCTCCCCAGTAGGATCCCCCCCCCCTGCCCAATATCTGTGGATGGGTTGGAGGGTTCCACATTAGCCACCTCAGAAACCACCACCAAAGTGGAAGCAAGTCATCTTCAATTCCAAAGGATCCCCAATGAAGAAAAGTTATAGGAGTAGAATTAGGCCATTTGGCCCATCAAGTCTACTCTGCCATTCAATCATGGCTGATCTCTGCCACCTAATCCAATTTTCCTGCCTTCTCCCTATAACCCTTGACACTCGTTCTAATCAAGAATTTGTCTACCTTTGCCTTAAAAATATCCATTGACTTAGTCTCCAGAGCCCTCTGTGGCAATGAGTTCCACAGATTGAACTACTCTCTGACTAAACAAGTTCCTCCTCACCTCCTTTCTAAAAGAGTGCCCTTTAATTCTGAGGCTATGACCTCTGATCCTAGACTCTCCCACCAGTGGAAACATCCTTTCCACATCCACTATATTGATGCCTTTCAATATTCTGTAAGTTTCAATGAGATCCTCCCTCAACCTTCTAAACTCCAGCGAGTAGAGGCCCAGTGCTGTCAAAGGGGGCCTGTTTCCATGCTGTATGTCTAAAGTAAACTTAACCACTGGTAAACTAAACTAAACCTTGGTCTCACTCTCCCCAGTTCCTTTACTAATCCATTTTCACCCTTGTTTTGTCTGCTAAATCTCATTTCTTCGGCCAAGCTTTCAGTCATGCAATGGAAACTTGTTTTTTTCCTCACAAGCGTCTTGGGGAGAAATTTCCTTGTACTGAATATTGGCCTAAAATGTTCTTCGTCCGGTTTAGGTCAAAATTTACAAATCAAACATGAAAGATTTCCATGGAAATTAGTGAAAATCTAGTATATGCCCAAATATAAGTGTGGGCATATATGAATTGGAGCTGCTACCTTACAGTGGCAGAGGCCCGGGTTCAATTCTGTCTGTACAGAGTTTGTACGTGCTCCCTGTGACTGCGTGTGTTTTCTCCGGGTGCTCCGGTTTTCTTTCCCCACTCCAAAAGCTGCACGGGTTTGTCGGGCAATTAGCTTCTGTAAAATTGTAAATTGTTCTCAACGTGTGTAGGATAGTGCCTATGACCATGGTACATGGGTGATCGCTGGTCCGTGCGGACTCGGTGGGCCGAAGGGCCTGCTTCCTTCCACGCTGTGTCTCAAGGGCCAAGGATGGGTGGGATAATAAAGAAACCGTTGCAAAGGTTAAAACTACACTGTCGTTGAGGGTGGGAGTGAGACGCTGACATAGCCTGGCAATGCTATGAATGGACAGCCTTAAAGCTGAGTGGAGGTTGTGAATCAAGCAGGGGTGGACAGGAACAATGAATGACTGCCTGACCTTGGAGTTTCTGCCACTCCAGATGGTCTCGTCCCCAATTTAATTTAACCATGTGACACACCCGTCATTACCGCTCACTCTGCTGCACATCGGATGCTTTTAGCAAGGAAAAGATAAGTGTTAAGCCTCCTTTCCCCCCCCCCCCACCCACACACAGAATGGAGAGCAGCGCTGCCTGGTTCTCCCGAATAGTTTCACCATGGAAACATAGCCCCACTTCATTCAAATTGAAATGAAAGGTTATTATGCTTTCAGCTTATAGTAATTATAGAGAACTTAAGATAACCATCCTGCTTTTTAATTACTCAGGACAGTCCCGAGCATAGAGCTTTTTATAAAATACAAAGAGAGCCATGGGCTTATAAATCTATTGGCACAAAAGTGGGTTCGATCCACACATGTCAAGCATCACAAAGGATCAGCTGTTCAAACAGGTTAACCCTTTGTTTTGTAGCTCTCTCTTTTATCAATTACAATTCTTATTCGTAAACGTCTGTCTATTTATCTGCATTGGAGAGACAACGTTTTTTTTTAACTCTTCTTAATCTGCTCTCTTCTTCATCAATGAAAATGAGAAGCTGCCAGACACTGAGGTTGAGGGATGAACGTGGTGAAGATACCTCAGTGAGAACACTTGTAGGGCACTTGGGTAGGTGGTGCAAGCCAAAGGCAAGGGAGCTGGAACGCAATTTGGAATCAAAATTGCAATTAATCTGCATCATTCTCCAGTTGTTGACACAGACAAGTTTTAGCCTTTAACTTTAGATACACAGAAATAAAATGAACACAAAGAAGTGATAAAGCTGAGAGCAGGTGAACCTCTAGGATGGTGCTGAAGCGAGCTTCTATGTTTCTAGGTTGAAGGAATGAGTCATTGCCTCTGCCAGATTGTTATGCAGCTTTGAATGGTCAGAACTGGGTTCACTGACCTCAAAGATACAGTGCGGACACAGGCCCTTTGTCCCACCGAGTCCGCCACGACCAGCAATCACCCTATACAATAACCCACACCTACACCAGGGACCATTTTTCAATTTACCAAAGTAATTTAACCTTTAAATCTGTACACCTTTGAAGTATGGGAGGAAACCGGAGCATCCGGAAAAACCCCACGCGGTCATGGGGAGAACGTACTAACTCCCGTAGCCAGTATCACACCCGGGTCTCTGCATGTATTGCTCATTGTTTTTTGGCTTCCAGATCAATAAAGGCTTTTTGAACAAGGTCACAAAGACTGGCCACTGTTTGAAAAGCCATAACACAGAAAAGAAGGAAGAGGAGTGATAGGGACATTGAAAATCGTGATTTCATAGGTCGATAAGTAAAATAAAATGAAACCTTCAGCAAATCCGCATTGCATTCTTGAATTTCTGTGTGCTTACCAGAGATGCTAATTCTAATGTGGAGCCTAGTTGGACTAATAAATGGTTACTGGCATCAGACTAGCATTAGTGAAGCACATCGTTACATCAAAATATCTCAGTGCATGTCAGACGCCAGGAACCATTTTGCTTCCAACGTGAAGCTTTGCTGAAACTCTGCAGGTTTACAGACAGGCTTTGCTGTGCAGTGGCCTGACCTCTGACACACATTCCCATCAAGAGCTCCACGTCTAGTTAATAAAATGTGGTACAAGGTATGCTGCGTGTGTCTCCCTCTGTTAGTTGCGAGTCTCACAGTGTCAACAAGCACGTCTTTCTTATCTCTACAGCCATTGTGAACATGGGTAACCGTACCGCAAAATAATGACACCGATTCCAGCCACGGCACGTGAACTGGCACGCTGTTTTAGCAGGTACTTTTCAAATGTGCTTTGCAGAACTCCGGATCCTGTTTCTGAACATAAAGTAGAGAGACAGACGCACATTAACAGGATCTACAGCTCTGGCCATGGATACCAGGACCATTAATAAACCCAAATAGGAATGCAACAGGAATTGCTTTACTGAGAGCACTGCTCCTCATGCCAACCCCAAAGGGTGTCTCCCAATGAAGTTTGGGGATGAGAATGTGAACCGGGGTGCAAATGGATCCCGATCAGGAATGGGGGCGGGCAGGAGGATGGAGTGTGCCTGGTCATGGGGGAAGATTGGTGGATGAAGTGAGGCTGGGAAAGTTAGCAGGGGTGCCGACCGATGTAGCCATGGACATGGTCCAAGGGTGCAGGAAGGTCAGGGCCAGGAATGTGGGCAGTGGACAGAGATTGGCTGGAAGCGCCTGGGTGTGCGGACATATGATGGTTGGGAATGTGGACAGGCAGACGTGCAGATGATGTGCAACCTGGGACATGGGCAGACAAGTTGTATACCGATGCAGTAGGGCCGGGCGTCCCATGGAAATGCGTTGGGGACATAGCATGAGGGAGTGACGTGGGGAAGTGGCTGGGAGTCAAAACTGATGCATGGTTTGGATCAGGAGCTGGAGACTGGATACTGGCCCACAGAGGGAAGCGGTCTGCAAAAAGATCGAAGGAAATTGAGGTGGAGCATTCTTAAGTGAAGAGGTTCAGTGAATTGGCAGAGTCAAGGGAAGTGTTGTAGAGTGATACAGTGTGGAAGCAGGCCTTTCAGCCCAACTTGCCCACACTGCCCAACATGTCCCAGCTGCACTAGACCCACCTGCCTGCGCTTGGTCCATATCCCTCCGTCCTACCCATGTACCTGTCTAACTGCTTCTTAAACGTTGGGATAGTCCTAGCCTCAACTACCTCCTTTGGCAGCTTGTTCCATACACCCGCCACCCTGAATGACGGGGTTGGAAGTGAGGAGGAAGGACCTGTACCCAAGCTCGTGCGCGTTAGGGAGAGCAAGTGCATTCAACCTGCTCCAATAAGCAGCAGTAATCAACACACTGCTTTAGCGGTTAATATGGCTGTCAACTTAAAAGTATAGTTTTGCCAAATTGGCCCATGCCCTGAAAATAGTGACAGTCACGGGATCTGGAGATTGGCAGAAACTCGCTGACATATGGAGCAAGTGAGGCAAACAGGTTGAAAGGGGAAGCCAGAAAAATAGACAGTGATAAAATAAAAGGAGATGCAGCTAGGTTATGATGAAGGAACAAAGGTGGGGACTCACTCGAGCGTAAATACCAGTAAAAGCCAACTGGCTTGAGTAGTTGTCTTCATACTGTGCTACAGGGTAAGGTGGAACAAACCACTGAAGTAAGGGACTAGATGGTGCATATCTACACCTGCTCCTGCTCAGGGGCTGGGACTATGCTTAGAATTTTAGGAAGGAGCTGCAGATGCTAGTTTACATCGAAGAACACAAAATGCTGGAGTAACTCAGTGAGTTTGCCAGAATCGTTGGAAAAAGGAATAGGTGACATTTTGGGTCGAGACCCTTCTTCAGACTGAGAGTCAGGGGAGAGGGAAACTAGAGGTATGACACGTTACACAACAAATCAGAGTCGGCTCCGAAGGCTAAAGAGCTCACAATGGTCCGTTGTTGGCTGTGGAGGAGGTGATAACAAGGGGGATGTGAACAGTGTAACCAGCAGGACAACTAGCGTGGGGGAAGGATGGAGAGAGAGAGGGGAATGCAAGGGTTACTTGGAATTAAGAGAAATCAATACATACCACTGGGTTGTAAGCTGCCCAGGCAAAATATGAGGTGCTGTTCCTCCAATTTGCATGTGGCCTCAGACAGTGGAGGAGGCCCAGGACAGGAAGGTCAGTGTGGGAATGGGAAGGGGAGTTAAAGTGCTTGGCAACCGGGAAATCACATGAGCCAAGGAAATGAGGCCATCAGACCTGTGCCAACGTACTGAAAGAAACTTTTTATTGCTCTTTTACCACAATATTCAAGGTCATTTGTCCAACGCTAGCTCATCTGTCTTGAAAGAGTGCACAGCCTGCTAACCACAACATCAGTTGTTACTGGATTCAAATGATTCCACTCTTGCAGCCAGAAATCCATTACAGGTATTGATCACCCCTATATGTGAAGAATTACTTCTGTAATCACTGCTCTAACCCCAGGCCTCCTGTCCTGTTTTCTTGCTTAAAAGCTTACTGCACAAAAAAAAGGTGTTTGTTTTTATAAGGTGCTGTGAAGTATGACAGGATCCACAGGGAATGCCCATTATATACATTTGCACAATTCTTCCCAATCACAGTCCAGTGGAGAACTGAAATCCCCATCACCCTGGAGGTTGCCAATGACTCTGAAAGTTAACAATAGCATTCATGAAAATACTGTGCTTATAACTGGGGTGGCATGGTAGCGCAGCAGTGGAGTTGCTGCCCTTACAGCCCCAAAGACCCACCCGGGTTCTATTCTGACTACAGGTGCTGTCTGTACGGAGTTTGTACGTTCTCCCCGAGACCGTGTGGGTTTTCCCCAGGTGCTCCGGTTTCCTCTCAGTCTCCAAAGATGTACAGGTTTGTAGGTTAGTTGACTTCGGTAAAGATCGACTCCATTTACACCTCATGCTGCCTCTGCAAGGCCACCAGCATAATCAAGGCCGAGTCGCACCCTGGTCACTCCCATCGGGCAAAAGATATAGAAATGTGAAAACGCACACCTCCAGATTTAGGTACACTTTCTTACCAGCTGTTATCGGGCAACTGAACCACCCTAAGAACAGCCTCGAACTACCAATTTCTTCACAGGAGACAGTAGGATTTGGCGGTACTGGCTCGAAGGGCCGAATGACCTCCTTCTGCAACTATATTCTATATTTTCTATCTTTAATTGGACTTTAGTGGCTTTATCTTGCACTAAACATTATTCACATTAATCCTGCCATCGCGTGTCTGTACACTGTGAATGGCTCGATCGTAATCATGTATTGTCTTTCTGCTAATTGGTTTTCATTGTACCTCGGTACATGTGAAAATAATAAACTAAACTCAAACTCAAAAATTCATCCTAGTGTGCAGGATAATGCAAGAGCAAAGGGATTGCTGGCTGGCGCGGTGGGCCGACGGGTCTGTTTCCACGCTGTACCTCCATCTGGGTTTACCTGGGTGTTATGCCATTTTTACCCCTTGTTCCTCCAGAACTATTTTATCAACTCAGGAGCAAATGAGGCTTGGAATAAAGCTCTCGTGGAGTGAAGTTCTCATTCTGGAATGAAGGACGGCTCCATCAACACAAAATAGATTCAGATATAAAGCAAAGCTGATATTTATTCCCGATTTTATGTCTCATGTTCTAATCCATTCACTCTTTCTCAGCCGGTGCAGGTCGCATAATGTGCAGGAAGGAGCTGCAGATGCTGGTTTAAACCGAAGATAGACACAAAAAGCTGCACTAACTCAGTGGGACACGCCGCATCTCTGGAGAGAAGGAATGGGTGACGTTTCTCGTCGAGACCATCTGAAGAAGAGTCTCGATCCGAAACAACACCCATTCCTTCTCTCCAGAGATGCTGTCTGTCCCGCTGAGTTACTGCAGATAACAACATAATGTGACCAAGGGTTACACAAAAAGCTGGAGAAACTCAGCAGGTGCAGCAGCATCTAAGGAGTGAAGGAGATAGGCGACTTTTTGGGTCGAGACCCTTCTTCAGACTGGTCAGGGATCAGAGAAACCTTCGCTCCTTAGATGCTGCTGCACCTGCTGAGTTTCTCCAGCTTTTTGTGTAACCCTCGATTCTCCAGCATCTGCAGTTCCATCTTTAACACATAATGTGACCAAGAATCAGCCATCAAGGAATCCGGGAGCCACAAAGCCATGGTTGCAAACTGCAGGTCTGTGCAATCTGTAGTAATTAGATTCTTCAATAATCTACCCAAATTTAGATAGATTTTAATCAGTGAGGTTTGTCAGGTTGACAATTCCGATCAATAAACCTTTTCTAACCATTCCTCTCTCTTTCCTGCAGGCAGCCAATTTAATGAGGCTAAATGAACCACAGCAAACACAAACCTTCAGGGCCTTACCTCTGATGATAAACCAAGTCCATGAGAGAAATAGATTGGATAGCTGCACAGAATCAGAGTAGGGGAATTGAGGACCAGAGGACAGAGGTTCAAGGTGAAGGGGAAAACATTTAATCGGAATCTGAGGGGTAACTTTTTCACACCAAGGGTGGTGAGTGTAAGGAACAAGCTGCCAGAGGAGGTACAGTGCCCTCCATAATGTTTGGGACAAAGATCCCATTTAATTATTTGCCCCTGTACTCCACATTTTGAGATTTGTAATAGAAAAAAATCACATGTGGTTAAAGTGCACATTGTCAGATTTTAATAAAGGCCATTTTTATACATTTTGGTTTCATCATGTAGAAATTACAGCTGTGTTTATACATAGTCGCCCCATTTCAGGGCACCATAATGTTTGGGACACAGCAATGTCATGTAAATGAAAGTAGTCATGTTTAGTATTTTGTTATATATCCCTTACATGCAATGACTGCTTGAAGTCTGTGACTCATGGACATCACCAGTTGCTGGGTGTCTTCTCTGGTGATGCTCTGCCAGGCCTGCATTGCAGCCATCTTCAGCTTATGCTTGTTTTGAGGGCTAATCCCCTTCAGTTTTTTCTTCAGCATATAAAAGCCATGCTCAATTTGGTTCAGATCGGGTGATTGACTTGGCCACTGAAACATTTACCATATTTTAGCTTTGAAAAACTCCTTTATTGCTTTAGAAGTGCATTTGGGATCATTGTCTCGCTGCAGAATGAACTGCCGGCCAATGAGTTTTGAGGCATTTGTTTGAACTTGAGCAGATATGATGTGTCCATACACTACCATCAGCAGTTGTGTCATCAATGAAATAAGTGAGCCAGTACCTTCAGCAGCCATACATGCCCAGGCCATAACACCCCCACCACCTTGTTTCACAGATGAGGTGGTATGCTTTGGATCTTGGGCAGTTCCTTCTCTCCTCCATACTTTTCTTTTGCCATCACTCTGATATAAGTTAATCTTCGTCTCATCTGTCCACGAGACCTTTATCCAGAACTGTGGTTGCTCTTTAAAGTTCTTCTTTGCAAACTGTAACTTAGCCATCCTATTTTTGTGGCTAACCAGTGGTTTGCATTTTGCAGTGTAGCCGCTGTATTTCTGTTCATGAAAATCTTCTGCGGATAGTGGTCATTGACAAATCCACATCTGACTCCTGAAGAGTGTTTCTGATCTGTCAGACAGGTGTTTGGGGATTTTTCTTTATGATAGAGAGAATTCTTCTGTCATCAGCTGTGGAGATCTTCCTTGACTTGCCAGTACCTTTGCGATTAGTAAGCTCACCAGTGCTCTCTTTCTTCTTAATGATGTTCCAAACAGTTAATTTTGGTTAGCCAAAGGTTTGGCTGATGTCTCTAACAGTTTTATTCTTGTTTTTCAGTCTCATAATGGCTTCTTTGACTTTCATTGGCACAACTTTGGTCCTCGTGTTGATAAACACCAATAAAAGTTTCCAAAGGTGATGGAAAGACTGGAGGAAAAACTAGGTGCTGAGAGCTCTCTTATACCTGCATGAAGGAGGCAATTAAACACACCTGAGCAATTACAAATGCCTGTGAAGTCATGTGTTTGAAACAATATGGTGCCCTGAAATGGGGGGGCCTATGTATAAACACTGCTGTAATTTCTACATGGTGAAACCAAAATGTATAAAAATGGTCTTCATTAAAATCTGACAATGTGCACCTTAACCACATGTGATTTTTTCTATTACAAATCTCAAATTGTGGAGTACAGAGGCAAATAAATAATGATGGGTGTCTGTCCCAAACATTTTGGAGGGCACTGTTGTTGAGGCTGGCACTACACCAACAGTTAAGAAACAGTTAGACAGGTACATGGATAGGACCTTTTGAAGGGATATGTGCCAATTGCAGGCAGGTGGGGACGAGTGTAGCTGGGGCATGTTGGCAAGTGTGGGAAAATTGAGCCGAAGTGCCCGTTTGCACACTGTATCACTCTATGACTGTGACTATGTGGTGACACTTGTTGCATTGCTAGAGTGAGACTTGAGAGTCTGTGACTTAAAGAAAGTACATTGAATCTATCCACCCAATGTAAAAGAACATCCACGCATTAAATGGCTCAGGGTTAAATGGCAGAAATGGGATACATTGGGAAAATTGTTCCATCACATTGCAACAGAGCTCCTGACACCAGTCTCTACTGATTTATTGTGCGAGAAGGAACTGCAGATGCTGGTTTAAACCGAAGGTAGACACAAACAACTGCAGTAACTCAGCGGGTCTGACAGCATCTCTGAAGAAAAGGAATATGTGACGTTTCAGGTCAAGACCCTTCTTCAGACTGAGAGTCGGGGGAAAGTGAAATGAGAGATATAGATGGTGATGGGGAGAGATATGGAGCAAATGAATGAAAGATTTGCAAAAAGTAACACTGATAAAGGAAACAGGCCATTGTTCGCTGTTTGCTCGGTGAGAAGGACAGAAAATGAGACTCAACAAGACAACTTCGAAGTTGGTAAGATTTGGGTGGGGGCAGGATGGAGAGATGGATTTTTCTGGTAACATAATCATGTGGAACAGAAGAAACATGATAGCCCCTCTAGTGTTCTTGCTGGCTCTCAGCAAGACTTCTTCTCCTGTAGACTTGCCGGTTCACTCCCTCTCAAGCATCTTTTTGAAGCACATTGATTCACCAACTCCTTCAGGCTGTCAATTCCAGATATCTATTCTCTATTTTTCTTCACATTCTCCTTGTGTTTTCTGGTATAGATTGTGACTAATGTACATCAGGAGTTATATGCAACGCCTTAAACAGCACCTCTACTTTCTTCAAGGCTTAACGAGATTCAGCATGTCACCAAACACTAACAAACTTCTCAAAAATATCCTGACGTTGCATCATTGCCTGGTACAGCAATTCCAAAGGACAGGAAGAAAGCAAGAGGCTGCAGAGAGAGGTTCTCAACCTGGTCAAATCATTAGCACAGCCCTTCCCACCATCAACAGCATCTAGATGAGACATTACCTCAAGAAGGTGGTGTAGTAACATAAAGGATCCACACTCGTCAACTAGAGTGTGGTCCTGACCTCCCATCTACCTCGGCGGTACTTTTGAACTATATTTAATCTGACTTTATCATGCACTAAAGGGGCCTGTCCCACTTGGGCGACCTAATCCGTGAGTTCTGGCAAGTTTGCCCTCGACTCATACGCACAGCGTGGTCGACACGAGGTCGTAGGAGGTCTTCGTAACTCTCCTTCATGCTCGAGAGTAATCGCCGCGTACTCGAGGCCTCAGCTAGGTCACAGCATTTTTTTCAATATGTTTAAAAATCCCCGTGAGTAAAAAAAAGTCGCTGTGGAAAAAATCAATACTTTTACTCGTGCGTTTCGTCGTAGTAGGTCGGCATGTAAGTCGTAGGTAATCGAGGGTAGTCAACGGTAGTCGTAGATAGTCTTCATCATAGTCGAAGGGTCAAAGGGAGGTCAAAGGTAATCGAAGGAGGTCGTCTTCACTCTCCACTATTCGGTGTCCAATTTTCCCGAAGTTAGTCGTAGCTAGTCGAAGCTGGGCTTCAACATAGTTGAAGGAGGTCGCAGGAGGTCTTCTACATAGTTGAAGGAGGTCTTCAACATGTCATTTTTTCAAACTTTTCTAAACTCGCCCATTAGGTCGTCAAAATGGGACAGCTCCTTACATGTTGTTCCCTTTATCCTTTATCTGCACGCTATGGGTGGCTTGATTGTAACCATGTATAGTCTTTCTTGGACTGGATTGCACATGAAACGAAAGCCTTTAACTGTACTTCGGTACACTTGACATTAATAAATTAAACAAAACCATGCCCATTTCCTACCATCAAGTAGATGCATGAAATCCCACACCACCAGGATATGAACAGCTACTTTCCTCCTTTACCAGGTTCTTGATCCAACCAACACAACCTTAATCCTACCCTGAGAACCAAAACGTTTGGACCACCTCCTGCAACACTAAGGACTTGATTTTTTCCTTAAATTGTGCTTTGCACTAATGTCTTGCAGTTTTTTTTTTGTTCTTTTTACTGTTTTACATAATTTGTTACTGTGTGTTTGTCTATGTCTATCTGCCCATGGAGCTCGGGCAAGCAAGATGTTTATTGTAACTGTACCTCACCCTATTGTGCATATTACAATGAGCACAACTTGACTTGAAGTTGGTGGGTCTCCTGTTACTTTAAAAAGTTGCGTCATATTGTTAACAACACTTGTCGTGGCTATCCCTCGAGGTCGAGGATGATGGTGTACGTTCTGTTGCTTTTATGGACTCTCAGGTGGCTTATAAGACCAATCCTGGCTTTGAAATTTCTTCGACATTCAGGACAGGTAATTCCAGATGGCAGATCGGGCTGTAGTTGTTACTGCCTCTCTTTCCGTTTCCATCTCTTTTCTTCTAATTCTGCGCATCTCTTGGCTTTGAAGGTCACTGTTCCTTCTTGGATGATAGTTCACCAGAGTTTCCTGTCCTTGGCATTGGTTTCCCAATTGTCAATGTCGATTGTACAATTCTTCACACTGGGTTTTAAGGAGTCTTTGAATCTCTTCTCTTTTCCGCCTCTTTTCCGTTTGCCTTCTTTAAGCTGGGAGTAGATGGTTTGCTTTGGTAGACATTCGTCTTCCATCCGAACAACATGACCCACCCATCTTAGTTGGTTCTGATGACGAAGGCTTCGATGCTAGATGTTTTCGTTTCATTCAGCACGCTGATGTTGGTTCTTCCGTCTTCCCAACTGATATTTAAGCTGCTTCAAAGACATAGTTGATGGAACTTTTCAAGTGTTTTCGGATGGCCTCGGAACACTATATACTGTGCAATGCTTTAGTTCCACTTAGTACAACAAAGGCGTTGATGTCCCTATTACTGTAAAATACTACCATACGTTTAGTTTAGTTTGTCACGTGCACCGAGGTATGGTGAAAAGCTTTTGTTGCGTGCAAACCAGTCAGCGGAAAGACAATACATGAGTGCAATTTAGCCAGCCACAATGTACGGATACTTTATAAAGGGAATAACGTGATTAATGTTTAGTGCAAGATAAAGCCAGGAAAGACCGATCAAAGGTAGTCCGAGGTAGATAGTAGTTCAAGACTAACTGTTACAATGTTGTATGTCCCAGCCTTAGTTTATTGATTGTTATAATAAAACATGTTCACTTCAATGCTCCAATTCAAACTGAGTTTATGTTATATTTCATAGTACAGATGCAAGAAGAATCCAATACATTACACTGATGATGAACACAAGATATTTGTTGTATTGCCAGTGAGACTTGAGATCTGTAACTTAAAGAAAGTGCATCAAATCTGTCCAAACCCAAGTAAAAAATCATGCATCAAAGTGGCACAAGGCAAACTAGCAGAAATGGAATACATTGGGAAAATCATTCCTGATGACAGAATGTGAACAGTTAGCTTGAATGGTTGGCTATGTTCTTTAGATCCGTAATCATTGTAGAAGTTATGGGCAAAATTCCAAGGAAGAAAATGCAGCGATCCAAGAGCGAAAGATTTATTCCTCTGTACACAGAGGTCAAGGGAGCTTCTGTTATAATCCATAGTCACAAGAATATTTTGCACTAAATTTTAAATATAGCTTGGTTGTTGAACCATCCCAAATGAGACCAACTTCCCAATATGCGATTTATATAAACACACACTTCTGTAAACAATTCTGTACTCAGTCCCTTGTGCAATCAAGGCAGTTTGTAATTTCTACAACACTGCATGATCTCTTAATGTCACATCAGGAACAAGCTGGGCAATGGCAGTGGTGCTTTCCCAGAAGGCTGCGTGCCGTAGAAAGTGCCCTGGACGCCGCTGAGACAGCCAATACTCAGACACAAAGTGCTGGGCTAACTCGGCAGGTCAGGCAGCATCTCTGGAGGGTTACGAAGGGTTCATGGGACATAACCCTTACGCAAGTCAGGCAGTGCCTGCATTCACTCTATCTAAACTATGACGGGTGCCTAATTCTTGATTTTACAGAGATTAAATCCCTAATACTGGAATCATTCTAGTTAAACTCTTAATTCCCTTACTTTGACCCTTACCTTCTTCCTAAAAAGGGCGATAACCAGAATTGGACACAAGGCACCAGTTAAGTTGAAGCAAGGCTTTATGCAGACTCAATACAAGTTCTCCACTTTTGTACTCTGCGTGTTTATTTATGAATCCCAGGGTACCACACGCTCCCTAAAGCCAAGTACCATTTACAAGGTTTTCTGAACCTATACACACATAAAGATTGCAGCTTGACTGCAGTGACAGTCAAGAGGGAATAGCCAACACCAGCTCGCTTACTGGCTTTGCACATTAGGAAGACAGCAAAGCGGGAACTGTTGTGCACGGAACTGTATGGGGAGGGGTTGAAATGTTGTTTACCCTGCTGATGGAGGGAAAGGGTAATTGATGCGGGGGGGGGGGGGGGGGGGAAGGGGTGGGGGGTCTTGGTGCACAGTACACTGTCAACTATGCCGTACATGTCATTGAATCTGATTACAGGAAAAATTAGCAAGGGAATGGAATTACAAAGGAAACCAGCATTTTTACAGTTGCCACTTCCCATGAACAATGCCTTCCAGCTGAAAAAAGGAACACAGCTCCATACTGGCCCTCAACTCTCAAAGCCACCACCATTCTTTACTTATCACCATTCCAACAAAAATAGATGTTGTACTTTCGCTGTGGACGCACGCCTCAGCACATTAAAATGCACAGACTGTTCCTTTGATACGATCCTGCATTGAACAGAAGGACATCACGATTGCTTATACAAAAGGCAGTTGGCAATGTGCTGGTGCCAAGGTACAACAGATGGCTCACAATTTAGGTCCTCCCTGCAGAAATCAGTATAAAATAAAACTCAAAAAGGACTTGAGTATGCAGTTTTTAATTAAGGAACAGCTAAAGTTTCACATTTCTTTCCAAGGGAAGGCGACCATTTCTGCCCCTTGACTCTTTAGTGGCTCACAGAGTAATCTCATCTCCCTACTACTTTTCGCCATAATTTAGTTTAGTTTAGATTAGAGATACAGCACAGAAACAGGCCCTTAGGCCTACCGAGTCCTCACCGACCAGTGAGCCCCGCACATTAACATTACCCCACACACACACACTAGGGACAATTTTACATGATACCAAGCCAATTAACCTACAAAATTCCTACCACTGATATCACAACCCAGCATGCTAGGGGTAGTTTACAATGAACAATTAACCTACCAGCCAACATGTCTAGAGAAGGTAGCTATACGAATCACAACACAATGTCCTCGATAACCATTAACACAGAAGTACCCCACGGTTTTGTACTCAGTCCCCTGCTTTACTCACTCTATACCCACAACTATGTAGCCAGACACAGTTTCAATGCCATCTTTAAATGGCAGGTTGAACTGATTCAAGGAAAAAGTACAGAGAAGATTTACGAGGATGTTGCCAGGACTAGAGGGTCTGCCCTACAGGGAGAGGTTGAGTAGGCTGGGACTCTATTCTCTGGAGCGCAGGTGGATGAGGGATGATCTTATGGAGGTGTATAATATCATGAGAGGAATGGATTGGGTAGATGCACAGAGTCTCTTGCCCAGAGTAGGTGAATCGAGGACCAGACATAGGTTTAAGATGAAGGGGGAAAGATTTCATAGGAATCTGAGGGGTAACTTTATCACACAAAGGTTGATGGGTGTACAGAACAAGCTGCCAGATGCCACATGGGACTATCCCAATGTTTAAGAAACAGTTAGACAAGTACTGTACATGAATAGAACAGGTTTGGCAGGATATGGACCAAATGCAGGCAGGTGGGATTAGTGTGGCTGGGATAAGTTGGTTGGTGTGGGCAAGTTGGGCCAAAGGGCCTGTTTCCATGCTCTATGTCTCTATGACTCTTAAGGACGAATCCTCTTCAAAAACGAGGAATTTAAATAAATTATTTGGCAGCATATTAATTGGACGAAAACACCCATATAGAGTATCAGATAAAACCTCTGCCTCTGGACTTATCCCATTTCCACTCTCCAACACACAGAACTTCCTTTCCGTAGCCTTAAACAACTGAGACGTGTAGCTCTAAACTATGTAGGAAAGAACTGAAGACACTGGTTTAAATCAAAGGTAGACACAAACTGCTTGAGTAACTCAGTGGGACAGGCAGCATCTCTGGAGAGAAGGAATGGGTGACATTTCGGGTCTCCAGAGATGCTGCCTGTCCAGCTGAGGTACTCCGGCAGCTTGTGTCTACCTTAGCTCTAAACTATCACAGTGTCACTGAAAGTAATCATACACTGATCCACTCCAAGGTGAGGTTTGAACGTAATTTTTAACCCCGACAGATTAATAGGCACTTTACAACTAGGGGTACAGCATCAGTGACAAGGTAGGGCCTTGAAGGGCATGAGCAGAGTTGGGTACAAGCAGTGCAGAGAGATGTGGCCAACAGCCGTCTAAACATAGACCAATACGTGTCTTTGGTAATCAGCATTAATCAGTCATCCATTGTAATTCCTGTTTGACATTTAGTTCCATTAAAGACAACCAAAGATGGATTTCTGCTCCAAAAACTCCTCTTGCTGCCTCCCTGTCATTATAAATGAGCATCTATAAATATGTCCTTAATTCACAGCTGCAATGTTTGTTATTTACACACTCCTATTTAAATAAAAGTTATAAAATATGGTTGTAATTATGTCTGGTTTAGAGTAAACCAGCAGAATCCAGAAGGGAGTTGGACTTGCTGTTTTGTCCATTCAAAGCAATGTTTTACTTCACTTATCGTTGCTTTACATTACACACCCACGAATAATCATTTTAATTTAATACTGGCTAACGTTGTCAACATTGCTTGGACGTTTTTGTGTAGACATGATCATGTTATGACCGCATGATATTTGACCACATAATATCATGACCTCGTGACGTCTGATCATGAGTTCTACAAAGAGCGGCGTAATTATTACCGTGCTTTTTGCTCATGATTTTACTCCTTTTCCTTCAATGTTTTAAATATCGCCATAATAAATCAAGTGAATGATGTTCTGATCTGTTGGGCCCCATAAGACAACTCTTCTCCTGCCATCATTTCTTTCAGCAGGACCCTTGCTACCTGGTTATTCCTCATGTCCACCCTCGATCTCTGGTTATTGCCTCGGGTCCCTGGGTTCATTAAACCCTTTCATTGCGAACTCTTTCTTAACCGCTCTCACACTCGCCTCACTTTTGCCAATTGCGGCTTAAGAAAATCTACTGAAATCCATGTCCATCTCCACCTTAATTCCCATCATTACCAACATTCCCATTGCCTATCTTTCCACATCTCTTTGTTCATCTCATTTGTTGGGTCGCTCAGTTTAGTTTTGCTTAGAGATACAGTGCGGAAACAGGCCCTTTGGCCCATCAAGTCCGCGCAGTCCAGCAAACACCGCACATTAACACTACCCTACGCACACCAGGGACAAGTTTACATTTATATCAAACCAATTAACCTATAAAACTGAACATCTTTGGAGTTTTGGAGAAAACCAAAGAACCCAGAGAAAACCCACGCCCAAGGCTCTGGCGCTGTAAGGCAGTCGCTCTACCTCTACGCCATGGTACCACCCTCTGTGAGCCGAGAGGTTCAAAGGTTCAAAGCTTCTACATTGTCATGCATGCACAGTACAGTGAAATTATTTTTCACAACCATAAATGTGCAGCTGACACAATTTTGGCGCGTTTAAAACTGCTTGAGAAAGTTGGTTTTGAGAAAGCTAATCCTGGTTCCAGTTCCATTATCTCATCGGTGAATTAATTGTAATTCAGGGCAACTTTTACAAATATAACAAGATCTGCAACTTAAATGTGGCCTCCTGAGATTCTAAGTACATGTTGTGACCGTAAAGATGGAAGCGTTTGAATATCCCGAGAAAAGAGCACAGTGCAGCTAGTATGTGTGCGCAAGGCCACACGTCGACATAAACGGTACAAGGTTGTGGGAAATCTTGCCATGTAGGTCCGCGCATCTCTGGTTGAGTGTGGTGTGCCACTTGGGACTTGGTGCAGACCAAGTCAAGCGGCCCCCTTGTCAGGCATGCACTCGAGTGAATTCATGCCATATTATCAGCTCACCACCTTTCAAGCAATTATACTTGTAAATGTACTGAAATCTGTCACTGCCTCAGGAGAGCTGCCAGGGTTAATTTGCGAAGAGCCCAATAGCATCATCATCCATCAGGCAAAAGTGTTGAGGAACCAACAGCCTAGTAAATATACCTTCTCCACAATACATGGTGGTATCCTCTGCAGGACTGGATCACCAACTGCCAACAAGAACTGAAGAAGGGTCTCGACCCGAAAACGTCACCCATTCCTTCTCTCCAGAGATGCTGCCTGTCCCGCTGAGTTACTCCAGCATTTTGTGTCTATCTCGGTTTAAACCAGCATCTGCAGTTCCTTCCTACACAAGAACAAATTTAGTCAGCTTTGGTCCGGTGGTGACATTGCTGTATAGCGGTCTTGCTTAAGTTCAAAAGTCATTCTGAAGTTAAAGGTGTGTTACAGATGACACTTTCAATGCACTGTGCACAGAAGTGCAGAGACCACCCCCCCAAGGCACGGTTGGATAGAGCGCAGGGATGTTTCCTCAATATCCTGGCCATGAGATACTCCTTAAATCACCCAATACAAATAGTTATAGGGGGGTTGCATGTAAGGTTATCAGGTCAAAGGGCGTGACACACGAAGTAGCTCAATCCTTCTGGAGTACAAGCAGCTTTCGGCATACACTAGTAACACATTAAACACATACGTTCTTACCTGTTAGAAACCGCCAAAATGGTCAATTTTTGAGCAGTAAAATATTGTGGAAATAGGGGTAAATGTGGGAGAAAACCGGCAAAATCACTGCTGCTCACTGACTTGCGAACGAGCAGCATGCTGGCGGATTGAGGGTAAGTCCCGGCGCACAACCGCCCGGGGCTGGAGTCACCCTCCAGTCTGGACCCGAGAACCGAGGTGCAAGCGGCCGAAGGAGCGAATCCTTCGGGACAGCCCCCGCTCTCCCCCCCCGGGGTCAGCGATGTCCGGTCATGGCCGCCCCGTCTCCCCCCGTGCGGCCGCACTGTGATGGTTTGTGGGTTGGCAGCGCCCACACACACGGGTCGGGTGGAGTGGGGCCGCGGCTCCAGACAGTGGACACACGGGGCCATAAACCCGGTGACATCCCCATCAGCTGCAGCAGAGCTTCACCCGCTCAGAGTCACTGGCTGTGCTGCACCGGCACCGACCCCCACACCAGGGTGATTCACCCCCGACCCCGACCCCCATACGGGGTGATTCTCCCCCCCCCCCCCGGGTGCCGGGCGTTTCAGCCACCAAACACCGGCCGCGGGGACAGATGGCCGGGGTCCGCGAGTGTGGATCCAGTCAGCGTGGAGTCCAGAAGCTGGGACAGAAGACGGGCCCGCTGTACTGGCAGCCATAGTAAGTGTTTACCTGACGTTCACCGCTTGTACTCCAGAAGGCGTTGCGTGGCAACAGTACGGGTCGTGACCTCGACTGCCGAGCAACCTCCCTATAATAGAACCATGGGTCGGCATGGTGGCGCAGCGGTAGAGTTGCTGCCTTACAGCGCCAGAGACCTAGGCTCAATCCTGACCACAGGTGCTGTCTGTACGGAGTTTGAATGTTCTCCCTGTGACTGTGTAGGCTTTCTCCGGGTGCTCCGGTTTCCTCCCCCATTCCATTTGTAGGTTAATTGGCTTGCTATAATTGTAAATTGTCCCTAGTGTATGTAGGATAATGTTAGCGTGTGGGGATCGCTGGTCAGCGTGAACTCGGAGGACCTGTTCCAAACTGAATTAATATAAACTGAAAACTAAGAAAGAGAAAATGCTGGAATTACTCCAACAGGTCTGGCGGCATCTGAAACAGAGTTAACATTTCAGGTTGAAGACCTTTGTTCAGAACTGTGAGGGAGAACAAAGCAGCTTGTTAAGCTAAGGAGGTAGGCAAGATGCCCCTTGTTTGGCTGGGACTGGAGTGACCATGGGGATACACTGCAAACATGTTTATGTGGTGACTGAGCAAATGGAAGCAATTAAATTGTGGAATTAACTATCGAGTCTAGAAATCTATAACGGGCCCAGAGAGAAGAGAAAGTGCTCGCTCTTCTTGTTGCTTGTCTTAAGGGCCTGTCCCACTTGGCTATTTTGCCGGCATCATATCAACGTCGCCAAAAGATTTTGAACATTTCAAAATCCAAAGGCGATAAAAAAAAGTTGCGACACTTGAAAAAACAGTGCGCGTCATACGTCATCACACCGCGTCATACGTCATCATGCCGCATGTTTTTCAGTGACCTGATACACCAGTCAATGATGCCGGCAGTCGCCGAAAAAAATCGGCAAGTGGTACAGGCCCTTTAGGCTTCACTGCAACACTACCGGATGCCAAAGTTCTGGTCTTCACCACTAATTCACAATAAGTATGATCAACTGGCGATAGACACAAAAAGCTGGAGTAACTCAACGGGTCAGACAGTATCTTTGGAGAAAAGGAATAGGTGATGTTTTGGGTCGAGACCCTTCTTCAGACAGATTCAGGGGAAAGGGAAATGAGAGATATAGACGGTGATATAGAGAGATATATAACAAATGAATGAAGGATATGTAAAAAAGTAACGACGCTTAAGGAAATAGGCCACTGTTAGCTTTGGACGAGGTGAAAACGAGTTACAGATTCACTGGCCATCTTTGTACTTGCTGTTATGGGTCCTTCCCAGTTTACCAACACCCGACTTAGGTGCAGCTCGTCCATATGAGCAAGCATTCGGGAGACTGGAGGAATGGATTTGCTGGCTTCTGTGAGGCTGCACATCGTTTTTTCCTCCAAAATAATGTTTGTTGAGAACAAAGACATCTTCTGTGTCAATGTGTGGGGATCGCTGGTCGGTGCGGACTTGGTGGGCCGAAGGGCCTGCTTCCATTGTGCAAGATGTGGACTCCTATACATTGGACTCTTACACATTCGCTGAACACCTTCGCTCAGTCTGCCTGAACCTACCTGACCTCCCGGTTGCTGAACACTTTAATTCTCCTTCCCATTCCCACACTGACCTTTCTGCCCTAGGTCTCCACCACTGTCAGAGTGAGGCTGAACGCAAATTGGAGGAACAGCACCTCATATTTCGCTTGGGGAGCTTACACCCCAGTGGTATGAACATTGATTTCTCTAACCGTTTCCATGCAGTATCTCTAAACTAAACTAAATGTAGACATCTTCTGCCACTTAGTTCACGGCTGCCTGTCCAACTTTCAAACCGTTCGGGTTACAAACAGTCCACAAGAATGGAACCTTATCGCAACCTAGAGATGATCTGGATTTTACACCTTTCGACATACAAATGAAGTACTACATTGCTACAGGGACAATACTTTAGAACTTTATTATCAAACGTGCTTGCAACACTTGGAAAGAGAGAAAGGTGGCACAAAAATGCACGCTCCCTTTTCAAGTTCAGACACTGTTGGCATGGGAATTGTTACCAATGTAGCTGGGTTCCATAGTCAGAGATCAGTTGGTTTTATTTAGTGATGTAAATGGCAAGAATTTTGATGGCCGAATGCCCTGGAAATTTTGCGCAGGGCCTTAATTGATTTTTTTCGTTAGTACCCCTGACAATTCAATGCTGCCTCTGTGTTGGATGGCGTGTCAGATCAGATTAGTATGGATCTTGAGCCTAAAATTAGAGGTGAAGCTCTCGCGCTCTCAGCTGGCTTGACCTTCAGAGACTAAACAAAGGCTTGGTTGGTAGAAATTGCAGTCAGTTCCGAATCCCATTATGTTGGCCTTCATAACAAGATAAGTTGAGTATAGGAGCAGAAAGGTCCTTCTGCATTTGTACAGGGCCCTGGCGAGACCACACCTGGAGTATTGTGTGCAGTTTTGGTCTCCCAATTTGAGGAAGGACATTCTTGCTATTCGTGCAGCGTAGGTTCACAAGGTTAATTCCTGGGATGGCAGGCCTGACATATGATGAATGAATGGAGTGACTGGGATTGTATTCACTGGAATTTAGAAGGATGAGAGGGAATCTTCTAGAAACATATAAAATTATTAAGGGATTGGACACGCTAGATGCAGGAAACATGTTCCCGATGTTGGGAGAGTCTAGAACTAGTGGCCACAGTTTAAGAATAAGGGGTAAGCCATTTAGAACTGAGATGAGGAAAATCATTTTCACACAAAGAGTTGTGAATTTATGGAATTCTCTGCCACAGAACGCAGTGGAGACCGATTCACTGGATGCATTCAATGGACAGTTAGATGGAGCTCTTTGGGCTAGCGAACTCAAGGGATATGGAGTACTGATTGTGGATGATCAGCCATGATCACATTGAATGGCGGTGCTGGCTCAAAGGGCCGAGTGACCTACTCCTGCACCCATTGTCTAGATATCCATAACAACTGTGAAAAAACTGCCCCCAAGACTGACCTGAGTATTTTCAGCATTTTCCTTTCAGATTTCGAGAAACATTAATTCTTTTTCACTTTTAAATCCATCAGCCATGTTCTCTCTTTATCCTCCATAAATATTTATTCTTCAATTAACATCAGTAGAATGGGTTCTCCGGTCAGCACCAACGTGGCTGTGTGTGGGAGTTTGCTGTGTGCAAAGTGGCAACGGAGTTCCCCACACTACAAAAGTGCCTACACTTCAAAAAGCATTTAATTGCCTGCAAAATGCTCCAGGACATCCTAAGAAGCTCCCAAAACATTCAATAATTAATGCAAATCTTTCTTTTCTTTTTGAAGAAGAGCTTTCCCATAACACCAACCTGACTTATCTCCTTTAGATCTTCAAGCACCTCCAGCAAACAGGAGTTATCTAGTCTTTGCTTTGCGATATGAAAATCGTTTTATATATCCCCCCCAAAAGGTGTCCCAGATATTCAGTTACAATGGATCATTGGTGGTCGTTCAAGCTGTGTACTTGGTCTCAGGCTGCTTTGAAGCAGTGACTTTGGTCTGAAGTTCTCGTTCAACGCCAACAGATCCCAAGGCCTATTAAAACTAAGAAAAGCTGGGAAATTGTGGGAAACATCAAATAAAAGCCAGAGAAACACAGTGGATCAGCAAACATACTCTTGGAGAAGATTAGCAGCACGGTGGTGCAACGGTAGTGTTGCGGCCTTACAGCTTCAGAGACCCGGTTCAATCCTGACTATGGGTGCTGTCTGTACAGAGTGTGTACGTTCTCCCCGTGACCTGGGTCGACACAAAATGCTGCAGTAACTCAGCTTGTTGGGCAGCAACTGGAGAGAAGGAATGGGTGACATTTCGGGTGGAGACCCTTCTTCAGACCCTCTCTTTTCCACATACTCCCTGTGACTTGCGTGGGTTTTCTCTGGGTAGCTCCGTTTTCCTCCCGCACTGCAAAACGTACAGGTTTGCAGGTTAATTGGCCTTAGTATCAATGTACAGTGGCTTGCAAAGGTTTTCATACCCCTTGAACTTTTCCACATTTTGTCACGTTACAACCACAAACGTAAATGTATTTTATTGGGATTTTATGTGATAGACCAACAAAAGTGGTGCATAATTGTGAAGTGGAAGGAAAATGATACATGGTTTTCAAAATGTTTTACAAATAAAAAACTGAAAAGTGTGGTGTGCAAAAGTATTCAGCCCCCTTTACTCTGATACCTCTAAATAAAATCCAGTGCAACCAATTGGCTTCAGAAGTCACCTAATTAGTCAATAGAGTCCACTTGTGTGTAATCTAATCTCAGTATAAATACAGTTGTTCTGTGAAGGCCTCAGAGGTTTGTTAGAGAACATCAGTGAACAAACAGCATCATGAAGCCCAATGAACACACCAGACAGGTCAGGGATAAAGTTGTGGAGAAGTTTAAAGCAGGGTTAGGTTATAAAAAATATCCCAAGCTTTGAACATCTCACGGAGCACTGTTCAATCCATCATCCGAAAATGGAAAGAGTATGGCACAACTGCAAACCTACCAAGACATGGCCATCCACATAAACTGACAGGCCGGGCAAGGAGAGCATTGATCAGAGACCAGCCAAGAGGCCCATGGTAACTCTGGAGGAGCTGCAGAGATCCACAGCTCAGGTGGGAGAATCTATCCATAGGACAACTATTAGTCGTGCACTCCACAAATCGGGCCTTTATGGAAGAGTGGCAAGAAGAAAGCCATTGTTGAAACAAAGCCATAAGAAGTCCCGTTTGCAGTTTGCCACAAGCCATGTGGGGGTCACAGCAAACATGTGGAGGAAGGTGCTCTGGTCTGATGAGACCAAAATTGAAGTTTTTGGCCTAAATGCAAAACGCTATGTGTGGTGGAAAACTAACACTGCACATCACCCCGAACACACCATCCCCACTGTGAAACATGGTGGTGGCAGCATCATGCTGTGGGGATGCTTTTCTTCATCATGGACAGGGAAGCTGGTCAGAGTTGATGGGAAGATGGATGGAGCCAAATACAGGGCAACCTTGGAAGAAAACCTGTTAGAATCTGCAAAAGACTTGAGACTGGGGCGGAGGTTCACCTTCCAGCAGGACAACGACCCTAAACATACAGCCAGAGCTACAATGGAATGGTTTAGATCAAAGCATATTCATGTGTTAGAATGGTCCAGTCAAAGTCCAGACCTAAATCCAATTGAGAATCTCTGGCAAGACTTGAAAATTGCTGTTCACAGATGCTCTCCATCCAATCTGACTGAGCTTGAGCTATTTTGCAAAGAAGAATGGGCATAAATTTCAGTCTCTCGATGTGCAAAACTGGTAGACATACCCCGAAAGACTTGCAACTGTAATTGCAGCGAAAGGTGGTTCTACAAATTATTTCAGTTTTTTATTTGTAATAAAATTTGGAAACCATGTATCATTTTCCTCCCACTTCACAATTATGCGCCACTTTGTGTTGGTCTATCCCAATAAAATACATTTACATTTGTGGTTGTAACGTGACAAAATGTGGAAAAGTTCAAGGGGTATGAAAACTTTCGCAAGCCACTGTACATAGTCCCTACTGTTTGTAGGATAGTACGAGTGTGCAGGATTGTGGTTGCCGCACTGTATCTTTAAACTAAACTAAATGAGCTTGCCATTTTAGTTGCATGTGTGTTGAAACCATTTTTAAAACCATGTTTAAACTACTGTCTTTGGTAAAATCCATTTTGAGAGATTAAGCAATTTAAACCTGAACTCTCAAGATTAGAAGAATAATCTCAATGAAACATGCAACGTTCCTGGGGTCAAGGGTCGTCATTATCACGGCCTCCACAGCCAACAACGAACCATTATGGCCTCTTCGGTCTTCGGTGCTGGCTCTGCTCTGTTCTGTACCTCATCATACCTCTAGTTTCCCTCTTCCCTCTCAGTCTGAAGAAGGGTCTTGACCAGAAACGTCACCCATTCTTTCTCTCCCGAGATGCTGCCTGACCCGCTGAGTTACTCCAGCATTTTGTGTCTACCTTCGATTTAAACCAGCATCTGCAGTTCTTTCCTGCAGGTTAATTGGCTTGGGTTTTGTATACCTGCTATAGGTGTAAGTTGTCCCTGGGGTGTGTAGGCTTGTGTTAATGTGCAGGGATCGCTGGCCAGTGCGGACTCAGTGGGCTGAAGGGCCTGCTTGCGTGCTGTATCTGTAAATTAAACTAGGAGGATTGTAGAATTGCAATCACTGAGTACATTCAAGGCAGGAATTTATCTCATAATATATGTGAATCAAGAGATACAGGGTGACTGTAGGAAAGTGGCACTGAGGACAAAAAGATCAGACGGAGGGAGATGAGTTGCCCAACCAGGCTTCTCTACCTTATTTCTCTTTTGAAAGTGACACCCTCATTATAAGAAACTCGAAATAAAAACCAGATTATGAAAATACTTAGCAGGTTAAGCAATCAAATTAATGGTCCAGATTTTAGTGCTGAACAACTGGCTGTCTTGGACTCCACAGATGCACCGTCATACACTGAAAGTTCCAAAGATAAACACAGAACGCCGGAGTAACTCAGCAGGTTAGGCAGCATTTGAGAGAATGGATGACATTTCGGGTCAAGACCCTTCTTGCAAACGTCCCAAAACATCACCCCTTCCTGCTCTCCAGAGATGCTGCCTGACCCGCTGAGTTACTCCAGCATTTTGTGTCGGTGTACAGTGTAAAGCAGCATCTGCAGTACCTTCCTACACACTGGGCACAGCGGTGAGAGTTGCTGCTTTATAGCGCCAGTAGACCCGGGTTCGATCCTGACTACAGGTGCTATCTGTACGGAGTTTGTACATTCTCCCTGTGACCGCGTTGGTTTCCTCCCACATTCCAAAGACATACAGGTTTGTAGGTTATTTGGTTGGTTTATGTGTAAATTGTCCTGAGTGTGTGTGGGATGGTGTAAGTGTGCAGGGATCACTGGTCGGTACGGTCTCGGTGGGCCGAAGGGCCAGTTTCTGCGCTGTATCTCTAAACTAAACTAAAAGTCCCAAACTTACTTGGAACTTGCATCTTCTACTTTCCCCATCTACTCAAATTCAAAACTAAAATGCAGCAACACCAAAACATCTATCCACTCGGTTACTTCCAATGCTGTCTACGACATTGAGAACCGTTCTTTAATCAAGTCTTCCCAATTAAAACAAAGGAGCATTACCTTGATAAGACCCTGAAGGCTACACAATGGAGTTTATAGGGCCCTTGGGAAATCAAATTGATGTATAAAGGATTAATTAAGGGTTAAATATTTTTTCAATGCAATGTGTCATGAGCTTTCAAGTATACAGAGCGTTGCTTGTAAATCACAGGGTAGATATCACCGTGTAGTATAATCCTTCAATTCCCTTGGCTTCAGGTCATACAACAGTAACCATAGCACAGGGCAGAAAACCTACCAGGCGTTAATTAAAATGGATCCAAGATTCTCTATAGAATGGGTATTTCCAGAACCAAACAGTTAAAGGGCAGTAATCTCTTGTCAGCCACAAACAGATGGTGAGCAGCCACTAAAGGATCGACTGAGACGAGAGTAGTTATCGGAAACTAGTTATTCAGTAATTAATTAATGTACCGTGTTGGAACCAGTTAGAAGATTAGTCGTGCTGACCACTGGAGGAATGGGAAAGGGAATATGGATCTAATCCAGGAAAGGCAGCAGAGGAAATTCTATGGTCCAGAAATTAAGGAGTGCCATTAAAAGCTCTAAATAGTCACAGGTATTAATAAGAAGGAGAAACAAAGAACTGTAGAGGCTGTTTTGTTTTTAAACATGGGTTGGTGATGTTTTGGGTCGGGGCCCTTCTTCAGACTGATTGTGGTGAGTGGACAGGGGTAGGAGAAAGCTGGAAGGGAGGGGCAAGGTGTTGTCAGGACAACCAGATTTGGACAGAGTGTCGGGTTAAATTTTTGGCAAGAAGAGAGTTTTCAGCGAGTTGTGAATTATGGAACTAGAGGCCGTGATTGAATTTTTAGTGGGAAGGGGACGAGTTAGAGGGTACGTTGTTTGGGAATGGGAGGTGAGGGTGACATTGACGGACAGAGAAGGTCCAAAGGATAAAATATCAGTATCCTTACCTTGATAGGCCCTGGACTAGGAGTAGCACTATATAAAACAGTCGTCCTAGGAATGCTCAACTGCATCTGCTCTTGGAACAACAATCAACCTATTCTCATACCTACACTCCAAAAGGTCCAGGATACCCATGGGAATGTTGGGCCAAAGGGCCTGTTTCCATGCTGTATGAGTCTATGTCATACAGCATGGAAACAGGCCCTTTGGCCCAACTTGCCCACACCAGCCAACATGTCCCAGCTACACTAGTCCCACCTGGCTGCATTTAGCCCATATCCCACCAAACATGTCCTATCCATGTCCCTGCCAAACTGTTGCACGTTGCAATAGTCCCTGCCTCAACTACCTCCTCTGGCAGCTCGTTCCATACATCCACCGGCCTTTGTGTGAAAAAGTTATCCCTCAGATTCTGTTTAAATCTTTTCCCCTTCACCTTAAACCAGGTTTGCAGACAAATTTCCAGATTTACGTCAACAAAATTGGGAAATGGTCGTTGCCTTGTTTCACAATGTAAACATTTATGTTGAAATATATTGTGGCAAGTGACAGAACATCTGGCCTACCAGTCATTAAACATCTTCTTAAGGATATGCCAAACCATTATGTTTGTGCTTCCTCTGACGTACTGTGAAATGCTAGACCATGGGGAGATAAAACATGTCCACTGGGATAAAAAATGAAACCCAACCTGAATTTAACTTGACTACAACCGATGTGAATTGGAATCAAACTTGAGAACTTTTAATTGTTTACCCCCCAGATTCCTGGCATCGAGTCACAGTTGGTAGAGCTGCTGCTTCACAGATCCAACAATCCCAGTTCAATCATCACATCCAGTGTTGTCTATGTGGAGTTTGCACGCGCACTCAACTCTGTGATTAGTCGCGTTTCCTCCAGATGCTTTGGCCCCTTCCAACATCCCAAAGTCCAATCAAATTAACGGTCTGTTAATTATTTTAGTTTAGTTTCAAGATATGGCACGAAAACAGGCCCTTCGGCCCATCGAGTCCATGCCGACCAGAGATCCCCAGACACTAACACTATCCTAGGGACAATGTACAATTATGCCAAACCAATTAGCCTATAAACCTGTACGTCTTTGGAGTGTGGGAGAAAAAACTGAGATTTTGGAGAAAATTCACGCAGGTCACTGGGACAACGTACAAACTCCGTACAGACAGCACCCGTAGTCAGGATCGAACCCGGGTCTCTGATGCTGTAAGGCAACAACTCTAGAGCTGCGCAATCGTGCCGCCCATTACCATTAGTCATGGGAAAATGGATAGTTTAATGGTAGAACCCGAGGGGAGTTGATAACAATGTGGGAAGAAGCAGTGGAGGTTTGTGTCAGATTACGGGTGGTGGATGCACAAAGCAGCAATTTCACAGCCGTATGACTTTACGAGCCGATCATTACTGCCAACATTACAGCCTTAAACATATTGTACATACGTGTAACATTATATATACATGCTGACGAGGAGTCCTCAACTTCCTCATCATCAGACTCAATCAGTACAAATTGGCAGTAACACTTCTTGCTCAATAACCATCAGCACAGGGGTATGACAGTAGACAATAGACAATAGGTGCAGGAGTAGGCCATTTGGCCCTTCGAGCCAGCACCACCTTTCAATGTGATCATCCACAATCAGTACCCTGTTCCTGCCTTCTCCCCATATCCCCTGACTCTGCTATATTTAAGAGTTCTATCTAACTCTCTGGAAAGCATCCAGAGAATTGGCCTCCACAGGCAGAGAATTCCACAGATTCACAACTCTCTGGGTGAAAAGGTTTTTCCTCATCTCCATTCTTAATGGCCTACCCCTTATTCTTAAACTGTGGCCCCAAGGGTACCTCAAGGCTGTGTGATCAGCCCCATGCTCTACTCTCTCTATACATCATGACTGCGTAGTTGGACTCAGTACCAAATCCAGCAATACCGCTGTTGTTGGACAAATTACAGATAACGACGCGTCAAGGGGAAGATCATCGACACTGAATCGGGCCAGAATAACAATGTTGTTGAGGGTGCAAGGACAAGTCACATGGGAGCTGGACGACTTGCCGCCGAGGACAAAGGAGGACCTGGCGTGGGATAATTTAACTTTGGCGGCGCCCTTTGTGTGGCAACTCTTTGCATACCTTGGGTATGCAAAAAGAATGAATTTCACTGTAACTGTTACAATAAAGTATTCATACAACCTTGCTCTCTCAACGTCAGCAAAACTAAATCATATTTGGATGAGCTACGCCACACAGGACACTTCTGCCCGTCAGTGAGCAAGGTGACCTCCATACCCGGGCAATTGATCACTTGCCTTATTTCTGAAAGGATGCGGAAAGTGCTTTGTAAACACAAGCATTTCCTTTCGTTCCTTTTTTACCGTGCGAGACTGAACAAGAAGGATCTCAAAGTAATGCTTTTAAGAGCAGTGGGAAGCAAAATAAGTTAATCATTCTGAAGGGAAATTAATTATTAATGCACAGAGTCAGCACAAGCCCGCGTAAAGGGAAATAGTTTTCCAATGGTAGAAAAGGGTAGGAAATGTTAGGAAAACTGCAGGTTATTGGATTGGGGTGTGGGGGGGAGAGCGTTGGTGAGGGTGGGACCAAGTCCATGCATAGAAACATCAGAGAAACCCAGCACCGACCCATCCTTTTTCTCAGTCTGAAGGGTCTTGAACCCAAAATGTTACCCATTACTTCTCTCCGGAGATGCGGTCTGGCCCACTGAGGTACTCCAGCATTCTGTGTCTATCTTGGGCGTAAACCAGCTTCTGAAGTTCCCTCCTTCACTTTTCCTCAACTTTGTAGTTACAAGAAAGGAATAATGTCAGTGACCCCTTGGCCAGGACGATAAAGGAATTGCAATTTAGTCGCTCGCCTTTGGCACAATTTGCATGGGACTGTAACGCTGTATTGCAATACTTAAAGGCTGCCCTATTTAATTGCTTTGAACATTGCACAGCACTCTCCACAGCAGGTGGTGTGCCTGATTGCAAATCCTCAGTCTTAATTCCACTAACCCTTGCGGTGCCGCAAGTAATTCTTCCACTCCCAACCACGGAGGAGGAAGAAAGTGGAAAGAAACAAGATGGGGAAAAGCAGCAGCTTCAAAGCTGAAGGATCCTTCCCCTAGTCTCAGCTCCCTTTTCAGGTCCTTCTGCCCAAGGACTGCTTTCTCTCCCTCCATCTCATATAGTAGTTGTCAGAGAAAATAAGTTTAAAAAAAAACCCTCACTGACTGCTACAACCTTCTGGGGCATTGCCAGCCTAAGAGATGAAGGAGTGTTAGCGATGGAGCTGACAGCATCACTTCAGCAGTCTTGGACCACCTCACAATCTATCAACGTTGACCTCATTAACTATCATAAAAAACGGAAATAAATCATCCTCAAAGTTTCTTCTTATCGAGTCCACCTCACAAGATTAGAACGTGGACTCGATAATCTTGTATCGAGTCCATGTTCTCAGCATCTGCATACAATGCCGTCTTGCGCTTCTTGTGCGTAGTGGTGGAAAGATTGGTGGAAACAGGGCCGTGACGTCAACGCTCTTTATCCTCAAAGCTGGTAAGAGTCATAGAGTGATACAGCATGGAAACAGTCCCTTCGGCCCAACTTGCTCACACCGACCAACATGACCCATCTACACTGGTCCCATCTGCCTGCGTTTGGCCCATATCCCACCAAACCCGTCCTATCCATGTACCGGAACTTGATGTGGGAAGAGCGAGAAGAGAGGGAACAGAGGATGAGGATGGAGGAGAAATAGTAGTAGTAATGGTAGTTTAGCCTTTTAAAGCCAAGCGTCATGTTACTGACTATAGACCTACCCGAGATAGACACATAAAGTGCTGGAGTAACTCAGTGGGTTAGGCATCTCTGGAGAAAAAGGATGGGTGACGTTTGGGGTCGGGACCCTTTTCAGACTACTGAAGGTTGGTTCTCCCTAGTTAACAAAAGCTGTTAGACCAGTACACTAATCTCATGCTGAACTGTCATTAGGACTGAAGCCATTTGCAGACGGATGTATGCGTTGATGTCAGTGCAACATTGTAATGTAATGAGAGATACTGGGTGTAGATGATGGCAAGTTTACATAAACAAAATACATCCCATCTCACAGCAACTCCATCATCGAACAGATTTTACTACCTCCCCAGATGATCAGGTGCATTTCTCAGTCGTTATACACACAAATTAAAAAGGCATTATATCTACAGAATGACTCCAAATAAAGATGGATAGCTCAATTTCTAGTTTAGACGACTTAGGCAAAGAGAGCACAGGAAACAATGCTCTGGGATTTAGTTTAGTGATACAGCGTGGAAACAGGCCCTTCGACCCACCGAGTCCGCACTGACCAGTGATCTCCGCACATTAACACTATCCCACACACACACATTGAAACCAAGCCAGTTAATCTACGAACCTGTACGTCTTTGGAGTGTGGGAGGAAACCGGAGCTTCCCGGAGAAAACCCACGTAGGTCACGGGGAGAATGTACAAACTCCGTACACACAGCACCCGTAGTTGGGATCGAACCCGGGTCTCCGGCGCTGCAAGTGCAGTAAGGCAGCAACTCTACCGCTGCGCCACCGTGCCACCCACGATACATGTATCATACCATACAAGAGTGCAATCATCCCATACATGAACACAACAGGTAGAGCAAAAGAGACAATGACCAGAGGGCAGAATATAGTGTCACGGTTCTAATTGTAACTATACTATTACCAGAAGTCTAGTATCACAGGATTTGACTCAGGAAAGTAGGCACAGGGAAGATAAACGGACACAGAGAGGAAACACCAGGGCTAATCCCGAGAGGTCCAGGAATGCAGCTTGTAACTTTAATGGCTGACTAATCATGCTGGGTCCAAGGCACACAAATGTGTGACATTGGGTATGTGAAGACATTCAAGTAAGTGTGTGTTTTAGCACCTGTATGATGTCTCCTTGTGATACTAGACCTCTGCCAATTGTATAGTTAAGCGCCTGCCCCACTTGGCCGTCATTTACGCGACAGGCCGGTGGTGACTGACGCGCGGTGGTCGTGAGCGTCATCATGCGTCCGCACAGCCGTCTGGAGCGCGTGATGTCATTTGAAGATAGACACAAAATGCAGGAGTAACTCAGCGGAACCGGCAACGGACTGGAGAGAAGGGATGGATGATGTTTCGGGTCGAGACTCTTCTTCAGTCTGAAGAAGGATCTCGATTCGAAACGTCACCCATTGCTTCTCTCCAGAGATGCTGCTGGTCCCGCTGAATTACTCCTGCATTTTGTGTCTATCTCCAATCGTCTAGGCCCCGCTCTGGGAGTAGATTCAGAATCAGATTCAATTTTAATTGTCATTGTCAGTGTACAGTACAGAGACAACGAAATGCATTAGGGGTGGGGGAATTAGAACTGTGACACTATATTCTGCACTCTGGTTATTTTCTCCTTTGCTCTACCTGTTGTGCTCATGTATGGTATGATATGGTCTGCCTGATAGCACATAAAGCAATGTTTTTCACTGTATCTCGGTACACGTGACAATAATAAACCTATACCTACATTTACAAGATTGGCAATGACAATATTAAGAGGAAACCTGAGATAAAGGTTCGTTGGCTAATTGGCTTGGTCAAATTGTACATTGTCCCTAGTGTGCGTAGGATAGTGTCAGTGTGCGGGGATGCTGGTCAGCGCGGACTCAATGGGTCGAAGAGCCCGTTTCCATTCTGTATCTCCAATTGAAATGAATTAGAAACAAAAGTAAACTCAAGAAAAAATGCAGACCAAGCCAAGCAAGGCACATCAGCCAACAATGGTGACCGAAAAGGCAGTTTGAGGCACCGTCAGTGTTGCTGACTAGAGTGGATGCTAATCTTGAATGAGCACTGCCAAATGTGGGCATGGGAGTGAATACAGGGCACCGTAGTTTGGAGAAGATTTTTTTGCAGAGAAATGGGAGCCTGCACTGAGAAGATGCAGCAGCCAAGCCTGTTCAGGGGTACGAGCGAGTCCTCAACAGGTATAACAACATTTTTGTAAAAGGGATGCAATTTTATTTAACAAGACAGGCCATTAAAGTTTGAACAGAGCCAAAGTTTTCACCAAACCAGATCTGTAACATGCAAGCATTGCAACGGTGTGCAGGTTTTGCCATGAGAATTGATTATCTAACATTTTTTTCCAAACCACAACATTGTAAAATGGGCTAGACTTGTGCTGTTAATAAGATATGAAAGACTCGGAATATGACCGAGTTTGGTTCAGCCAAACCTTGCGGGGACAGGGGCATTTGAGATAGAAAGAACTCATGACTCAATCTACGAAGAGAAACATTTTAAACAACGAGGCAGATTTTAGAAATGCAATGACGGATTGCAAATTCAAGCAAGCACCACAAAGAAATATCTTGTGATGTAGACAGACGTATGTACGCCAATAATTTAACGTGCATGGGGGTATCAAGAGATAAGGATGCAGTGGAGACGAAAGGAAATGACATGAAAATCTAGCAAACTGGGTCATTTCACCTTCCTCAAGAGAAGATGTGTATGTCAAACCAACCGTACAAACGCTGCCACTGGAGGAACCGGGCAGGTCAGGCAGCATCTGCGAAGGTAAATTAACATATGACCTTTCAGTCTGAAGAGGGCTTGACCCGAAACATCAACCATTCCTTCTCTCCAGAGATGCTGCCTGTCCTGCTGAGTGTGTGTCCATCTTTGGTGTAAACCAGCATCTGCAGTTCCTTCCTGCATATATGACCTTTAAGGTCAGGACACTTTGTCAGCCTTCAGGAGTCTGAAGGTGGTCACAACCCAAAAGGTTATCTGACAATTCCCTCCACAGATGCTGCCCGACCCGCTGAATTCCTCCACCAGTTTGCTTTTTATGCAGGATCACAGCATCTGAAGCATATTCCAGCGTTTGTGTCCAATCTCTTGTGCACGTTCTGTTTATTCAGCAAACTCTCGGATAGATTAAGTCGTAGATAATGAATGTGAATGCTTCTTTCATTTAGAAAAACCTGAATCAGTGCAGTGTATGAATATATATGTGTTTTGTAAAACTTGCACACGTATGCAGTGTAATCAGAGAGCGGAATAAACAAGATGCATTGTTTTAATAACTCTGTGTTTCTTGGAACCAGGATATAAATTACAGCCTGCAATGTCACGCTGCGGTCTCCGTGTATGCGGGAGTCTGCAACTCATTGCAGCTTTTCTCCCTTCCATGGGGTGTGCACTTAAACTGGACCGTGCAAGGTGTTCCATCACTTTCCTCACTCAGTGGTAAAGCTACAATGTGATGGGAGCTCACCTTCCTCTTATGATGAAAAGCACTGTGATGAACTGGGCTTCAAGCACAACTCTCCACATTGCATTTCCTGCGGTCTCGGGCAGATCCAGTTGCCAAAACCAAACTGCGATGCATCCGGGCAGGATGCTTGCAATGGTGCGCCTGCAGAGTTAGCTTGGCCATTTGGAATTAAGCGGAGCGCGCTCTTTCCATTGTTTTCCCCTCTCCCTTACTTAATCTCGGTTTTCGGTTCATTTACAGCAGCAGCAGGATACGTTTTGTAACTTCGACGAGGTTACCGTCTACTTTAACCCGAGTGAATCCCAACTGGACATGGGCCTTGAGAAGAGCAGGGGGTCCTCTGGGGAATTAAACTCGGGCTGCTGGACAATAGGATTGTTGTGTCCTATTACCTTTAGTTGCTTTGCTTTCTTGCAACCACCGAGCAACAAGCCAGAAGGGACAAGTGTGCACCACTCTCCCACCCAGTGTGTCTCAGTCTCAGGGCTCCTCAGGGGGAGGGGGGTGTTGTGGCTGTGACGGTGGGTGTCCAGGAGAGGCGTGTGCGTGGAGCGATTCCGGATGGGCTTACCCCTGCTCAATCGGAATTGTTCATAGGACCCATGGCCCGGGTCCCTCCCCGAGAGCCGGCCCCATGCAACATGAGCCGCCTTTCCGAGATGCCCAGCGTGCCGTTCCGTGAGGCGGAGAGGCGTGTGTTGTACAGGCTGCTCTTGCACACTCTCCACTTCCTCGCCCTCGTCTTCCGTCCTGACACACCCTGGCGGTCCGTGTTACCTGACGAGGGGAGCGGTCCCCAGTGGAGGTCTCTCTACAAGGGAGTCCTTCCCCTTTACATTGGGGACCTGGGGTGGAGAGTGTTGCACAAAGCTGTGGCCTGTAACAAGTATTTGAGCCGGTTCACGGACTCGTCCGCCGCCTGTCACTTCTGCGGCGAGGAGGAGTCCGTGTTCCATATGTACATGCAGTGTGAGAGGTTGCAGCCCCTGTTTGAGTATCTTAAGGGGCTGCTCCTCAAGTTTTGGCTCCATTTTAGCCCAACACTGTTTATTTTTGGGCACCCGGTACAGAGGGGGGAGGGTCGGGAGGGAGGAGGGGGTCTCCCTGTCGGTCTGCTCCTGGGCCTGGCCAAGATGGCCATTCGCGGGTCCAGGCAGCGGGCAGTCGACGGACGCACAGCAGTCGACTGCCTGCCCCTTTTCCGGGGTTATGTCCGTGCCCGCGTGTCCCTGGAGAGGGAACACGCGGTGTCCACAGGGACTGTGGGGGCCTTCTGTGAGCGCTGGTCACCGCAGGGGGTGGAATGTTTTATTGATGAAAATGTTAATGTTTTAATTTGAAATTTCTTTGTAAGATGCCAGTTTAGGCATTCTTTGATTGCGTTTGTAATTGTATTTGTTTGTTTGATTAAAACATTTTGTAAAAAAAAAAAAAAAAAAAAAAGTGTGTCTCAGTCGACGGAAACTCACCAGCTCTTTGCTGCAGGCTAACACTTCCGAATGAAAAATAAGTCCAGGGAGTTCAGTTTTGCTTTCCTGCCATTAAAATGAATCATTCCAATGTCAGTGAAACTACTTTTGCAGTCTACAGCCCCCTGCAATTTATGTACACACTCTAAGTACAACATATACAGTATCCTATTATTAGATAGTAGTTGCGAAGGATTCTATCTCCTGGCCTTGCACTAATTAGAGAATGGGAATGAAAAACCACCACCGCAAAGGCCTCCTCAACTAATGGACGTTCCAAAGAGAGACTTCATTGGAACCCCCGGAGTATCTGCTCTCTGCCAGTAAAAGCTGGGAAAATTCATTGTGATGATCCTGCCAACCCTTGTGGGGAGTCGGTGGGTTGTCACCGCTCCAGGGGTGTCTGGGACTTCAGCACTCATCTGCTCAATGCCGGAGCAAAATCTGGGATGGAATACTAATGGCAGTTGAGAAAAGTCTGGGTTTCAGAGACATGCAGAGCAGAAACAGGGTCTTCACCTCACCATGCCCATTACTAATCATCGAGTGCCTCTTCTTACTAATCCCATCTGCAGGCAACCTTTGGTCCGTCGCTTCCCATGCCTCATGATTCGTGCTCATCCAGATACTTCTTAAATGTTGTAAGATTCTCTGCATTCAGCCCCCACTCCAGGGGTGATCCAGATTGCAACAACCCTTTAGCTGAAAAGAACCTTTTGGGGTGGCACTGTGACACAGCGGTAGAGTTGCTGCCTTACAGCGCCAGAGACCCGTGTTCCATCCTGACCACGGGTGCCGTCTGTACGTTCTCCCAGTGACCTGCATGGATTTTCTTCGGACGCTCCGGTTTCCTCCCACACTCCAAAGATGTACAGGGTTGTAGGCCGATTGGTTTGGCAAAATTGTGAAAATTATCCCTGGTGTGTGGGATAGTGTTAGTTTGCAGGGATCGCTGGTTGGCGCGGACTCGGTGGGCTGAAGGGCCTGTTTCCACGCTGTATCACTAAACTAAACATGCATCAGATTCCCCTAACACTTACCCCGAACTCACACCTTTAGTTTTAGGTACCTCAGAAATTTCTTTTTTCGGATTAAATATGGGAGATGGAAAAAAAGCTGGTGGATTTGGTGAGGGGGTAGGAATCATGCAAAGGCACCTTTAGGAATATGTCCAAACACAGCAGACTAACTCCACAGATGCACCCTAACCAGATGCATCACAGTTTGGCATGGCACTGCATCTGCCCAAGACCGCAGGAAATTGCAGATTTGTGAATTCAGCCCAGTTCATCACGCAAACCAGCCACCCTCCACTGGCCTCAAAAATGCAGTCAACATGATCGGAGACCCACACCATCCTGGCTACACACTCATCTCTCCACTGCCGTCGGGAAGAAGGTACAGGTGAAAACTGTAACGTCCAAGTTCAGGAACAGCTTCTTCCCTACAGCCATCAGGCTACAAAACACTACAACCTCATAGAAGCTCTGAACTACAATAGACAATTATTATTGCACTGTTATTGTTTGTTCTTTGAGTATGTGCATATGTGTATATATGAGTATGTGGATATATACACACTGAACTTTATTTTCTCTCTCTCTCATTTATCATAGTATTTACAGTGAACTATGTTTACATATTCTGTTGTGCTACAGCAAGTAAGAATTTAATTGTTCTATCTGGGCATATGACAATAAAACACTCTTGACTCTATACTCTGCTCTGCATCGGGAAAGCAGTCAACGTAATGAAGGGCCCCTACTTCCTTTGTAGGCTTAGGAAGTTTGCCATGTCCCCTACAACTCTCACCAACTTCTACAGATGCACCACAGGAAGCATTTTATCAAGGATGCATCACGGCTTGGTTTGGGAACAGCTCCATCCAGGGCCATAAGAAATTGCTGTGAATTGTGGACGTAGCCCAGGCCAACCTCCCTTCCGTTGATTCCATTTATACCTCATGCTGCCCCGGCGTGGCCAGCAGCATGATCAAGAATGAGTGGCAGGGGGGGAGAAAGCCGAGATTCTGGAGCGTTGAAAAAGCTTTGCTCGTGCAACAGGGGCCTGATGGAGAAAGGCGAGCGAGGGTGCTGGGGAAAATAGGCAGCAGGTTGGGGGCAGGGAAGATAATACCTCATGCTCAAAACACATCCACATGTATTTGCGTGGAATTAAAGCAGGATCCTTTTTCCTAAAAGTACCGACATGGAGTTCATTGCTCTTTGGATCTTGTTGCTTTCCGTGCATGCGATCCAGCTCACTATCACAGCGAGAATTAAATGTGATTGATTACCAAATTGATGCATGCATTTTCAGCAAAACGAATGTCACAAAGCAGGGGCCAGTAAAACAGCCTCCGTGATATTCAGACATTACTCAAGAGTCTTGGCAGCTTGTGGTCAGGGAGCCCTGAGATCATATTCACTTAGTTCTTGACTGTTTTGGTTGGAAAACGAATCCAAGAAAATATTGAAGTTTCTTGGCCGGGCCTCAAAGAACAAGTTGGAACAGTCGGGGCAGGAAATGTTCATCAAAATTGGGCAGACTATACACTCCCAGTTAGTTCTTTTGCAGACCGCAGGTCTACAGTTCAAGCATTTTCCTTAAAAGGGATGTTTTTTCTCCCAAAATTAAAATTTCAGAAAGTTCTTTGGTCAATTTCCAGAATCTTAATTTAGCTGACTCATTGAGGCTGTTATTGTGGGCAAATTTTAAGCCACAGAAATAAACCAGGGTTTAGCTGTTGATAAGACACAAAAGGCTGGAGTAACTTAGCGGGACAGGCAGCATCTCTGGAGAAGAGGAATGGGTGATGTTTCAGGTCAAGACCCTTCTTCAGACTGAGAGTCGGGGGAGAGGGAGACCAGAGATATTATGTGGTAAGGTGTGAAAACACAGATCAAAGCAGACTATGGCTAACGAAATGTAGAACGGTTCCATGTTAGCTGAGTGGAAGGTGACAAGAAGGCAACCAAACAGTAATATGAATCAGATGGACAGTGAAACTACTCGAAGAACTAGGGTAGGGGAGGGACGGAGTGAGAGGGGAAAGCAAGGGTTACTTGAAGATAGAGAAATCAATATTCATACCGCTGGGTTGTAAGCTGCCCAAGCAAAATAAGAGGTGCTCCAATTTGCATTGATTGTTATTCAACAGCCTCCTCCATTTATCATGTGCATGTTCACACCAGGAAGGACAGTCGCAAAACCTGTCACAGTTAAGCTGCCAGACTTCACACGTGCAAGAAATGTCTCCAATTCAATCACATGGAGGCGGTGGAATAAAAGAGTTGATAATCTTACTAATTCTAACAATTAGCTTAGCATCATGACATCTAATGTAGATGGCACCTCTTGCCAACTGGTAAATGAAATTGGGCTACGTCGATACTTTATACTTGATTATCACGTGCGACATGCCCCAGTGGAATTCTTTGTTTTACGATATGATAAACTTTATTCATCCTCAGAGGGAAATTGGTCTGCCGATAGTCACCACACACGAGGTACACAAAAACTTGAAATCAAAAGTGAAAACAAAAAGAAAAAGACAAGCGACTGTTGGCCGGCTGCTGTGTCATCGGAACAAATGAACTAACAGACAAACACCAACTTATCCGCTGGGCAGAGGATTCTAAACTAGAGTGTCCCCACTCCCCCACACCAGGCCCCTTTGGTCTCCCACCGTCCCTCACGGTGGTCCTCCACACCAGGTCCCCATTGTTCTTCACGCCAGTCCCCATTGTCTTCACCTCCTCCCTCACGCTCATCGACCGCCTGCCCCCACCACCACCGAGGCCCACGTTGCCGTCGAGGCCCCCGCTGCCACTGCCAAGGCTCCATCGCCGGCACCGCTGAGGCTCCTTCGGCCCAGACAGGCCTCGCCGCCATTTGCGAACCATACACAAAGTATGCAAACTATAGGGCACCGACAAAGTTACAAAGTGTTCAATGTGGTCCCAATGATCCCTCGTCATTCTCAACGTTCCCCTACGCCAGGTCCCTCTTTCTAAAGCATATCTAAAATAGCCAAGGATGGCTAATTTTCTAGCCCTTTTATAAAAAGACAGATAGGCAAGGCAATGTTACTGCAGAAAGATGGAACTGCAGATACTGGTTTAGACAAAATAAAATCAAGTGCTAGAGTGACTCAGCGGGCCCTGCAGCATGGATAGCTAATGTTTCTGGTAGCACCCCCTCGGTCTGAAGAAGGGTCCCGACCCGAAACGTCATCCAGCCATGTTTTCCAGAGATGGTGCCTGCCCCGCTGAGTTACTCCAGTATGTTCGGTCTTTTTTGAGGCAAGGTTACTGTTCCTCCAACATCTGAAGGCTGCTGTAAGAAGATAATTAGTTATGTGGTGGCAGCGATGTAGCTGGCAATTGGTAAATGGGTCCAGATGCTTGCAATAATAAAACTCCTTGACGTAGTGCTGTTAACACTGTAAAATGCTCACTGAGTATTTTCAAGGCAATTGATATATTTCTAGATGTAAAAGGCTTGAAGGGGTTTGGGAGGGGGAATATTGAAGTATGAAGTCTACTCCACCAGTCAATCAAGGTTGATCTATCTCTTCCTCTTAACCCCATTCTCCTGCCTTCTCCCCATAACCTCTGACATCTGTATTAATCACAAATCTATCTATCTCTGCCTTGAAAATATCCACTGACGGCCTCTCCAGCCTTCTGTGGCCAAGAATTCCACAGATTCACCGCCCTCTCACTACAGAAATGTCTCCTCATCTCCTTCCTAAAAGAACGTCCTATAATTCTGAGGCTATGACCTCTAGCCGTAGACTCTCCCACTAGTGGAAACATCCTCTCCACATCCACTCTATCCAAGCCTTTCACTATTCTGTATGTTTCAATGAGGTCCCCCTCATTCTTCTAAACTCCAGCGAGTACAGACCCAGTGTACTACAAAACTCATCATAGGTTAACCTACTCATTCCTGGGATCATTCTTGTATACCTCCTCTGGACCTTCTCCAGAGCCAGCACATCCTTCCCCAGATATGGTGATCAAAGGTTGCTCACAATATTCCAAATGCGGCCTTACCAGTGCCTTACTCAGCTCAACACCCCTGTTTTTGTATAAAATCCCTCTTGAAATAAATGCTAGCATTGAATCTGCTTTCTTTTCCAGGAATGGATGTCGGGACAACCAGCTGGACATCCCAGAGTTTGAGGAGGAGATGAACATCCAAACAAGTGGCTGCTTCCTCACCCATCTCGTGAAGGTGCATCACACAAGAACCATTACACTGGGGCAGAAAACAAGCTCTTTGCTCTGCCATTTTTCTGTCGCGCTTGCTGTTCCGGGTTTGCACTCTGGGGGAAGGTTTGCAGAACCAGGAGGATGCGGCACCCGACACTGCAACACACAACTGCCGGCAGCTGCCAGAGGCTGACGGCTTGGACTGGATTCAAAGCTAACATCCCAAAGGTGACATAACAGCTTTAGGATAAGCCGTGGTTAATGTTCCTGAACTGACAAGTCAGCACTGCAACAGTGCAGGGAGCAACAATGCGCAAGAAGGAACTGCAGATGTTGTTTACACCGAAGATGGACACAGTGCTGGGTCCAGATGCTGCCTGACCCGCTGAGTTACTCCAGCATTGTGTGCCTATCCACAACATAAATCCAGCATCTGCAGTTCCTTCCCACACATTGTAGCAGCAAGCTCAGCTGTCTCTGAGTAGCTGGAGTCAAGGACCACGTGGTTAGAGGAGTCAGGTGCCCCCCAAAGGCACAGTGCGCTTAGACTTAAGCCCGTTTACGTTATCTGAGGTGCAGCTGAAAGACGGAGAATTGAATGTCTAGCAACAGCTGTGCTAGAATGAAGATGTTTGGCATACCTTACTTTCCCTGTTACAAAGAGCCCCCTTTTTGTTGCATCTTATCATCCACCAGCAGAATCAACTGCTATCGAGTGCATAATTTAAGGCACCTGGCACGGTGATCCCTGTGGGTCAAAACTGGTGGATGCCGTGCTTGGGTTGCATAGAATTAGCTCATTAGCCAGCGCACGTGCAGAAACAATTCTCAGAGTTCACCACCTTGCCTATGCTGGCGGGTGGAAGTGACAACAAACATGCTCTGGCACCATCTCGGAGCAAACAATGATATCTCCTGGTGCCCTGCCAACTGTTCCTCACTCAAACAATGTCACCAGAAACAGATTAGCCGCCCATTCAACTCTTGTCTGTTTGCCGAACGTTGTTGCTATAGCAGAGGTTGGTTGCCGCTTTCACCGATATAATAATATTCTTGCCCTTCATACTAATTAATTCTGTGTCAAAGATTTGGAGATACGCGATAAGCCACTATGTATCTAAGGAAACAAGATGACAAAACCAAGCAGCTGTGTGCCCCCGCGCATATCTCAATCACAGTTGTGGGTTCAGTTTACACTCTCGACGTAAGCATATAATCTAGGCTGACCTTTCACTGCAGCGGGTAATGTATTGCTGGTGAGAGATCTCGTGATAAACGAGATTGCCTGCAGACATCAACCAACGCTCGACATATTCCCCGCCTAAGATAGACACGAAAAGCTGGAGTAACTCAGCGGGACAGGAAGAATCGCTGGAGAGAAGGAATGGGTGACGCTTCAGGGTCGAGGCCCTCCTTCAAATTGAAGGTCACGGGAAAGGGACACGAGAGATATAGACGATGATGAAGAGAGACAAAGAACAATGAATGAAAGATATGCAAAAAAGTAACGATGATAAAGGAAACAGGCCATTGTTAGCTGTTTATTGGGTGAGAATGAGAGGCTGGTGTGACGATGGGGAGCGATAGAGAGAGAGGGAACGCAGGGGCTACTTGAAGTTGGAGAAATCAATATTCATACCACTGGGTTGCAGCATGCCACAGTGAAATATGAGGTGCTGTTCCTCCAATTTGCGTTCAGCCTCACTCTGACAATGGAGGAGGCCTCAGACAGAAAAGTCAGTGTAGGAACGGGAAGGAGAGTTTGTGTTTGGCAACTGGGACATCAGATAGGTCCAGGCGGACTGAGCAAAGGTGTTCAGTGAAACGATTGCTCAGTGTTTTTGTGGGGTTTTTTTGCACATCTTTCATTCATTGATCTATATCTTTCTACATCATCGTCTCTGCCTCACATTTCCCTTTCCCGTGACTTTCAGTCTGAAGAAGGGTCTCGATCCGAAACGTTGCCCATTCCTTCTCTCCAGAGATGCTGCCTGACCCGCTGAGTTACTCCAGCGTTTTGTGTCTACTTTCGGTTTGAACCAGCATCTGTAGTTCCTTCCTACATATTGTCTGCCTATTTCTCACTGGCAAACGCTGAATTTTGTATGCATACGATTGCCAGCAAATTTCCAATATTACATTAACATTTCATTTCAAAAATAGTTCACTGGGTTGTAATGCACTTTGGAGACACAGGGCCATGACAACGGGGTGAATGCAGATAAATGGGACTAGCACATTATGCCAACTTAGTCAGTAGAGACAAGCTGGACGATGGGCCTGTACAGCTCAATTACTGGACACTATCTCTCCATGTAGATCTTTCTTCCTTTCAACATCGTTAAATCACAGCATTATTTAGATTGTAGACTCTCCCTTTGATCACAAGTATGTCGCGCACTTGGTAAATATGGAGTGTTATTACTATTACCCAAGCAAATCACTATCAGTCCCATGGAACCGAGTGTAAAGAGGTAGAAGAGGTCATTTCAGCCCATGTCCTGTTTACTATTACAGAACCTTTAGTGACCCTGTGTCCGTAAGTGCAATACTGCGAGTGAACTATTTTTGAAATGTGTGGGAAGAAACTGCAGATACCAGTTTACACTGAATATAGACACAAAATTCTGGAGCAACTCAACAGGAAACATAGAAAATATAGAAAATAGATGCCATTCGGCCCTTCGAGCCAGCACCGCCATTCATTATGATCGTGGCTGATCGTCCGCTATCAATAACCCGTGCCTGCCTTCTCCCCATATCCCTTGACTCCACTAGCCCCTAGAGCTCTATCCAACTCTCTCTTAAATCCATCCAGTGATTTGGCCTCCACTGCCCTCTGTGGCAGGGAATTCCATAAATTCACAACTCTCTGGGTAAAAAAAGTTTTTTCTCAGCTCTGTCTTAAATTACCTCCCCTTTATTCTAAGACTGGTAACTATAGGCAGCATGCCTATAGACAGGGTAGGCAGCATCTCTGCAGAGAAGGAGTGGGTGACCTGAAACGTCACCCATTCTCTCCAGAGATGCTTCCTGTCCCGCTGAGTTACTCCAGCATTTTGTGACTATCTATTTTTGAAATGAAACCTTAATGAATTACTGGAACTATGCCGTCAGTCTTATGCATAGCAAATTCAGAGCAAACCAGCGAGAAATAAGCAGAGAAAATGTTGAATGTTGGTTGGCATCTGCAGGCAAGCTCCTTTATCATGAGATCTCTCACCGACATTACATTGCCCACTGCACTGAAAGGTCAGCCGAGATTATCAATCTCATCAAACAAGCAGCACAAGAACGTCCGTGGATGGATATCCATCAGCTTCTAGCGGTGGGCACCTGCTGCCTCTCTTTCAGTCGAGGACAGGGATTCTATCCTGGCACTGGGATTCTTAGGATTGGGCTAAAGCCGAGAAAGCCAACATTTCCCACTCGTCACTAACTGCTCGGCAAAGCTGGGTGCCTCCTTGGCCACCAGCGCTGGGCATTGTCACCCATTATGTTGGGTAACGTCACCCGTTCTTTCTCTCCAGAGATGCTGCCTGTCCTGCTGAGTTATTCCAGCATCTTGTGTCTATCCTGGGCATTGGAGTCAGATATAGACCACACCTGCAAGGGCAATGGGATATTCCCTGGTTGTATACAACCGACCCCGCTTCCCAGTCACTTTTCCCACTATCAAACTGCTAGCTCCACAGCGACGTATGAAACCAATATTCTTAACAATTTTGTTTTCTCCTTCCGTTGGCAAATACATGCAAATGCTAATATTGTAAAGCACAGATTGCAGTGGTTTCCCCAGGGTTGCTGCGTTTTCCACATTGACTTCTGTGAAAGCAGCTTTGCACTGATACTGCTGGAGGTGACACTTCACGTACTGAAACTAATTCCCTTGACGGTGCTCACCTCCTCTGCCAGCTCTAGTCTGCCCTGCCGCAAGACCACAGATAGCAGTCCATCAATATTGTAAATACACCATTACACACATCATCCGCACTGACACACAGGGTTCAGAGACCCCACTGGGCCGGCACAGGGGCCGCAGCATTGGAATGCTGCCTTACAGCTCCAGAGACCCGGGTTCGACCCTGACAAACAGTTGCTGTCCGTACGGAGTTTGTACGTTCTCCCCGTGACCTGCGCGGGTTTTATCCTGTTTCTCCAGTTGCCTCCCACACTCCAAAGGCGTACGGGATTGTAAATTGTCCCTAGTGCACAAAGGATAGTGTTGGTGTGTGGGGATCGCTGGTCGGCACTGACTCGGTGGGCCGAAGGGCCGGTTTCCACGCCGAATCTCTAAACTAAACTAAGCACCTCTCCTTGACTACATGGCTCCACGACATCCATTTTTGACGTAAAGTAAAGCCAAGGTCGTACTTGAGATGCAGTAGCTGCACTAAAAGTGAGATCCTTACATCTCCCTCAAACGGAGGCACATGGCAAGGACAGACCTGGCCCGAAACATCATCTAAGCATTTCTCCAGAGATGCTGCTAACCCGTTGAGTTGCTCCAGCACTATATATCACGTTTGTAAACGTGCATTGTGGAGACGTGTGGGTTTGTGCGATGATTGGCTTTTGTAGGTTGTCCCTAGTGCGTACGATGGTGCTGGTGTGCGGGGCGATCGCTGGTCAGCGTGGAATCGGACCGCCGAAGGGCCCGTTTCCACACTGTATCTCTAAATTAAACTAAGCAGCACCACAGATATGTAAACATAGTACTCTGTCAACACCATAATAAACAAAAAAAAAGACATGTGAACAGTATGTGGATAGAAAAGGTTTAGAGGGATGTGGGACTAACGCAGATGAAGGGAACTAGCATTGTGGTCGGCTGGGGCAAGTTGGGCCAAAGGGCCTGTTTCTGTGATGTAGGTTTCTATTACTCTCTGACTAGGCATCTGCAGTTCCTTGTATCGATCAGAAAAGCTCATTGTCTGCTTTTTAACCCAACAGTAAAAGTTCTGATACTTTAATCTTTGCTTTTATCTTCCATTTATTTAACGCGATTGCAGATGTTACCAAAATTAGCAGTAAGTTCTAAACTGACACATCATAATGCTGAAAATATACCTCAGCTCCCTTTTAGTCTTTACAACAATTAGCTTAAAATCTACCTTCCTGGTTGTTGCTACGTTAGCTAAGGGAGATCAGTCATTCCTGCTCACCCAGTCTTGGCCTCTCACACTTTTATACACTTTGATTAAGTCTCACGTCAGCCTCTTCTGTTCCAAAGAAAACAACCACTTCGGCAAGTCTCCCCTCATAGCCTAGAGTTCTCCAGTCCTAGAAAAGCCTCATAAATCCACTCTGCACTTTTCGCAGTTGACACCACAACTAATAGCGTTGAGCTCAGTGTGGAAAAAAAACAAATCAGCTTGCTGGTCAGGTGGACGAAAAGGGTGGCATAGACAATAGACAATAGGTGCAGGAGTAGGCCATTTGGCCCTTCGTGCCAACACCGCATGTTGGATTGAGTCCAGGGAATACAAGATAATGACTTTGGGATGCACAAACAAGGCAAGTGTATACCCACTAAAGAATAGACTACTGAGGAAATGAACTGAACAATTCCAGACAGTATCTCTGGAGAGAGGGAGTTTATACATCGCCCATGTATCACCTATGGGTGATCTATCCATTCCTTCTCTCCAGAAATGCTGCCTGTCCCGCTGCGTACTCCACTGAATACTCCAGCATTTTGTGTCTATCTTCAGTGTAAACCAGCACCTGTAGTCCTTCATGTACACTTTGTCTGCTCCGCTGTGCAATCTCCTCAAGTTATGCCTATTTTGAAGCAGTTCCCCTCCTCTCTCCGACAAGATTTCTGTAACACCCTCTTTCGCTGCTCCCCCACTGTGATTCCTCTTGCTCACCGACCACATTTTAACCCAGACCCTCTCTGCTTTTAATCTGTCTTTCTCACACCTTACATGCTCTTTGTGCCCTTCCGTATTTCCAGTTTCCCTCTCCCCTGACTCAGTCTGAAGACCCAGAAGGTCACCCATTCCTTCTCTCCAGAGATGCTGCCTGTCCCGCTGAGTTACACCACAATTTTGTATCTATTTTTGATGGATCAGAGAGGTGGATTTCCATAGATCACTGAAGGCAGATCTAAAGACAGGTGGACAAGGTTCAAAAGGCACAAGGCATCCTTTCCTCTGCCAACGTACAGAATGCAACAGCAAGATCAGGCTACTACAAATGACTTTGACATAAAATGTTAGCCGTTTCTCTTTCCATTTGTACTGCCTGAATTAAGTGTTTCCAGCACTTTCAGATTTTTCAGTTCAGATTTCCAGCGTTGTAATGTTTTGTTTCTCAGCATCGGAGACAAATTTGGTCACAGCATTCGAGTTCTATTTGCTTACATTTGGCCCATGGCACTTTAAACCCTTCCAGGTTACATACCTGTCCACTTTCAAAAATCACAACTGTGTCCTCTTTTATAGCTTCCTCTGGTAGCTTATTCCAGACCCGAGTGAAAAGGGTTCCCGTGATATCCCTCATAAATCTCACACCACCACTAATTTTGGTGTTATCTGCAAATTTACTAACAATATTAACTAAGTCATCCATATTGTTAATATATATAACAAACCGCAGTGCATCCAGCGGCAATCCACTGGCCACAGTCCACCAGTCAGAAAAGCAACCAACCCTCCACAATTATCCTCCAATTCCTTCCTCCAAGCCAATTCCAAATCCAATTGACTAGCTCACCTTGGATTCCATGCAATCTAACCTTCCTGACTCTCCTAGCATGAGCACATTCATGACCACATGGTTAAATTCAGCTCCAATTGCATCTTGTTTGCAGATGACACCACTGGGGTTGGCCAAATCATGAGCAATGATGAGACAGACCTCTGGAAGGAGATGGAGAACCTACTGACATGGTGTTTAAGAAACAACTGCGGCATGGTGCCAGGGAAATAACCTTGCCTTCAATGTCAGCAGGACGAAGGTGCTAGTTATTGACTTTGGGAAGCATGGTGGAGTACATGCCCAAACCAGCAACAATGGTGAGGATGTGGAAATAGTTGAGAGTTGAGTTTTGCCATTAATATTATCAATGATCTGCTGCGGGCCAACTGCATTGATGCAACAGCCAAGAAGGCACACCAACGCCTCCCCAAAAAGGCAAGGTCATCTGGCATGTCTCCAGTGACTCTTACGAACTTCTACAGATGCACCATAGAAAGCACACTCTCAGGTTGCATCACATGTTGCTTTGGGAACTGCTCTGCCCAAGACCACAAAAAATGCTGAGTTGTAGATGTAACCCAGTCCATCACACAGACCCAACTTCCCACCATTGACTCCCATCCACACTTCACACTGTCTTGGAAAAGCAGGATAATCAAAGACTTGTCCCAGCCCAGTCATTCCTTCTCCCTGTCCCTGACCAGCAGAAGGTACAGGCTTGCAAGTGCGCACCATCAGACTCAGGAACAGCTACTTCTCCTCCGTTATCAAGCTTCTGTACAGTCTTTCCATAAGCTTGGGTGCTGTTCAATTCACATCTACCCCATTGTGGACATTGGACTTTTGCTGACAATGCACTGCCATGCTAATGAGATCTATGTTCTGCACTCTGTGTCTTCCCCTTTGCTCTATCTATTGTACTTGAGTTTGAACTAATTGTATGTTAAGTATGGTATTTGTGATCATTTGGACAGCATGCAAAACAAAGCTTTTCACTGTACCTCAGAACATGTGATAATAATAAACCTAAACGCCTTGGTTAGGGCATTGTCCATATATATAACATCCATTGCACGATTTCCCATGTACAAAGCCAGGCTGACTATCCTTAATCAGGCTGTGCCTATCCAGATGCTGGCAGATCTTGAACCAAAGAACATCCTCTAACAACTTTCCCACCATCGAGGTCAAGCTCGCCGACTGCTGTCCCCTGTACATTGCAAGCATGTGCTATGGGTTACTGCTGTTAGACGTTTCACACAGTGGAGCAGCGGTAGAATTACCGCCTCACAGCGCCGGAGATCCGGGTTTGATTTGGAAGACGGGTGCTGTCTGTACAGAGTTTCTACGTTCTCCCCATGACCGTGTGGGTTTTCCCCAGGTGATCTGGTTTCCTCCCACACTCTAAAGGCGTACAGGTTTGTAGGTTAATTGGCTTTAGTAAAATTGTAAATTGTCCCTAGTGCGCAGGATGGTGCTGGTGTATGGGGATCGCTGGTCAGTGCGGACTTGGTGGGCCGAAGGGCCTGTTTCTGTGCTGTATCACTAAACTAAACCTTGAAACTATAGAGAGGGAGAAAGAGGGAGCCCACTTTGTCTCAGCTGCCTGCAGTTGTTCAGCCCTTCGAGTTGGCATCGATACTTCCTCCTCACTGGCCATCAGTGAGAGCTGCATGCTCAGCGCCCTGCTCTTCTCACTCTACAGTATGTCCATGACTTGCTGGACACAGTGCAAATTTCCCCTTTGAATTCGCGCACAATACCAGTGCTGTTGGATAAATTACAGGTAACAACGAGTTAGAGTATAGGTGGGAGTTCGACGATCTGGTTGAGTCACAGAGTGATACAGTGTGGAAACAGGCCCTTCAGCGCAACTTGTCCACACCGGCCAACATGTCCCCAGCTACACTAGTCCCACCTGCCCGCATTTGGTCCATATCCCTCCAAACCTGTCCTATCCATGTACCAGTCTAATTGTTTCTTAAACGTTGATTCACCTACTCTGGGCAAGAGACTCTGTGCATCTACCCAATCTATTCCTACGACACGACAGGACCATCCTGCATGCGAGAGTCAACAGCTTTGGTATGGGCGACACATCATCTGATGATCTGTATTGGGCCCAGCACATTGATGCCATCATCAATGCCTCTACTCCCTTAAAAGTTTGAGGAGATTAAAAGTTTGCTGAATACTCTATTGAACAAGTGTACGGTGGAAAGGACTGACTTTTTGCATTACACCCAGGTACAGAAACTCTAACGGAGGCTCTATAAGGCGCTGGTAAAGCCCCATTTGGAATATTGTGAGCAATTTTGGGCACCATATCTGAGGATGTGCTGGGTCTGGAGAGGGTCCAGAGGAGGTCTACATGAATGATTCCAGGAATGAGTAGGTTAACCTATGATGAGTTCTGTAGTGCACTGGGCCTGTACTTGCTGGAGTTTAGAAGAATGAGGCGGGGAACTCATTGAAACGTACAGTATAGTGAAAGGCTTGGATAGAGTGGATGTGGAGAGGATGTTTCCATTAGTGTGAGAGTTCTTTTAGGAGGGACGTTCTTTTAGGAGGGAGATGAGGAGGAATATATTTGGTCAGAGGATGGTGAATCTGTGGAATTCATTGCCACAGAAGGCTGTGGAGGCCAAGTCAATGGATATATTAAAGCAGAGATAGATAGATTCTTGATTAGTACGGGTGTCAGAGGTTATGGGGAGAAGGTAGGAGAATGGGGTTAGGAGGGAGAGATGGCTCAGCCATGATTGAATGGCGGGGTAGGCTTGAAGGATCAATTGGCCTAATTCTGCTCCTATCACGTGATCAAATGCTCAAGAATGAAGGAAGCTGCAGTAAGTGGTAGATATCGACCATTCCATTGGGGCACTGACCTCCCCACCATCTTAGGGATCCACAGGAAGCACCGCTTCAAAAAAGCAGTACTCAAGAATACTCAAAAAGTATTATTGAAGACAAAACGGGCCTGGATACGCTCTCTTCCAGCTGTTACAATCGGAAAGAAGGTACACAAGCCCGAAAACAATTCCCGGTAGACGCAAGCTTCTTGCCATCAACCACCATATCCCTTGCACAACCCTATCCAAAGGCCTGCCAAAACCCTACTGAAGCACTGTGGACCTTGCACAACTCGGGTTACTCGAGGCACTTTGTCTTGGTTAATTGATACTTTATTATCACATGTGACATGTCACAGTGAAATTCTTTGCTTTGCCTGCCGCACACACGGTATGCAAAGAGTCACCACAAATGGGGCGCCGATACAGTTACAGATGTATTCACTAGTCCCCAATGGCCCCTCTTCATTCTCGGCGCCCCCCACCCCCCCTCCCCATGCCGGGTCCCTCTTTGTTCTCATGGCAGAGGGTCCTCAACCTTGTTTTTGCACTATCATGGTCCAATTTACTGATGTGAATTATTGATAATTTATCACCTATTATTGTTGATGTTTTGTGCACGCAACATGTCTGTGAAGCAAGTAAGAATTTTATTTTTCCAGTTCATATCTGGTACCCGTGACAAACATACTCTATTCACTCTTGTTAGGAGGATGAGGAAAGCAACAGGAATACACCCAGCAGGACACAGAGTGCCGGGATAACTCAGGGTCAGGCCGCATCTCTGGAGGACATGGGTGGGTGACATTTTGGGTTGGGACCTTTCTTTATCCATCTCCTCCAGAGATGCTGTGGGAAGGAACTGCAGGTGCTGGTTTACAGCGAAGATAAGACACAAAATGCTGGAGCAACTGAGCGGGTCAAGCAACGTGTCTGGGAAAAAGGGATAGGTTACGTTTCGGGTTGCAAACCCTTTTTCAGACTGAAGGAGCGGGAGTCTGAAGAAAGGTTTTGACACGAAACGTCACCTATTCCTTTTCTCCAGGGATGCTGCCTGACCCACTGAGTTACTCCAGCATTTTGCGTCTATTCTCCAGGGATGCTGCCGTGTCTCGTTGAATAACCCCAGCACTCAGTTTTCCACTCAGGATTCCAGCGTCTGCAGCTGCCCTGTGTTTCTATTCCCAGCAGGAGATGGGAGTGGGAGAGTGTAGTAGTGGGAATCAGGAGGATAGGAAATTAGAAAGGAATTGACCTTGAGCTGGGGGGGGGGGGGGGGGGGGGGGGGGGGGAGTTTGAATTAAAAAAAGAAAAGCTTTATCGTTTCATGAGAAACGACTGGAATTAATAAACCTGGGCTAAAAGGTACTCAGCGGGAGGCAGACATTTAATACAATTCTGTCAATTAACGTGCAATTTTGCCTGCTGTATGAAGGGGAGTGTAAAATGCGAAGATATTAATTGAAGATAAGCATTTGCACAAGGACAAAACGCATATCCTGAAGAACAAATTACAGTGGCAAATGGCTAGGAAATAGAAATCACATTAATTAATTGCTTTTCTAAGTGCGGTGCCTCAATAACGTCATGGCTCCAGGTGAAGATTTGGTTAAATTATTTGAGGATTAATACGCAGCAACTGTTAGGCTGTGCAAAAGTGCATTAAGTTGTATTTAAGACCTTAACGTGACACATAGAGAATACAATGGGGTTTTTTTTTTTGGACAAGTCTGTCACTCACGCAGTAGATAAAGGACGTTAAATTGATCATTTACAAATGCCTGCAGAACCTTGAAATTGAATAGCAGCAGCCTTACGACTCTCTCCCTGGCCCCAGTTGCTTGGGCATGTGTCCTGCAAGGAACATTTCCCTTTCCGTCCTTCTGACAAAAGACTCCATTCACACTGTGTTCGCGTCTGCAGCGCTCGTACAAGTTAAAATGAGACGGTTTTAAAGCAGTCATGTAATCCGAGCATTTTCAGTTATAACACTCAATAAATTAGGTCATTGAAAGCCAATTAGTTTCAGAATTGTTTTGACTGTTCTCCTCATGCCTCCTGAATGTACAGAGTTGTGTGGAGGGGAGGGAGGGGGAGGAGAGGAGCACTGTGCTGTGTGTGCCACCCCCACACTCTTTCCATGTGTGATGCAGTTGTGAGGGGTGGCCAAGTGGAGTGAGTACAAGGGAAGGGTTTGCACTTGTGGAATCAGATCTCTCTCTCCCCCCCCCCCCCCCCCCCCCCCATCATCCGCCACGACCACTCGGTCAACACCCTTTGCCGGGCGAGGTGGAGCAAGGGAGAGGGAGAGGGCGATAAAGGGAGGGAGGGGAGGAGAGAGGGAGGGCTGAAGGGGGAAGAGAGGGGAGGGGAGGGGGGAGAGAGGGGAGGGGGGAGAGAGGGGAGGGGGGAGAGAGGGGAGGGGGGAGAGAGGGGAGGGGGGAGAGAGGGAGGGGGGAGAGAGGGGGAGGGGGGAGAGAGGGGGAGGGGGGAGAGAGGGGGAGGGGGGAGAGAGGGGGAGGGGGGAGAGAGGGGGAGGGGGGAGAGAGGGGGAGGGGGGAGAGAGGGGGAGGGGGGAGAGAGGGGGAGGGGGGAGAGAGGGGAGGGGGGAGAGAGGGGAGGGGGGAGAGAGGGGAGGGGGAGAGAGGGGAGGGGGGAGAGAGGGGAGGGGGAGAGAGGGGAGGGGGAAGAGAGGGAGGGGGAAGAGAGGGAGGGGGAAGAGAGGGAGGGGGAAGAGAGGGAGGGGGAAGAGAGGGAGGGGGAAGAGAGGGAGGGGGAAGAGAGGGAGGGAGGGGAGGGGGGAAGAGAGGGAGGGAGGGGAGGGGGGAAGAGAGGGAGGGAGGGGAGGGGGGAAGAGAGGGAGGGAGGGGAGGGGGGAAGAGAGGGAGGGAGGGGAGGGGGGAAGAGAGGGAGGGAGGGGAGGGGGAAGAGAGGGAGGGAGGGGGGAGAGAGGGAGGGGGGGAGAGAGGGAGGGGGGAGAGAGGGAGGGGGGAGAGAGGGAGGGGGGAGAGAGGGAGGGGGGAGAGAGGGAGGGGGGAGAGAGGGAGGGGGGAGAGAGGGAGGGGGGAGAGAGGGAGGGGGGAGAGAGGGAGGGGGGAGAGAGGGAGGGGGGAGAGAGGGAGGGGGGAGAGAGGGAGGGGAGAGAGAGGGAGGGGAGTGGGGGAGAGAGTGAGGGAGGGCGAGGGGTGATATGGGGGGGAGGGAGGATGTACAAGCGGGGCACAGACAGTGAGTCAGAGTGGGCAGAGAGAGATGTAAAAGGGGCCACAGAGAGAGAGGAGAGGTGTAAAGGTCATAGAGAAAGGGAAGGGGTCATAGAGAAAGGGAAGGGGTCAGAGAGGGGGAGGGGGAGGGGGAGGGGGAGGGGGAGGGGGAGGGGGAGAGGGAGGGGGGTGCAGGGAGGAGTGAGAGAGGAATGAAAAGGCCGATGAAACGGGCGTGTGGGATTTACTTGTGTGCCCGCTAACACGGGACCGCGGAGCTATTGACCGAAGATAGACACAAAAAAGCTGGAGTAACTCCGCGGGACAGGCAGCATCTCTGGAGAGGAGAGGAGGGTTGGTGGCGTTTCTGGTCGAGACCTTTCTCCTGACTGGATGACTGGAGAGTCCGGGGAGAGGGAAAGGAGAGATATAGACGGTGGTGCAGAGAGAGAGGAGCAAGCCGGGAGGCGAATGCCCGACTGCCAGGCGTGTGACAGACAGGTGCCTGGGTCACTCTGGAGGCCTCGCTGTCTGCACCGGGAACTTTCCCCCTCACACACCAGGCACAAGGAGAGAGATTGTGGGCTTGCAAGACGCTGTGTCCGCCCGCTAGAAGCATAGAAAAATAGGTGCAGGAACAGGCCATTCAGCCCTTCGAGCCAGCACCGCCATTCAATATGATCTTGGGCTGATCATCTAAAATCAGTACCCTGTTCCTGCTCGTTCCCCCATCGTATCCCTCGATTCCTTTAGCCCAAAGAACTCAATCTAACTTAAAATCAGCCTGAAGAAGGGTCTCGACCCAGAACGTCACCCATTCCTTCTCTCCAGAGATGCTGCCTGTCCCGCTGAGTTACTACATCCAGCTTTTTTGTGTCTGGCTAAATCTAACGCTCTCTTGATGAAACATCCAGGAACTTTCCCCCTTTACACACACACACAGACACTGTGGAGGGAGGGAGGGGGTGGGTTGCAAGGCGCTGTGTGTGTGTGTGTGTGTTTCCTCCGGCCGGCTACTCACAATGTCGCCTTTGCCTTTGGTCTCCTCGCCGCCCAGTACCTTGGCTCGGCCGCCCAGCTCGGTGCTGTCCACTTTGATGAGGCGGTGTTTGGGGGAGACGTACTTGATGTCGGGCGAGGCGGGTTTCAGGTTCTGGCTCTGGTGGTGGTGCTCGCCCTCCTCGTAGGGGTCTTCGAAGTCCAGGTTCCTCTGGGCACGGTAGGCTCGCAGGATCTCGCTCTCGCTGTAGTCGGGCTTGGGGGGCTGTGGCGGGACCCTGCGGTTCCCGAAACTCAAGTAATCCTTCAGCCACCGAGCCATTGCCTGGCGCCGGGGGGAGGGAATCCGCTGTGAAATCCAACAAGAAGAGGCGTTAATTTCACTGGAAATCTGCAGCGCCCGGGAGTCCCGTTCACAGTGCGAGCCCTCTCTGCCAATCCCACTAACAATCTCAACTGTTCTGCTCATAAATAAAAAATCCTCCACTTCAATTGTTTCTATTTCAACTTGTTATTTTTTAAAAATCTTTCTCCCTCTCTCTCTTTCTCACTTTCAACAATAGGCAACCTTTAGCTGAGGAGGAGGAGGAGGAGGAGGAGGGGGGGGGGGGGGGTGTACTGAGTTTAAACAGGCTCCGAGCAGTGTGTTCAGACGGAGAGTTGGTTACCTGCTCGCTGCCGCTGTTTGCAAGCAATGTGACGATTTGCATCCACCTCGGCCCTTCGTGGCGTGAATATCTTCCAGTGAAATCCAGGAAAAAGTCAAAAACGCACTGTATCCCAGACTTGTGTGAAGTGGATGTTTGTGTGTGTGTGTGGGGGAGAGAGATAACAGCGGGGCTGCGCAATCCCAAGCAGCTGAATCAAACGCGGGCTCCCTCCCTCTCTCTCTCTCTCTCTCTCTCTCGGTGTCCCCCCCACCCCTCTCTCTCTCTCTCTCTCTGTAGCTTCAAGGTGTGAAATATCCAGCAGCAATAACCCAAAGCACAAGCCCCGCTTCGCGATCTTTTCCCTTAAAGGGAATGAACGCCCGCTCCTCTTGGCAAATGGCTCTGTTCGCCGACACAAAAAGAAAACTTCAGCCACAAGCCAGGAGCGAAAGCCATTTGCAGAACCCACGCTCTGAGTGAGCTTGGTTGCAAATGGGGCGAACTCTGCAAGTGCAATCCTCCACTTCCAACCGCGACCAAGGTCTGAACACCCGTAACGTCACCCACCAGAGAGATGCTGCCTGTCCCGCTGAGTTACTCCAGCATTTTGGGTCTATCCTCGCAATAAATACAAGTTCTGGGGAGACGTCGTCGATCTGAATCGTTAACAGCCCTGCTCCGTATCTCCAGCATTGTGTGCTTTCTTTGTGGCTGAATCCTTCAGCATCAGATGCCCAATTGTCAGATCTACCCCCAAGCCACATGGAGCTGTGGGGAAAGTGTCATTTTCCACGCAGATGTCCCTCAGCTGGTAAATGAGTGCTGTAATGATGCTGTCTTGCAGATGGCATTAAGATGAAGCTGAGTGTTTTAAGACTCAGTCCCAGTACAAAAGTAACTAGCTCCCTGGGTACCACTCTTTGTTACTCCCCCAAGGAACAACAGAAATAGATTGTACACAAAAGTGCTGGAGAAACTCAGCGGGTGCAGCAGCATCTATGGAGCGAAGGAAATAGGCAACGTTTCGGGCCGAAACCCATCTTCAGATTAAATGGTTCCGCAGTTGCCCTTGGGGTCTTTCCACTCCCGAAATGGTTCCCCTACAACAAAAGCAACTACAGTTTAAAAGAAAAGTTGATTCTTCTTTCGAGAAATTTTGGAGGAATTTCTTTAGTCAGAGGGTGGCGAATCTGTGGAATATTTTGCCACCGAAGGCTGTGGAGGCCAAGTCAGTGGATATTTTTGGAGGCAAAGATAGATAGATTCTTGTGTTAAAGAAGGAACTGCAGATGCTGGAGAATCGAGGGTTACACAAAAAGCTGGAGAAACTCAGCGGGTGCAGCAGCATCGAAGGAGCGAAGGAGATAGGCGACGTTTCGGGTCGAGACCCTTCTTGATAGATTCTTGATTGGTACATTTTTACAATGTGGGAGGAAACCGGAGCACCCGGAGAAATCACAATCAGTCGCCGGAAGAATGTACAAATTTCACATAGAGGGCACCCAACGTCATGATCAAACCCAGACTTCTGGCATTGTGAGGCTGCGAGTCTACCAGCTGTGCCACTGTGCCACCCTCCAAACTCTATGCCATCTCGTAAAAACAAAGAACTGGAGATGCTGGTTAATACATAAAAGGACACAAAGTGCTGGAGTAACTCAGCAAGTCAGGCCGCATCCCGGGGTAACATTGACAGGTGACGCTTTGGGTCCAAATCCTTCTCCAGACTGATTTCAGGGTGGGGGGTGGGGGGGAGAGAAGAAAGCCCGGAGAAGGGGAGAGACATGACAAAGCATGGCAGGCAATAGGTAGACATAGGCAAGGGTTTTATTTGATAAGCAAATGTTTGGAACAACAAAGGTCAGAGATAAGAACAGAAGGTGTGAGACAGGTTTTGGATTGTGAAGCCAGAGGGAGGAAAGTAGCAGAGTGGGGGAGGGGGGAAATTGGCGGAAGGCGAGGTGGGGCTTAGAGGAGAGAAGGGGGGAGGTTGGATGTGGGGTGGGAGGTTATTTAGAAGTTACTTAACATTGGAGAATTCAATGTTCATACCATTGGACTGTACACTACCCAAGCTTCAGCTCTGGTCTTCGATGATTTCCCCACTTTATGTATTATTAGCAGCCATTCCCTCATCTCTCTATGACTCGGTGACTTTCCACCTCTCTCTCCCCCTTACCTGCTCCTTCAAAACCACATCTTTAGCCAAGTTTTTGGTCATTTTCCCTAATATCTCTGGACCAGTGACAGTGTTGAATGGAAAAATGTCCGCTGGACAACACACACACAAAATGGTGGTTTGAGGTAAAAACAGGAAGTGATGGAAATACTCAGCCGGTCAGGCAGCATCTGCGGAAAGAGAGACAGTTCATATCTCCGATAGAAGATCCTTCACCAAAAATGGAAATTGTTGTTTCTGTTGCTAAAAAATGGCAACCTTACTGTGGCAGGTTTGAGGAAACGTTCAACTTTAATTATCTTCATGGCTTCATGCAGCATTTGGCAGGAGAGTGTTTAGCTTGTTATGCCTTCGTTGAATATTTGGCAGAGCTCTCCATACCCAGAATAGGGGAATCAAGAACCAAAGGACATTGGTTTAAGGTGAGTTGGGGAAGGATTTAACAGGATCCCGAGGGGCAACCTTTTCACACAGGGGGATGGTGGGTATTTGGAACGAGCTGCCAGAGGAGGTAGTTGAGGCAGGTACCATCACAACATTTAAAAATCATTGAAACTGGTTCATGGATAGGAAAGGTTTATGTAGTTGGGGCATCTTGGTCGGCATGGGAACGTTGGGCCGAAGGGCCTGTTTCCACCCTCCACTGCTACTGCTACCTCCAATCCCCACAACAATTCCCCCTCAGCTTTTGTTTAATCTTCTTCCATCACCATGATCTTAGGTAAAACATTCCAGATATCAACAACTCACCGTCTAAAGGTATGGCTTCTCATCTTTCCTTTGGCAATGAATGCCTGGCCTGCCACTGGAAGCAGTTTCTCTCTCGTTTGCTTTGTCAACAGTGCAAGACGGGAGAAGCCTACTTCATGGAGAGAATGCCCTGGGCCTTGCAACAACGCTCTAGCTGGGGTCAATGTCCGCACAATTGGAACTATTGTTTTACAGCCATGGGATCAACAGCGGGCTTACTTGTCAGCTGCCCTAACTGATGGCAAATACCTGACCCTTACTGCAGCCATCGACAAGATGCAGGCACCGGTTCGCATTCTGATGGGCAATGCATGATAGGACAGCAGGTAGTACTGTCCGGTGAACCTTTGTGGCTTTGTCGGCGCCGAAACATGGTGACACCTTGTGTGTTGCATAGGCGAGGTCCACGACATCATTTTACCAGGTTGCATGCAAGACAATGCATCTCACTAACAAAGAGGGACCCAGTAGGAAGGGGGGGGGGGCATGGAGAGCAAAGAGGGATCCGTTGTGGGGGGACAACCAAGATCAAAGAGGGAGATGGGGGGGGGGGGGGAAGGAGGGCAAAGAGGGAACAAAGAGGGGCCCGGGGTTGGGGGGGGGGAGTGGAGCCAAGAGCAACCAGGGACCGTCGTGGGGAGGGGGGGGGGGGGGGTTGCTGAGAACAAACAGGGACATGGTGGGGGGGTGGGGGGAAGGGGGGTAGGCTGCCAGGCTGCCAGGAACAAAAAGGGACATGGCGGGGGGGGGGGGGTGGGGCAAGAAGTAATAGGGTCCATCGGGACTATATTGAATACTTTTGTAACGTAGTTGGTGCCCTATACATGGCGACTCTTTGCATACTTGTGTACCGCGTGCAGAACAAAGGATTTCACTGCACCAAGTACATGGGAACGATAAAGTATCAATCAATCCATCATCATGATTCATTGGTACACATAAATGCTGGAGAAACTCAGCGGGTGCAGCAGCATCTATGGAGCGAAGGAAATAGGCAACGTTTCGGGCCGAAACCCTTCTTCAGACTGATGGGGGGTGGGGGGAGGCGGGGAGAAGAAAGGAAAAAGGAGGAGGAGGAGCCCGAGGGCTGAGGGAGAGGTGGGAAGGGGAGGAGACAGCAAGGGCTAACAGAATTGTGAGAATTCAATGTTCAAGCCACCAGGATGAAGACTCCCCAAACGGAATATGAGGCGCTGTTCCTCCAATTTCCGGTGTTGCTCACTCTGGCTGTGGAGGAGGCCCAGGACAGAGAGGTCGGATACAGAATGGGAGGGGGAGTTGAAGTGCTGAGCCACCGAGAGGTCGGGTTGGTTAATGCGGACCGAGCTGAGGTGTTCGGCGAAACGATCGCCAAGCCTCCGCTTGGTCTCACCGATGTAGATCAGCTGGCATCTGGAGCAACAGATGCAATAGATGAGGTTGGAGGAGGTGCAGGTGAACCTCTGTCGCACCTGGAACGACTGCTTAGGTCCTTAAATGGAGTCGAGGGGGGAGGTAAAGCGACAAGTGTAGCATCTCTTGCGGTTGCAAGGGAACGTGCCCGGGGAAGGTGTGGTGCAGGAGGGAAGGGAAGAATTGACAAGGGAGTTGCGGAGGGAGCGGTCTTTGCGGAAGGCAGACGGGGGGGAGATGGGAAGATGTGGCGAGTGGTGGGGTCACGTTGGCGAAACTGACGGAGGACTATGTGTTGTGTGTGCCGGGGTGAAAGGTGAAGAGCAGAGGGACTCTGCCCTTGTTGTGAGTGGGGGGATGGGGAGAGAGAGCAGTGTTACGGGGTATGGAGGAGACCCTGGTGCGAGCCTCATCATTAGTGGGAGAGGGGAACCCCCGTTCCCTGAAGAATGAGGACATTTGCGATGCCCTGGTGTGGAACACCTCATCCTGGGAGCAGATGCGGCGTAGACGGAGGAATTGGGAATAGGGGATGGAGTCCTTACAGGAAGCAGGGTGGGAGGAAGAGTAGTCAAGATAGCCGTGGGAGTCATTGGGTTTATAAAAATTGATTCATTGATTAATTGATATCCTGGGTGCATCGAGTCTGTTCCCCAAAGCTCAGATATCAGCAGCCCAGCACCTGGTGAAATGGAGAAAACAGGACACACAGCTCGGGGACTTGAGTGGGATGCATATTGCACCCTGTGACTCTTGCAGAAAGCTCCTGGTGATTCATAGTAATGTGGTTTGTTATATTAGCGTGTTCAGGAGCTAAATTGCTCATCCCTTGAGGTGAATAATTTATGAATCTGTTCGATATTCTTGCATTGCATTGGGGAGACATGGTGGCGCAGCAGTAGGGTTGCTGCCTTACAGACTAGAGACCCAGGTTAGATCCTGACTACGGGTGCTGTCTGTACGGAGTTTGTACGTTCTCCCCGTGACCAGCATGGGTTTTCTCCAGGTGCTCCCATTTCCTCCCACACTCCAAAGACGGACAGTTTTGTAGGTTAATTTGGCTTTGGGAAAAATTGTAAATTATCCCCAGTGTGTGTCGGACATTGTTCGTGTGTGGGGATCACTGGTCCTCATGGACCCAGTGGGCCGAAGGGCCTGTTTCCACGCAGTATCTCTCCACAAAACTAAACTAATTGCATTACTTATGAAAAGGAAAGCTGCTTGAGAGAGAAGTGAAGAAAAGAACCATCTACAGTATAATGTGTCCACAGGTGGTCAAAGAGAGCATTGGTCTCAATGCAGAAGCAAAAACACATGTGGACGCACTCCGCCCTCTGGATTCAATATTCAATTCAACAATTTCAGATAACCAGCCTTTCCCTGCTCATTTCTGATATAAAATCACCCACCTGCAAATATTTCTCTCCCACCACATACGCTGCATTGCTGCATTACCTGCTGAGTATCTTTGGAGAGAAGTAATGGGTGACATTTTGGGTCGAGACTTGTTCTTCAGAATGCTCATTCCTTCTCCCCAGAGATGCTGGTTGTCCCGCTGAGTTACTCCATCACTTTGTGTCTATCTTCGTTTTAAACCTGCATCTGCAGTTCCTTCTGACACTGCTGAGTATCTCGATCGGCATGGGCAAGTTGGGCCAAAGGGCCGTTTTGCATGGTCTGTGGCTCTGTTTGCAGCATTGCCTTTGATTTCAGGTTGCCTGCAGTTGCTGTTGTGCAGCTCACAGTTCCAGCATTGTATTTCGTTTGTGCTCTCTCCATGGCCCTCATTCATCTCCCTCTGTTCACACGCCTCCAGAATGAACAGCTGTGACTAACTAGCATTAATCACCATCTCTTCGACGTTACCAACAGCGATTCTGTCAACTGGACAATAAGTTCATATTCATAAATGATTGGAACAGAATTAGGCCATTCGGCCCATCAAGTCTACCCCGCCATCCAATCATGGCTGATCTACCTTTCCCTCTTAACCCCATTCTCCTGTCTTCTCCCCATAACCTCTGACACCCGTACTAATCAAATCTTAATCTCTTCGCTATCACAGTCTCCCCCATTGTCCGCTCCACCCCTTCCCTGTTCTCCAATTTAAACCATGCTTGTTATCTCACTTTCCCATTTCTCGTGAAGGGTCGTTGACGTGAAAATCGAACTTTGTTGTACTCTCTCTCCAGACACTGTGTATTCTCAGCATTTCTGCTTTTATAGCGGAAGTCTGCAGAAAACTAGAAATCCAAAATAAAATAAAATTCATTAGAAATACTCAACAGGTGAAGCCGCATCTGTGAAGACAGAAACAGAATTAATCCCTCAGGTTCATGACTGCCGATTAAAACATTAAAATACCGCAAGGTTTAGTTTAGTCTATTGTCACGTGTACCGAGGTACAGTGAAGAACTATTGTTGTGTGCTAACCAGACAGTGGAAAGACTGTAGATAATTACAATCGAGCTGTCCATAGTGCACAGATGCACGATAAAGAGCATAATGTTTAATGCAAGATAAAGCCCAGTAAAGTCTGAATAAAGATAGTCCGATGGTCTTCAATGAGGTAGATTGTAACTCAGGACTCTAGTTGTTGGGAGGATGGTTCAGTTGCCTGACAACAACTGGGAAGAAACTATCCTTGAATCTGGAGGTGAGCGTGTTCACATTTCCTTACTTCTTGCCTGAAGAAGACTGAAGAAGGATCTCGACCCGAAATGTCATCTATTCTTTTTCTCCAGCATCTGCAGTTCCTTCCTTCACGTGTAACTTTTGCCTGATGGGAAAGGGGAGACGAGATTAATGAAGCTCCTGACTGGGACAGACGAACAACATGATCTCTGTGCTGTTCACTTGGCACATAATGCACATTATTTTCAAAGTCTTCGAAATTCCTCCCTGTTTTTCAGTCTCTGCCGCTTCTGTCCTGACAATGCCACGTTCCACACGAGTGCGCACCTTCCAGTTCAGATCATCGATCTACCTACCTCACTGTCCTTCAAAGATTGCAGCTTGACCTGCTGGGCATTCCCAGCATCTCCTACCCTTTTATATCAAATATTAGTTTAGTTCTGTTTAATTTTGTCACATGTACCTTGGTACAACGATAAGCTTTTATTTCTTGCTTGCTATCCGGTCAACGAAAAGGCTATAGATGATTACAATCAAGCCATCCACGGTGCACAGACACAGGATAAAGTGGATATCATTTGGTGCAAGATAAAATCCGATAAAGTCCTGTTAAAGATGGTTCAAAGGTCTCCAATGAGGTAGATGAGAGGTCAGGACCGCAATCTAGCTGGTGAGAGAATAGATGGGATAAAGGCTGGGAAGAACCTGTCCCTGGCTTCCCCATTGCTCCAAAGGAAATGTGAAAGATCGGGGAAAGAATTGGTTGATGAGTTTTAAGTAATAATTATTGTCAAATGTGAAGCTTTTTGAAGGATCAAACGGAATACGTTTTCAATAGGCGACAGAGACAATTCAGTGTAGAAAGGTGGGTAGGGGATTATATGAGACTCATTGTAAAGTTATGTTGGTCACCGTTGGTTATATTTGTGCATCAAGTGGTAGCCCTGGTATAGAGGTTCATAAACGTCCTAGAATGAGTCCACTTCTCGGATGGGCACAAAATGCTGGAGTAACTCAGCGGGACAGGCAGCATCCCTGGAGAGAAGGAATGGATGATGTTTCGGGTCGAGACGCTACTTCAGCTGCCCTGGCAGACCCATTGTTTCTGCTTGTTCATGTCCAACACATTTTGTCCACATCTCAGGTTAATTGTCCCAGCCGCATCCATTGATCTGTCGGTCATGCCCCAGTTTACCTCAATATCCCCAGGAATGGAAAAGATAGGTTCCAGTTCTTGATTGTTATTCTATATCTCATCCTGGGATGTATGTATTTAGGTTTAGGTTTGTCAGTCTGAAGAAGGGTCTCCTCCCAAAATATTACCTCTACCGTTTCTCCAGAGATGCTGCCTGACCCGTCGTGTTATTCCAGCTTTTTGTGTCTCTCTAGGTATTGGTTAAAGTTTATTATTGTCATGTGTTCTGAGGTACAGTGAAAAGCTTTGTCTTTGCATGTTATCGATATAAATCAGATAAAACAAAACTTAGAAACAATCGAGTCAAATTCAAGTACAACTTGGGTAGAGCAAAGAAGATACAGATTGCAAAATATAGTTCTCAGCACATCAGTAGCACATCAGTTCCTTAGACAAAGTCCAATGTCCACAATGGGGTAGAGGTGAATTGGACAGTGCCCTTGTGTATGGAAGGATCGTTCCCAAAGCCTAATAACAGAGGGGACGTAGTTGTTCCTAAGTGTGGTGCTGCACGCTTTCAAGGTTCTGCACCTTCTGCTCGACGGGAGCAGGGAGAAGGAAGAATGATTGGGGAGGGACAAGTCTTTGATTATGTACAAGAAGGAGCTGCAGATGTTGGTTTATACTGAAGAAGCTGGAGGCAAAATGTTGGAGTCACTCAGCGGGTCGGGCAGCATCTCTGGAGAAAAGGAATAGGTGACGTTTGCGGTCGAGACCCTTCAGTAGTCTGGTGAAGGGTCTCCACCCGAATCGTCCCCTATTCCTTTTCTCCAGAGATACTGACTGACACACTGAGCTACTCCAGCACATTGTGTCTATCTTAAGTCTTTGATACGTTGTTTGCTTTTCAGAAGCAGCATGAATATTAGATGGAGTCACTGGTGAGGAGTCTGCTCTCCACATAGTTGTCTACGTGAAGCTGGAAAAAGCAAAGGGTGCACTGATTCCAAAAGAGATGCCCTCGCTAATATTGGAGTTGTTGACAGCACTCACTTTCTGCATTTACACATGAAGAAAGCGGCAGCAACTCTCTCGGCCTGAAGGTAGACACAAAATGCTGGAGTAACTCAGCGGGACAGGCAGCATCTCTGGAGAGAAGGAATGTGAAGGGTCAATAGACAATAGGTGCAGGAGTAGGCCATTCGGCCCTTCGAGCCAGCACCGCCATTCAATGTGATCATGGCTGATCATCCCCAATCAGAACCCCGATCCTGCCTTCTCCCCATATCCCCTGGCTCCGCTATTTTTAAAAGCCTTATCTAGCTCTCTCTTGAAAGCATCCAGAGAACCTGCCTCCGCCACCCTCTGAGGCAAAGAATTCCACAGACTCACCACTCTGAGAAAAAGTGTTTCCTTGTCTCCGTTCTAAATGGCTTACTCGTTATTCTTAAACTGTGGCCCCTGGTTCTGGATTCCCCCAACATCGGGAACATGCTGTGTCCTAGCGTGTCCAAACCCTTAACATTCTTATATGTTTCAATGAGATCCCCTCTCATCCTTCTAAACTCCAGAGTGTACAAGCCCAGCTGCTCCATTCTCTCAGCATATGACAGTCCCGCCATCCCGTGAATTAACCTTGTAAACCTACGCTGCACTCCCTCAATAGCAAGAATGTCCTTCCTCAAATTAGGGGACCAAAACTGCACACAATACTCCAGGTGTGGTCTCACTAGGGTTCTGTACATCTGCAGAAGTACCTCCTTGCTCCTATATTCAATTCCTCTTCTTATAAATGCCAACATGCCATTCGCTTTCTTCACTGCCTGCTGTACCTGCATGCTTACTTTCATAGACTGATGTACAAGGACCCCCAGATCCCGTTGTACTTCCCCCTTTCCCTTGACGCCATTTAGATAGTAATCTACCTTCCTGTTTTTGCTACCAAAGTGGATAACCTCACATTTATCTGCATTAAACTTCATATGCCATGCATCTGCCCACTCCCCCAACCCGTCCAAGTCACCCTGCATTCTCATTGCATCCTCGACATGAAACGTCACCCATTCCTTCTCTCGAGGTTTGTCCGTCTGAAGAAGGGTCTCCTCCCAAAATATTACCTATACCTTTTCTCCAGAGATGCTGCCTGACCCGCTGAGTTACTCCAGCATGTTGTGTCTATCTTCGGTGCATAACCAACATCTGCAGTTCCTCCCTACACATTTTGATTACTCCACTGCAAAGTTTCCTCAAGGTATGCCTACTTTGAAGAAGCTCCTCCTCTCTCTGACGAGAGTTCTGCAACACCTTCTCTCACTCCCTCTCCCCTGACCCTCAGTCGGAAGAAGGGTCACGACCCGAAACATCACTCATCCCTTCTCTCTAGGGACGCTGCCTATCCTCAGTATTTACTCCAGCATTTTGTGTAGATCTCCAGTACACTTGCTGTTTGTTCAATGAATGCTCTTCCCGTGAACTGTGACAGACTCTGTGGAGATTGGTTATTAAAACTCTCACTTTTATAAAAAGAGAAGGACTTTTTTTTCCTGATGAAGGGATTTCTTGGACCTGAAACATTAACACCATTTGTCTTTCCGGAGAACGCTGCCTGACCTGCTGAGTGTTTCCAGCATTTGTTACAGATTCCCAGCCCCTGCAATGTTTCCCAATTTTATCTTGACGCCTTCTTCTGCTCTTTGAACCAGTCTCTGGTGTTGCAGCAACTTACAGCTGAATAAAGAGACACAACAGTGGAAGTTATGGTCGTTGGGGTGCATTAGTTGTGTTTCCCTGGTAATAAGCAAATTTAAAAAATGCAAATTTCATACTAACTGCAACTCTTTGGGATGTGCCGGGATCATTCACGCTAATAGGCTTTTCTAATGAGAACAGCTGCAGCAGAGAATGAGTGCAAAGTCTGCTCTCTATCCCGCAGAAATATTATGTAAAATTATCAACACATCATCTGGAACCAAAATCAATTGGTGAGGGTTTGCTGTAGACGTCTGAGTACTGAGCTGCCAAAGGCGACAGTGCCACCCGGTGGTCAGTGCAGGAATGACTGCAACTGAACTAAAATTCGTCTGATCAGAGTTTATAGGTGATAGGCGTAGATTTAGGCCATTCGGCCCATCAAGTCTACTCGGACATTCAATCATGGCTGATCTAACTCTTCCTCTCAACCCCATGCGCCTGCTTCCCCCAATAACTCCCTGACACCTGTACTAATCAAGAATCTATCTATCTCTGCGTCTACATTGACTTGGTCTCCACAGTCTTCAGTGGCAATTCATTCAATTCATTCTCTCAAATCTAGTCTATCATTCAAAAATATTATGGCTAGTCTGTCATTTAACACCATCAAAAGGATGTACAGGAGGCGCTGCCTCAAAAGGCACCTGGTGTCATCAAACACCCACACCATCCTGGCCATACATCTCATTTCTCTCCTACACTGGTAAGGAGGTGCAGGTCTAAAAACCATGACTATCAGGGATCAAGAACAGTTTTTTCCAACAACCATTCCGGCACTTGAACACTAGAAAACACTGACTGAACTATAAACTATGGATTATGAGCTGTAGGGCAACACAGTGGACCAGTGGTGCCTTATAGCACCAGAGACTCGGATTTGTTCCTGACTGTAGGGAGTTTGTACCTTCTCCCTGTAACTGCGAGGGTTTCTCCGAGTGCTCCGGATGCCTCCCACTTTCCAATGACATGCAGATCTGTAGGTTAATTGGCTTTGGTTAAAAAAAAGTAAATTGTCCCTAGTGTGTAGGATGGTGCTAGTGTACGAAGGTGATTGCTGGTCGGCAGGGACTTGTTCAGTTGAAGGGCCTGTTTCCACGCTGCATCTCTAAAGTAAGCTAAAGTCAAGGACTGTCTCAGGTTGCACTAAGGACCTCAGGTTATTAGTATTCAGTAGTATTCAGGTTATTGATTTATTGATTTTTTTTGTATATTATATGTTATCTATGAGTATTGTGTTTGCAGACTTGTTATGCTGTCGCAAGTAACAAAGTCATTGTTCTGTTGTCGGTACATATAACCATTAAAGACTTTTGAGCCTTGAAATCTCTTGGAATTTCCCTGCATGGGATTATAACATTTCCAGTCGTTCTTTTATAAAATGAGGACATTAAGAACTGAATTCTTTGGGGGGTTTCCGTGACAAACCATAACCTTTGACCGCATAGACTAAATATAAAACAGAGTTGCCGAAATTTGCTTGCAGCAAATAATAAATCCTGAAACCCCCAAAAGCACTGAACCAATGTCTGTTGTTTACAATGCAAGCAGAACCCTAACGTGAAGCATCATTTCAGTGCCTATCCCCCATTAACTCCAATGTCCATTGACTGGACATTTCCACTGCAGTTAGAACTATGAATGAAAGGTTGAAACTTTCAGAACTTTATAAAAACAGTGCGTACTTCTTAAATATGTTCACCTCAGGAGAAAAAATCAAGGCAGTAACCAGTAAGTCAAATTCATCTGTATCGATCATTCAGATCCTCAGGTTTGATGCCTCAGGATGGCACAATGGCACTGCTGGTAGATCTGCTGCCTCACAGCATTTTAGACCCGGATTCGATCCTGACCTCCAGTGCTGTCTATGCAGTGTGTCTCCAGTGTGAGTTTGCAGCGTGACTCCGTGGATTTCCTCCAGGTGCTTGGGTTTCCTGCCGCATCCCAAAGACATAGAAACATAGAAACATAGAAATTAGGTGCAGGAGTAGGCCATTCGGCCCTTCGAGCCTGCATCCTGACATCCTGACATCCTGATTTGTAGGTTAATTGGTCTCTATAAATTGTCCTTGGAGTGTAGGAAGTTGATATGAAAGTGAAACAAGATGGTACCGGTGTGAACATGTAATTGATGGTTGGCATGTACTTTGTGGGCCATAGGCCATGTTTCCATGCTGTATCTTTCCATCAATTCAATCAATCAAGTCTGTTCTCACAATAGATTAGATGTCTGCTCTAGCGGTGGTACGGAGGTAGAGTTGCTGCTTTACTGCGCCAGAGACCCCGGTTCGATTCTGACTACGGGTGCTGTCTATATGGAGTTTGTACGTTCTCCCCGTGACCGCATGGGTTTTGCTGGGTGCTCCAGCTTCCTCCCACAACCCAAATATGTACAAGTTTGTAGGTTAATTTGGCTTCAGGAAAAATTGTATATTATCCCCACGTGTAGGATAGTGTTAATGTACGGGGATCACTGGTCGGAGCGGACTCGGTAGGCCAGAGGGCCTGTTTCCGCGCTGTATCTCTAAACTAAACTAAACTGAACTGAATTAAACTAACTGGGAGAGATGTCCTGAATTTGCCAAGGGACTAAGGGGCCTTCTAAACACACACTCAAATGTCACTGAAGAAACCAACCCAAAGGAATTAGATGTTGTGCTGGAAACACTTTGATCACCTTTTGAATGGTTCAAGAAGCAGAATACAACACGGGCACTTTGCATCTTAGGCCCTATTAAACTGACTGGAAGTAATTGGCTTATTTACTGACTAACTTTATCAGTCAAGAAACGTATCCAACATGCATACATCCCTCTGCACTTTGAAGACAGCCATACCCACCCCAACCTCCCCTTCAAAACACATGCACAGTTGCAAGGCCCACACCCACATTATACAGAAAGCATTCACTGACGACTATTTAAGTAATACACTGCCCTCTCTGTGAGGAAAAGATGAAGCATCCGAACAAGAGGGAATTGTCATCTCTGAACTGCAGATGATATAATGGGGCACCTCTGATACTTCCACTCCAAACTTTGCTTTGTTCCCTTCTATAGACTTTAGATATACAGTGCAGAAACAGGCCTTTCGACGCACCAACCAGCGATCACCCAGTACACTAGCATTTACCTACACACGAGGGACAATTTACAATTTTACCAAAGCCAATTAACCTGCAAACCAGTACATCTTTGGAGTGTGGGAGGAAACCGGAGCACCTGGAGAAAACCCAAGTGGTCACAGTGAGAACGTACAAACTCCATACAGACAGCACCCATAGTCAGGATCGAACCGGGTCTCTGGCGCTGAGAGGCTGCAGCTGGATGGTTGTGCTACTGTACCACCCCAATCTCTCTTCAAAGACTGGAGATATTGTTGCTGAGCAGGGTAGAAGCAAGTAATTGTGCAAGTGAGGCATGTTGGCGCAGCGCTGGAGCTGCTGCCTTACAGCGCCAGAAACCTGGGTTCGATCCTGACTGGAGGTGCTGCCTATGCAGAGTTTTTACGTTCTCCCTGCGACCACATGTGTTTTGCCTGGGTGCTCTAGTTCCCCCCACACACCAACGGTGTACTGGTTTGTAGGTTAATTAGCTTGGTAAAACTTGTAAATTGTCCGTCGTGTGTAGGATAGTGCTAGTGTACAGAGTGATCCCTGATCGGCACGGACTCGGTGGGCCGAAGGGCCTGTTTCCGCGCTGTATCTCCAAACTAAACTAAATTGATGATGATCATCACTCACTTCCATAATCAGCCATAGCTTGACATCTGAAAACTGTCCACAACAGAGTGTAGAACTGCATAAGCAAGTAAGTAAGTAAGTTTATTGGCCAAGTATTCACATACAAGGAATTTGCCTTGGTGCTCCGCCCATACACACATGGTGAGATACCGTGATACCCACCCTTGAGCCAGCCTGGGTCAGGAATGTCAAATGTCGCAGCTACTAGGAGAGTAAATTAGTAAGATTAAACAAGAACTTACCAGTTTGAAGTTTGATCTTTATTTTATGAGGAGTTGCGATGAGGGATTTCGTGAAGACCCCGCCAGGCACGCATGCGCGACATTCTTCAAAGCAGCGGTGTGGAATCACAGATCACAAACCGAAGATAGTAAGATTAAAACTTGACCATACCAGTTGAATATATAGTAGAGGGTTGGGAGCGGAGGGCACGAAATCCCTCATCGCAACTCCTCATAAAATAAAGATCAAACTTCAAACTGGTAAGTTCTTGTTTAATCTTACTATTTTACTTCGGAGTCACGTGAGTGACTTCGTGAAGATTTCAAAGCTCTGTGATTACATGCCCTGGACCACGCCCATGCTCACACACTGCCGTAATTCTGATGGAGGAAGTATGTTAACGTATTTCAGACTTGAACAAGCTGAAAAATAATAACATTTGTTAATACAACAATAACCCCCTGAACTCGGGGACAAACGTTTAGGGAACAGCACTTAAAACTGAATCCGCCAACGTTGCGGGAGCGGTTATAAATCAGTTATAAAACCGCTGAAGTGTAGATTCACTGGCCCAGCTCGCTATTGCGAGGCCAAAATCCATGAACACCGCCATAGTCCTTGCCACTGATGTGGATGCAGCCCTGATAGAATGACATTTAAAATATTAGTGTCTTACCTGCTGCACCGAATACCACCTCGTGTCATCTGGAGATAGTCTGCACAATCACCCTGTGACGTGGGTTACCATGGCTGAAACAGACCCGTCTCCATATATCTGATGCCCATTTGCAGACGTGTAGTCCCAGGTCTGTGTAGTGTAAGTAATTCTTCTATAAAGAAGTTACCTTATTATGGTCCGATCATTCTATCCAGGTTTAATTCCTGTAAAGTCAACCTGTTGAGCTGTGTTCAGTGCCATTATCATAAGCACTTTGAAGGTGGGTAAGTCCATCATAGGCAACCAGCTCCTGAGGAGGGTCAACACTACCTCATCCCAGTCCAATCTAGCGATAGGACGACAATGCACTCCTGGCACTGTATACAGCACTGTAACTGAGGGACTCGTCATAATGACGACCCATGAGTATTCCAGCACCTTGGAGAGTATAGCAGATATGTAGATGGTCTAGGTCCGACTACAGAAACCTCCCATATCCTTATGTAGGCGAGGTACTGCTTCCTACTGGACTCTCTCTGCACGATGCTGTTGGACATCCATGGTCCTTTATGTTGCAGAGCCTGGTTGCGTATCCTGCAGCACCTGTCTGATGAAGCAGAATGGGGAAAACATAGAAACCCCGCATTTCCCCCCAATGTAGCGAAAACGCGTCCATCGCCACTGCCCCAGGATCTAGTTCTCAAGACATATGTTGGTATCCAATGGCTCAATCTGGACGCAAAGAGGTCGAAATCTGTTATTCCATATTAGGCTCTAATTTTAGAAGATATATGGAGGTTCAATCTACTTGATGTCGTTATTAATACTTGTGACCTGGTGTCCGCCACTATATTGAGCTTATCCAGAAGGTACATAGCTGAACCCAATTCTTTCAATCCACCAGAGCCAAATTAATGTTTCCAATTCATCCCAAGATATTAACTTGACGCCACCCATAAGGTTTAATATGCCTCCTCAGTGGTATTATTTTGAAGATGAACATACGTATGCTGCAGATTAGTGCATTAACGTGCAGCCCTGGACATGCTCCCAGCATTTCTAAACAGTTTATACCTTGTGATTGAAGAAAGTAGACTCATGCAATCCCATTTACCGCCCCACCTGGAATGGTGTCAGTAGTTCCCCAGCCCTTGGCGCTTGCGTCGGTTTGTAACGCGACTACTAGGTTTGATGTAATGATGGGATTTAACAATCACAACCATTGCTAATCCACCGTTGTACCTCAATTATGCTTTCATTGGCAGCTGCTTAAGCTCGTAATTGTCCAGCATTCGCTATACATGCCGAGATTTTGCTTATTCACCCAAGCTTTGATAGCGTAACGACCCAATTATGTGGCTGGAATGTAGCTCCAATTTACCCATAGCTTAGCAGCATGTCGAAAGTTGGTTCCCTGGCGCAAGCAAGGCTGTTACATGCATCTATTATGGCTATAGCTCTGTTCCCTGGATAGTGACAAACAGAGCCGCAGAATGTATGTACCTTCCTCCTACTTGTGAGGTTATGCATGCAGCACTTCCAAGAGAACCAGGCCCCCTTACCTCCATGGTTACCGGCGAGCCTGACGTTCTGGTCTCTAGTATTCCTTCTTTGCTGGGTGCTGCTCGATCGCCTTGGTAAATCCTTGTTCCTGCAGCTGGTGTGTGGTGAGGTAGTCTATGCTGGCTCTGCCCTAACAAGGCTTCTGCTGTTGGGGAGCTGGTGCAGATGTGTTCTTGATGGCCTCGTCTTTGACCTGCTTGGGCAGGTCCTCCCCAAACAGCTGTCTTGGAGGTGTGGTGGAGGTACGACCCAACCCAGCGAATTCAGGGTTAATGTCGGGCCGGATGGAGCTCTGACTAAAACAGTTTCCCGAAGTGTGCTACACAGGAGGGCTAGAGCATCCTGCTGCTCTGCGGATGCACCTGCCCCATCGAGGGTCCTGATGAGCGCCGTGATGCCCGACGCCAATAGCTTCAGAATTTTCTGCCTCTTCATCTCTTGTTCCCTCGCATTGGAAATGATGTTCCCTCAGATGGCTGAGTCGACCCTCGGGACTTTCAGGGTAACACAGTTTCCAGGATCCTTGTACTTCTCCATGGTTTCTGAAAGCACCTGGTCTAGGAACTGGTGTGTCGTCAAGAAATTAATACTTACTGCCAATGTAGAGTGCAGCGGAACCCCTGAAAACAGGTTTCGGATTTTCGACACTACCTCCAACTTCTTCTTCTGGATCGAGAGCAGTGGGCTCTTCTGCTGCCGCTTCTTTGTCAAATCGGCCATCTGTTGAATGCTAGCACTCCCGATGGACGAAGGTGAGATTGAAGGTGGTGGTCATGATCCGAACTCCCAGACCGCTGAGACACCTGCTCTTGCCGACCCACGTCCTGCTGATATAGTTGCTCCACCATTAGCTCCATCCTAGCCATGCGACCGCTGCCGCTACACACGGACAACAGGTCGACTTCCCCAGGCCCTGATGAGTCGCTGGGGCTTCTGCCAGTAGGTCACACCTCAACGAAGTGGCTGACAGGTACTCGTCAGCACCCGCTCCTGCGGGGCTGAACGACTTCCGCACGGACAACCCGCTAGCCCGGCATCCCTCGGACCTTAGCGGCCTCTCTACCTGACGAGCAGGCAGAGGAAAGGAGTCGGAACCGGTCCCCAATACCGGCTCCGTGGTCCGTGCAGGCACACCGTCACCCTCACCCCCAGGGGTCTGTGACGGCGCTTGGCTGGCTTTACCCGCAGCAACGGGATTGCCTAACCGTATTCTGCTGCCACCGGTCTGCGCTCCGGCAGCCTGTTCCGGTGCAGTGCCGGTACCTCCTGCTCCCGCAGGCTGTACGACTCCTGCACGGACATACCGCCAGTCCGCTGTCGTTTGTACCTAAGCGGCACCTCTGCCTGGTGGGAAGGCAGAGGGAAGGATCGGTACCGGTCCCCAATACCGGCTCCGCTGTCCGTGCAGGCTTGCCGTCACCCTTAACCACACGGGTCCATGAGGGCGCATAGCCGACTTTACCCGTAGCAATGGGGTTGCCTAGCCGTAAACTGCTGCCACCGGTCTGCGTTCCGGCAGCCTGTTCCGGTGGACACCGGTACCTCCTGCTCCTGCAGGGCTCCCCGATTTCCAGCAGGTCCATCACCGGCCTGCAGTCTAGCAGGTTACCCCCGGCGGTATGTCGATGCCTCCCACTGCAGCGGGGCATGACCTGTGCGCAGCTCTCCCCATCTCTGATACCTGCATAGTAGGAGAGACAAAACGAGCCGCCGAGCGGGTCACATGTTTACGCACCTTTGCCCCACAGTCACTATGCATAGGTGAGAGTGGTAGGGAGTCCAGGTCTTGCCTACCCTGCTCCCACACGGTGCTCCACCATTTTGCGGCCCCATGGTCAGCCGTGGTGGAGAGACGGGTCCTGGCTGCGCAGGGCTCCCCGACCTCCGCGTTCTTCTGGAATGGTGGCCGCTGACTCCCATCTGAAGTCGCACGGCCCTTGGAGACCTGCTTCGCTGCCTTCATTCTGGTCTCCATCCCTCTGTAAGCAAACTCTAATACAGACGCTTAGCTATTCAAAGTTAGTATCTTACCTGAGGGTCTTGAAGAAGTATGGTGACCAGCCTCTCATGCTTTAATAACTTTTATATGTTGGCAGTCTGAACTTCTTGCCCTAGAGTAGCAGGGCACTTTAATGTAGCCAGGCCACAGAATCCCTGCAGTTGCAGTGTGGAATCAGGCTGCCTTTGCTTGCAAGCCTGCTTCTCCCTGAATGCCAGCAACCCGCAGAACCCCTGCAGGCTGCGGCGTAGAGTCGGGCTGCTGCCCATGGCAAGCACAGCAAGCCCTACTCCACATGCACACCGCCAGCCCGCAGTATCACCCCCGCGGGCTGTGGTGTAGAGTCGGGGCTGCCGCTCCGCCGGTGAAACGTCTGACGGCGAGCCTGCAAGCCCGACTCCTGCATGCACACCGCCAGCCCGCAGTATCCCCCGCGGCTGCAGTGTAGAGTCGGGGCTGCCGCTCTACCGTTCCTACTTTGAACGGCGAGCCTGCAAGCCCCACTCCTACATGTACACCGCCAACCCGCGGTGTTCCCCGCGGGCTGTGGTGTAGAGTCGGGGCTGCCGCGCTGCCGTCGCGAACTTGAGACGGCGAGCTGGCAAGCCCCATTCCTTTTCGTGCCGCCAGCACGCGGCGTCCCCCGCGGGCTGCGGTGTGGAGTCGGGCTGCCTCTACCGTCCTCCGCCGGCGAGTGTGTGAGCCCGGACCCTCCTTGGTCAACGGGCTTCCCGACTCCAACTATTGGAGCCGCCGCTGACTGCCGCAGCAGTCAGATCCGAGGCGGCCTCGAGACCCTGCGACAGGGCCACCTAGAAGAAAAAGACCGCAGGTTAGTGTTTTACTTACCTGCAGGTCCCAGCAGTAGAGGAGCAACGCTCCTCCCTGCCTGTCGCTCGCATGCGGTCGACGATATGTCGCGCATGCGTGCCTGGCGGGGTCTTCACGAAGTCACTCACGTGACTCCGAAGTAAAATCACATGCGCGTTCTGCTGTGGAGAACTCAGTTGAGGCTTCAGAAAAGGAGAGCAAATTTACAGGCTCACTGTGGCGAACACACACCTGAAGCCTTCAGCATGTATGATGATGTTTGTGACCAATTTAACACGAGCCTATTTGATCTGAATGTTGAGGGAAACGAGTATCTGATAGAGTTGACCTTGTGAAGACGTTGGTTGTGACAGATGCAGGCTAATGGGCAAGTATCAAATTGACAGGATGTGACTGATGACATCCCACAAGGATCTGTGCTGGGATTTCAAGCATTCACCTTATTTATAATTGACTGAGATAATAGCACGGCAGACCATGTACACAAATGCACTGATCACATTAAGATTGGCACCAATGTAAACAGTGTAGATAAAAACAATAAATTAAGAAGGGTTGTAAATAGATTAAGCAAATGGGCTTTAATATGGCCAAGCATAGTGGATATGAATAAGTGGTAAAAAATGAGTGGGAGAGTCATAGAGACGTGGTGACCCAGGTACACAACTCGGAAAATAAGCAAAAGGGACAAATTAAATGTTTGCATTCAAAATATTTTAATCTGCAAGACGAAGTGAAGTAAAGACTCCACAACTTCAGCCCGAGGTAAATATTACCTGAAGTACCGTGAGCAGTTCAGGTGACCACACCTCATGAAGGACCTATTCCCTTTATCCAGAGATGATGCCTGACTCACTGAGTTACTGCAGCATTTTGTGTCTATCTTCTCACAAAGGGTATGTTGGCTTTTCATGGTGTTCTTTGTATAACAGTTAAATTATATTATGAGACGAGTTAAATTGTAATCTCCGAAAGTTATAAAGTTAGGGGTGATTTAACCAAAGTTTTCGAAAAAAAAACATGGGGAAAAAAATGGGATAAAACAGATGGGAAAAAATATTTCTGCCATTCGGAGAGTCTGCACAATGGGAGTGAGGATTATTAATCTGAAGTGAGGAATTAGTTCCATGTATAAGAGTTTAGTTTAGTTTAGTTCAGAGATACAGTGCGGTAACAGGCCCTATGGCCCAATCGGTCCACCCCGATCTGCGATCCCTCTACTATTCCACACACGAGGGACAGTTTACAAGTTTACCAAAGCCAATTAACTTACAAACTTGTACGTCTTGGGAGTGTGGGAGGAGAGCGGAGCACCTGCGGAAAAACCCATGCTGTCATGGGGAGAATGTACAAATGACGCACAGACAGCACCTTTAGTCAGCATTGAACCCGGGTCTCTGGCGCCGTGAGGCAGCGACTCTACCGCAGCGCCACCATCCCATCCCAAGAGGCTTGTGGAAATTCAGCTCTCCTTTGCACAACACCAACAGTGATGTCAATTATTAATTCTAAAGCTGAAATTGATGTATGTCTCATGACCAAAAGCATTAAGGAATTTGTGGAAAAGGAGTAAGATCAGAGACCAGCCACGACCTCATTAAATGGTGGATCAGCATTGAGGGACTAATAAACTTTTTCTTGACTGTGTGTTCCTACGATTCCACGGTTGATATGTGACATCAACCTGCATCGCAGGGGGCTTTAGAATCACAGAAAAAATGCATATTCTCTACTCTGCTGGTCTCTTGAAATAGAGACAGAAAATGCAACGTCTCCAGTAGTTTCCTACCATGGTTTCCGTGACAACCACTTGCAATGCACTCCAGAGGTTGAGAGTTGTGGTTGTACCAGGTGGTAACATTTGGTGGGATTTGTTTAATGAGGCAGTAATGTCTCGCACATTGTTTCCTGCTGAGACTCTATTCGGAGAATTGTGTATGAAGCTCTTGGGGAAGAACAACCTCATGTTAAGTCGTTCTCCGTCTCTCCTCTCTCAGGGATTCAGCAGCTTGACCTGCTCTGTTCACTTCTGCTCTCTCTTCCGTTCATATTGTATTCTCAGCTAGGTTATTAACTTTGATAATGTTAATAACTGTTGCTGAAAACAAGGACAAATTGTAATGGTGTAACTCAGCAGGTCAGGCAGCACCCCCGGGGAACATGGATAGGTGATGTTTTGGATCAGACTGATGTCTGACGAGTTACTCCAGCACTTTGTGAGTTTTACCATGTAAACCAGCATCTGCACTTCCTTGTGTCTACATATTGCTGAAAGCAATTGGTTTTGTGCAAGAGTCTTGAAGTTCCCACCTATCATACTACTCCCAGCATTCTGAAACACCTATAGGCAAATTTAAAAAATAGTTGAACAAATGTATCACAAAATCCAGAAGACATTTAGCTATCATTATAAGTAGTTGATGATCTTTTTGGAGCCTTTGTGCACTGAGTACATGAAGTCTTCTTCTTGTGTATGGCGTGCACAGCCTAAAGTTGTAGGACAACCTGTTCTATTTGATCTTATTTGATTGTGCACGCCAGGTTGATTGCATTCGTCGAAAACAGGGCGGGCAACGTGAAGGTTGCAATCTTCCACCCCAGTACATGGAGGTCCAAAAGTGAGAGTGCCGGCATTAAACGAGACTGACTGGCACCATCATCAATCTTCTCTGCTTGCTCCTGGAGGACACCAGCTGTGCAGGTGCTAACGCAAGCGATAATACACCGTCTGCTGTAATTTGCTTCACAAATCTGCAAATACCAGGGATGCCATATTTAGACCATAAAAATATGCTTTTAGAATGAAGAAAATGAATGATGCTGAGCCCAGTGTGTCTGGAAAAGATCGTACAACCCCACCATCTCAGTCCCACCATATCAGCCACACATCCAACAAACCAAGGACCTGATCCCATTGTTTATTTTTGGGTTTTTATGTGTGTGTTTTTGTGTGTGCTTATGTGTGCTTGTATGTATGTGTATATATATATATATATATGTGTATTTGTGAATATGTGGATATATACACACTGAACTTTTTTCTCTTATTTATCGTATTGTTTACACTGTACTCTGTTTACATATTCTGTTGTGCTGCTGCAAGTTAGAATTTCATTGTTCTATCTGGGACATATTACAATAAAACTCTCTCTGATGCACTCTCTCCCATGCATGGAATATTAACCTGTTCAGTGCCACCTTCGAGTATACTCGGATCATGGCTAGTAGTGAAAATAAAAACTTGGCAGTGAACAGGTTAAATATAAGAACAAACTATCCATACCCACAAACACAAGGCAATGTTTATGGTCACCTCCTGACAGATTTTCCTCAACTAACTTTATCAACATTAACTTTGACCCCCCTCTTCCCTTGTGTGTTTATCTCGCTTCCACTTAATTGCCTCAATGGCTCCCTGTGGTGGCCAATCCCACATTTCCATCACTTGGGGTAAAGGCAGTCGACTGTGTATAGAAGGAGGAACTTTGGCTAATCTCTCACCTCCTTACCTCAGGAGTCACTGTGCCCAATTAAATGACTGTGTTAAAGAAGGAACTGCAGATGCTGGAGAATCGAGGGTTACACAAAAAGCTGGAGAAACTCAGCGGGTGCAGCAGCATCTAAGGAGTGAAGGAGATAGGCGACGTTTCGGGTCGAGACCCTTCTTCAGACTGGCTCCTGGTGCCCATGGTGAGATCAACTGAGCACAAAATGAACCTGGTCTCTCCTGATCAACACGACACTGTAAATCACTTGACTATTAGTTCAGGGAAGGTTCACTGGATTGATTCCTGGGATGAAGAATTGATTGATGAGACACTATTGAGCGGTTGGGGCCGATACCTAATAGAGTTTAAACGAATGAGAGATGAACTTATTGAAACAGATAAAATCCTGAGGTGGATTGATGGAATAGATGCTGAAATGATGTTTACTCTCCTAGAGAAATCTAGAAATAGTTACACCATAATTCAGGAGTCATCCATTTAAGCCAGAGATGAGGAGATGTTTTTTCTCAATTAAAGGGTTATGAATAAGAAATAAGAGAATTAGGCCATTCAGCCCTTTGAAGCTGGTCTGTCATTCAATTACATTGTGGCTGATTTTTAAATCTCGTGTCATTTTCCAGCACTGTCTCCATGACGTTTGTGCCCACAGTCCCTAGAAATCCATCCATTTATGTTTTCAATGAAAACAATGAGTCCACAGCCCTGCAGGGGTGGAGAATTCCAAACATCCTTTAAGTGAGGAGATTTCTCCTTATCTCAGTCCTAACAGTTTTACCAGAATGCTGCCTGGATTAGAGGATAGACTTGGATTATTTTCTCTGGAATGTCAGAGGTTGAAGGGAGAAATATATAAAACAATGAGAGTCATAGATAGGGTAGACAGTCAGAACCCTTTTTCCATGGGAGGAAATGTCCAATACTAGAGGGCATTAGGTGAGAGGGGGGAAAGTTTAATGCAAATGCACTGGGCATGTTTTTTACACAGAGTGGTGGGTGACTGGAAAGCATTGCCAGGTGTGGTGGCGGAGGCTTTTAGATCTTAACATCGGAGTCGATCCCGGGCTTGGGATCGTTCCAACCGCGGCCTGCGGACTTTACCAGTGCGAGTTCGCAGTCTCGGGAGAGGTTAGTCGGGAAGCTCCAATGATGCAGAGGTTCGACCAGCCCCGACATGGGGTTCGATCGTCCAGCATGGGGGAGCTGACATCCCCCCCGATGCAGGAGTTGATTGCCCCGATGCGGAGGGCCAGAACGCCGCCGGCTAAGGGGGTCAAGATCATCTCATCAACGGAGGGCTCGAAGCCCCCGACCGCGGGAAACCAAGGAAGGGAAGAGATTGAACTTTTATTCACCTTCCATCACAGTGAGGAATGTGGAGGAGTCACTGTGGTGGATGTTTATGTTAAAATGTATTTTGTGTGTTTTGTTGCTTTTTATTTGTATGACGGACTTGGTAAATGAAATTCCTCGTATGTTGCAAAACATATTTGGTTAATAAAGTATTATTGTGATTGTGATTGATAGGCCCATGGAAGTGCAGGGAATAGAGGGATATGGATCATGTCGAGACAGATGGGATCAGTTTAAGTAAGCATCATGTTCAGTACAAACATAGTGGGCTGAACAACCCGTTCCTGTGCTGCCCTGTTCTACGTTCTATGTTTTAACTGGACTACCCCTTGGACTGCACAAGTGTCCCTGGTCTTTAACAACTCAGTCAGCTGGCCAAGAATTACCTATTTCTCCAACCACTCTTATAAACCCCAGAGAGTACAGTCCCAGTATATGCAGAAGATAGACACAAAGTGCTGGGGTAAAACATCTCTGCAGAAAAGGAATAGGTGACCTTTCCCGTCACTGACCCACTGAGGTGCTCCAGCACTTTGTGTCTATCTTCAGTATAAATCAGCATCTGTAGTTCCTTCCTACCCAGTATAGGCAGTTTCTCTTCACATGGCAAGTCTCCCAAGCCTGTAACCAGTCTAACGTATTCCTAATGCACTTCTCGATGTCAAGCACACCCCCTCTTATACAAGGACATCAAAATTGTACACAGTACTCCAGGTGTGGTCTCACTAATGGCACTATATGACAAGACTTTCTTATTCCTTTTTCTGAAATTCTTCGTATTTTTGACATTTTGGGGGGGCTCTGGAGGTGAAATCATTGAACAATATATAAGATTGAGGCAGGTTTTGCAGTTTACAAGGGAATCAAGAGTTACGGGAACAGAGCAGATCAGGTTTTATTGAATCGCAGAGGCGACTGGAGAGGCCATATAATCCAATCCTGCTGTTATTTCCCGTGTTTTTGTGATTCCTATTAAAACAAGGATTGAAGAAGGGTCTCGACCCGAAACGTTACCTATTCCTTTTCTCCAGAGATGCTGCCTGGCCCGCTGAGTTACTCCAGCATTTGTGTCTATCATCAAGGAGTGATGGCACAACATGTGTAAGGTGGGTACGGTGCTGTTGGGATGGGTTGGTGGGGAAACTGGGGAGGTGGGTTCAGTTCTTTCAGGACTATCTTTCAAGATGAGGAGGATAAATAAAGACTTGCGCGGGGTAAAGTACTGTGACACCTCGTTTTGCCTCTGTGCTTCTACTGAATGTGGCCACAGTGTGCTGGGTGATTTATAATATTGCCAGATTCAGTTACACTCCATAGCCCTGTTAGAAATTGGGTTGTCAGCCTGAAGATTGAAAGAGTAAATCACTTAAATCTATAACCGAGGACAACACAGAACGTTGTTGACGTTTTTCCATTGCATTTTTTCAATCTGGTTTCTCTTTCCCGTCGGGTAATTTCGTAATCATTCATTTAATATGATTTTTCAAAAGAAATATGCTCATTTAATGTGCTATGCAAGTGTGCAGCAGGCTGAAATTATAATGACTTGTAATTTAATATAGAATTGTCACTGAATTCAAAATATAAAGTAATCTCCAGTCTTCCTTACCAAAATGTAATATATATAGATATAAATGTATGTTCAGTTCTGGCAGAGGAGGAAAGATTGCACAAGGGAGTAGATATCTATGTCAAATGCAATAAGGATGTCATGTTGGACCCTTCGGTATTACTGCCAGAATTTGTAATATCACAAGAAAAGTACCATTAAAGATTGTGATTCCAGTTTCCTTACACTGTATTTTCTTTGCAATGTGACGGGAGATCTGATTTTATTCCATTATCCTGAAGGAATTAAATTATGGTAGCTTGCAACAACCATTTTAATCACAAGAAGAATCCATTCAATAGCAGACAGCATTTGGCTGCTCCCTTGTGATTTCACTGCACTGACTGACTTCATGGGTTCACTGCTTGGGTGGGGATAGGAAGGTGGGGGTAGCAGAGTAGGGAGTGGGTTGATAAGGGGTAAAAATGGGAGGTCACTTCAGGCTGAAATTTGACATGTTTTTAAGTTTTGATTCTATTTTTATTTAGAGATACAGATACAGCACGGAATCAGGCCCTTCGGCCCACCGTGTCCGCACTGACCAGCGATTCCCATATAGTAGCACTATCCTACGCATGAGGGACCATTTACAATTTTACCATAGCCAATTATCCTACAAACCTGCACATCTTTGGAGTGTGGGAGGAAACCAGAGCACCCGGAGGAAACCCATACGATCACATGGAGAGCGTACAAACTCCATACAGACAGCACCTGTAGTCAGGATTGAACCCAGATCTCTGGCGCTGTAAGGCAGAAACTCTACTGATGCGCCACTGTGCCACCCCTAATCTTTTCCAAATCTCTTTGAATCTCTTCTTTAGTACTGACTGATACTTGTGTATTGACTGCACATTGTAGACCATGTGGTTTCCTCCACACTGGGTGATCGCTTTGTGGAACACTTTGTGTTCACTTCACTGGGGTGACTCTGAGCTTCCCATCCCTGCCACTTTAATTTCCCATCCCACTCCAAGCCAGACCTCCTATACAGTCACAGTCAGGTTCAGAGCAATGAGAAACAGCATCTCCGTCTGATGAAGGGTCTCGACCCACAACGTTACCTATTCCTTTTCTCCAGGGATGCTGCCTGACCCACTGAGTTACACCAGCATTTTGTGTCTGTCTTCGAACAGCACCTCATGTTCCATCTGGGCACATTTCAGCCTTCTGCACCCAACAGTTCAGTTCAGTTAGTTTATTGTCATGTGTACCTAGGCACAGTGAAAAGCTTTGGTCACGTGCTAACCAGCCAGCAGAAAGACAATACACGATTAAGGGCCCGTCCCACCAGCATGCAACTCCATGCGATGAGCGCGACCTAACGTGGTCGCTTGAGCCGTCTGGCGTCGCGGGGCCGGTCCCACTTCAATCGCCGGAGCCGTGCGGAATTGTGCAGAGTTCGTCCCGACATCGCGCGGGGCTCCGAAAAACTATGTTCAAAAATTCCACGCGGCAATGGCTTGTCGGCTCGCAGTCGCCTCGACGCATTACACACCGTGTCGACGTCATGTCTCCGTGACCCTCTATATGTGTGGCTCCGTGGCCCTCTGTGTGTGTGCTTCTATGCCCTCTCTGTGTGCCCCTCTCTGTCCTGGCGAGCTTACCTTTAAGACTTCGCTCCAAGTTCGCCTCACTTTGCGCTGCGTTGCGCCACTCACCCGACCTCCGCGCAGCCCTCGCTGCCGGTTTGGTCGTGCTTGCCGCATGCAGGCGCATGCTGGTGGGAACGACCCTGTACAGGGATCACCCGACCTCCGCTTCTAGTTTGATCGCGCTCATCGCATGGAGTCGGATGCTGGTAGGACAGGCCCTTTACAGTCAAGACATTTACAGTGCACAGACACAGGATAAGAGAATAACATTTAATGCAAGGTAAATCCAGTAAAGTCTGATCAAAGATAGTCCGAGGGTCAGCAAGGAGGTTCAGTGCTGCTCTCTGGTTGCGGTAGGGTGGTTCAGTTGAATTCATCAACACATACTATAAAATACAAGCTGAATTCTATAGCTTGATTCCTCGGTCGGTATCAGTCATCCTTCTGTAGTAGTATCTCAACATGATTTTTTTTGTCTTCCATTAGTATTTTCTTTGAGTGTGAAGGACATGGCCAGTCGGACCTGCCCGGCTTGAACCCCTCTACATTTTGTAACCCTCACATTCTTTTAGCTATGTTCGTTTGCTTGTGTTCTCCCCCTCTAAACGCTCCCATTCACTCATTGACCTGATAAACTTGTTTACAGCTTTACCTCCACGGTTACTCGTTTCATCGTATCGGAGATATTCCCCCTCCCCCGCTTTCTCTGGAGCTTAACCCGATTTTTTCTTCTTTCGGGTTCTGATCAGGAATCTCCGATCTGAACTGTTAACTCTGTTTCTCTTCCCGCAGATGCAGCCTGATCAGCCCGAGTATTTCTAGCGTTTTCTGTTTCTGTTTCAGATCTCCAACATCTTCAGCTTTATTGCATCGTTCTCCTTGGATTAACATGGTGGCGACACTCGATTTTGATGCATTAATGGAAATCGGAGGTGGTGAACAAAGTACAGCTTATAGGCACTGAGAGCCAAAAAGATATTCAGCAACAGGGGCATCAGATCAGAACCCTATCCTGCTCGTAATGAAGGTGCACTTCAGAATGAGAGTGACTACATAATAGGAAGGGGCAGGAACATTGACTGACCCCACCACTACTCCATCTCCACATACCTCACCTTCTACCCCAGCTAAAGGGAATTACATTTCGTGTGCACCATCACTCTATTAAATTCATTGAAGAGTAATATTGGATCGTGTGTCCCCATTATCCAATTAGATTCTATATTTCTAGGTTTTTGTGCCAGGAAGCCACCTAGCCAACTGAAACTATAATGGCCCCGAGAACAAATGATCTCCGTAACCTGTTCTCCCCATATCACCCCCACCTCTTTTCCAACTTTCTCCCCCCTATTACAATCAGTGTGAAGAAAGGTCCTGACTCAAAATGTTACCTATCCATGTCGTCCAGAGATGGTGCCTGATCTGCTGAGTTACTCTAACACCTAGTTTTTCTTTTGGTGATCCAGCATCTGCTGTTCCTTGTTCCTCCACTATAGTCTACCACTAACCAGTCATGGCGGCCAACTAACCTACCAATTGTGACATTTTGGGTCGAGACCCTTCACCAGATTGAGTCAGGGAGGGGGAAATTAGAGGTATGGGAAGGTACAGGACAAAGCAGAGCCTGCATGGATGACTCAGGAACTTACCAACCTGTGTCTTTGGTAGGACAATTTGTACTCAAATTGTACATAGTTATTCTCCATGGTTTTTTTTTTGCCTGGGAAAGTTACCTTGCTTTTAATGGGAGAGGTTGCTGCATGTTCAACCAAAAATCAGTCTCCTCTGTCATAGACGAGTCTTGATTACCACAATAAATTAATATTGTTACAGTCTCCTGTGCTAAATTCTACCCAGCTGCAGCTGACTGATGACATGCAACACAAACTCCATCCACAAAACCAACCCTGAACCCAGGGTGAATTAATCACCATTGGGAGACATTGGTAACTGCTTGCAAACCTTTAGGGCAGCATTAAAAATTCTATTGTTTCTGGGCCTCATGACGTAAAATCACATTTTAGAAGCATTTAACGTGATATTTTAATCCACAAAAATAATGTCACCAAAGTACTGTTTCATTGAATTTCAACGTATTGAAGACTCTTTGTGTCATGATGAATTTTTTAAAGCACTTCTACACTTGATAATGTAAAGGGTTATTTTTGAGAGCCAAATACAGAAATAAACATTGCCCAATTGTGCTTGTTCAAGGTAGATTTGTTTTTTTTTCATGATCTGTAATAAGTTTGAGGTAAAATTGAGTCACAATCTTGAGTAAAAATAAAACGGAGCCAAAAATCACTTCACAAAATGGTTGCAGTTTTTTCATTGTCATAGAGTGATACAGCGTGGAAACAGGCCCTTCGGCCCAACTTGCCCACACCGGCCAACATGTCTCATCTACACTAGTCCCCCTGCCTGCATTTGGCCCATATCCCTACAAACCTGTACAATCCATGCACCTGCCTAACTGTTTCTTAAACGTTGGGATAGTCCCAGCCTCAACTACCTCCTCTGGCAGCTTGTTCCATACACCCACCACTCGGTGTGTGAAAAAGTTACCCCTCAGATGTTCATTAAATCTTTTCCCCTTCACCTTAAACCTATGTTCTCTGGTCCTTGATTCGCCTACTCTTTGTAAGAGACTCTGTGCATCAACTATTCCTCTCGTGATCTCACATTGGAACTGCATTCAAAGTGAGACCACTGCCCCAGAATGTCTAAAATCTAGAAATTCATGAGCAGAGGTCCGACTTTGGGAACAATTCCAATGATTCATGTGCCATTCTCTCTCTCTCTCTCTCCACTGTATAAATGTAAGACATTGGAATAGCTTCCAAAGAAGAAACTAATTGATTTCATTTTTCTGTCACTGTCAATTGGAGTCAAATTTTACAATGGTTTTTAAAATTAAAACAGATAATTGAAGAATATTCCATCACACATTAATCTCTCATATTCTCCCCCTGTATCTGATTGAGTGGTAAAAGTGAATATTAAAAAAACACAAAACAATCTATGATCAGTCTATTAAAGAAAATGGGGGGTGAGGGGTCGCTCCCTCCAAAAAGCAATCAAGTCATTATCAAATTCCGCAGAAAAAAGCACAATTGACTTTGGATCAAAAGGAAAGATAACAATTGGGCTGCAAGATGAAGGTATGGAATTGAGGGGGGTGTACCTGGGACGCCAGGTATCACCGTTGAGAACTTCGGAGACGTTGGGCTTATCAATGAAATGTCAAAGAAGGAGGGTGCCCACCTGATGACCCCGATGACGTACCTACCCTACGTTGCACCACTCCAATCCCACAGCAAATATCAAGAGTGCCGACTTACTACAGGGATTGAAACATCAAGTCCTATTAGCTCTACTCCCCCTGTATCTGAGTGTTGATACACATGCTCAGAGGGCACAATCTAAATTCATGTTTTTTAAGAGGCTTTCATGGTGAAAGTGCATATTAAAAAAAACACACAACATATTAGTCATGGATTAAAATGCAAAGACAAAAAGAAAAATGACAGTAGGCTTATTATAAAATTCACAAAATAATAAGACTGACATGGCAAATCCAACACTGAACTCATCAATTAAAACATTACCTCCAGCTGTAAAAACTACTCATACATTTTAAATCAACTGCATGGCTCAATTACTAGACTGTATAATATTGTATAAATATTTCAATTACATGAATTCTATTTACATATTTATTACATTTTACAGATCATAGAAACATATAATTATACCAATAGACAATGTGGCTTATAATTAAATGGAATCTATTGCAGTCTGTCACAAACAATTTTTATTACTACCACTTTTCATGTTTATTTTGTAAAATTAGACCTTGGTAGTACTTTCAATGTTCCTGCTCAAATTTTGATCTGGATTATTTTGCCCTGAAAATAAGAAATACCTCCCCAGGATGTAGAAACAAGGAACTGTAGATGTTGGTTTACACAAAAGGATACAAAGTGGTGGAATAACTGGGTGGGTCAGGCAGCATCTCTGGAGAACATGGACAGGTGACGTTTCGGGGCGGAGTCTGAAGTGAGGTTCTGACCTGAAATATCATCTATCCGTGTTCATCAGTGATGCTGCCTGACCTATTGAGTCAGTTTAGTTTAGTTTAGAGATGCAGTGTGGAAACAGGCCCTTTGGCCCACCGAGTCCGTGCCCACCACGATCACCCTGTACACCAGCACTATCCTACACGCTAAGGACAATTTCCTATTTTTTCGAAGGTAATTAACCTACAAACCTGTAAGTCTTTGGCACGAAATCGCTGGAAACCGGTGCTCCCAGAGAAACCCACATGATCATGGGGTGAACGTACAAACTGCATACAGACAGCATCCGTAGTGAGGATTGACCCCGTGTCTCTGGCGTTATAAGGCAACAACTCTACTGTTACACCAGTACTTTGTGTCGTCCCTGAGATGCAGTTTACCCATTCACTCAAAAGTGTCAAAGCTTTCTACAGAATTGCAATATCGGCAGCCTAACAATATATGTAGAGAAAGGACAACAAAGAATGAGGTTAAAACCGCATTTTATTTCAGAAGTTTGTAAAACACTGGCAGTCTGAACTGTGAATTACACAATAGGAATGCATAGGTGGTAATGCTGAACGGGGGGGGGGGGGGGGGGGAGGGTTGTGGAAGTCAGGGATGGCAGGGATTAGGTAGATTGCAGTTCAGAAAGATCCTTGATCGGCCAGAGAAGTAGATTTGATGCATAACGTAGAGCAGGGGTTCCCAACCTGGGGTAAATTACTGCCAGAGGGCAAGTTTCGCCTACCCAGGGGGTAAATTTGATTCTGGATTTGTACATACTTTTTCTCATTGACTGACTGTGTTTGGTTCTGGGATACTGGTATCTGTCCAACATTAGTTGTTCATATATAAGTGAAATAACAGTGTTATGTGCTATTAAAGTTGCCAGGAGTAAATGGGACGAAAAAGGTTGGGAGCCCCTGACATAGAATAATACATACATTCACCATATCAGAAATGTAGGAATCATTTATGAGTCTTTGAGTAAATGCACTCAGAGGGCGGTGGAGGCAGGTTCTCCGGATGCTTTCAAGAGAGAGCTGGATAGGGCCCTTAAAAATAATGGAGTCAGGGGATATGGGGAGAAGGCAGGAACGGGGTACTGATTGGGGATCAGCCATGATCACATTGAATGGCGGTGCTGGCTCGAAGGGCCGAATGGCCTACTCCTGCACCTATTGTCTATTTAACCAAGATAGACAACACACCAGATGATCAGTTTCTAGCAGTGCTGGAATTTCTGTACTATGAGGTACATAAACAGCCTCATTTATACCCATGTGTGCAGAAACCTATTGTTTCACTGAGTAACAAAAAAAACAAAGCCTTATTGTTATTAAAATTTCACCCAAATAATGTGGAATAAAGGAATTATTCAGTACTTCAGTGAACGATTTGATTATGATTCCAATTAAAATTGGGTATCTGCAGTTTATGCACAGAGGAGTAGAGATGAACTGCCACCACGATGACAGGAAGAACTGTTCATCTCTTTGAACAATTCCACACTTGGCTGAATCAAATACAAATTCTAGTCACTCTGGCTTTCCTCGCTGTCGGAGTACGCCCCCAGCAGGCTCAAGGATGAACTGCTGGCTGCTGGTGTCTGCCCACACTGAGCTGGCAATGCTTCTGACACAGGCAACGTCACTGCATTCTGCTTAGCGGCACCTGGAACATGCAAACAAATATGACGAGACAGGAATACATTAATATACTTTTCTAAGTTATATTTCAGTGTATATTGATATGTTATTTCACTGGTGTAAAGTTTTGTCGAATCCTTTCCAAGATTGCCATTTTCACCACTTACTCAGTAAAGGGCATAAGTGATAGGAGCAATTAGGCCATTCGGCCCATCAAGTCTACTTCGCCACTCAATCATGGCTGATCTATCTCTCCCTCTTAACCCCATTCTCCTGCCTTCTCCACTTAACCCCTGACAACTTGTAAGTCCTACACCAAAAGCTGAACATGTGACCTGAACTGTATTTCAACACAATGTGGACACCGTTGACAAATGTGTTGCCTTTCAAGTGAAATGTTAAAATGAGACCTCAATGGCATCATATGAACTCCATATCTCTTGCACATTGATGCGATGATAAAGAAAGCTTATCAATGCCTCTATTACCCGAGAATTTGGAGGAGATTCAGCATGTCACCGAATATGCTATTGAACTTTTACAACCTGTGTGGTGGAGAGCGTACTGACTGGTTGCATTGTGGCCTGGTGTGGAATTTCAACTGCTCAGGAATGAAGAGGGTTGTAGGAAGTGGTGGACATTGCCTGGTCCATCACAGGTACTGGTCTCCACACCAACAAAGGGATCTACAGGAAGCACTAAGCTGGGTGATATCATCAAAGATCCACATCACCCTGGCCACACCCTCTTCACGCTGTTAGCATTGGGAACACGGTTCAGGAGCCTGAGAGCAGTTACCTTCAGATTCGAGGACAACTTCCCGGCAGGTTCTTGATGCACCCTGCACACAAACCTTAACCACAATCCCACCCCAGCACCAAACTACTAGGGATTTGCACCACGATGCTCTACATACTTAAATTTTTTGCACTAACATGGTCCAATTTATTTAGAATTACTGATAATTTACTGTAATTTATTTATTTGTTGATGTTGTTGCATTTAATGTGATTAGAAAATAGCAGCAAATCATTGTTCCTGTTCATATCCAGTGAATATGACAAATAAATACTTGATTAACTTGACAATTACAACTGCCAAAACAAGCGGGAACCAGTTATAACTAACAATGGTGACTTACAATGAACTTTTATGAAAGTTCTGCAGGAGGAATCCACAGTTTTTCTTTCATTGGGATGATATCCTCAAAGGGCCAATGAGACAGTTCAACTGCCCATCCCAAACATGGGACTCCCGTGGGACTTACAACCTCGTGGTACGAATCTTAATTTCTCTCATTTCAAGTAACTTCTGCATTCTTTCCCCCTCACCCCAGTTGTCCTACGAGTTCTGCTGTTCACATTCTTGTATCCCTGTCACTAGCACATCTTCCCCAGCCAACAATGGGTCATTATGGACTCCACTCTTCCTGAGGTCATCTGCAACCGGCCCTGTTTTGTTCTGGCCTTCTCTATCTTTCAGTCTGAAGAAGGGTTCCGACCAAAAGCGTCACCAGCTCCATTTCTCCATAGATGCTGCCTGACCCGCTGAGTTACTCCAGCATTATGGTTCTATCTTCGGTATAAACCAGCATCTGCCGTTGCTTCCTACACATGGTTTCCCAGAATCTTAGGCTCAAATTGTTGGAGTGTACTTGAACCCACAGCCTTCTAACTCTGTGTAAAGATGCTACCAAATGAGGATTCCACTTAAGCAAATGTCGTGGATCCAAAGACTGACAGAATTGTGATTTATAGAAAATTAGGCACATTTTGGTGCTTTTGATAAGTATACTACTCGGTGATGAGCCCCACAGTACCAGGATAAATACATTATATTTTTTGTTTAATAACACACATACTCAATTCAATTGAAAACAAATAAACAGAACTTATTCCCTTGATGTTGGACCCAACACTCACCAAAGCTCGTGGGACTATCTTTCTGGACAATGATTCCCTTCTTCAGAGTTGTTGAAACTGCTTTTGCGCATGGTGCTTTCTTCACCACCAACCCGGAGAATTGAAGATTCCCACTCAGCTTTCCCACACTCCTCTCCCAACTCTCCCGCTTCGGTTTCTCATTCTGATGAGCAGGATTCTGTGAAAAGAGAAACGGTTACACTAAAAACGGTCAAACCACAGCTGGCATGCGTTGCATCTTCTCAGCGTCAAATAAAAGCCAAACAGGATTGTCAATGGAGAGGGATCTGTCCATCAAGTGGATATTGATGTACATCTCTGCTCATCCCTGGCTAGGTTATTCATCCATGGCCTCCCATGCATCTCAATTACTTCCTTTCACCACGATTCACAAAGGTGTAGCCAGCCTGCTGTTATGTTGCTCTTCTTACAATTCTTCACGCGTTTGTTTTGATGACAAAAGCTCACAGCATCTTCTCCCGCAGTTAAATCTACCCTGCCCATGTACACTCTACCAGTTGCGATTATTGAAGGCTCAGTAATAGGGGCCATTTTCCTTCCAGTGTTACTCCAAGATATTAATTTGCTCCACAAATCCCCCCCATAGTGCAGGTCATTGGCAAAAGAATGAAGGGAAGGGTGATGGCCATGGGGGGAGGAAATAAGTTGCAAGGGGAGGGAATGAGGCTGATGGGAATACTCTGCTGGGAGCTGACATGGGCCCGTTGGGTCAAAAGAAGGAGACTAAGTGTCGCTGGTCTGCTCATTGATGTAGGTTCCATCAATAACCCATAGTGCAAATTGGAGATGGCATCACTATCCCAAACCTTGCAATAGCCAAAGGCAGACACAAAATGCTGGAGTAACTCAGCGGGACAGGCCAGCATTTCTGGAGAGAAGGAATGGGTGACGTTTCGGGTTGAGCCCCTTCTTCAGATTTTAGTTTTCAAGTATCCAAACTGAAATCAGTCCCATGAGTCAAGAGTGTTTTATTGTCATATGTCCCAAAGAGGACAATAGATGCATACTTGTAGCGGCACAATAGAATATGTAAATGTAGTATTTTTTTTAAACACACACACATATATATATACAACACACACACACCTAGATATAATAATAAACAATAATAGTGCAAAAAGACAAAACCAATAGCCACAGTCTATGTATTTCAGAGCTTATTTGGAGGTTGCATTGTTTAATCTCTTACCTCATTGAGGATATCAGTGGGTTTGGCTGGCACTTGTGTCTTCTTTTTGCACTGTGGTTTCTGTAACTCCTCATCTGAGTCAGAGTCGTCTAGAATTCTCTTCACCTGGGCACATTCCAGCATCGACCTTACAGGATAGAAACAAGTGTGAAACATTTGTACAGGGGATCTTAAGATATAAAGGAGAACACTGAGAACAAGTTGAATCATTCTTTTCACTGATGCCATTATTTTTCCATTAGCGCATGAGAGGTGTGTGGGGACGAAGAGCTGGGATGGCAAATGAATCAAAGGAGGAAGTTGGTGATAACAACTTTGCAGGTCCTTAAGGCTTTCAAACCAGGAAAACATACCAAAATATGTTTTTAGCATAATAATAAAATTTGTAGCGCTACAGAAAGATATGTCAAATTTGTTCTTAATATGTTCCATGACATCTTAACTTTTAACTCTGCTCCAATGCAACTGACCCCTGATGACTAATTTCTATAAATACGTTGAGATGTGCACAGTGGCACGGAGTTAGAGTTGCTGCCATACAGCGCCAGAGACCTGGGTTCGATGCTGACCACGGGTGCTTGTCTGTACGGAGTCTGTATGTTCTCCTATTGACCTGCGTGGGTTTTCTCCGGTTTCCCTCTACACTCCAAAGACGTACAGGCTTGTAGGCTAATTGGCTTGATATAAATGTAAACCGTCCCTAGTGTGTGTAGGATAGTGTTAGTGTGCGGGGATCGTGGTCAGCACGGATTCAATGGGTTGAAGGGCCTGTTTCCAACGCTGTATCTCTGAACTAAAAAAATTAAACGGGAGTCTGTTGTGCTGTACTCATTTTATATTACTGAAGTGAGTAATCTGCAACGGCTGGAACAGAGAAACCACCACGTGAGACACATGCAAAGCAGAAAGAGAGTAAACCTGTTTAATATTACTCTAACACACTAACTTGGATATGGGTTTGAAGCAAAATCTCTTCATATTTATGATAAATGTGCACAGGCAGGGCTGTTACTGATGCAGGGCTCCAGGCAAAAATCATCTCAGCAATGTAATTCATTTTATAGTCAAAGTTGATGGAAAATGATTTATTCAGAGGTAGGAAGAAAACAAATGATTGTGACCCTTTTCTCTTCACCTATTTTTCATTAGGCCCTGATCTTGCTTACTACTGGACTGGGATTGAACCTTGATTTATTTCCTACAAACCTTTTCAATCTCAGGGCAACAGATTAAAAAATAAATACTCCCTCTATTGCAACAATTAGCTAACCGTGTAGAAGTTTTTATTCAAATCACATAAATACTGTATCACTTTGGCCCCTTTTTGTCCATGTCTGCTCTATACAACATCTCATTCCACTGTTTTGCCGATTCCCAAAACTCAAGGTTTTCTGGCATCACCTCTTCCATCAATGGAAATAGTTCATCTTCAATCATTCTGTCCAATTCTTCACAATATTTAATATCTCTGCCACAACCCTTCTCAATCTCTTCCGTTCCAAGGAGGACAACCCAGCTGCTGTGCTGAAAAGTATCTTCTGCACTCTGGTATTTTTTGTTGCACTTGTGTATGGCTTGACTATATTCCTCTATAGTTATATTTGATTTATTTGGATAGCACACACACAAAGTCTTTTCCCTGTACCTTGATACATTTGACAATAACAAACCATTACCAATACCTTTGCAGAGACATAAACCACAACTTTTTTCCTGTGAATCACACATCTAGAACCTCAGCTATGGCCACTTGAGTATATTCTTTTGGCTCCACATTTGCACGACCTTTCCTCTTGTTACATGTTGACTGTTTATCGGCCTACAAATGAGTTTTGCTTTCCTTGGAGTCTTTCCTCATATTCTCTCCTTGCCCTCCCTTATTTTATTTTGTATTTTGCTTCTGAATGTTCTATAATCAGCCTGTTTGTTTGTGTTATCAACCTGATGTCTGCATATGCCTTTTGTTCCTCCTTGAATTCACTCGCCATTGCTTTAGTTTTCTCAGTATGGGCTTTAATTGCCCAATCTTTATGGGAATAAATATGATTGATAACAGTCTCTTCTTTAAAGTCCAACAAGTTGAGAATTAATTAGATTAGACCTATAACAGTCTCTTCTTTAAACCAGTTTTAACTGTCCTCTCTGATTCTAATGTACCATCCCAAAATCCAGTTTCATCTCTTTAACATTGGTTCCTCTCCACTTAACTAAGCTTGTCATAGAGTTACTATATTCTTTTGTAAAGCTATTTTAAAACATGTTTTATTACACTAACTGAACCAAGAGTGACCATCTGCTAATACATTTGGCTCAAACAGAATCAACTTCTTTGTAGAAACCTAAGTACGGGAAGTACGTTTTCAGTACTTGAGTGATGCCCTCATGGTGGTCAATTTGGTTCCTGGTTGGTTCCACATCTCTTATTGCGTGTAACAAGTCCAGCAATGCGTCCTTCTTCATTGCACCAGAAATGCACAATCGGGAAAGTTCTCCTGAACTCACTTAAAAAAATCCTCACCCGGTTAGCCTCTTGACATTATTACAATCCCTGACCCCACCGTTACTATTCTGTGAATCTCTGTAGATTCTCTGCAAATTGGCTCGTCTAGATCTTTCACTGTAATATAATGGCATCCTTGTTTTCTCAATTCCAACTCATTCATTTATTTCTTGGTAGTTTAGTGCTCATAGTCATCAAATGCACAAACGGGACAATTCTCCATCTTGAGAGCTGACCTACTTCATCTCTCGCTCATCGTCCTCAACCTGTTGTCGTTTTAGATCCTCTTCATATTTTTGGTACTCCTGTAACATGCCCTCAAAGTCCACATTGGCCTGACGCTGATTCAATTCCTTCAGCTCCTGCAGGTTTTCCAAGACCTCCATTTCCATCTTAGAGTCTTTTGTCCTGTTTTCTAGAATCTGAAACAATGAGAACATCAATGAATCCACGAGTGCTGCTATAATCAAAATTCGGCAACAACAAACTTATTTCATTTGTGTTTATTTCTCATTGTTTAAATGTTGCACTGCAGCCATTAATACGGGAGATAAATTTTCAAGCAGGCTCCTTGCTTCTGATCACTACCCGGTGAATTCTTCTGGACACTTCACATATGATATAAAATAAATCACAGGGAGATAGAAGATACTGCAAATGTCGGAATCGTGAACAAAAAGTAAAAAGCTGTAAAAACTCAGTGGACCAGGCAGCATCTGTGGATGGATTGGACAGGCAAACTTTTGGGTGAGGGCAAAGCTTGGGAAGTGGTAGTTGGATACAGGTTTGGGGAGTATGGGAATGGGATTGGCAGATAAGTGGAGTAAGTGACAAAGGCTAGATGGGAAATGGAGACAAAAAGGTTGTCAGATAAGGAAAGAAATGGGGGAGTAAAATGCAAAGCTGGAGGGATGGAAATTTATGGAAGGGAACAGAGGATGAAATGTGACCAGGGGAACTCTGCCCTTGGCCTGTCCCATGCGAGGGGCAGTGAGAGCAGAACTGTAGGACACAGAGGAGTCATGGCTGAGTGATCTGTCTATGACAGCAGGAGGGAAACCAAATGTACGAAAGAAAGAGGACGTCTCAGATATCCAAGAATGGAAAGCCTCATCTTGGGAGCAGATGCAGTGGTGATGGAGAAATTGAGAGTAGGGGGGGTAGCATCCTTAATCAACAGTTTGTACCTTGTTGAGACAGAGAATGTGAAAGAGGAGAGAGTGTCAGTAGCCCAAGTGGATTTGAGGGCAGGGTGTAAGGTAGTAGTAAAATTGATGAAATCAATAAGTTCTGCATGGCTGCAGGAGTTGGCCCTGATTCAGTCTTCAATATAATGGAGAAAGAGTGGGGAATGGTGCTGGGATATGTTTGGAACAAGGAGTGTTCAAAGTTCCCAAGAAAAAGACAGGCATAGCTGGGGCTCGTGAGAGTGCTAATGGCTACACCTTTGACTCGAAGAAAGTGAGAAAAGTCAAAGGAGGAATTGTTAAGGACGACTACATTACACCAGGGAACCTGACGGGAATTGATTTGATCTCTGTTTTGCCGTACCTTGACTCCAGTGTGTTCCATTGTTAAAATATAATTTGGTGCAACCATTTGTCAGACATAAAATATTTGAAGTAAATTATATAATCCTAACGTTTGAAATTATATTGAATCACTGGCTGTTATCTTTGTTCCTGAATATAAAAAGGATGTATTGGAGAAAGTGTGGAGAAATTCTACTGAATGGGCCTCCAAAAGAATGTCTACTTGCGTTGATGAATAAAGATGTATATATCTACCTGGTACACTGTCTCCAGTGCCCCTGTACACGGTCACCACAGAACTATTTCACTTTTTGACAGCATTATGTGTTGCTTATAAATTATACAACCATGAAAAAAAGGAATAACTCAAATATGCAATGCATATCTGAGGCCAGCAAAGTGGGAACACATGGAATCTAATTGTGTTTAAAAACTCCAATTAGACAATAATTAGATCAGTGCTCTGTGCTGGGACCATGCCCCACAGGGAAAGAATGTAATGCTGATTCACCTAAATGAAACTGTGAGGAGAAGAACTATATATTGAAGGGCGCAGAGAAAGCTCATATTCCACAGAGTACATAAGATCTGAATGGAGTCGATCCTGAAGATTTGATAAGCTGGGGGAGGAAAAAAAACTATCCCCTGCAGGAAGAGATTCCAGAACAAAGCTTAATATTAGAGCCAGGTTATTTGGGAATTAAATCAGGAAGAAATAGCTCACATTTAGTGGAGTGGAAATCTGAAACATTCTCCCTAAAGCCATTGTTGGGACAGGGTCAAATGAAACTTTACATGATAATTTTTTGTTAAGCAAGGTTTCTAGATGGAGACAAAGTAACGAGCAGCCTAACTACCTCTATGGTTGAAATGATATTTTGATTATCTACTTGTTTTCCTAAACATATTTGACACAGTCTGAATCAGTGCTGTATTTTGAATGGAAACAGGTCCTTTGGTCATACCTTTTATCTAAGCAAATAGTTCTCATCATATTTAAATCTCTCTTCTGTTCTCATAGACCCAATTCCTTTCACTTCAGCTTGAAACTCAAAAGGTTATGGGAAGAAGGCAGGAGAATGGGGTTGAGGGAGAAAAGTAGATTAGCCATGATCGAATGGTGGAATAGACCGATGGGCTGAATAGCTTAATTCTGCTCCTATATCTTATGGTCTAAAACTAACCTTTCATATGGTGTCGGAATTGTTTCACAGTTTGCCCGACTAATATAGTACTGAGCCTTTATGAAATAATTTCCTTTCCAAATATTCATCCAAAAAAAAAAAATCGAAGGGCAAAATGTTACTTAGACTCAAAAACCATGCAAGACACACACAATAAACAGATTCATACAGTGCCCTCCATAATGTTTGGGACAAAGACCCATCATTTAGTTATTTGCCTCTGTACTCCACAATTAGAGATTTGTAATTAAAAAGAAAATCACATGTGGTTAAAGCACATATTGTCAGATTTTATTAAAGGTTTTTTTAATAAATTTTGGTTTCACCATGTAGAAATTACAGCTGTGTTTATACATAATCCCCCCCCCATTGAATTTTTACTATTACAAATCTCAAATTGTGGAGTAGAGGCAAATACATAAATGATGGGTCTTTGTCCCAAACATTCTGGAGGGCACTGTAGTCATAGTTATTCAGTGTGAAAACAGGCGCTTCGGTCCAACCTGTCTACACTGGCCAATATGTCCCAGGTACACTACTCACCTGCCTGCGTGTGGTCCATATCCCACCAAATGTATCCTATCTATGTACCTGTCTGCTTCTTAAATGTTGGGATAGTCCCAGCCTCAGCTACCTCCGGCAGCTTGTTCCATACACCCACCAACCTTTGTGTGAAAAAGTTACCACACAGATTCCTATTAAATCTTTTCCCCTTCACCTTAAACGTGTGTCCTCTGGTCCTCAATTCACCTACTCTGGGCAAGAGACTCTGTGCATCTACCCGATCTATTCCTCTCACAATTTTATACACCTCTATAAGATCACCCCTCATCCTCCTGTGATCCAGGGAATTGAGTCCCAGCCTACTCAACCTCTCCCTATAGCTCAGATCCTCTAGTCCTTGCAACATCCTCGTAAACCTTCTCTGTAGCCTTTCCAGCTTGACAAAATAAGGACGCGAGAGAGAAAGGAATAGATGTATATGTATCCCTGAGATGGGATGAGTGGAGACACATGTAACATGAAGACCTGCTATGGTCTGATGGGCGCGTCCGCCTCTGTGCTGTTGATAATTCGCAATACCTTCATCGGGTTATTCAGCTCTTCCTCTTCCCGATCTTTCTGAATTTGTTTCTCCTGCTCCTCTAGCAGTTTCTCTGCTTGAAAGTTCCGCGTTGCCCCATGCTCCACCACGTAATCTGTTTTCTCGGGGTCAGTCTGGAAAATTAAACGTTTGGCAGCCATGATTAATACATGTCAAATGAAGTACATGCTGTGACCCAAATAGTGATGAAAATCCTGCAAAGACATTCAAAAACAAGTTCTTTCTTGAATGCTCAATCATAACTAATGCGTGTCCTACATTGGTTTAAAGGCAAAGATACAAATAAATAACAAATGGGTGGCACGTTCGCTCGGGCAGAGAAGGCAGGATGCCAGAGGTTCAAAGCAAATGAAGTTAATTTCACCCACATCTATTAATATTCCTATAATAACCCTCTCTATCACATCCTTCCTAATTTGTGTGGTTGGAAACATTGGGTGGGATAGGGAAGGAGTGGTGAAGAGTGACAAAAAGGAAACATAATCAGTTGACATTTATCAAGAGCAGCAATGATTTCATTAGCTGGAATCATTATGTGGACTCAGTTTCTCAGTCCTCAAGCTACTCAGTTTCAAAATGATCTGTGAAACAGTATATACTGGCTTTGGATGAAGAGCAACAGACGTTTTTAGAATGATGCCCAGACAGTAAGGCTTAAGTTATGAACAGGCATCAAATAAATAGTTGTATTTTGTTACATTTAGATGCAATGTGAGTTACATTTTCAAGATGTTTAGATGAACTAGTTAGACCGAATGGGATAACTTCCCTTTGATTGATGAACCCAAGATTAGAGCAAGTTAGATAACCAAGCCTTTTAGGAGTGGAGTAAAGGCTTAGCCCTCTAACTTGCCAATGCGAGAGACCCGGGTTTGATCCTAACCTCGGGTGCTGTCTATGTGGAGTTTGCACGTTTTCCCAGTTTTCCTCTGGGTTTCCTCTGGGTGCTCCTATTTCCTCCCACATCTCAAAGGTGTGCGGGTTTGTAGGTTAATTGGCCAATGCAAATTGCCCCTAGTGTGTACGGAGTGGAGGGGAAAGTGGGATAACATACTAGTGTAAATGGGTGATCGATGGTCAGTGTGGACACGATGGGCTGAAGGGCCTGTTTCCACGCTGTATCTCTAAACTAAACTTCAATGCAAGAAGAGTGACAAATGTTTGGAATTCTCTTCTGTGAAAGACAATTTTTTTCTGGTTTAATTGCTAATTAAGTACGATTTCAATAGATTTCTGATATCCAAATATATTAAGGTATATGCAGCATGTCTTTGATGACATTAATCATTCATTTCAAGAGTGTTAGATTTTGCTCTTAGGGCCAAGGAAATCAAGGGACATGGGGAAAAAGCCAGAACGGGGTACTGATTTTGGATGATCAGCCATGACCATATTGAATGGAGGTGCTGACTCGAAGGGCCAAATGGCCTACTCCTGCACCTATTTTCGATGTTTCTAATCCTTAGATTGTAAGTAGCAATGAACATTTGAGATGTATATAACACGCAATGATACAGAGATATATACATGTCTACATTAGGTATATATACATCTCTAACAATCTCCTCCTGACATTAAATAGCTTTACTATTATTGAGTGTACTACAGTTACTATCTTGGGGCTTTCTATTGACCGGAATCTTGACTGAACCAACCACTTAAATAATATGACCACATGAGTAATCAGAAGCAGTGTATTCTACAGCAAATGACTCTTCTCCTAGTTTCCCCAAGGAATATAAGGAATTAGCTTGGCGGAACATCAGGGGTTTAATATTTGCATCTCCATCTATGCTCAAAACATAATAATAATAATAATATATCTCTATTGTCATTGCACAGAGGTACAATGATATTTGGAATGCAACTTCCATCCGATGTAATAACTTAATTAGCTAAAAATCTAGACCCAGAGAAACAAGATATAAAAAAACCAGTTGAAGCAGTATAAACTGCAAATAGGTCTGTGCCGGGTCGATGTGCGACATGACCATCCGAGGGAGACAGTTCATGGGGGGAGGGCACTCAGCAGGACCGGTTCAGAGCAGCTATAGCTCTGGGGATGAAGCTGTTCCTAAGTCTGGAGGTGCGGGCGTAGAAGGCCTTGTAACGTCTGCCAGATGGTAGAAGTTTGAACAGACTATTGCAGGGGTGTGAGCAGTCTTTATGAATGCTGAACACTTTATGAACATGGTACCTCAGGAAAGGCTCAGGAAACAAAGCAACATCCTTAATTATATCCATTATGTTAAACATTCACATCTTTTATTACCAGCATGCTGCACATTATCTAATGACTATCCAAATGAGTACTACAAATACTAAATTTCTTTGACTGCACGTATCAAACCAGTGATGCAGTTCACTTCAAAAGATAATGGCTCTGAGTACAAGGACCACAATTATCAGAAGTTCCCTTGCATGGGAACACAATATGTTTACTTGTAAAATGTAGTGTGCATTCTCTACAGTAATCATGTGTAAGTTCTGAAAAGCTTTACATTATAACATTGTGGAATGACTTTACTATTTGGACTGAACGATCCAAATTGAAGAGTCCTCAACACCAAATAAAACACCGTCAAAGGCAATTACATGGAGGTAAGTCATAATCACTCATGTTCTCATTGGATGGTGGAAAAAAGCCAAGGATTAAGTGGTCTACTCATGCATGTCTTAGACATGAAGAATGAAGGCAAATTGTTGTTTTCTTTAGAGTTAGTTCTTGGCTAGTTGGCATTAGTGGCTAAGGCGAGTTGCACTCAAGCTGCTTGCTGAGTCACTGGTGTCTGACCCAAACAATTGGTATGAGACTGGGCTTGCACGTGGGCCAGCCTGGGTAATGACAATTTTGATTTCTCTGAAAGAAGCTGAAGATCTGGTTGGGTTATATGAACTTTTACACACCCTCCAAATACTAACATTTTAAATCCAACCCTTAAATTATCCTAGTCGTATTTATACCCATATTATCTGGATTATTCCATTCCCCAAAAAGGTTCATGAGTTGTCATAAGATATAGGAGCAGAATTAGGCCACTCGGCCCATCGAGTGTGCCCTGCCATTCGATCATGGTAGATCTATTTTTCCCTCTCAACCTCATTCTCCTGCCTTCTGCCAGTAACATTTGGTTCTCTTACTGAACAATACTATAATTACTGTCAAGAGTGGACTGTTGATCTCTGTGAAATCACTTAGTTTGAGTTCATCAATCTGAAGAAGGGTCTCGACCCAAAACGTCACCCATTCCTTCTCTCCAGAAATGCTGGCCTGTCCCGCTGAGCTACTCCAGCATTTTGTGTCTACCTTTGGCTTTTGCAAGGTTTTCTCCTGTTTCCTGGTTCCTGTGCATGGCACTTGTGGACTGGGAGGGCTTCCAGGGCCACAAACAATTATTGGTAAGAAGCCTGCGTGCTAATTAACTAATTAAATGCTCTTGAGTAGGTAACTATCAACGTTGCTTTCTCAGTTATCCCCATATGGGTAAGGTGCAGCATGGCTCTCTGTCTTTTCGTAAAATAGTCAATGTCAATCCCATCAATCACTACTCTTTGCTATAAAAGAACAAAATGTTGGAAATAGTCAGTCAAGCATCCGTGGGAAGAAAAACATTTAAAATGTTGGGTCCGAACAAGGTCAAGAAGTTAAATAGTCAATTCTCAGACTTGCCAAGTAAGCGTTGTCAGGATTTTCTGTTTTTATTTCAGATTTCTAGCACTTGCAATTTCTTTTGATTTTCAGCCACCTTGCTTCCAGCCACCTTGCTTCCAGCCACCAAGCCAGTTTTTTTAGTCAAGTTGCCACCCCACCTGGGATCCTACTTTTTTTAATCCACCTGCAATGTGGGACCTTGCCAAATACAATGCTAAATGCAAGCAACATTATTCAAACATACTGACATCTGCTACTCTTCTTGCTACCACCTCGATAATTCAAAGCTAGTTATATTTGAACTTCCCTTAACAATTTCACGCTAACTGTCCTTGATTTATCTGTGACTTTTTAAATTAGTATTTACGCTACAGCTTACAAGATTCCAATAATTGAGCTGAACAAATGCTAATCTAACTGGACTGTAATTACCTGTTGATCCTTTAAACCTTTTTATAAACAATGGCATGTTAAAAATCCTCTTGTCCTCTGGCAATATTCCAGTAACCAGGGAGAATGGAAGAACCGCAGTCAGAGCCCCGAATATCCTCCCTTTTTTAGTTCAATGCCTTTGGATCTTCAAGACTGGCAATCCAAAGCTTTTCCAAGGTGCTTAATCCATCTCATACCGTCTCTCTTCCTATCTTTCTCCGATCAATATTTCCCATGTCTGTCTTATATCCAACAATGACATCATTCCATGTTTTATGAAGACAGTAATGAAACATTCACAAAGTGCCTTAACGACATCCTCTCTCCCCCAAACGCAGGTCATTTTTCTGGTCTCTAATGGAGCCTGCTGTTGCCCTGGTTATCCATTAGCTTTTGTGCACCTATAAAACATTTTGATATTTTCATTGATTTTAACCACCAATATATTTTTTACATTCTCGTTGCTTTCTTAATTTTCCACTTAATTTCACGCCTGTGCTTTCTCTTGTCTTAAACTCTCAGTTTCTGACATAAGCTTCTCTTTGTGACTTTTCGTCTCCCTCACCATCCAGTGGCCTTTGGATTTAACAGTTTCGCACTCAATGCTTTTCATCTTCGGAAATGCCCCGAGACTGATTTATTATGCTGCTTCCAGTCTTTTTTTTGGTATTTCTAGGTCTATTTTTAGATCTAGTAGCCATTATAAAACATTTTATCTTCATCCTTTTCCAGAACTATATTTAATCGAATTGATTTTTGATCACAACCCCAAAAATGCTCTCCCATGCTCAAAGGGCCAAATGGCCTACTCCTGCACCTATTTTCTATTACTAAACCCAGCACTGCCCTTTTCCCCCTTGTCAGGCTTGCTGCAAGTGGCTATTAACAACCATTGGAATGCAACTTAGGAAACTGATGGCTTTCGACACCCTTTGAACTGTCGATATCTATGGGCGCCGTCCAGTTGGTATGGCTGCCCAGCCTGCAGCTGTCTGTTTTTTAACTTCTTTCTTTTATTTTTAGTGAGTTTTAGTGTTTGTTTTTGGAGCCCTAGCCTTTTTTATGTGGGGGGGGGGAACGGGGAAACTGCTTTTCCTGGTCCCTACCTGGTCGGAGAGGCAGCTTTTCTCCGGGCTGCACTGTCGACCCGTCCTCGCGGCCTACCAGCGGGCCTGGAGCGGCGTTTCCTGAGGGGGCCGCCTAGAACTTCGGCAGCGGCTCGGCGCTGGAGCACCATCGGGGAGCGGAGCAGGTGATACCTTGCCTGGGTCGCCGCGCTGGAGCTGCAGAATGCTGAGACCGCAGGTGACCATTGCGGAGCTGCGGGACTGTGGAGTGGCCGGCTGCGGGCACCACCCGGCGAGAAGGCCTAAAACATCGGGCCGCCCTAGCACCGACTGCGGAGGCCTCAATATTCGTGTGCTGCATGGCAAGGCTGCGGGCGGCAGCGCTGAACTTTAACATCGGGAGCCTGGGATCTCTCGGCGGGATCGCCAGTTGTGGAGCTCCATCCGGCGCGGCCTTGTCGGCTTCGGAAGCCACGGACTCCGGTAGGGAAGCGGCCGTTCCAGGTGTCCCAAGCCGCTGTGAGGACTCCCCCAACTCCGGAGCACCACCACCCGGCGAGAAGGCCTAAAATATCGGGCCGCCATAGCGCCGACTGCGGGGGCCTTAATAGGCCCGACTATGGGTGGACATGGGGATGGGGACTGGACTTTGTGCCTTCCCCCACAGTGGGAACCATTGTGGAGGGATGTTTTTATGTTCATTGTTAATTCCTTAGTGTTGTGTCTTATCTTTATTTGTGTGCTGCATGGCAAGTCAAATTTCACTACACCAATTGGTGTATGTGACTATAAATGTCCTTTGTCCTTTGTATCCTAGTTAAAATTGGGGTAATTAAAATCCCTCTTTATTTGTTAATTTTGTTGCATGTGTTATAAATGCGCGTGCAAGTTTGTTCTTGGACTGTTTGGAGGTCTGTAGTTCATAACCAATAATGCAAGTGTCCCTCTTTTGATCTTTAGTTCAACCTATGCAGCCTCACTTAAAAATTATTCTAACACATACTACCTTCTTACAGTTGTGATTGTTTTTTTAAAACAATATTACCACCTACCATCTTCTTTTATTCTTCTCTTTTTTGTCTGAAAACATCCCAAACAGGAACCTGAAAGCTTCCAGTCCTTTCCAGCTCAGTGTTCCATCATCTATCCTTTTTATGGCATGAATGTTACCTCCATTTATCTGTCATGTCAGAATGCATGCAGGCATAGACTGCTTCATTTCATGGGGAACGTTGAGATAACACGAATGAAATTGAGCACTGTGCCGTCATCTTAACACATCCCCGCTTTGGACCTTATGATGGGAGAAAGGTCATTGATGCAGTATCTGAAGATGGATGGACATTGCCCCAAGGAATCCTGCAGTTATCTGCTGTGGCCAGAATGATTGATTTCCAATAAACAATGCCATTTCCCCAGTGCAAATTATTGTCTTTCGTGCTCTGGATGAATTGATTGCGTGCAAATATAAACCGGTGGAAGGAAACCTCATGTGAGTGAAGCAAAAGGAAGGTGAAATAATAGTTACCTTAAATGTGATTTCTGCCAGACATCTGGTGCACTTGATGTAGAAGCGGAAGATGGGCAGTCCCAGGTAGACTTCATTTTGTACAGTTTCTTTACGTGCGTTGAATTTCTTGCCTTTATAAATATACTCTCCACACGTTTTGCATCTGACACAAAAAAAAGTGTAAATCACAAACAGCAAAAGACAAATGGCCCAGGCAATTGTGATGCACCATGCAACTTGATTCAGAAATTCTATCTCCACTGGGTATATTTGAACTTGGATTAAAATAAAATAGTCAAGACTACATTTTGAAGAAGAGGCAAATTCACCAGTTTCATTAATATAGGAAGAAAAATTAAAGACATTAAACCTGGTAATTGTACCGTTTCTATGTATATCTTGTTGATATTTGATGATATGAGGGAGGAGTGTCAGCTAGCACACTTAGAGAATTTCCTCTTCACCTATGAATAATACTATTTACTGTTTACTTGCATGGGCAAAAGTGGCCTCAAACTTAAAGAGAGATGCATCCTGAGAATACAAATGGATACTGTTAAGTCGTAGAATGACAGATTCTTGATTAGTAAGGGCGTCAGGGGTTATGGGGCGAAGGCAGGATAATGGAGTTGAGAGGGAAAGATAGATCAACCATGATTGAATGCTGGAGTAGATTTGATGAGCCAAAATTGCCTAATTCTGCTCCTATGACTTATGAGCTTATGAGGTAGAGAAGGAAGGGGACACTGTTACAGACAGACTCCTAGGAGAAGCAGGCATGGAGTGCAGGAGCTCTCCAAATCCACCGCACTCACAAACAGTTTCCCAGTTTCAATACAAGAAGGGGCTGGCAATAGAGGAATGGGGTTCAGTTAAGAGGATGTTTAGGAAGCCAAAACGAAAGGAAATTATGATAACGCATGGTAGTGATAGTGGTATCTAGATCCAAAGTACATTCTGGAGGGAAAAACCACAACTTCCACATAGGCTTGTGACCGCACCAGCAAACAGTGTAAGGAAAAATGATTAGAAAAAAATTAAAGGCTCTGTCGGAATCCACTCGATATTCAAAAGATGAAAGGTGATTTGACGACATAAACAGAAATAAATGAGTATAATCTGACAGTGCAAAAGAGATGTGATTGCCAAGTAACTGAACTCGAAATTGAATGTTTAGAGCAGACATTCAGGAAAGATAGACTGAAAGGAAAAGGAACTGGGGCAAATCTCGCAATAAAGGATGAAATCACTGCAGTGGTGGGAAATTATATTCGGTTAGAGGTGAAAGATATAGAAGTGTTTGGGTGGAGATAGAAAATGAAGGGTAAGAAGTAATTGACGGGAGGACGATACTGCCTGCCCATTATTAGTTATATATTTTTGGATCATCTAAGTCAGGAAATAATAGGGGATTGTAAGAAGGACTCATGGATGGTTTTAATTATTAAACTAATCAAATTGGCAAGGACAGTCTTGAGGACATGTAGATTGAGTGTATTTGGAATGTTTTTTTTGAGCAGTCCACTGAGGAACCATCCAGGGAGTATCTAATTTTAGATCTTGTACTGCAAAATAAGACAGGATTAATGAATGACCTTACAGATCAGAATTCCCTAGGAAAAAGTATAAGACTGTGACAAAGTTTCAATTCAATTCGAGAGAGAAATATGTGAAACTAATGTCCTAAATTTAAATTACAATGGTGTGAGGCCAAAGCTGGTTGAAGTGGACTGGTTAAGTGTTGATAGTAGATTTATAGGTATGTAAAAAGGCAGTTGCTAAAGTTAACATTGGTCCCTCAGAGGAGGAGAGTGGGGAATTAATAATGGAAACAGAGAACTGGCAAAATGACCAAATAATTGTCTTGAATCGATCTTCATGGTAGAAGATGCTAAAATATCCTAATTATAATAATAAGTAATCAAGGGACAATAAGGAGGAAGCTACATGAAACAATCCATATCGCTACAAAAAAATTAAGGCAAACTAACTAAGAGAGCTAAAAAATTGACAAGTCCCCAGGATCTGATGGTCTATATCCTGGGACCTTTAAGGATGTAACTAGCGATAGTAGACGGGTTGGTTATAATCGATCACAATTCCCCAGATTCTGGAGAGATCCCAGAAGATCAGAAAACTGCAAATGTAATATTATTCAAGAAAGGAGACATAAAGCCGGAAATTACAGGCTAGTTATCCTACCATCCGTATTTGAAAATCGCTGGAATGCATTATTCCAAGACATTTTAAAAAATCATAAAACAATCAAACAGATGAGCATGGTTTTTATGAAAACAACATAGTGCTTGACAAACTTGCTAGAGTTATTTGGGGATTAAGTGCCGCACGTGGGGCTGATAAAGAAGATGAGAGACCATGGTATCAGAGGGAAGATAATAGCATAGATAGCAGGTTGGCTGAATGGCAGAAGACAAAGAGTGGCTGGTAGTGACTAGTGGTGTTCTGCAGGGGTCGATGCTGGGACGGCTACACTTCACGTTGTACATCATTTATTTGGATGAGGGAATTAAGGGTTTTGTGGTCACATTTGCATATGATACGAATATACAGTGCCCTCCATAATGTTTGGGACAAAGACCCATTATTTATTTATTTGCCTCTGTACTCCACAATTTGAGATTTGTAGTAGATTTGTAGTTACTGCAGATCACAACATAATGTGACCAAGAATCACCCATCAAGGAATCCGGGAGCCACAAAGCCATGGTTGCAAACTGCAGGTCTGTGCAATCTGTAGTAATTAGATTATTCAATAATCTACCCAAATTTAGATAGATTTTAATCAGCGAGGTTAGTCAGGTTAACAATTCCGATCAATAAACCTTTTCTAACCTTTCCTCTCTTTTTCCTGCAGGCAGCCAATTTAACGAGGCTAAATGAACCACAGCAAACACAAACCTTCAGGGCCTTACCTCTGATGAGAAGTGTAAACCAAGTCCATGAGAGGAATAGATCGGGTAGATGCACAGAATCACTTGCCTCAAGTAGGGGAATCGAGGACCAGAGGACATAGGTTCAAGGTGAAGGGGAAAAGATTTAATCGGAATCTGAGGGGTAACTTTTTCACACAAAGGGTGGTGAGTGTAAGGAACAAGCTGCCAGAGGAGGTACAGTGCCCTCCATAATGTTTGGGACAAAGACCCATCATTTAATTATTTGCCCCTGTACTCCACATTTTGAGATTTGTAATAGAAAAAAATCACATGTGGTTAAAGTGCACATTGTCAAATTTTAATAAAGGTCCTTTTTATACATTTTGGTTTCACCATGTAGAAATTACAGCTGTGTTTATACATAGTCCCCCCATTTCAGGGCACCATAATGTTTGGAACACAGCAATGTCATGAAAATGATAGTAGTCACGTTTAGTATTTTGTTGCATATCCCTTGCATGCAATGACTGCTTGAAGTCTGCGATTCATGGACATCGCCAGTTGCTGGGTGTCTTCTCTGGTGATGCTCTGCCAGGCCTGTATTGCAGCCATCTTTAGCTTATGCTTGTTTTGGGGGCTAGTCACCTTCAGTTTTCTCCAGCATATCAAAAGCATGCTCAATTGGGTTCAGGTCGGATGATTGACTTGGCCACTCAAGGATTTACTTTTTTTTAGCTATGAAAGACTCCTTTGTTACTTTAGCAATATGTTTGAGATCATTGCCTTGCTGTAGAATGATGGGTCTTTGTCCCAAACATTATGGAGGGCACTGTAGGAGGAGGCGTAGGTAGTATTAAGAAAGCAGGGACTCTGCAGGAGGACTGGACAGGTTGGGAGAGTGGGCAAAGAAGCAGCAGATGGAATACAGAGTAGCAAAGTATGAAGTCATGCATTTTGGGGGTTGGAATAAAGGCATAGACTATTTTCTAAATGGGGAGAGAATTCAGAAATCAGAGTTACAAAGGGACTTGGGAGTGCTGGTGCAGGATTCCCAAAAGATTAATTTGCAAGTCTAATCGGTAGTAAGGAAGGCAAATGCAATGCTAGCATTTATTTAGAGAGGACTAGAATATCAATACATGTATGTTATGCTGAGGCTTTGTAGGGCACTGGTCAGACCGCATTTGGAGTATTGTGAGCAGTTTTGGGCCTCATATCAGAGGACGGATGTGTTGGCATCCAGTGGAGGTTTATGAGAATGATTCCAGGAATGATTGGGTTAACATATGATGAGCATTTGACGCCACTGGGCCTGTACTTACTGGAGTTTAGAGGGATGAGGGGTGACCTCATCAAACCCTACCGAATAATGAAATATGAATGTGGAGAGTGAATGTTGAGAGGATGTTTCCACTAGTGGGAGAGTCGAGGACTAGAGGCCATAGCCTCAAGATAAAGGACTTACTTTTTAAAAGGAGATGAGGAGTAATTTTTTAAACAAGGGATGGTGATTCTGTGGAATTCACTGTGGCTATAGAGGCCAAGTCAATTGATATTTCTAAGGTGAAGATTGACATTCTTGATTAGTACGAATGTGATGGGTTATGGGGAGAAGTCAGGCAAATGGGGTTGAGAGGGAAAGACAGATCAGCCGTGATTGAATGGCAGAGCAGACTTGATGGGCCGAATGGCTTAATTCTGCTCTTCTAACTTATTAATTTATTAGTGAACATGGATAAAGAGGAACCAGATGTATTCTATTTACAAGAAGAGTGCACGGTGCTGGGGTATTATATTGGCATGAAAAGGGAAGTAGCTAATGGCCGTAAAACAGTCAGGATCAATGTAATTTTCAGATTGGCAATGTAACCAGAGGGGGAATCATAGAGAACAGTGCTGGGGCCTCAACTCCTCAAAATCTACCATGATAACTTGGATGAACGGACTGAATAGACTGCAGCACAAACTACTGATGATACAAAAATAGCTGTTAGAAACTTTGTGAGAACATAACCAAATCTGCAAAAAAGTTATAGAACCGTCAAGTTGGTGGGGAAAATGTTGGCAGAAGAGGCATGATGGAAGTAAATATGAATGGGAGGTAAACGTGAATGGAGGAAGGAAGAATAATATAAATTGTTTTTCAAATAAACAGATTGCAAAATGTTGCATTGTGAAGGGAACCGAGGAGCCTTGTATATGCAGGTATAGCAAGCAGTTAGGAAGGCTAATGGAAAGATGGTCTTTCTTGCAAGGATATGGAGTAAAATAGTAAGGAGGTTTTGATACAAATTGATAAGGTACTGGTGAGATGAGGAAACAAGGAACTGCAGATGCTAGTTTATACTAAAGGTAGACATAAAGTGCTGGTGCAACACAGGCAGCATCTCTGAAGAAAAAGGATGGATGATGTTTCGGGTCATGACCCTTCTTCAGACTCTAAAGAAGGTTCCTGACCTGAAACATCGCCCATTCCTCTTCTCCAGAGATGCTGCCTGACCCGAGTTACCTAAGTGGTACACCTTGCCCGTGTCCAAATTAAATTCCAAATGGCATTCCTTGCCTCACTTCATCTAAATCTTGTTGTAATCTTAAGTAAAATTATTCACTGTCCATATGCCATCAAGTTTGGTGTTAGCCACAAACTTACTAACCGTGTTAACAACATTGCCATTCAAAACGTTAATATTGAAGACAAATAGTGCCTTGCACCGATCGCTGGTCGCAGTCCTCCAATCTGAATAACATCCCTCCACTATCACTCTGGCTCCTTCCACTAAGCCAATTTTGTATCCAATTGGTTAGCTCAACTTGGATCCCATGCGATCCATCCTTCCAGACTAACTCACCACATCGGACCATGTAGGAAACGTCTATCATCCTGCCCTCATCAATCCTCTTTGTCACCTCTTCAAAGAAGATAATCACATTTTTGAGTTGCAATTTCTCACACACAAAGCCATGCTGATTACCCCTTATTAATCAATGCTTTTCAAAATGGTGGCAGGTCCTGTCCCTCATAATCTCCTCCATTCACCTTCCCCCCTCACTGATGTTAGGCTCACTGTCCTGCCGTATCCTGGCTTGTCCTTGTGCCTTTCTGAAACGAAGACACAATATTAGCCGGCACGGAGGTGTGGCGATAAAGCTGCAGCCTTACACTGCCAGAGACCTGGGTTTGATCCTGACTATGGCCGTATGTCTGTACAGAGTTCTCCTGCGTGAGTTTTCTCCAAGATCTGTGGTTTCCTCTGAGACTCCAAAAATGTACAGGTTTGTAGGTTAACTGACTTGGTATAAATGTAAATTGTCCCGAGTGTGTGAACGATAATGTTAGAAGGCAGGAATCGCTGGTCGGTGTGCAGTCGGTGGGCTGAAGACCCTGTTTCCACTGTAAATTAAAATTTGCCACCCTCTAGTCCCACACAACTGAAAATGTGTACTTTTTCTGTTCTTATATTTCATTTAAATATTTCCAATAAATCAATTATTTACAATGCACCATTCATGTAAACAAATTAAATAATAACAAAAATAAGGAAGAATTAGCTCATGTTAAAGATTTGTTACAAATATTATCATTGAAAATGCAAACTTAATCACAAACTAGTTGGCAGTTACAGCGTGCCCACCTCATGTTGAAAGGAGCCATTAATCGCACCACATACTGTCGATCTTTGGGAAGTTTGAGTTTTGGGATTTTTGATGGATCGAAATCCGGTGGGTAGTATTTCTGATGAGAAAAAGGAGCAGTGTTTATGGTGAACCAGTCAGCAACAATTTATTTATTTCAAGAGGACTAGAATACAAAAACAGGGATGTAATGCTGAGGCGCTGGATAGACCACATTTGGAGTATTGTGAGCAATTTTGGGCCTCATATCTGAGGAAGGAAGTGCTGGCGCCGGAGAAGGTCAAGTGGAGGTTTATGAGAAAGATCCCAGGAATGAGCGGCTTAACATATGATGAGTGTTTGATGGCAATGCGCCTCTATTAGCTGGAGTATAAAGGATGAGGGGGAACCTTATTGAAACCAAATAATGAAAGGTCTGGAGAGAGTGGATTTGGAGAGGATGTTTCCAGTAGTGGGAGAGTCAAGGACCAAAGGTCATAGCCTCAGAAGTAAAGGACGTACCTTTAGGATGTAAATGAGGAAGAATATCTTTAGCCAGAATTTGTGGAATTCATTGCCACAGAAGACTGTGGAGGCCAAGTCAATGGATATTTTTAAAGCAGAGATAGCTAGATTATTGATTAGTAGGGGTCTCGGGCGTTAGGGGGAGAAGGCAGGAGAATAGGGTTAAGAGGAAAAGATAGATCAGCTATGATTGAATGGCGAAGTAGACTTGATGGGCTGAATGGCCTAATTCAGCTCCTCTCACTTATGAACAAAATATTCTCATATGCCTATTGAGAAGGCAGATGTTAGAATCAAGTTACAGCATCAAGGCGAGGTATGGCAGCCCGATGATGACAGTGCTGCAGCTACTGCCTCACAGTAGCAAATTCCCAGGTTCAGTGTTGACCTCCGGTGCGGTCGGTGCAGAATTTGCTAGTTCTCACTGTGTGTGGGTCTCCTTTCACATTGCAAAGATGTGCTCGTCGGAAGGTTTAGTGCCCCAAATCTGCCGGTGAACATTGCATTGAGTTTAGTTTATTGTCAAGTGTACCAAGGTATCTTTGTTGTGTGCTAATCAGTCAGTGGAAAGACAATATATGACTACAATTGAGCCATTCGCAGTGTAGATACAATCTGAGGGATTTGGAGTAAATAAAATGGGACCAATGTAGGGTTGGTGTAAATGGGTGGCTGAGTGTGGATTCAGCAGGCTAAATGGCCCATTACAGTACTGTATGTCTCTATGAAAATAATCTATTCCCTCCCTTTCTGTGCATTGACTTGTCTGTGTGATTCCAATAGTCTTATGCTGGACAATAAGCACTTCCTGTGGACTGGCACCAATGAATTGGATTTGAAACGAACATTAACCCGCTGCACCCTTTAGTGTGCCTCAGATGTAAATAATTATGGCTGTTCAGAGGCATCTTCAATCATGCCGTTCAAGCAGAAGTGCAGATAATACAATGCCACGTAGATGTAGCAATAAGTTTGAAGTGGTTTTTACGGATGTCTCAAACAATCCAGAAGGTCCCAATTCTGATTACCAGTCTGTGCTGAGGTATCTATTGGATAAACAGCAATACACTACCTGGAGAATGGGGCCATAGTGTTTGACGGGACAGGGGGATGTGATGTGGACTGTTAACGAGAGGGTGGAGAGTCATTGGGGAAGGGTGGGGGGGGGGAGGAGGAGAGGGTGGGGGGGGAGGAGGAGGAGGGGGTGTGGGGGGGGGGAGGAGGAGGGGTGAGGAAGAGGGGGGGTGTGGGGTGGAGGAGGAGGAGGGGGTGTGGGGGGGGGAGGAGGAGGAGGGGGTGTGGGAGGGAGGAGGAGGAGGGGGTGTGAGGGGAGGAGGAGGAGGGGGTGAGGGGGAAGAGGAGGGGGTGTGGGGGGAGGAGGAGGAGGGGGTGTGGGGGGGAGGAGGAGGAGGGGGTGTGGGGGGGAGGAGGAGGAGGGGGTGTGGGGGGGGAAGAGGAGGAGGGGGTGTGGGGGGGGAGGAGGAGGAGGGGGTGTGGGGGGGAGGAGGAGGAGGTGTAGGGGGGGGAGGAGGAGGGGGTGTGGGGAGGAGGAGGAGGAGGAGGGGTGTAGGGGGGGGGGAGGAGGAGGGGGTGTGGGGGGGAGGAGGAGGAGGGGGGTGTGGGGAGGAGGAGGAGGAGGAGGGGGTGTAGGGGGGAGGAGGAGGAGGAGGGGGTGTGGGGGAGGAGGAGGAGGGGGTGTGGGGGGGAGGAGGAGGAGGTGTAGGGGGGGGAGGAGGAGGGGGTGTGGGGAGGAGGAGGAGGAGGAGGGGGTGTAGGGGGGGGAGGAGGAGGGGGTGTGGGGGGGAGGAGGAGGAGGAGGGGGTGTGGGGGGGAGGAGGAGGGGGTGTGGGGGGGAGGAGGAGGAGGAGGGGGTGTGGGGGGGAGGAGGAGGAGGTGTAGGGGGGGGAGGAGGAGGGGGTGTGGGGGGGAGGAGGAGGAGGAGGGGGTGTGGGGGGGGGAGGAGGAGGAGGTGTAGGGGGGGAGGAGGAGGGGGTGTGGGGGGGAGGAGGAGGAGGAGGGGGTGTAGGGGGGAGGAGGAGGAGGAGGGGGTGTAAGGGGGGGAGGTGGAGGAGGGGGTGTAGGGGGGAGGAGGAGGAGGTGTAGGGGGGGAGGAGGAGGGGGTGTGGGGAGGAGGAGGAGGGGGTGTAGGGGGGAGGAGGAGGAGGAGGGGGTGTAGGGGGGGGGGAGGTGGAGGAGGGGGTG